>OY740785.1:41381656-42001444 GCA_963514005.1 Raja brachyura | reverse complement strand
GCTAGAGGCAGGAAACATGTTCCCGATGTTGGGGGAGTCCAGAACCAGGGGCCACAGTTTAAGAATAAGGAGTAAGCCATTTAGAATGGAGACGAAGAAACACTTTTTCTCACAGAGAGTGGTGAGTCTGTGGAATTCTCTGCCTCAGAGGGCAGTGGAGGCAGGTTCTCTGGATGCTTTCAAGAGAGAGCTAGATAGAGCTCTTAAAAACAGCTGGGTCAGAAGATATGGGGAGAAGGCAGGAACGGGGTACTGATTGGGGATTATCAGCCATGATCACATTGAATGGCGGTGCTGGCTCGAAGGACCGAATGGCCTACTCATGCACCTATTGTCTATTATCTATTGAGATGATCTTCTTGACTTTTAAAAACGTGTAATATCCATTTGGAGGAATATTTTGGGCACAGACAAGTTGAAGTAAACCTTGTGAGTGAAGCGGGCCTAGTGTCATGAGGGCAGCAGCCCGCCTGACTGATTTTGAGGTTGGTCTAACTTTTTTTTCTCGGGGTAATTTAACAAGAAAGTGATGGCAGGGAATGAAACTTCCCACTTCACTGGCTCTGAAGAGGGAATGGAAATTGCTTCTCTGCTGTGGCTTTGCTAACCATGTGTGTTCCCCTTTCTGACAGTCTGAGTTACCTTCAATACCAAGAGCTGTCAGACAAGCAACATCAGACATGGTTATGTTTAAACTGTAATCCCACGAGAGCAGCATTTAACTGGCGATGTGCTGCCATGTTCCCTCCTTTGGTTTTCCTCCTCAACCATTTCAAATTAAGGTCCACGTGGACATAGTTTGTTTGGTTGATTCGGAGTTTAAGCACATGCAGCATGACTGCAGCTTAAGGAGTACACAGGAGGTGGCTGTAGTGAAGCAGGTTTTAAGGCAGATAATGACAGGATTCAATGTAAGTCTTTACTGTGGATGCTGGCACATATACTGCCTATTGCGAGTTGCTCTGGTTTGAGCGTCGGGTGAATGAGTTACGGCCTCGCCTTATACCTGCTCTGCTTCTCAAACACAAAGCTGCTTTTGATTCGTCTATTTCTCATCAGATTTCTCAAAACTATACAGACAGATCCCAAGTGGTGTCTGGTAGTTTTGTATCCTTATGAACTTTAAAGGGTCAGTGCACAAAAATGGACTATTTGTTCTACTATGGAAAGAAAGAAGAAAAATTGCCATGAGTCAACAGACGTAATTAGAGGTAAACATCTGATTCAGGCTGTAGGGACGGTGACTGCTTATCAGAGTGAAATTCCAAAAGTAACAATGTTTGTGTTACAATTATTTTGAACTTAACTAAACTTTGTCATCTGAAAGAGTATATCTCTCATTTGAAGAACTAGTCTGAAGGAGGTGTCTCGACCTGAAACCACCCATTCCTTCTCTCCAGAGATGCTGCCTATCCCACTGACTTACTCCAGCATTTTGTGCCTATCTTTGGTTTAAACCAGCATTCGCAGTTCCTTCCTACACACTTTGAGTCATCATTGTCTGCCTCTTTCTACAGTTTGGAGAAATTTCAGTGAACAAAAGTTACTTCGACAGAGACAAAAGAAACTAGGGCGCTGTAATCTGGGGCAGAAAGCAAACTGCTTGGGGAACTTAGCAAGGCAGGTGGCATGTATAGGCAGAAGGGTGATCAATGTTTTGGGTCAATTGCGCATCGTGAGGAGAGTATAGCTGGGAGTTAGCCGGTATTAAAAAAATGCAGATGGAGGGTTACTTCAAATCTTGCCTCCAGTAAGTGGTGATTCACATAACGCGTGCAGCTCTTTATTAATTAGGTTCTAGATTTTGCAATTCGTGACTGACATTTAGGCGCATTGACATAGAAGAGCCTAACATAGCCTGAATTCCCACTAAGGGGAGAAATTTCAGAGAAACAGTTTAGAAAGAAACACCAATTTTTTTTTTCAATATCCCACAAGGCATAAAAGTCTCTGCCTGTCAACATCACGGTCCAAGGAGGTAGAGGGGTTGGATATTGGTCACAATGTCAACATTGTCGTTTACTAGGATTTGGTGGATATTATTATTAGCATAGAACTCTGTTTGCATTCCAGTGACCTAGCCACTACACTCCAACTTTCTACATCTCTACCCAATCCTGCAGATTCCCATCTTCATCTCCACCAGGGGCAGCAGTTTTGTGAGGATTAGCCTTGGACGTGCCAATATATCTCTGGAGCCTCAGGACCAGTCTCTGAGAGAGACCTAGAGACTAAGTAGACTGCAAATGCTAGAATCTTGTGCAAAAAACAAAGTGCTGGAGTAGTTCAGTCGGCAAGGCAGCATGTGTGGAGGGGAATGGACAAGTTACATTTTTTGTCACGATCCTTCTTCAGATTCAACAGATGACATTTCAGTCTGAAGAAGGGTTCCAACCTACAACATAATCTGTCCATTTCCCTCCACAGATGCTCCCTGGCCTGCTAAACTCATCCAGCACATGAGAGAGACCCGACTACTGCTTCAGAGAGGCACAACATGTGAGAGTAACTCAGCAGGTCAGGCAGCATCTCTGGAGAAAACTAATAGGTTACATTTCGGGCTGAGGCACTTCTTCAGTCTGTAGAAGGGGCTCGACCCAAAAAGATACCTATTTATTTTCTCTAGAGATGCTGCCTGGCCCGCTGAGTTGCTCCAGCGTTTTGTGTCTATCTTCTGTGTGAACCAGCATCTGCATTTCCTTCTGACACTGCTTCAGATAGTTGGCAGCATTGAGCTGGTCAGATGTTCTCACTGAACCTTGTGTATATTCAAATATTTAGAGACACAAGGAACTGCAGATGGTAGATGTTGATCAAATATTTAGTGCTATAGTACAATATTGGACATGTTCCTGATGTAACGGCTGTTCATAAATAAATTCCTTGTATTGTGAGACCCTGGTTTTGGAAGCAGACACCAAAAAGGCTGGGAATTACATTGCACTAGTTGATATAAAGCCGTGCAGTGCAGGATGGTTTCCAGCTTCATGTTGTGCACCTATTCTGAACCTCAATTTTACATGAGGCTCAAGTCAGTGTTCAGATGAGAACAGGCTTCACACAACCTGTGTGGAAAAAGAGTCTCTTCCACAAGCTCGGCCATTACAAAGTGAACAGAGGAAGTCGGGTAGTTTGCAGAATATAGATGGCTGGGGATGAGGAATGAAGGGGTCCATCCTATACACATCTGAGGACCTCTAATGTACGGGCTTGGGAAGGGTGATTAGAAGACTGGGGCTTGAATGAGGAATTGCTGGTCCGAACAACATCGATAATGAGAGCGGGCATGAGGTGAACGGCTGAAAACTAAGAAACTGGTATGAAAACCGACCCATTAGATATTTTGTATATCCTAGCCCTGGGCAACAGGATGTTTTGGTTTCCTTAATCCAATGCAAGAGCAGGTGTTCACTCTCCAGTCAGCACCTGGTTCACATGTTTTACCCCCACATGCATTGTCTGCAACTGTTAACACAGCATGGTGCATGCTGCTTGCAGACTCTGCAAATGCCTTGTGACCACCCTCTTTGCACAATTCTCACTCATGGAGGATTTCGATCAAAGAAACTGGTTGCATCTTAAATTGGGCTTTGAATAAACTTTACAAAACCTTGCGCAACACAAGTACATTTCTAGCCAAAGAACCAAATAAAAATTGCCTTTTGCTCATTTGAGGCCGGCATGGTTCACCTGTCAGTCGTGATGGGGAGAGAATTATGTGCCTTCTGCTGATAATTCTCTCAAGAGAGAAGTGCCCTGTTGCAGAGTGACTTCAAATCTGATATCAGATCAAATATTTTTCAATGTTTTACAATGTCTTTGATGTCTGTCATTCCAATCAACAGAGCTAACAAATCATGAGATGACTTGCATTTACAATGAGAACTAATTCAATTAATTTGAGTGCGTGGGCTGCATAGAATTAATTGCTATTTTTTTTTTCTTTCGTTAGGGCTAATTGAGGGCCTGACATATGTTTGGAATCTATTTGCACAAGTGAATACATTGATTAAAAATCATCTTGATAGAAGCGCCTCTTACCTTACAGATAATTTCCCCTGTCAAGTTTGGAACTGTGAGTATTTACAACAATTATCCAACAACCAAATTTTAGATTTGTCACCCATTTAGTTCAATATGAATCCAATTTCAACCACAAGTGATGAGCTAATTGTTCCATCAGTAATAATGGACAACTTACATCCTGATTGGACATATCCCAATAAGGCCGCTCTCCGTAGGACATGACCTCCCACATTACTATTCCATAGCTCCACACATCACTGGCTGACGTAAACTTGCGGTACTGTATGGCCTCGGGAGCAGTCCACCGGACTGGAATTTTACCACCCTGATAATGCAAAGAAGATATATCATGAAATGCCAAAGTAATTACTTTAAATTTGCTCACAATTAGATTATAACATACATGGACACGTTTGGCATTAACTAAGATTGAAATAGATCCTGAATTCTGGATTTGTATTCAGTTTTTTATTTTATTCTTGCAAGAGGCAGGATATATTCTGCAATATCTTCATGAATGATTTGCGACCACACATTCATTTAGGTACACAATGGTTTATATGCAAGACATTTCAAACACTAAACATGTCATACTGTTGCAAAGCAAACACGCCTTGCCTAGCACAATGCTGTATGGATATAGAGAGAAAACCAAATCCAGTTTCTTTCAACAAAATTACTATGTAGTCTGCTGTCCTTTTTTATATGAAGTATGTTAATGCACTGGAATGTCTTGAGGAATCGTTGGACAGGCGATGCTTTGAATTTGCTAGAATTTAGCAAAGAGTTTACTGTAACACGCATGATCCTAAGAATGCATTTGGAGAATGTTGTTTCTTGTTAGACATTCCAGGGTCATTTTTGTTTAATAGAAAGTTCGTACTTAATGCAGAGTTGAGATTATATTTTTTCTCTCAGAGGTTATGAGTCTTTGGAATTCTCTTCCTCAAAGGCTAATGTGGGCAGTGTCTGTGAACATCTCTAAGTCGGAGGTAGATAACTTCTTGCTAACCAAAGGGGTGAAAGACTACTGAGGCTGGGTTGGGCTGTGCCAGGAATATGATCTTAAAACCTGATCAGACATAAACTTATTAAAAGGTAGAACAGGCTTGAGTATTCGAGTGGCCTATCCCATTTCCATTTTGCATGTTTGTGGCTCGGCCAACATTCAAGGATATTTTGGCAGATCTGAAATGGGTTTCTTTTGTCATCACTTCCCTCACACCCTGTGTGATGATATTTGCATTACAGAAAGCTGTAAGATTACTTGCAGGATCTTACTGAAAATAATGGCATTGGGTTCTTTCTGGAGTTTCCTATTGGGAGTACAGATGAGCGAGTGTAACTCATCACTGATTGAGAATTTCTGGCAAAAGCTCTACGCAACCTCTGTCACTGAAAAAAATATTTAATTCTTTATAAAAGTGCTTTATCGCCATTTTTTAACATTGTACTAAAATAATGGAAATATTTATTTGGATTTCACTTACTACTCTATTTAACTGCCCATTTATTGATGAACCATTAATGCCTCATTTGGTACCATGTCCTCGATATTTTTGATTTATTTAACTTTTCAAAATTATTCAATAGTCTAAGGTTATCGATTATAGACTGAAAATGCTGGAGTAACACAGCGGGACAGGCACTCATCTCTGGATAGAAGGAATGTGTGACGTTTTTGGTCAAGACCCTTCAGTCTGAATAATGGTCTCAACCCCAAACGTCACCCATTCCTTCTATCCAGAGATGCTGCCTGTAGGTGCTGAGTTACTCCAGCATTTTGTATCTATCTTCGGTGTAAACCAGCATCTGCAGTTCACTCTTACACATAAGGTTATCTATTGTTAGTTTAGTTAATGTATTTCACACAGAGAGTTGTGAGTCTGTGGAATTATCTGCCTCAGAGGGCAGTGGAGGCCGGTTCTCTGGATACTTTCAAGAGAGAGCTAGATAGGGCTCTTAAAGATAGCGGAGTCAGGGGATATTAGAAAAAACACTATCTTTCACCCCTGCAGGTGAATAATCATTTGAAGCATCACAAAGACTTATCTTTGGTGTGTATTAACCCCAGTCATATATTGCCATAAAATAAAGTCCGAAGATTGATATGATTTGTTGTGTGGACAAAGATATTATCGCGGCCATATATTTAAAAAAAAATGGATTTTGATATCTGTAAAAAAGGGAATCAGGTGATTGATAAAGCAGTCACTACGCTGCGGTCTTGGTTTGTCTCCTCTGGTAGACTTGAAATTGCCTGTGACTTCATAACCTCCATGTGTTTTAGACTTTGATCATCTCTGTTGTATAAATGGGAAGTTATGATTGCTTGGGCATGTACTAAATCTTGCTGAAGGGAGTTTTAGTCCATCATAATTTATTGAGAAGGTGGATCAGGTGTCAGAGGCAGAGGTTCTGATCTGAAATAGACTGAATGAACTCAATTTCAGTGTGTGCACACATGTATAGGATGACAGATACCTAGAGGAGCGTTATAAGCCCGTGATACATTAAGTGATTCTGATGACATGACAGTGCGTGAGTAGGACAATTTGTGAATGTCATTTCATTATACATTTACAAGCACAAACAAAGGACCAAACTTGTGAATGAACCCTGGTTTACAATTAGGAGCATTTAAAAAAAATTGTATCTCTCTAATATAAACCCTTTGGCAATAGAAGGACAAACTTTTGATTTTTGTTCACAATGTGGAGCAAAACTGGGAAGAGTAAGTTTAAAGGTTCTGAGAAAAATTACTCACTCCTAGCCTGAGGCAGCTTTCATGCTCTATGCCATGAGTAAAGTCATTTTTAAGTAGTTACATTACCAGAATTTCAATTACCTGAGGCTAACTTTAGTATAAAGAGTTTGATATGGCACCAAGTTAGGGAAGTGTAACTACTCTGAAACGCACATGTGTTTTATCCTTTATAATGCACACAAGGCTAAGATAATCTACTGAGTGCATCTTTGATAACGGAGGCATTACAGAGCAGTTTACTGAACATGGCCTTACACAGGTGAGGAAGATCATTGACAGACACATCTGAAGATAGTTTAAGGAGGGTTTTGATGCTGCCAGAGGCACAGTAAATCATTTACTGGTGGATGATGCAATATGCTGTGCGTTCTGAGATTCATGCACAGGTACCTGTTAGGAGTGGATACATACATTTGAGAGGGTAGGAACAAATGCTCAGATATAACGGTGAAGCTAATGAGAGTAATGGCTCAGTGGGCTTCACTATGAAAATGGGAGCTTTTCCATTAATTTGTTTTTGCAAAGATTAGAAATCTGGGTGCTGGGAATGACAAATGGAGAAGTCAAAGTAACCAGTGACAAAGACACAGTTTTAGAGTTTCTGTGCCACCTTAGCTGAATTTGCAACGTTGGGTGCACAAGGTTGAAGAAAATAAGTTGTGTTTACTAGCAGTGATTTCTGAGTGCAGCATCTATGGTGTTGTCGGATTTTTCCAGTCAATTTTATCTCTAATGCCTTCCTAGTATTAAAAAAAAATCAGTTGGCAGAAAGATCCCTGCCATTCCCCATTAACACTATTCTCAACCACAGCTGCTATTTTTGAACAAATTACAAAGACTCTCAGCTGCAAGCATAATGATATTTTGCTGAATGCGAGCAAACATTGAACTTTGAGCTGGGAGAGAATAGAGCAATGTGGAAAATGCATTGTAAAATGAGCTGACACGTTTAACTCACTGTGGTAGTGTAGACAGCCTCTGGGTCATCTTCCACAATCCTTGAGAGACCAAAGTCAGAAACTTTGCAGACAAGATTGCTATTGACCAGAATGTTGCGAGCTGCCAGATCTCTGTGCACGTAACCCATGTCGGCGAGATACCTCATTCCAGCTGCTATCCCACGCAGCATTCCAACTAGCTGAATCACTGTGAACTGCCCATCATGTTTCTGGTGAGGCAAAACAATGACTAATGTAACATTTCAGGAAAGATGTACTGCTCAGTATTTAATTCATTGTATTAAGCCTCAATTTCAATACCGTTTGACTAATATCACCAATAATGCAGAAAATAGAACAACCCACATCAGTTGGCCTTTATTTCCAAACTTAGAGACGTAGCTTGGCTCATCAACAGTGGATCGAATTCCCAATCATCTATCCCAGACATCTTTGCCCCATCCCGTTAGTTATGACTATTCAGCAAATGGCTTGAGCAGTGCAAATGGATGAGTATTGAGAATCCATGATTATTATGGGACAAACAAAACTCGCAACATTTTTTTTTGGCAGCCTAGATTGCTGAAGATGACTCGTCAACCCTATTTTAAACCAAAGGTAGGTTTTATAGAAATCGGTAGGTTTTATAGAAAGATACTTCTTCCTTGATAAAACTGTCTGAAGGTTACATTTTGAAGATGACAAAGTATTTCAAAATGGCACCGTTTGAATGGATGTAAATCAGCTGTTTATAGATGCGCTGCTATTTCAACTTCTGAAAAAAAGAATGTCCTTAGGGTAGACATTTATACATGATTGATAGTGTTGAATAAACATTGTGGAACTAGCTGACCATTGTATCTGCTTCCAAATTGTGTTTCACTGTCATCAACAGAACCAAATTGTCTGCAAACTCAGGGACGTAGGAATCAGTCACCCCACCTGCCACCGGATCCTCATATTTCTGACACACAGACCTCAATCAGTGAAGATAGTTGAGTACACCCTCTTCAACAGTAACTTTCAACACCAGTGCCCTGCAAGGATTTGCTCTCAATCCCCTACTACATTCCCTTTACAGTCATGACTGTATGGCTACAATGCCGAGATCTATATTCTGCACTCTGCATCTTCCTCTATACTCTAGCTAGTGTAGTTGAGTTTGAACTGATTGTATCTAGGTGTGGTATATCTGATCTGTTTGGAGAGCATGTAGGTTTTTCACTGTACCTTGGTACATGTGACAATGAAAACCTAAATTTCAGAAGTGGCGTTAGCTGTGCTACCGCTGATCTATTGCAAGCTCTGTGTGCAACACCGTAGGTGAATTTCTACCTCGATGCATTCTATTCTATTACCACGGAAAGGCTTGTAAATATTTTAACAAGTGAGCAAGAACAGCATTTAAATTTAAATTTTAATGCTACCAGCTGAAACTTATGGAAAATTGTACCAATTTAGTTGTTACATTTTTATATAAATTGGTACAAACAGAATTTGAGTCCATTCTGATATAAAAAAAACTATTATATGCTTCAAGTTGATGCAAAATCTTTGTCCATTTTCTATTACATGCCTTTGCAACAATGTGTAAAGTCTGTTTGTTTTGTCACTTACCCGGAGAAATGCATCCAGCGCTCCATTCTCCATGTATTCGATTACAATCATAATTGGTTTACCTGCAGAAATAAAGCAAGCTTACTGTAAATGACAAGTTCCTCTGGGTGATCGCATAAGGTTTCTCGTTTGATGCATTTGATACTTTTTAGAGCACTTGGCAAAGCTTGCTGCTGCTGCTGTTGCCGGGAACTGTCTGCAATCCAGGTTGTTTATTAAGTAGCACTTAAAGATCTGAGCAATGTGTTGATATAATCACACGTGAAGGGAGAAATATTTCTGAAATGACTGATATTGTATGTTCTATGTTTCTGCAAGGCAAATCAAAGCCACAATTCTACTCCTTTGTTCCAGTGAAGGGAGAGAAAGTAATATTTTAAACCTAGTTTTGCAGGTATTACACGCGTACACTGGACTGGATTGGGTTGACTGTAAAGCAATCATGTCCTGGACTTTGCTTGGTGAGGGGATTGTCGGGGCAGGAGGATGATTGTTAAATTGAAAATCAAAATAACTTCAGATGCTGGGAATATGAAACAAAACAGAAACTGCAGAAAACACTGCAGAAATAAATGGCCTTCTCCTGCAACTATTTTCTAAAACCTCAGCAAGTCAGACAACAGCTGTGGGGAGCGAAACAGTTAATTTTTCAGGTCTGCGACCCTTCTCAGTTTCAGTCATAATGATGGGCTACAGAATTGAAACTATTGTAAAGGGAAAATGGGTTTTTCATTGCTGGCAACATTCTGAAAAAGGATGGAATAGGTGGATTTGGATTTATATTGTATATTTGAAGCTAATATGAATAGAAGACTTTGAATGCAGTGTTAAAAATACCACACCTTGCTAAGTGTACCAAACTGCAGTCTACATCTGGCCAGTAATGGGGTAACATATTATAAATAAGGATTAATATCAATACTTAATGGGATTACAGAAGTCTATGATAGCCTCTTTAATCTTTTAGCACCTAGAATCTCAAATCTTTGTTACTTCTGGCATGCTCTCCATTACACTCTCAGTTTTTATTAGTCTGTTGTCATGCAGTGTTGTTGTTTTAATTGAAATGCTCTGCAAATGCTCAGGGTGATACTTCAATGTGCGTATATCTCGTAAGATGGTACTGTTGAATCAACAGCATGCTGAAGTCAGGATATTGTGCATCAATTTATTCAAAGAGAACTCGGTGGCATGATTACTGGGTAACAGAAACTAGAAGCAGGAGAAGAACATTGTGCTCCTCAAATGTACCCTGACGTTCAATATGACCACAGCTGATCTGTTCTAGACCCCGTCACTTCTTCTGTGATGGTTCCTCGTAACTTCAAATTCCTTCATCTATCAAAAATGTATTTTGTTCCCTTTTAAAAAAAAACAGTGACCCACCCTCACCAATCCACTGGAATAGACAATTCCAAGCACTCGCCACTCTCTGCAAGAAGTGGTAACCATGCATTTCAGCTTTAAATAACTTCCCATTAATCTTGAAACTATGTGCCCTCATTTGAGACTCTCCCACAAGTGGAAGCATCTCTACATCTGGTCCCCTAGGATCTGCTGTGTTTCAATAATATCATACCTCATTCCTCTTAACTCCAACAAATATAGATCTCTTTTATTTCACTGTTTGTGACAGGACAACCTCTCATTCATGAAGTGGTCAAGTGAATCTGTGGATTTCTGTAAAAGCCTATCCTTCCTTAAATAAGTGGACCAAAACTGTATACATTATGCTAGATGTGGCCCCATCAGAGTACAACTGTAATAATATAATTCTAAACTCCAACAATCTTGCAATAAAAACCATTGTGCCACTTGCCTTCCGAACTACCTGTTGCACCAGCATGCTAATTGTTTGTGATACATAAACACATCTGGGGACTCTTAATGTAATCAAACCTAATCAACATTGTTTTATAAAAAGGTAAACCTTGTTTGAATTTGCAGGCGTTAGAGAATGTAACCAGCAGATCAATGGAGAACCTGTTTATAGAGTCAAACATAGGGAAACAGGCCCAACCTGCCCATGCCAACCACAATGCCCCATCTATACTAGTCCCACATGCCCACATTTGGGCCATTTTACTCTAAACCTTTCCTATCCATGTGCTTATCCAAATGTATTTTAAATGTTATAACAGTACCTGCCTGCCTCAATTACCTCCTCTAGCATCTCATTCCATATACCCGCAACCCTCTGTGTTAAAAAGTTGCCCCTCAGGTTCCTATTAATTATTTTCCCTCACCTTAAACCTATGTCCTCTGGTTCTTGTTTCCCCTACTCTGGGTAACAGACTATGTGCATTCACCCCATCTATTCCCCTCATGCTCTTATACAGGTGTACAAGATCACGCCTCAGCCTCCTGCTTTTCAAGGAATATACTCCTATCCTGCCCAACCTCTCTGTACAGCTCAACCCCTCAAAGTTCTAGTAACATCCTCGTAAACCTTCTCTGCACTCATTCTGGCTTAACAACATCCTTCCGATAGCAGGTGACCAAAAATGCACACAATCCAGTACTCCAAATGTGACATCATCAACGTCTTGCCTGATGACCTCAAATACAAAGCTTATACTAACTTGGCAAAAACACTTAAATGTAAAGACAGATGATAGAGAAAAATAAAATTGGACTGGGAAAATGCAAGTTTCTTTTCTAAAGTGAAGAAGGGAAAGTACTTCACATTTAACCATGAAGTAAACATAGAAAATATGAAGATGCCTCCAGATTCAACCTAATTAAGTTTGTTCCAGGGATAAGGGATTACAATCATGTGGACTCCAGGGTGATTATCGTTAGAACCGCGGTGAAACTTTGCTCGATGTGATTAAAATTGTGAAGGGTTAATATTCAGGAAAACAAAGAAATATCCTTTCCCAAGGCTGAATAGTTGATAAAAAGATTTGTTTTGGAAGAAAAGTAACAGCACATGTACAGTATTAGGAGTTGGACTGGTTTGGTTGCTGGAAACCGAACCATTTGCTGCTTTCTGAAAGGAATTAATCAATATTTGAGGGAGAAAAGGCCTACTGCAATGCAAAAGAGTAGTGCTAACTGGATTGAACCTTGAAAGATCCGGTGCTGAATTAATGGACAAATGACTCTTACCCCTGGTAACGACTCCTTCCAAGTGAACGACATTGGGGTGATCAAACTGTCCCATGATGCTTGCCTCACAGAGGAAGTCCCTTCGCTGTTTCTCGGTGAAGCCCACTTTCAATGTTTTAATTGCAACTGGTATATCCCTTTTTCCAGGCAGCTTCAGGCGACCACTGCACACCTCTCCAAACTCACCTGTGGAGCAAAAAGGATGCCTTAATTCAGAGTGAAGTTCCGCAGGATAAAATGTATGTCCTCTCCCCTTTGCCACATAAATGCAGTTGTTATCCATGTTTGAACAGAGTAAAAGATGCTTGCAGATCCACAGCAGCTGGCAAATCCATACTGCCCACGTCCCAAATGGTCAATTATATAGACAGGGTGGTTATGTCATACTTCCATAAACTAGAGTGAACCTTTCCTGTTGATTAGGTCATCGAGATATTACCTTTAATTAATTGAGAATTTAAGCTAGTATTTATTTCAAGCTCAATAGCTTCAGAAGTTATCATGCCTAAGGTTTTGGCCTAATAAAATGGAGATGAAATTCAAAATGATATCTAGAGGAATCTGGGCAAAGGTTCACTCCTTCTTAATCTTTAATATCTAAAATGAGTTTTTTCCCTAGTTAGTGTATCATTTTCAGTAGCATTAGAGGATGGCAATGCTATAATGTGCTTACAAGCAGTTGCATAGATTTAATGTGTAGGAATGAACTGCAGATGCTGGTTTAAATCGAAGGTAGACACAGAATGCTGGAGAAACCCAGCGGGAATGGGTGACGTTTCGGGATGAGACCCTTCTTCAGATGCCCTGACCCATTCCTTCTCTCCAGAGATGCTGCCTGTCCTGCTGAATTACTCCAGCATTTTGTGTCTACCTTTGCATAGATTTAGTTTAGTTTAGAGATACAGTGTAGAAACATTCTCTTCGGCCCACCGAATCCGTGCCGACCAGCGATCCCCGCATGCTAACAGTATCCTACACACACTAAGGATAATTGACAGTTTTACCAAGCCAATTTACCCACACATCTGTACATCTTTGGAGTGTGGGAGTAAATTGGAGCACCCGGACAAAACCCCCGCAGGTTCTGGGGAAAACATACAAACTCCATACAGACAGCCCCATAGTCCGAATTGAACCGGGGTCGATCTGGGTGCTAGTTAAGGTTGCAGTTAACCATAGGCAGGCATAAACTGATATTTCTTGCACTGTGCAAAGGACATCTGGTTAACAGCCTTATTTAGAAAAAGACAGAGTGGCCTCATTGTTAACTGACATACAGCATAATTTATTATTTCCAAATTTGAGCCTTCACTTTGCTTCCATTCTTATTCAGGGCCAATTTTAAGGGTATAACTGTGATATACGAGTAGTGACACTTTCAAAACAAAAATACATTTTAACCCCATCAAAGAGCCCAACCTATAAAACTGACCCAGATTGTAAATGTTGAACTATTTCTGCACAGGGGTATATTATTAATGATTTGTGAGAAACACGTATTCAAGGACTTACTGTCTCCAAAAATGGGGGCAATTTTTGAATTTCTCCTAAGCCAGTGAGTGCTGAGAGGCATAATTATTGGTAATCGGTCCTCATATATAATCTTCTGTTGAGCTGCAGTCTCCAAGTGAATGTCATGTTGCAGCTTACCAATTAGGGAGGGTGAGGCATCTCTCCCTACACTTAATCCAGCAGCATCAGAGGTATCTTTAAACTAAACTAAACTTGTTTCCTTTCAGTGAGGATTCGGTCCCCACCACCTGTTGAATATGTAGTCACATCTCTCCCTTAGTGGGGAATTTCGTCTAGATATTCATGTGAAATGTTAACCCCATGCAAAAGGCAAAAGACATTAATGCAATCTTGCCCCAGTAGTAGCAAGGCTTTACTATTTGGAAATTTGTTTTCTCCTTTAATAATAAGTTTAGATATTTTAGCATAAAGATTTTTTTTGCAAAATATTGATCTTTAAACTAAGGATCAAAATTCTGCAAAAAAAAAAACCCATTTATGCTAAAATATGAGATACTGTGTGGAAACAGCCCCTTTGGCCCACAGAGTCCGCGCCAAGCAGCGATCACCTGTACACTAGTTCTATGCTGATGCTGCAAGGCAGTAGTAACTCTACTGCTGTGCCACTGTGACGCCCTGTATTAATTGCCGCCACATCTCCACTTCAATTAGAAATGCGGAAAACATATATAAGTAAAACAGAAGTCTGGTGGAATGCACTATTCTCAGTTTATTGGCTACTTTGGGGTAAGTTACTAGCAACAGGCCTGTCTAATGGCAGTGAGCTAATGTGTCCAAAAATAACGAGTCTGCTTTTAGAACAGGAATAGTATCAAAATATAAGATCGGCAGATGCAGTTAATATTTCTGAGGCAAGAATTATTGGGCTCATGGTACTACCCCCCCCCCCCCCCCCCCCAAAAAAAAAGGTGTTCTATATTTGATCTCTTATAAGATGCAGGCTAGAAAATCCTCAATCTTGTCTTTTGACATCTGTTGAATCACAGCTCAAAATGATAAATATCATTTATCTCTCATACTCTGAGATACAGTCCTGTCACATAAGATTCATGGCTTCCAATACTACTTAAGTGGAATAGTTCAATAACCCATCAGTTATAGACTCACCTGCTCCAATCACTCGTTCGATCTTAATGCAGGAAGCATCTAGTTCCTTGGCAAACTGATGAACTGCCCGGTTAGGATCCTCGTAGGTTTCGGGATCGATGTATGTTCTTGAACCTGGCAATTTAACTGGGGTAAAGTGAGGGAAGATTGATTGTGATGAATTGCAATGTGTTGCTGCCACGTGATGGAACAAAACTACATTTTGCTCAAGATTTGCACCAATTCAGTCCATTCGGTGACAATGAATGGCTGACAAATGATTCTATTAACCAAGCATTAAAATCAGACAAACTGATCAGAAAGCACTAAAACCAGATTGACTGATGAGATGCATTATCAGTAACCAGAGGATTTGGGCATTTAAAGGTGCCCACATGACATTTATTCAATTCCTAGCTGACTTTCTGGAGACAGTTGAGTTTTAATGCCTCCAGCACCTTCAAGGTCGGCTGCAGGAGGTCCCCGTGGGACGCAAAGATGGCCGGACGAGGAGAGGAGAAGGAGGTTGGTTCGCAGGAACTGCTCAGTACACCAGGCATGGACCGACCGGACTTTTGAATAATGGCGCCAATATTGGCGCCGCCTGCACGTGTACTTCATTGGAGCTAAAAGGTTTCACTAGGATGGCCATTACAAATCAACCAATTGAATTTCATATTTACAACAGTAATTAAAATATCACTATGCAGTACAAGTGAATTTGCATCTTGTGACTGTATTGCAAAATCTCAACGTGAAACAGGCAGTGTCTTTTTATTTCAACTCTCCAGTATACACATTTAAAAAAAAATACGCATTGGATCTAACACGTATCAACTTTCATTCAGAACTCACATTGAAGACAATCATTCCCCAGTTAATTTTCCCCTACATGCTATAAATAATCAGCTGTTATCTAGAGTTAGTATTTTATTTTGGTCTTGAAGCACATGCAGGGTTCCAATGCCCCTAAATAAAAGGTATTCAAGTCAGAATAATTAGTCCTGCACATGGTAGTCAAAATTAATGTTTTTTCATGATATAAAAAAAACTGTAAAATATGCCCACCAATGGATATCCTAAATTCAATCCCTGTGTTGTCCTAGTCTCAGTTATTGTAGCAGGGGTATTACAACAGTGCTCAGCGTTCATTGGTGTGGGGTAGGGAAAAATTAGTTCCCTGATCATAACTCTTATAATTCCTGTAGCTGTCATGAGGGCAGGTTCGGATTCAGTTATGATGCCCACACCCATGAAATAATCATTGGAAAACCTCACAAACAATAGCCAGTTTGTCTTGGAAGCAAACACAAATGAATGGCAAACACAAGGAACTGCAAATACTGGAATCATCAGCAAAACACAGTGCTACAAGAGCTTAGTGCGTCAGGCAAAAATTTTAGAGAGAATGGACATTTTGGGTCCAGACCCTAAAATGAACAGGAAGATGTTTGGGAGGAGAGAAAGAAATTGACTTGTTTTTCGGTTGCGGTCACTAAGTACTTGATAGTTAGGGTGATTGACTGAAATTTAAAAAGCCCAGAGTGGAGAAGGCATCATGGAGTATGAAAATCTTCTGACGTTGTCCGGAATGAAGAAGGATGAAGGGGGTTAGAGTGAGTGCCTACAATTGATACATAAGGAAACATCAATACTGTTACAGACAGGGCACACACAGGCAGCAGAAGGAATTTAGAAATCAATTTGGAAACTGGTTAAATTATAACATTGTTGTGGATTGAGTTGCAATTCATTGACTTTTAAAACATAAAATGCCCAATAAAAGTGATAATTTCAGAAATTGGCAGCTTTGCTGGGTGCCTCTAGGATACAACATAAAACTGGAAATATTTTTTTAAAAACAGGATGAGAAGTACTCCAACAGAAGTCAAATGGTTTTACAATTCCATAAGCTCAAGAACATTTATTGCTCCACTGGACTGAGAGCACAGAGGTTTATAGCGGAAATAAAAATCCTATGTGCACAATGCATCACTTACAAGCCAAGTTTGTGAAAATTACAGTGACTGCATGTCAATTGATTCCCCCTGTTCTCATTTACAGTCGGTTTGTCTATTCCCAAGGTTGCTGCTGAATTAGATAGGGATATCTTATCCAAATCTGGGTGGCAATGTCAATGAAATATAGGGTCTTTAAATGGAGTTTATTACTCCATTTATGGATCTACCCGATGTCAACTGGCTGACCATTTTTCCTACAATATTGTATACTGGCTAAATCTACTGCTATGAAAGGCAAACTGTGCTCAATGCAGTCAGATGAATAAGTTGCCATTTGTCATGTGCTTGTCATGATTGCAGAATCGGGCTATTGGAGAGATTTGCATAGAAATTCATCTTCCGTTGACAAAGCTAAATTTGTGAGGTACATACATAGCACATTACAGTATGGCTCCAAGTTTCATTTCATAGACTTCAATCAAATTTATTTTGCAGATGGAAATGAAAATGACATGTTTTGTAATGTTTTTAGTGTTGCCGACTCAGAACCCATGTTTTCTGGAGCTTCTGACGTCGACAGAGGAGACCAAGATCATCAGGTCTTTAAAAGCCACTGTGAATGCAAAGAGACACTTCTGGGCTAAGCTGGAGGCTCAGGTGAATGCCTGGCCCCTGTTGCACAACATCACTTCCTACAAAGTAAAATCAAATAGTTCAAGAGACAGAAATGCATCACTCCTTTACATGGATAGAACAGGTTTGGAGGGATATGGACCAAGCGCAGGCAAGTGGGACTATAGCTGGGACATGTTGGCTGATGTGAGCAAGTTGGGCCGAAGGGCCTATGTCCACACTATGACACCTCAACAAATTCACTGCATTTGGTACAATAATGTACCTTTATGTCCCCTGTGTGACTGAAGCATATCCCCCCCCCCCTTATTTTACATTAGCTTCCCCTCACAATAAATAAATAATATTTTCCAGCATTCTTAATTATTTGCTGCATCTGCTTCCTAGTCTTTTTATGTATCACGAACTAAGACACCTAAATTCCACTGCATCTCAAACCTCTGCAAATTCTCACCCTCTAATATACATTTATATTTTTTTCTTGCAAAATGGGCAACTTTATAATTTCTTACAATATGTTCTATTAGCAGTTCATTGCACACTCACTTAACCTAGCCACCCATCATGCATATAAAACCACACAGAGCATTCACGTATATATGTACACTGAAGCGCTGCTGATTAATGATCACAGTCAATCCAATTGAAACAAAGACATAAAATAACCTTTGGACAAGTGTAAAATTGCAAATTATTCTATTTTTAGGATTTTTATGTGTACATCTAAAATAATTTCCTCATCTTCCCTCTGGAGTTCTCACAATTACCTTTAATCTGTGAATTTTAGTAAATGGCTGCACAGTGTAATTTGTTTCCACATTCTCTTTCAAAACCCTTTTTTTTAACACTACTATTAAACCACCTTTAATTTTTCCTTTTCCAAACAAGCCCAGCTTTTTCTTTAAAGCTTCCCATTAATCTGAAGATCCCTATCTTTGGTTAGCAATCTGTAAATCCCTGCTCAAGCTGAGGATTAATTCATGGTTTATAGAAACATAGAAATTAAGTGCAGGATTAGGCCATTCGGCCCTTCGAACCTGCACCGCCATTCAATATGATCATGGCTGATCATCCAACTCAGTATCCTGTACCTGCCTTCTCTCCATACCCTCTGATCCCCTTAGCCACAAGGGCCACATCTAACTCCCTCTTATGATGGTGAACATAATGTAGTGTTTGGTTCATAGCATGGATAGTTAGAGAAACAGAAATAAGCTCCTGGTGTCAACTATTATATTAAGACTGCCTTAATCTTAACTTTAAATAAAAGTATTTCACTGCAAAAAAAAAAGGAATTCTGCTCTGTTGTCAAAATTTGAATGAGAGAACATTCTCCTATTCTCCAATTCAACATAAGAGAAGAAATCCATCTTCTCTCAGCTTAATCGCCAACATCCTAGATCAGCTACCATAAATTACCTCTTGGTATAGTTCATGGCAAAATGAAGCAAAGGAGAGTTTATGCACGTGTAAGAAAGGGTATGTTGCAGGGAAAGAAGAAGAATGAGACTAATGGTCGCCCCTTACAGGAAGGATGTAGAGGCTTTGATGACATTTACCAGAATGCTGCTTGGATTAGAGGGTATTAGCTATAAGGAGAGGATGGACAGACTTGGATTTTCCCTGGAACATCGGAGACGTGGGGAGACCTGACCGAAGTAATTAACATTAAGAGAGGCATAGGTGGGGTATACAGACAACATCTTTTTCCTCGGGTGGAAATATCTACGATTAGATGCATAGCTTTAAGGTGAGAAGGGCAAAATCTAAAGGAGACGTGCTGGGCAAGTCATTTTTACACAGGGTGGTGGGGTTTTGTAACACACTGCCAGGAATGGTGGGGGAAGCAGATATGATAGTGGCATTTGAGGGGTTGAGGTTGGGCATATGGATATGCTTGGAGTGAAGGGATATGGATCACATGCAGATGTAGGAGATTAGTTTAATTTAGCATCACGTTCAACATGAACATTGTGGACTGTAGGACCCGCTCCTGCGTTGTACTTTTCTATGTTCTATGTACGTAATGACACTGCTTCTTTGAGTGCTAGCATGGACCTGATGGGCCTTGTGTCCTCCTTCTGTATAATTATACGAAAATGGCAAGGATAAAGGAAGAACAATATTTGAAGAGCCTAGCAGCTACATCTGGCAGCCACTCTGTACACCAAAAAGCAGTTCAAGCCAAAATCTATTCCGGCTCAGTTCTCTTAGGGTCGTTCTGCAACATAAGAACATTATGTTTCCAGTGTTATTACCTCTGAATTTCAGTTCAATTTCAGCTATGCTCTCTCTTGCCAAATTTACATACCATTTTCAAAAGAAAAAAGCTGTGAAAACTGGAAAGCTGAAATAAAAACAGCATGTACTGGAATATACTACATCGCCTTCAGGAACCATATAACGTGCTTTAAGCATGGACAGTTCATCAATGGTAGAGGATGAATTCAACCTTGAAAATCACCATATCTCTCTGATGTGCTATTTGTGCATTTTCTATTTACACGGATAAATACCACAATGCAGCTTTAAATGTTGATGGCAGTTAGTGCTGTTTGAACACAGAAATTAATAAACTACTCAGTGCAAATTATCCGGAAATTATCCACAAACTAAAAATATAATCATGCCTTCTTTACAGTAACGTCTTCATTTTATACACCACTGTAGCAATTTCAATATGAGTTTCAAAGTCTCGGACTTGGAAATAATGTAGTTTAATTACTAAAAATAAAGCTCAAACACTTCTCAAACTTTTTTCCACATTACACTAGTTCATTATTTCCACCCTAAGTTATTGCAGGGTGTAAAGATGAAAGGGTTGGGATGCAGGGGGAGAGGAAATATAAAATATAGAGTAAGGGTTTCAGAGAATAAAGGTGATTTGGAAAAAGGCCCATTTTTTTCTCCACATTAGAGGGTTAATTAGGACACTTACAGTGGAAATAGAGCTCCTCATCCCCTTCTTGTTCTGCTTTGCTGTAGCCACAGTGTCTGAATAAGAAAATGAGACAACTCATCAAAGTTAGTACAGCTTCGATATGCTTTGCTTTGACTGGCTAATATAGATGCCTGCATTTGTTACAGGTCTAAATGATTGGATTCGCTGTTCAGCAAAATATTTAGCATAAACTGCCCCTAGACTGTAGATGTTCATAGTCAATTTTAGACAGTGTGCCGCAATCTTTACTCATGCAAGGCTGCATAATACTTTTTTTTTGTTCATGTTCATGCTCATCTTGAAGATACTATCCTAGCATTAAAAGCCTTTGTATTGCATGTTTAGTTTAGGGTGAAATTCAGCCTAGAAAAGGTTGATGAAAGACGGTAGTAGATGAGCTGCTCATTTCGTGTTGTGCATAATTTAACTCCCTGATGAGGTCAGTCAGAAAGAAATTCAGGAGGCATTAAAGGGGGGATCAGTCTACAATCCTCTACATCTGCCAAAGCTGAATTTCATTCTTTTTATATCCGTTTTTGTACTTCATTGTTGGGAGCATTATGTTGTGCATTAGTGTGCAGTTGGCTCTGTTTAGTATACAATTATGCAAAATAGATTATTTTGTGTTTAAGCTGTGTGATAGTGTTTTATGCTTATACTGTGACCCAGGCAAGGGAGGCATTCTGCATGCATTGCATATATTTGAATGGGGCAATGTTTTTGTAGTTGTAATACATACTGATTTATATATATGTGGAGCCTGACCCTATGCTATGTTGGGACATAGAAAATCTGAGTTACAATTTAAATTGTTTTTTCCTCCCATAAATGCACTTCTGGTCAGTAGCATTGGAGAGCAGCACAGTGGCGCCATGGTAGACTTGCTGCCTTACAGCACCAGAGATCTGGGTTTGATCCTAACTACAAGTGCTGTCTGTACAGAGTTTGTACATTCGACTTGTGACCTCATGGATTTTCTCCATGCAATCCAGTTTCCTCCCACAATCCAAGACATAGAGGTTTGTAGGCTAATTGGCTTTGGTAAAAATAGTTCATTGTCGCTAGTGTGTGTAATATATTGCTAGTGTATAGGGTGATCACTAGTCGTCGTAGACCGGTGGGCCAAAAGGCCTGTTTCCACGCTGTAACTCTAAAGTTATTAAACATGTAACTTGGTAGGGAGAACGCTATACCATAGTGAATGTTATGAATCTTTAAACCAAAGCAAAACACTCTGTCACTACCAAATAATGCAGTTAGCACTACAGACAGATGACAGACTGATGAATGAATTTCAACATATACATGTTATTTGAAGCAATAACCGCAATATATCTGGGTATCTAAAAATACATCTTTTTTTAAAACAATTTCCTAATATGTACATTTTGCTGCATTTAAACAAGCAGAGTAAATATCTTGTGGACCTAAACCTGATATTGGACACCAGTTGAAAATATTTTCCTGGTCCAAGGTCATTGGAGTGCATTGCACTGCAGGGTCCTCTGCTGAGAGGCCAGATCCCATTGGTATGGACAAGGGCAGTCCAGGGCTTCTCCCAACACAAGTGACCTGCTGCACCGACATAATGGCTTTGACAGCTGGTGAGATCTCATATCCAAAGGTTCAGCAGTTGTCAAAACTTTCATTGTTCACAAATGTTCAAAACCTTATAGGAACTGTTTCAAATAATAATAAAACTGAGAGTGCAATAAATATTTTAAAGAAACTATGATTGAAAACAGGTACACTTTCAATCGAGTTATCCCAACTATTGTAGCAAAAGCCAAATTCTCCCATTAATTTCAATCAGCTCACGCAGGGTTAACCTGACATGGGATCAGTGGGCAGATTTTGCAACCTGAGATCTCTGGATATTCGTGTCTCTGCTGGATTCTGAGACATTCGGCAGCAAGTGTCTTGCAACTAATGTCCTGCAAAGTACATGGTCACTTTAGAGCCTTTAATGTTATGATCAGGAGTTATGGGGAGAAGGCAGGGGAATGGGGCTGAGAGCGAAAGATAGATCAGCCATGATTGAATTTCCAGAGATGCCCATATACACGAATATCCAGAGATGCCCATATACCAAAATAGTGTATGTACTCTGCATACATGTGGGGTAAATGTCCACAAATCAGAAAGAACTGGAAATGTGTCTTGGCAGGGAGTATTCCTGACACCAGACATCCCAGTTTTCTCCTTAGCACCATTCAGTCAGTGTTTTGCTCTGTTTCTCCAATGTCATTTCTGATACCGTGCCAGGCAATTACCAAAGGAAGGAAAGTACAACAACAGCAACAACGACTTACATTTCTATTGCTCTCCTCACGTAAGGAAAACATCTCAGAATGCTTCACACGATGGAAGAAAGATGAACATCAAGCAGGAGAAAAAGGGAAACAGTAGTTTAGGGGTGAGGGCCCAAAGCATGGTGGGTATTTTTCTTTAGATGGCATTTTAAAAGACATGGAAACAGGTGCCAAGATAAAGGGTTCTCGGGTGATGGAGCAGAGGTCGGTGACACGGAGATGTCAGTGACGATCAGCGGATGGCTTTGTTTTGTCTCAAATGTGAGATGAATGAAACTTCAACTTCTTCAAGTTTCATTACGAGTTAAAATAGTTGATGAAAGAAAGAAAGTGTGTAGGAAGGCACTGCAGATGCTGGTTTAAACCGAAGCTAGACACAAAATGCTGGAGTAACTCAACGGGACACGCAGCATTTCTGAGGAAACGGAATGGGTGACGTCTGAGGAAGGGTCTCGATCGAAAACATCACCCATTCTGCCTCTCCAGAGATGCTGCCTGTCCCGCCGAGTTACTCCAGCATTTTGTGTCTATTTTAAAGAAAGTCTTAAATTTACATAGCACCGCAAAATATCTCAAAGCTGAGGGAGAATAAGTACAGGTGAATGTTTCTAGACTTTGCGTGGAACTAGATTCTGTGCTTGCAGGAGATGTTACCAAGGGTTTGCACATCAATGACATGAAGTACAAAGAAAACAGAAGCAAGGATGGAGTCCTGAGATACACCTGTGGTAACCGTGCAATATGACATGAGAAATTAATGGAAGAGATAAAATTATTCAGACTAGAATTAAAAGGTATGAAAACCGTGCAACAAAAGTGATTTGCAGAGGACAAATGTCATATACAATAAAAACGTTGAACGAACTGAAGGTGTATTGGATTAATCAATGGTTTATCTTTTGCATTTGTATCACACCAACAATTGTAGACATCACTATTCCACCTGACCACCAGTTATTCTATATAGCTGACTTTACTTTCCCCTATTGCAGCAGAATTGCTGAAGGTTTAAGGATCCCATATATTCTGCACTGCTTTGTATATACTGCAATTATACACGTTGCGGCCCTCCCCTCTCCCGCAACTGGATGCACTGTTACTGTGTACACCACGATCACGTACCCCTCAAGTGTGTGACCCGGCTCGGCATGTTCCTTAGTTCCATACCTTCGTCCAATAATGAAGCCAAACACCATGAAGACCAGAATGATGGTCCCTGCCACAGCGACCACAGCGATGATAATGACAGGATTCTGCTCAGTGGAAGCAGCAGTAGCTAGGAACAGAATGTAAATAATTTTAAATCAACATCAGCCGAGATCAAAACAGAACAGCGTGTCCAAAAAAATATTGAGAGCGTGAGAAATCTCCAGACCAATAAATACGCTGAAGTATTTAAAATGGCACAGTGCAGTCAACGTAGCTTTGCTCAGGCAAGAAAGCAGCTTTTTTTAAAAACTGCTAGGAAATCTAGCTGAAGAATCTAGGCTCGGATCACAAACACCTCACATTCTTTCCAGATCTGCAACACCTTTCCCATATTTAAACACATTTATATTGCATGTTGAAATCTACAATATTGTTGAGGCAGTTGACTAGGGGAACAAGGAAATTGTGTTTGGTAGTATTCCACATTCATCACCCAAAGATCTGAAGGATGCTCAATCTTGTACATCATCCTTCTTTAATACAATCATGCCATTCCAATTGATCTGCTTAATTGGTTTACTGGAGACTGAAGTAGGCTGAGGTTTGATGTGCTGCAATCACGTTCCTAAATATGTTAGTAAAATGATGCAAATATCTCTATATTACTAAATCTCTCATCTTGTTTGGTTGTCCGTTTGTTTGCCCAGTTTTTATTTGCGCAAAAACGGTACATGATAGCGCTACAATTTATGGCCCACCTTAATCACCATTGTCCTGTGTTGTAAATTAAACAAGTTTAATTCAGATTGAAGGTATATTTTGCATTATTGACGTCACAAAGGACATCCCACGGGTCCTCAGTGCGCCTTGACAGGCATCACAAAGGACACCTCATGGGTCCACAGTGCGGCCTTTGCACAATTTCAGATCGCCATATTTTTTCCCTGTTACAACGGCGACCTGACGGCTCCACGGATAAGTTTCCCTCTATTATAATTTCTGCCCCCCTGGGCCCTGGGCTGGGGTTGGAGCCGGTACAGGGACCCAGTGCGGGGACCGGGGAGAGACTGCGCCGGGTTCCCTCAGCCACTCCATCCCCCGGCTCCAGGACGCTCGAACCTCCCCCCCCCCCCCCGACAGCCTCCACCCTAAGCACTCCCACTCCCTCAGCTCCAGGACGCTCGCCTTCCCAGACACCCCCCACCTCAAGCCTTCCCCCTGCTCCAGGACACTATCCCCGACAGCCCTCACCTCAAGCCCCCCCCCCCTCGACAGCCCCTGCTTTAAGCTCCCCCCCCCCCCCGGCCTCAAGTTCAACTTCATTGTTAGCTTCTGGAGAAAACGGGGCCAGCGGTGGTTTACATCGAGATCCTGGGGAGATGAGGAGGGAGAGAGTGCTGGGGGATGAGGGGAAATGGGGAATGGAGGATAGGGGTAGGAAGAGGGATGGCGAGGCGCAGTTGGGGGAGGGTTGCCGTGACTCACGTCACAACTGGGATCTCTGGCATCACGGCGGGAAGCACTCAGCCGCACCTGCGCAGTTGGGGGCAATGGGTGAGTGGTGGAATATTGCTTTGGGGGAACGGGACCCAATGGGTCCCATTTGGTCTAGTATATTTTAAAGAGGAATCTAGATATAAATCTGATACTATGAGTGAAAAAAGTAGCATTGAATTGCCACATTTAAATCTGACACTATTATCTATATATCATAAATTTGCATAATTTTGCAAAGTTAGGACCGTGACTGCAGAACATAAAACCTCAGCCACTTCAGTCACCTATAAAGGAGTTAAACAGATAATCTGAAATGGAATTATTTTTAAGCTTGCACAACCAAAGAATGGAAACAAACTCTTTTTATTGGATTACTTACACTTACATTTAATTGATCACTATCAATGTGCTATTTTTAATCTTTCATTTCCTTTGATCAGATTATCCGATGTAGACTGCCATAAGTACAAACTCAGGGTGAATAACATAGTTGCAGGTTTAAGTAATTCAACTGACATTGTTCAGATTGCACTTTACAGAAGATCTATATTCTATACCCAACATTATATATTTTCTACTGTAACCTATAGGGGAAAAAAAGTAGGTCATCAAAATGTTGGTGCATAAAAAAAGTGAGTATGCTCTTATTTGGGGAAATGGTTATAAGCAACTGATTAACATCCTCAGGAAAAGTAAATGGAAAGAGACATAAGCAAAATTATAGAACAAATTATTTTGACCACTGGAATTCAACTCTTTATTTAAATACATATATTCTGAACAGACTAAAATTATATGGATCAAGCACAATTCCATCTTGTCCACCTAATAATATCACAGTGAATGTAAATAACCATGATCTACAGACATCAGTTTAAAGATTCTTTAATTTCAACTGTGAGAGAGCAAATTCTGATTTTTTTGGGATGGCATATGTGTAGACACTTTTGCTGACAAATGCTAACACACACAGTGCTCTGGGGAGCTTTGACAACAGTGCAGCAGGCATCTGTTTATTTATAGCTGAAAGAAATCTGAGTGAGTAGTGTCATTTTCATGTATTGAATTAAATTTAGTTATCAGTACAATGGCTCCATGTTTATAGCGCAATGACAATTAAATACATTCTCTTTTACACCAGTATAATAAAGAGATATTCACAGAATACATGCATGCTGTTTCACTTAAAGCAATTGCAATTGTGGACATGGAATTATCCAGTCTGCTGCTAATTCTCTCCATCAAAACTAGGTCGAACTGCTGAATAATTCTAGCTGCAGCAAAATTTGGGATCTATTCCAACATAATGCAAATTGTGCCAGCTAGTCATTTAATTGTGAAAACCTACCATGTGGGTTTAAAGCTTCAAGCTTGGATAAAATGATGTGTTTATACCTTTAACTATTTGTCACCGATACTGAATTCTTAAATTTCCAGCTCTGCATTTAGTTTGATTCAAGGCACAGAATGACTGTTGGAGAGTAATGAAATACAGCACTTTACATAAGCTGAGCAATTACACCAATGTTATCTCATTAAGAAAATCTAAGCTGGTTGGAAAGTTAATAATACGTCTATGTGTAAGTGCAGTGAAATACTAGAAGGGAGGGCATCAATTCAATCTCAAGGTATCTTGAAGTCCCAAATGGAATGACCCCAACAATACAGGTAAAGATTGAGTTTGAGGCAAGATTAGAAAATTACACAGTTAATCTATTTAGTTGGTGGGCGATTGAAGGTGCCCATGAGAATGTAGTAATGAGAACTTCGGCAGGAGTCAATTGCACATGTTTGGCAACCAGAATTAACCAATATTTAACCATTTCTCATCATGCTCTGTACAATTCAAATGTTCCCAGTGATTTTGATTTTATTATTCACCACAGATTTCATCTATTTAAAAATGAGTATTAAGCATGTCCTGTAAAAATGAAATTATCAATTATAGAATTATCACAAAATTATAATCTAATTCAGGGCTGGCTGTGAAAATCAGCAAGAATGTCAGTTATGACCTGAATGGCAATGCACGTTTGCGGAGCCTCGGGGACGATTCAATTCATTATTGTATGTGCTGGTGCAAAATAATAAAAAGTAATGTTTTTAGAACAATCTGGGTCATAGAAATTATTTGACAGATAAAACAGCCTTGAATTCATGCCTCCATCTCTGGAAATATTTTGTTCACATTAGTTATTGTGTATTGCCATGGGTATTATTTCTAGATCCTTGTGGCTATTCGTGATTATCAGAAACACATTGTCCAGTGACTGTGATATGACATAAGTATATTGATCAAACAATAATGTTCCAGTTGCAGGAATTTAAATCGGCATTTATCGTACAATCAGCATATAATGAACATCTTATAGTGCAGCCAATGTGTAACTGTGCTACCAGCCTGTATCAGGAAATATGACAAATATATTATAGGACTGAATGGATAATGTAAAAGTCAATTAACTGCAACTTTACTGGTCAGATCACACATTCAGCATACACTAAAAACAGCAGTATCCATCATGTAACAACACTATCGGCATCATTACCATGAATAGTATAACAATTAAGTGGAAAAAATAACCTCTAACAGGCCATGTATAACATTGATCAAATATAAATATAAAATCAGCATTTAGCATTGATTTTAAGTGGACATAACTCAGTATGTATACATCAATATTGTCAGTGTTTATTGTTTGTACAGTTAAAATCCCCAAAAGTGTTTTATAAGTATATTAATGGCAAAAGAATAAGCAGGGGAATAGTCCAGTCCACCATAGACAATCTGTACATGGAGCCAGAAGGTATAGGTGAGCTCCTAAATTAATACTTTTCATTGGTATTTACAGAGCAAGTGGACTTTGTAATTGGAGAATTAGGTGAAGGGGAAGGTGAAATTCTAGCTTGTCACCATAAATAAAGAGGAGGTGCCACTTAGTCGGCTTAGAGGTGGATATATCTTCAGGGACGGATGAGATTTATCCCCCCAGTTGTTATTGGAGGCAAGTGAAGAGATTGTGGCTCAGGCTGAGATTTTTAAACCTGTGCGAAGTACCAATTAATCGAAGGGTGGATAATCTGGTCCCTCTTTTTAAAAGGGGTAGCAGAGAAAAGCGTAGTAATTATAGACCTGTGAGGCTAATATCAGTAATAACAGTAATATTAAAGTTAATGTAAAAGATTCTAAGGGATGGGATTAATGATCACTTGGAAAGGCAGAGTACTAATCAGAGATTGCCAGCATGGCTTTATCGGGGGCAGATTCTGCCTGGCCAAAATTACTGAATCTTTTGAAGAGGTAAAATAAATGTCTTGATCAGGGCAGTGACAATAAACAATAGACCATAAGTGCAAGAGTAGGCCATTCAGCCCTTCGAGCCAGCACCGCCATTCACTGTGATCATGGCTGATCATCCACAATCAATAGGCCGTTCCTGCCTTCTCCCCATATTCATTGACTCCGCTATCTTTAAGAGCACTATATGCAGTAGATGGTTTTTTAAAAAAAATAAGACCTTTGGCAAGATCTCACAAAGAAGACTACTCCATAAAATTATGACCTATGGGATGAAGGGCAAGTTGGTAAATTGCATCCACAATTGGCTTGCCAGTAAGAGACAGAATGCTGCTGCAAGGTTGTTTTTGCGATTGGATGTCTGTGATTAGTAGTTCACAGTGATCAAAGCCGAGACTCTTATTGTTTGCAATTTCCCTGATGCGCGTCAATGATTTGGATATGGACGTCGGTGGTATGATCAGTAGATTTGTAGATGAGACAAAGATTCTGAGAGTTATTGAGTGTGTGGAGAATAGTCTCAGGCTACAGGGTGATATCGTTGGTGAAATTGATTCATAAATGGCAGATGAAATTTGAAGCTCACATAAAATGTGAATGTTGCATTTTGTGAGTACTAATGAGGCTAGGAAGCATACTATGAATGGTAGAGTTTAAGAGAGCATTGTGGAACAAAGAGACCTTGTTGTCTAAATCCAAAGATTCTTGAAAGTGACACTGCCGGTAGATACTGTAACACAGATACAAAGTCATATGGGATATCAGTAATCATTAGCCAATCCATTGAGTTCAAGAGGTGAGAGGTTAGGCTTTCACTTTATAAAACATTGGTCAGATATATGTAATGCTGTGTGTACGAGTATATGATGGCATTTACAGACCATGCACCCATAGATTTCACATTAGCACTGCAATTAACAGTCCATGTGTACCAAATCTATAAAGTATTCAAAAAAATGGATGGTGCATCGAAAAACAAGATAGAAAAGCATTATCCATGCAGCAGTTAGTTTATGCCAGCCCATGTCCAGAAATAAATTGAACAATATGCATTAAGTCATGATTATTATTCATTAAAATCAAGCCATCTTCTAATGGCTGCTGGGAGATGACTGCTTGCGGAAAGACGTGCTTAAAATTTCAAAGCCACGTCAAAAAAAAATGAACTAACCACAGGGCAAAAAGAATCAACCTTCAAAGGAATCTATGGACTCAAGCTTGAGATGATGAGATATTTAGAGCTGATTAAAATGACCTTGTGCAATGAGATTTGGCTTACTATCTTCTGATACAAAAACCACAGTAAAAACATTATATTTGGTAGAAGAAATCCCAGTGAATTTGACCATATTTATCGCTTCCTGAAGCCAAGTTACTGACATCTGCTAACCTCTGGCACATCAATTGTTATTAAAAACTGTGTTTAGACAATGGGTTGATTATTATATGTGAGGCTAGTAGGATTGATGTGTAGCCATGCTATAGGTCAGGTTAGTGGTATTCTCACCCAATATTCATAGGCTTATCTGATCACAAAGAGTCACCAGATGTGGAAATATTTATATATGATGTGCCTTGCACGATTTCTGGGTGGATGCCATGAGATGAAAAGCCTCTTGTGCCAATATATACAGTTATAGTTCAAAACAGCTCAGTCCCCCTCTCTCCCCAACATACGCATTTAGCCTTGGGGGTGGTGGAGGAGGATGGACATAAAACTTCATCTTCAGTGAAAAAAAGCTTGTCAGTAAAATCTGTAATTCCACAATGCACTGTAAATCAACACTGTGGCACGGTGCTGGTTGGCGCAGAAGAGAGCATTACTTATTTATAACACCATGTTCTCAAGGCAGATATTTTCATTCACTTTACTTAGTGATTGTTTATTGTCGTGGGGAACTAACTAGCAAATAAATCTGGCAGATACCAACTCCTGGGCCTCTGCCATAATTGTTCTTGAGCTGTCCAGGAAATTCAGCAGGGGATACCTCACATCTGCTTTTACTTCTCAAAGGATATGAATCAGGCTGAAACTGTTAGTGAGAAACATACTTTTTGCCTAACAACACAGAAAGGGTCATGTTCGTGAGTCTTACCTGTACTCTCCTCTAGGGTTAAGACTTCTATCCTGGGGCTGTAGTTTCCATAGCCAGCTGTAGTAAAGGCTCGGATCTGGAAGATGTAGGCTGTACCTGGTTTCAGGTTATTAATGGTAGTTGATGTTGAGGTAGATTTTACTGTGGAGTAAGTGCGATCTTTTAGATTCTGGAAGAAAAAAATGTTTGAAATGTTGCAGTGAGATCAAAAAGTGGGAGGAATTGTTTTTATATGTTCAATCATTATTATTTCGAGATTCAATTGTAATTGACAAATCAGGATTTCCAGCTCATTTTCCATTTCTCTGTTTACCGAGTTATTGATGTGTGCATTCCAGTCAACGGAAAGACTATACATGGTAGAGGACTGCAAACAGTTCAGTAGGATTACCATTGAACTGTATGCAAAAATAAATGTCATTGTACTTGGATATTTGTGATAATAAAGAACCATTGGTCTTCCAGCACAATTTCCCTACAGTCCCAGGCTAGATTTCCAGATGAGCTCATGTTTCTATCAATGCCAGGCTTCTTCTGATTTCCACCCCCAACCTCAGACTCTTTCCACCTCCCAAGTCTAATCTTTGTGTGTGGTGAATCTAATCAACTGAACCCAACCTCAGATCTCCTATCACCAACAAGAGAGTGGTCTGATCTACCATCTACTCCGTTGGAGACCTTCAACTTTACTGGACGTGTATCTTGTACCGCATGTTATTCCCTTTATCTTGTATCTGTACAGTGTGGACGGCTTGATTGTAATCACATATAGTCTTTCCGCTGAGTGGAATGCACGCAACAAAAAAGCTTTTCCTGTATCTCAGTGAACACGTGACAATAATAAACTAAATATTTTTTCATGCTTGTGTCATGGTCAGTGACATGTCCAGGGATGAGTTTAAGGCTGCTTATTCAACTGAAGGATTCAAACAATATTCACAAACCACTACAGCTTCGATCTTGCAGCTTATGACATCACCTGAACCTTGTGATTAAATTATAGTCCTGAAACTTACCCCAGGGAACCTATTAAATTCTATCTTGTCATATCCCATCTTGTTAAAACGGACTTTTTAAAGCTTATTTCAGTCTATTATTTTAATACTTTCATCTTTGTTCAGATTAAATCTCTCAAAAGGAAGAACTCAGCCTTCAAATAGTCTCTGCTTTTAATACATAGATTTTGGCTCCAGTATCTTGTTCCAGCAGTAATTCATTTTTATCACTTTATCTGCACAGCAAAACAAGCTTCAAAGTGAATGTTTTCCACTTAGCATTGAGAAGTCATTTACTGCTTTGGAGTGTGTGTGATCAGTGTTTTGCAGCCCAGTGAATTAGTCTCTGGGGCTTTGTTTTGGTATATTGAGAACCACCTGTGATTTTAATCTGATTAGTTAACGTCAATGTTTGGGGCCACAGTTACCATATACTGATGCTGCCCCATCAGTTACGATATTATGACTATGACTTGTTTTCCATCATAATGGACATCAGGCTGCACGCTATTCAGAGCTGGAGATTTTCTGCTGTCATGTTGATTATCGACAATGTTTCTATTAGAAGCTGAGGCCAAAATACGGTAGAGTACAGCCAACACATTGCATGTTCTCACTACGACAATGGGTGAATTCCCGGATAACACTGAATTAAGCAGTGACATTATGGCAGTAATCATTCTTTGTAGCAGACAGCAGTCACATTCTGCATTAACATATCAACAGCCAGCTGCTCATCTTTTTCTGTGTTCTCTGTGTAATATTGGAGTGCACGGAGGTGGCCGGGAGGATCAAATTAAGAAATGGGAGTGAAATTTTAAAAAATGCCACAATACAAGAGAAAGAGTAGAAATCTGAGTGGTTATAAAGCATGCAAATCTCAGTGTCTGCATGCAATAGGGCCAAATCAGGATTACAGATTAACCTGAAAGAACCCAGCTTTGTAGCAAAACATGGAACTTTGTTATTATCATATTATTAAGAAAAAATAAATGAGGTGGATGTCATATTACTTTTTTCTTGGTTGTGATTAAAACCAAAAGTGATTTTTTTTCTCCAAAATTCAGGCACACTGAGGTATTGTCATAAGGTCATAAGGAATAGGCGTAGAATTAGGCCATTCGACCCATCAAGTCTAATCTGCCTGTCATCATGGCTGATCTATCTCTCGATCCTAACCCAATTCTCCGGCCTTCTCCCCATTACCTCTGACACCTGTACTAATCAATAATCTATCTATCTCTGACTTGGCCTCCACAGCCTTCCGTGGCAAAGAATTCCACAGATTCACCATCCTCAGACTAAAGAAATTTCTCCTCATCTCCTTCCTAACAGAACGTCCCATTGCCTAATATATCAAGAATTTATTTGGTTCCCAGTTTATAACAACATTTTCCCCACTTATTTTGACCTGAATCAAAACTTCCTTTGTTCGAAACTTGTCATTGATTTTATGAAGGTCAGTCAAACATGCTATTCTCAAGGAATATCCATCACTTTCCAGTTTACATATCTGAGGTTACAGACAAACCCAACTAGAAGCCAGTCAGAACCTTATTCCCATGATTGAAAAATAAATACTTGAGGCATAAAAGGTGAGATGGGCAAAGTTTGAAGGAGATGAGTGGGTCAAGTTTATTTAAGGTGCTGAGTGCCTGGAATGTGCCCTCGGGGGTGGTAGCCGAGTCAGATACAATAGCGGCATTTAAGAGACTTTTGGTTCCCTCCTGCAGTTGTGGATGGAGCCCTCATCCATGTTTCTTCTGTGTGCCGTAGTTCTGCTCTCGGTCCCCCCCCCCCCCCCCCACTCCATCAAATGGAACAAGTCCCCCGCTCCTCACCTTTTACCCACTAACCTCTGCATCCAATACATAATGTTCTGACATTTCCACCACATGTAACATCATACTACTACCAGTCGCACCTTTCCGAGACTAGACTTTTCCATTTTCCATAGAGACCATCCTCTCCAAATCCTTGGTTCGCGCATCCCTTCCCAACCAACCCACTCCCTCCCTTGGTTCTTTCCCGTGCAACCACAGGAGATGTAAACACCTGTCCCAACACCCTTTCCCTCACTTCCATCCAGGGGATTTGAGATCCCTTGCCATTCTTTGGGGATTGGAAACCGATTTTCTCCTGAACACAGAAAATAAGTGTAGGAGTAGGCCATTCAGCCCTTCGAATCAGTATCGCCATTCAATATCATCATGGCTGACTATCCAAAATCAGTACGCCGTTCCGGCTTTTTCCCCATATCCCTTGATTCCCTTAGTCCTAAGAGCTAAATCTAACTCTCTCTTAAAAACTACTGGATGAAGCTAATATTGTGACTGAGTTCAGCTACGTTGCACAGCTCAGAAGTGAGATACAGAGCCATCTTTGGTGCTTAAATGGTTCAGCCACTGCCTTCACGGGCCCGATTTTAATTTGCAGGAGATGGGTATACTGGCAAGGCCAACATTTATTGCCCATCTCTACATGTGGTGGGGAAGATGGTAGTGAAGCACCCTCTTGAATCATCGTAGTCTCTCTGGTGAAAATATTCCCACAGTACACAGTGACAATGATGGTGACATGATTTTGTCTCCAGCATGAGAGATAGATTTCTAGTCAAATGCAACCCAAAGGAGATCCAATAAGATACTAATTTCTGAACAAAACAGAGGCATTGTTTAGTTGAAAGTAGACTTAGATGTTTTGATTTGTGGGATCAGTAGAGGGCGGATGCAGGTATATACATGCTCATGCTGTTCTCACCTTTTCATAGTACTTGATTTCATATTCTGTGATGACTCCATTGGGATGTTCCGGTTCCTTCCAGGAGAGATTGACAGTCCTCTGCTGCACTCTATCCTTCATTACACCGCTAACCTGTGAGGGAGCTGTTTGGACAAGTAATGTCAATAAGCATTAGACAAACTCCCTCCAAGACTGAAATCAAATGTCAAAACCAATCAGTCACATATCTCTGCAGTTTCATTAAAACACTTCCGATTATTTTCATTTGGGATCTTATAAATATTCAAATCGGAGCTCGTTAATGTTTATAGCCATAATATAAATTTAAATTAAAGTGCAAATACAGGAAGATGCGTTCGTTCAGCATAACGCAAAAATAACAATGATTTGTTTTGAGAGGAAATTATGTAAATTTATTTAAATTTAGTCAGCAAAAATACCTGAAGATTATTGTTATAGTAAAGAGAGGGAAGGTTTTTTTTTCTTTCTGCACAAATAAATCTGCATCTCAGAAGTAAGTGCCCAACAGCTATTTGTCTTTTTTGCTCATACTAATAATACTTTACTAACTTTCTAAAACAATAATAACTATAATGGAAACATCCATTGCTGGTGACTAATGTGCACCAAAGCCACTTATTCTTCAGATGAATGCCATTCAAACTGGAGTTTTTAACAGCAACCTGCAAGTGCAGTTCATCCTAGTTTGGAGATGGAGGTTCAGAAAGGAGACATTTACTTTAGGTCAGAGGCTTGCATAGCCTGCAGAGGAAGGGGTGATCATCATCTCCCCCCGAAAGTCGCAGCAGGAATTGGGAAACTGCATGGAATTTCAGATCCATCAAAATTTTTCATCAAGTATGTTAGAACAGAGGAATTGTTTTAAAACAGGAAACCTTTCCAAAATTGCATTTTGCCCTTCAAATCAAAATTTATCTTGGTACTGGCAGTAAAATCATACATCAGCCTTCTTGCAATTATGCAAGAATTGCAATACATACAATTATTTCAATAAATAAAACTAGATATTGTACTAATTAAACAACAAATTATGCGCTGGGTTATACCAGATGTTTATGGTGAATTAATTATAACGAAATGCTGTTAAATTAAAGCTAGCAAAGTATATTGTAAATTGTTCTCATGCTCATTTGCAATACCATTCAAAGAGTTGCATTTGACGCAATGTGCCCAAAGAAGAATAGAGAAAAGGTAAAAAGATAAAATTAATAACATTATTTTTCTTCCAAAATAGCAAATATTTGCCTATACGAGAACAATGTTCATTGTGATATTTTAATCTACAGAATAAATAGTTTAATATTACCCTGTTATTCAAGATCTAGGTTTCTATGTGAACTTTGACTATTGTTTGTACATTCTGCCCAAGTTAAAGAGCAGCATACACCACATACAATATCATCTTTAATTAATTCTGATAGATGTAAATTTAACAATAAAATAAAATCCCATGGCAATACTAGATATTCCTCGTGGATCATGCTTTGAGAATACACATATTTTAAGAGGTTTTCTGCTGCAATATAAATCAAAAACCCTTTCCCCTGCTGGAGTAAACTAAGGGCTCTCTTATAAGTTTTGGTCCGAGTCCCTTGAACTCACTTTACAATGAAAAAATAGACAGTCTGTGTCTCTGTGACGTGTGAGATGTTCATAACAAAAAAAAGTACACTTTGATACTATTTCATAACAATGCCTATCAAAGAGAGTGCTTTGGGGGCGGTGAACATTAAGATTCACTTCTCACCAGTTATTTGATGCTAATGTTTTAATTTTCTCTCCCTTTAGTTTTAATTGAAGTAAACAATAACCATCTGCTTCAGTTATAAAACTCTTATCCCACGGGCAAGCGAGGTTTGAAATCACTCCGGGATTACTTCATATACTCCCCAGCACTCTCCCACCACTCCACTGCCTTCATCTCTCCTGGGACTGCATCATCCACAATGGCTGCTCATTTAATCTCCATTGCTGCAACCACTGTCATCCATTTTTGGGTGACAGCTGCCAATTTTCTCTCGAAGATTTATGACCTGCCGACCCATTATGCATTTTAAGTTCATTTCCTCTGCCGTGGGCGAGGTGGCAATGACAGAGACTCCTTGCTGTAATTGAAATACTTGCCGCTGACTACTTATTCACTTGTTCACATCAATTACAGAGCTGTTAACACAGGCAGCCAGAAGTAAAGTGAAAAAAAAAACAAAGAGACCTCATTGTTGACTTGACAATTTAACACCAATTAATTTAAGTGTTTCCCTCATCAGAAAATCCAAAAGAATCGCATTAGCAACCCTTTTGGGTTTCATAGGGTATGAGAAACAGCTTGGCAATACGCCTGTAGGGTCAGTTCAGTACACTTGTAAACTGGAACACTAAATAGAGATTGGCATAGCACCCACCGCATGCGAGAAAATAGTTTTATCGTCTGGCCGCTAATTGATGTGAGGAAGTAATTGTCTTCAGAGTGAGTGGTAAAACAACAAGGAACAATTGGCCACTGACACTCCAAAGCTCTAGCTTATGAAGACAAGATGAAAAGATTCACCTTGTTTCTAAAATGACAGACAAGTCCATGAAAATAATACAAATTCTAACTGGCCTCCAAAACATGAAAGGTTTGAATGCAGAGAGACACAAAAGATTACTGATGAGGATATGAAAGGGCAGTATCATCCTTGACCGTTTGATCACTTTAATAGCTGCAGTGAGAGGGGAGAAAGACAGCAGCTCCTGCTTTTTGTATCAGATCAGAGAATTTGTCTAGAATCATTTTTAATCATGTTGTGTATAAAATGATTTATTTGCCTCTGTTGAAGATAGGGTGGTTTTGGTATAGTCTAGTGAAGATTCCTTTGGGATTTTACACAGACACCAAGATTGAAAATGACCTCAGTAGTTCTCTTTGCTTTCCAAATTTAAGTTTGCTTCTTATATTTTGTTAAAGAGTTCAGCATTCTACATTAGGGATGTCTTAGCTCAGTTCTTATTACAACATTTGTCATCATTACATGAAGTCTAAGCAAAATCATAGCTGTAAACAAAAATTGCAATACTAATGACAACTTTTAAATTTTGTATTGATTTATATATAAATGGCTTGAATTTGATTATCCAGGATGCCATCACCATAAACCTGCTGTTCAGGCAGTATTCAAGTCTACAGTAGCATACTGCTTTCAACTTGGCAAATTATGTCAAGGTCCTTTTGGGAGGTGCTGACAAACAAAATTTGATACTCAGCTTCAAATGGAGATATCAGGTCAAATAAACACGTTTATTCAGTGTAGGTTTTCAAGATCATGAGAGGAATAGATCGGGTAAACGCACAAAGTCTCTTGTCCAGAGTAGCGGAAATCGAGAACCAGAGGGCATATGTTTAAGGTGAAGAGGGAAAGATTTTGTAGGAATCTGAGGTGTAACTTTTTCACACAAATGGTTGTGTTTATGGAGTATTGAAGGAGGTTATTGAGGACGGGACTATCACAATGTTTAAAAAGCAATTAAACAGTACATAGATAGAACAGATTTAGTGGGATATGGGCCAAACGCAGGCAAGTGGGACTACTGTAGATGGGACGTGTTGGTCAGTGTGGGCAAGTTGGGCCGAAGGGTCTGTTTCCATACTGTAAAACTCTATGGCTCTTTAAAAGCATCTTAAATATGTAGATAGAAAGACATGGTTTATGTAACAGTTTCAGTTTAGAGGCTAAAGATTTGGCCAAAGATTAAGCAATTAAAATCATGGATACTCAAGATGCCAATGTTGGGAGAATGTTGCAATCTAGATATTTTATTTTCATTTATCTTTGTGAAGGACAGAAAGCCAGCAATCTACATTTAGTAGATTTTACTTGTTACATCCATGCCTCTGATGCATCTGCAGTGATCATAAATCTTTACAAATAATAAACCAGAATTCTAGAACACATCCGTAAATACAAAGAACTAAACCTGACAATGGTGATCATGGGTTTCTATGCCCTAAGCGAGAATAAACCACTTAGCCTATTTTAAATATGCCACCGTAAGCAAGTTATTTTGAATGCATTTAAATCAGTACTTTAGCCATCATTTTAACATTTTAAGAGATTCGACAGGAATCAGTCGAGCAGAGAAACACATTGACAGGTAACTGAGCAAATCATCGTAGCAGAAAATGGCTTAATTGTTATGCTTGTCCTAAACCACCCATCCCCACAAAAGCCTACACTACTGTACCGAGACCTTGGAAATTGCATTGCCAACCCAGGGCCCTCTATTAAAGGTTAATAAATTAAGGTAATGCCCTCTGCCTGGGCTCGGGCAGGAATACATTATTAAAGAGCCACCCATGGGATTCACAATATTGCCTGATTTCACTGTGAACCCTTTTATACACAGACCTTTCCAGATAAACCAATTGCTGATTATATGTCAATTTTGTGCAATATGTCTTATCCAGATATGTGTATAGCACAATCTTAGCGTGACAAAGCCGTCAATGCTGCGATAAAGGTTTTCAATTGGGTATTCTCAGCACGAGAAACATTCTCATTGGGGGCCCTAATTGGAAAAATTCGAGTCCTAAATACCTAATGTTTTGTAAATTTCAATGGGCATTCAGAAAATACCATCAGAGGGCTCGTAATTTTTCTCAGCAGTAGCAGGGCGTGGCACGGTGACCCAGCGGTAAAGTTGCTGCTTTACAGCACCAGAGACCCAGGTTCGATCCTGACTACGGGTACGGCCTGTATGGAGTTTGTACGTTCTACCTGTGATCGTGTGGGTTTTGTCCTGGTGTCCCAGTTTCCACTCACATTCCAAAGGCGTGCAGATTTATTTGTTAATTGGCCTCTGGGCGTGGCATAGTGGTGCTGCAGCAGAGTTGTTGCCTTACAGTGCCAAAGACCCGGGTTTGATCCTGACTATGGGCGCTGCCTGTATGGAGTTTTTTACGTTCCCCTTGTGACTGTGTGGGTTTTGTCCTGGTGCTCCGGTTTCGTCCCATTTTCCAATGATGTTCAGATTTGTAGGTAAATTGGCTCTGTAAATTGTATTCAGTGTCTAGGACAGAATAGTGCACGGGTGATCATTCATGCAGTCGTGCGGACTCGATAGGCTGAAGGGCCAGTTTCCATGCTGTATCTCTAAACTAAACTAAGTAGTCCTTATGATGTTCCACTCCATACTGGAAGCTCCCAGATAGAAAAATAGGACTTAAAAGCAAAAGTCAAATTTTCATACAATTTCATCTGTAAAAATCACCCAGCAGTACAATAATCAAAATTTGATTTATGTCTTGGTTGAACTTTTTGAGCTGGAATAAATGGGAAAATGAAATACTTGTATTTCTGCAACACTTCATCATGCCCCTCCAAAATGTCTCAAAGAGCTTCACAAGCAATGAATTATTTTCAAAGTGTAATTGTTGGTTTAGGTGAATCAGGGTGAAGTGTTAGTGTTTATAGGTCAGTCATTATTGCAGCAATACTAATAGAATTTTTCACTGATAAATTAAGCACGTCATACAAGATTAAAACATATTGGTCAAAATGTGACTTTTGTATACTGTATCAGTGCTGAATGCATCTTCTAACAGAGGCTCATCTTGCCTAATACGAGCAAAAAATAAATCACATGTTTGATTCCAGCATGGAAATTGATCACGTTTTATAAAAGTGAACATTAAAATAATGTATGGATTAGGGATTAAATCAGTTGCTGTTGAGTTGTACTTCCTGAAAGGAGCACAAATTGCCAATTGAAAATCAAATGAAAGTCAATACAGTTTATATTACAGTTTAACACAACTGGAATTTCAAATCCATGGCAAAACCTGATTTTGGTGCTGCTCCAAGCAACCTCTTCATTTTACATTTACCTCACTTGTACTTGTGCAGATGACAATAAATTTTAGACTTGACGAAGTTTGATCAATTTTGTGTGCTTGAAGTGAGTCTGTAAGTTCATCAGCTTCACCATTCAAATGTTCTCTAGATTGGCCTCAGATCTTCTGAAACTGCACTGGTCAACTTTAGGTTTCAGTCACTAACTCTTATCACTAAAAGTTAGTAATTCTAATCTTTTTCACATGTCCATAATCTTAATTGAATGTGGGACTTCAGAAGATTACAAAAGCAAAATACTGTTTTGGGCAGAAATGTGAAATAAAGACACGTAATGCTGGAAATACTTACCAAGGCAAACTAAATCTATGAAGAGAAACAGTTAAAACTTCGTCATTATTCCAATGAATTGTTGTTTGTTAGAGATGTTGAAGTAATTTTATCTGTTGCTCTGATTATTTCTAATGCATTTCTGTTTCATAGTTAGATATGTGTTCATTGATGTGCTAATACAAGATAGTGCATAATTATTTTTCTTAAGACTCAGGGGGTGGCGGATATATGGAACGAGCTGCCAGAGGAAGTAGTTGAGACAGGTACTATAACAGCTTTAAAAATACATTTGGACAGGCACATGGATAGGAAAAGGTTGGAGAGATATAGGCCAAACACTATAATGCTATAATGCATTATTAGTAACAACGTTTTTAGATTTACCAAAATCAGAATGTTTAAAATATCAATCACACTAATGTTATTTGAATGAAATAAATGAATTTCTGTGGGCAGAATAATATTACAATTCCTGGAACAAAGTATGCAAATGGTTAACATCAGCCCTTTTCAATAAATTGTTTTAAACAATAAAATAGTCTGCTCTGTTTTAAAACGGGTAATGTGATTCAATGGTCTTGTCACTTTTTAGGTTCAGACTGAAATTAAATTGAATGTAATGTGAGTAACACAAATCTTATGTTACACAGTTGTTGTGCTGTTCTTTATCTAACTAAATCTGAGAACTCAGAATGAACTCAAAAAAACTCTCAGCTTTTAACTGGTTATTTCTCTTGAAGCCATGACTTTTGATGACTCATGTCATCTACTTTTAGGTTTTGTCTTAGGTTTTCCATCTCAGTGGAAAACGAGCGTCCCTATTCTCCTGCTCTTTGTTGAGGGAAATATCAGGAGAAACATTGAGTATATAAATAATACTAATCTCCAAGGTTCTTATTAGTTAGACTGGGAAATAGGAGTAACTGATACGCAAATTCCGGCTACAATAAAATTGTGAAGCTGCAAAAAAAAAAGCAAAGTGGACAAAATTCCAAATTTAAACTCTGCTATCAAATGCTATCAAACACTTCACACTTATTTGAATTACAACCATTTGCCATTCTTCAGCCCACTTGCCCAGCTGACCAAGATCCTGCTGTATTTTTTGATAAGCATCGTCACTATCTATGATATCACCCACTTTAGTAACCATGCCTTGTACACACTCATCCAAATTGTTGATATAAACCTCAAATAGCAATGGGGCCAGCACACCCCCAGAAACACACCAGTAGTCACAGGCCTCCAGTCTGACAAACACCCTAATGCCCCTGTCCCACTTAGGAAACCTGAATGGAAACCTCTGGAGACTTTGCGCCCCACCCAACGTTTCCGTGCGGTTCGCGGAGTTTTTTGTCCTCCGGCAACCACCTTCAACTAGCAACGCAGCCGGCTTTGACTAAAAAATTACCAATTTTTAAAACGGAAACCACTTTCGACCATTAGGGAGACTGACAAAAACCTCTTGGAACTGCCGGGAACCGCACGGAAACCTTGGGTGGGGCGCAAAGTCTCCAGAGGTTTCCGTTCAGGTTTCCTAAGTGGGACAGGGGCATTAGCCACCATGAAGCCAATTCTGTATCCAGTTTCCTAGTTCTCCCTGGATCCCATGCAATCTAACCTTCCAAAGCAGCCTACCTTGTGGAACCTTATCAAAGGCCTTGCTGACATCCCTATAGATAACATCCATGGCCCTGCCCTCGTCAACCAACCAGGCACAGTGGCGCGATAGTATAGTTGCTGCCTTACAGCGCCAGAGACCCGGGTTCAATCCTGACTATCGGTTCGGTCTTATGGAGTTTGTACATTCTCCATGCATAGGTTCTCTCTGGGTGCTCTGGTTTCCTCCCATATTCCAAAGATGTGCAGATTTGTAGGTTTATTGGTTTCAGTAAATTGGCTCTTGGGTGTTGGGATAGAACTAGTGTTTGTGGGCTGTGGTCAGCATGGACTCGGTGGGGCAAAAGGGCCGGTTTTCCTACTATCTCTAAACAAAAAAACCATGCTGACTCTCCGTAATCAACCTGCCTTTCCAAATCTGTATATCTCTTATCCCTCAGAATGCTCTCCATTGCCCTTCCTACCACAAGATTTTAAGCTTACTGGTCAATAGTTCTCAAGATTTTCTTTGGAGCTAGTACAGATTTTCTTTGGATTTCTTCTTATACAGAGACCAGACATTGTGACCTCAGCGATCTTGGTGTCATCTGTAAAGTTCCCAACCAATTTGTCTATGTTTACATCCAAGTCATTTCTATATATCACTCTAAAAGTTGTGGTTTGCTCCATCTGAATGGATAATACAATTCCCATTTAAGTTGTACCAAGTCACATCAGTTAAATTGGTGAGTCAATCTTTTGGGAATGAGTCAAATTATCATTGCAACTCAGACTACATGAGAATAGTAATGAAGTACGTTTCTTGTGCAAAACCAGGTGACAGAATCTACAAGGGGATTCATGATTCTGCCTCTGGCCTGTGTCTTCATGGTTCTCTGCTACTTAGTTTATGTTGCAAGGTGCTAATCAAATTCTCAGCAGTTGAACAAACCACCTTTCAAGAAGGAGCAACAGCCGGAAAATGAAGGTTTTCCAATCAGTGGCTGCATACACAGACCAGCCATTCCAACACACTGAAAAAATGCACGTTTTGTTCCCTCCAGTCAGCAGTGGATCAGTGAGCTGGATAATAACATTTTGGGAGATGATGGGATATTCCTTTGCTAAACGTCAAGAAACCGTTTCTACATAATAATGACAAGACTTTAGCTTTGAGATTTGTTGCAATATCTGGCTGAATGATAAGGGGTGGCCGGGTGTGAACCACTTGCTTGTATTCAGTAAGCTACTTGTGTCAAACAGTGAAAAACAAAGAGCCCATTGCTACCCATAGCGTTAAGGGGAGAAGGAAGGAAAATGGGATTAGGAGGCAGAGATCAGCCATGATTGAATGACGGAGTAGACTCGTTGGAGAAAATAGAAAAATCGAGGTTGAGTTGCCCATCCAACTTCCATTATTTGGTACCATGCTTCACCTTACTTTCCTATCAGATATGCACCAATGGTCTGAAGAAGGGTCTCGATCCAAAACGTCATATATTCCTTCGCTCCATAGATGCTGCCTCACCCACTGAGTTTCTCCAACTTTTCTGTCTACCTTCCTATCAGATTCCATCATCTGCACCTCCTTGTTGCCTCCACTGATCATCTCCCAGTCTCTGCCGCTCTTTCCACCCTTCCAACCTCAGCTGGATCCACTTATCATCTGCACATTACTGATCCTCCACCCCCCCCCCCCCATCTCTTTGGCTACCTTCCCTCTACTCTCAATCGAGTTGAGGGGTCCTGACCCGAAACTTCAACCCTTCATTTACCTTCCACAAATGCTACCTGACCTGCTGTGTTCCTCCTGCAGATTTTTCATTCGTCCCCAAGAAGATCTGTAGGACTGTCATGCACAAATAATCACTACTTGTTCATTGCAATGCAAATAAGATGACAGTACCTTGTGGCCTGCACATAAAACTACCCTTCACATTTTAGTTTATTTTTAGAAACAAAGAACTGCAGATGCTAGTTTATACCAAAGATAGAAACAAGTGCTGGAGTAACGGGTAGACGTACATGTTTGTAGGTTAATTGGCTTGGTAAATGTAAGAATTGTCCCTAGTGTGTGTAGGATAGTGTTAATGTGCGGGAATCGCTGGTCAGCACAGACCCGGTAGGCCGCAGGGCTTGTTTCTGCGCTGTATATATTGAAATTAAACTAAACTCAGTGGGTCACGCAGCATTTTACCAGAAAAAGGATGGGGTGAGCTTTCGGGCCAGGACCCTTCTTCAGATCCGTCTGAAGGGTCATGACCCAAAACGTCACCCATCCTTTTTCTCCTGAGATACTGCTGACCCAGCATTTTGTGTCCATCTTTTGTTTTAGTATAGTTTAGTTTAGTGTCACATGTACTGTGAAAGTACAGTCCAGCCAGCGGAAAGACAATTCATGATTACAATCAAACTGTCCACAATGTACCGATACAGGATAATGGGAATAATGTTTAGTTCAAGATAAAGTCCAGTAAAGTCCGATTAAAGATAATCCGGGGGTCTCCAATGAGGTAGATGGTAGCTCAGGACTGCTCTCTACTTGGAGGGTAGGATGGATCAGATGCCTGAATATACGTGGGAAGAGACTGTCCCTGAATCTGGAGGTGTGCATTTTCACACAAGTTTGTACCACTTGCCTGATGGGAGAGGGAAGAAGACAGGAAGTGTCTGGGGTTAGACTCATCCTTGATTATGCTGGTGGCCTTGCCGAGGCAGCATAATCAGCAGAGGGCAATATTCCACGTGGTTTGTCCCAGTTAAGCTAGTCTACGCTGTCCTGAAGCTAATCTTCATACCTTAAGGGTTGGTACGATATACATAAAAGCAGGAACCAAAGCTCATGTAAGAAGTGAGTTTTGACCTGGAAAACAGTGAAGACCAGCATAAATAGGGAGAACATTGTTTGCAAGGTTCTCAGATGCAGCAATAAAGACTTGTGCTTCAACTGTTAAATAAAAGAGAGCTTCTCCATTTCCAAAATAAGAAGGAAGCCCCTCCTGCACAAATTTAGAATATAGTTGGAGCACACATCTGTATAATCACTACCATGTGGACTAGATGTAACGCCAATAAAAGTTTAATAACCTCATATGACTGGTCAAAATCAATTAATATATCTTCAAAGTCCTTCTCCAATCAATAGCACAAGAATATTCCCATTATCCTGTATCTGTGTACTGTGGAAGGCACGATTGTAATCATGTATTGTCTTTCCGCTGACTTGATAGCACGTCACAAAAGCTTTTCACTCTACCTCGGTACATGTGACAATAAATTGAACTAAATAACATGGCAATCAATATTCTAAACACGGAGAACTCTGTTCCCGATGTTGGGGGAGTCCAGAACCAGCGGTCACAGTTTAAGATAAAGGGGTAGGCCAATTAGGACTGAGATGAGGAAAACGTTTTCACCCAGAGAGTTGTGGATCTGTGGAATTCTCTGCCACAGAGGGCAGTGGAGGCCGATTCACTGGATGTTCGCAGATTTAGATTTAGCTCTTAGGGCTAAAAAAATCAAGGGATAAGGGGGAAAAGCAGGAACGGGTTACTGATTTTAAATGTTCAGCCATGATCATATTGAATGTCGGTGCTGGCTCGAAGGGCCGAATGGCCTACTTCTGCACCTATTTTCTATGTTTCTAACTCACCTCCCAGCAATCAGTCCTCATTTTCAATATACACATGCTGCATTATCCCCTGGCATATGTAACTATACAGCAAGGGTTACATGCATAACCCAGAGCACGCACACACACATTCCTAAATAGTCAATTACAACATAGCCAGACTGTGCATCACTCACTGATATTTCCTTCTCTCCTGCAGGATAAGTCAGCACCCAATTAGAAACAGCACAATTAACATGGAGGAAACAATGTAGCTTAACTATCTAGTGGCGAAGCTGGTCTGACCATTTGGATGCCCTTTGCTGAAACTCTGCTTAGTGGCAATATTAAATCATTGGGGATGACGATATTCTCGCCATTAATTTTCCTTTTTGTTTCCTATCCCTCTTCAAGCTATATGCTATTTTGATATTATGTGCTGCACAAGTTAACCTCAAATACTTACCAACTGCACCTAAGAAGGAACAGTGAGAAGCAATAACGGTGCGGATACTCTGACTCAGACACTGAAGTGAGCTTGGATCTCCTCATGTGTGGACTTGCTTGCAACCAGGAAAGGGGGCATGGGTGCAACAGATGCCAGCTGATCACATAATGAAGCGGGCCACAAAAAAGTTAACTATACATACACTGTGTATACATACACAGAGGCGCAGCGGTAGAGTTGCTGCCTAACAGCGCCAGATTCTCGGGTTCAACACTGACAGTGGGTGTTGTCAGTAAGGAGTTCGCAGTACGCTCCCACTGTGACCACGAGTTTTCTCTTGACTGCCAAAGCAGAAAGAAGCTTCCCAAACTATCACCATCTTCCTTCTTCCTCTGCGGATTATTTGATATACAGGTTGTGACAAGAGATTTCTGCCCATCATGGTGCAGATGATACCACTGTGGCGGCCTTACGGCACTTGCAGCGGTAGAGTTACTGCCTTACAGCGCTTGCAGCACCAGAGACCCAGGTTCGATCCCGACTATGAGTGCTGTCTTTACTGAGTTTGTACATTCTCCCCGTGACCTGTGTGGGTTTTCTTCAAGATCTTTGGTTTCCTCCCACACTCCAAAGATGTACAGGTATGTAAGTAAATTGGCTTGGTATAAGTATAAATTGTCCCTAATGTGTGTAGGATATTGTTAATGTACAGGGATCGCAGGCTGGTGCGGACTCGGTGGGCCGAAGGGCCTGTTTCCACACTGTATCTCTAAAAACAAATTTTAATAGTTCTCAGCTAAGTACTTCAGAGCTCTTCGTGTGGTCTAGGTAGCAACTGTATTGCAGCATCATGCTAAGGGTCTGTCCCAACAGGTTTTACTCGGACAATATGGCTTTCATAATATGCACAGTGGGCACGAGAAGTGAACAGGAGTCAGCTGTTAAATTATTAGTTAAAGCCATTGATCCCAATGGCTTGCTGTGGCTGACACAGCAGACTGCTGTAGAATAAAGGCATTGTGGCCATGGCCAGGAAACTGGTCATAGATCAGCATGATGTGTTGTCTGTGGTCATATACCAGACAGAAATGCTTGCGATCATGAAAAACCTAGACAAAATAAATAAGGAAAAACTACTTCTATTGGTGGAAGAGTCCAGAACCAGAAGAGATGGATTCTCGGTAACTGGCAAAGGAAACTTGAAGAGACATCAAAATAATATTTTCAAGGAGCACGTAGTTATGATCTGTCTTAAACAATGTTATTTAAAAGTGAACTCTAGTCTCAAAATTGGAAGAAAAAACATGCGAGGGGAACAAACGGCAAGGACCAAGAGATGGAACTGCCTGGATTTCTCTGCAAAAAATTAGCACAGCCTCAATAGCTCGAAAGGCTTCTTCAGGGTTGCATCCAATGCATAATCCTGCGATTTTTGCCCATCACTCACCTCAATTTCACCTAATTCAAAATTTATGTTCAGAATGTCTTTCCATATCATTTCAATTCCAGCCAACTTCAGTTTAAAAATGTTTAAGAAAGAACTGCAGATGCTGAAAAAATCGAAGGTGGACAGAAAATGCTGGAGAAACTCAGCGGGTGAGGCAACATCAATGGAGAGAAGGAATCAGTCGAAAGAAGGGTCTCAAGCCGAAACATTGTCAATTCGTTCTCTCCATAGATGCTGCCTCACCCGCTAAGTATCTCCGGCATTTTTTGTCTACCTTCAGTTTAAAAATGTCAGTTCCAAGAATAGATTCAAAATTTGTGAAGGACAGATAAAGCTGACTGCATTCCCCAGTGATTCACAGCGATTCCTCCTCAGAACAAGAGTGAATAACCTGTTGAGTATAAATGTCTTGCAGCTGCAAGTGTGGTTAGTGAGTAAGACTAACGGTTTATATTTTGTTGTTGAATATATTAAAGAAATAAAAATGGCACATATGTAAAGACTATGGATGCCACAATTCTATATAATAATCAATTACTTGCAATCATTATTTGCCATTTCTCCTGCACTTTTTAAAATATCTTTCAACTGCACAAAATAACCTTTGTTATGGAGCATTAATTATCCACAGATGCTTGCAGAAAATGCACAATACAATACCAAGTTACTTATTGTACTGCATGTCCAAAACTTAATAATAGAGCCAAATCTCAGAATTGAAGTCAAACATGCCACTATGTTTTGCATATATTGCTGTGGGTGATTTTTTTTTTTTAAAGGCACACAAGTTGTGGCGTTTGAGGGAAGACAATTGACATTTATAAAGTACCACTCATAGATTCAAGGAGGCCAGGCACACCTAAGAGTCAATGAAGTACTTTTAATGTGCATTTAATGGTGATTTCTCCATCTCGTTTCAAGGTCAGGTGACACTAAGCTACTGCTCATATGTGAAGTGATGCAGAAGTAAACAAAGTTTAAAACAGACTCTGCAGAGACTTTCAACATGTAGTCAATATAGGATAAACAAGGATAGTTGTCGTACAGTACCAGAGACCTCGGTTTGATCCCGACTACCAGATACTGTATTTACGGAGTTTGCACGCTCTCCCCGTGACCTGCGTAGGTTTTCTCCGGGATCTCCGGTTTCCTCCCACACTCCAAAGACATAAAGACGTAGGTTAATTGGCTTGGTATCATTGTAAATTGTCCCTAGTGTGTATAGATAGCGTTAATATGCGGGGAACGCTGGTTGGCGTGGATTCGGTGGGCCTAAGGGCCTGTTTCCGAGCTTTGTCTCTAAACTAACCTAAAGAAACAAGGGATTTTCATTCCAATTTTAATTAATTGCCCGCTGAATTTGTACTAATTAATGCAAAACTATGTACTAGTTAGTGCACCAAATCTATAGTTGTACCTCTAACTTACATTTTTAAAACTAAACATTTTTTTGGGGGCAATAGCAAATTTTTTTAATAGCAAACAAATTAAAGAAAATCTTCACTAGGTAGTTCCACCCTCACCTGCCCACCTATGATTGTATCAAACCTGCTCCAACAATGATGTTAAAAATCACTTGACTAGTACACCCAGCTTCATTAAAGTAACTTTAGTATTGTTCACAGCTGATGCATGAGACATCTTTCACTTCAGAGCCTCAGGTCACAAGTGCATGGCCTGTTCCGTCAGCAAGGATAAGGTGTGGCCAGTGGTCGTGCTAATGTGGGAGACAGAAGAAAGCTTAGTTGGCCGATCAGATGATAATTTGTCATCTCCTAAATAACCAACATTGTTCTTTGCCAATTCACTGGAATTTGGGTGGGATAATGTGAGAGAATACAGAGCGTCCCTTGCGATGTTCCCAGCTTGCTTCCTCCCAGCTGATATTACAGTCTGTGTAGAATTGCTGTCTACTTGTAAAAAATAAGCAAATAACTCCCCATTTGTTTTCGTAAGTTTTAGGCATTGACCAGTGGGAAAATAAAAACATATGGATAAGAACATTAAGTTACATTTTCACCTTAGTCAATTGATCATTTTGGGAAGTCAAATCAAGGCAAGATCTTGGCTGTGAATGGGAAGGGGTCTGGGAAGTGTCGCTATGTAGTTACAGGCAGTCGAGGGCAGTCATAAGCAATCTCCTTCGCTGACCGGGCACTTTAATTGGCTCATTGGAGTTTTCAGGACCCAGGAAAACCAACCGGTAGGTTAAATGCCCGCTAACTTTATTAAACGTTATCTGACTTCTTAAAAGTGTCTCTACTCCTTCTCCCCCACTTCTCTCTCTAACCTAAGGTCTCCCTGTACATCAGTGCTCATAACATCTCTACCATCTACTCTATGTAGTACCAGAATTTGACTTCCCAAGTAGAACCAGAATTTGACTTCCCAACATTAATTATGTCGCACTTAATCAGATAAAAATTTGAAGATTAAAAATCACTCTGGCCACGTTTGCAATTATTCTATGATCGGATAGCAGATTAATGGAGTATTACTTGTACTAGTTTTTGCATACATACTCCATCTGCCTCGATCATTTTGTAACTATTTGCCCAGTCTCCAAACTCTGTAGTCTTTACAGCTGAGTATCAGCTGCAAAATTAGATTAAATGTTCTCTGCTCCTTTTGTGACCAAATGACACATTTTTAGAGACTCAATAGTGGTTCCTGGTGAACATAATTTCACATTCTATCGTGGCAACTGGGGAATTTAGATTCAACTGATTATTTAATGAAATAAATCCTGGATAAAATGCCAGATCAGTAATAGTGACCGTGAAACTGGCAAATTGATGTAATCGCCCAGCAAGACCACTTACGTCCTTTGGTGAAGTTGAATCGGCAATCTTAACTCAGTTCGGCTACATTGCGATACCTGCTCCACCCATTCAGCACTCAGTTCAAAAGGAATTAAAGCTAGACAATAAATACCTGTCTAAACATATATTTGATCTAATGAAAGACCATCAATCTGAAATGTTAACTATATTTCATTCCCCAGATGGTATCAGTCCATCGTTTGGCTTTAGTTCAGATTTTCAGCATCTCCAGGAATTTTGTTTTTGGAATAAATATTGTCCTTGTCAATAACAGTAATATGCCATGGATGAATAGAAGAAAAAAACCTCCCAGTTAGGGTAACCACAGAAGAGCCACAACTGGTTTCAATATTAGTTTTGAAAACTGGGTTTCAGCCCAGACCATCACACAAACCGACCTCCCTTCCTTCCATTGATTCCATTTATACCTCACGCTGTCTGGGAAAGGCCAGCGGCATAATCAAGGATGAGTCGCACCCTGGCCACTCCCTCTTCTCCCAAGGTATAGAAGTGGGAAAATACACACCTCCAGATTCAGGGACAGTTTCTTCCGAGCTGTTATCTTCCTACCGCAATTAGACAGTAGTTCTGGACAACTATCTACCTCATCGGGGACCCTTGGACTCTCTTTGGTCTGACTTTACTGGCTTTACCTCGTGCTAAACGTTATTCCCTTATCATGTATCTGTACACTGTAAATGGCTCGATTGTAATCATGTATTGTCTTTCCACTGACTGGTTAGCACATAAAAATGTTTCACTCTACCTATGTACATGTGACAATAAACTAAAACTATTTTTAAATCAGAGAGAGAAAAAATAAGTCAGTCTGTTTCATTCTTAACTAGTGGTATGTGTAAATGTATCTGTTGAATAAGTGTGGTTGGCTGTAGTCTCCATCACACAAACCATCCCCCTGTTCTAATCCCAAAGCATTACTACTTCGCTTCTAGGAATGCCCACTTTGTTGAAGCCCTGTTTTTCCATTTTGTTCTTTTGACCTTGTTCATTTTTATTGCATTGCATTTCCATTCTTGTTGATGATGTGCCAACTGAACCTCATTGCCACAGTCACTAATCTTTCCTGAGCCAAAGTCTTCAGCTTCAACCTATTCCAAAAGGATTCTAATTGAAATTCCATAAACACATTTCAGATCCATCCATGATTCCAAACTCACCTCTTCATTGCACGCTGAAGGTAATGCCATGCATCAGCACATAAACTTGGCCCCTCTCTCCAGTAGCACAGAATCATTTTATCTCAAAGGTCCACAGTTTCACTTCATCCTATGCTAGCTCCAGTGCTTTATCTAATGCCTTTTCCCCCCACTTTCTGATGAAAAGTCATTAACCTTAAATTTTAACCTTGTGCATCTCTCCAAAGAATCTGTCTGATGAGCTTAGTATCTCCAGCATTGTCAGTTTAACGTTAACTTGGTTTCTCTATGCACAGCTACTGTACTAAGCTGGGCTTTTCCAACAATTGCTGATTTCATTTCAGATATCCAACAATTGCAATATTTTGCTTTCATCTGGAGACGCTTCAAATTGCACCACACTTGTTTGTAGGTAATGGAGTGTTGGGACTTGCTGTAGCTGAGAATATATCATGATTTTCAGGAGCAGTGTTGTGATTGGAAATGTTTGAGAGGCAGATGTAAACTACAAACATTTCCATCCAAAGAGTAGCTGTAGCCAGGAATTTGTTGGTTGTAGGGTTCGTGGAAATATGATGAATCATTATTTTCAATAGTGAATTAGATCGACATTTACCAGGAAATAATTTGCAGAAACATAGGGAATGAGCTGGAAATGGGACCGATATGAATGTTGTTTTAGGACCCAGTTTATAGTCCATGGGCTGAATAACCTAATTCTATGCTATCGTAATTCTCTGGTTCTATAATTCTGCAGGCCTGAAGGAGGTAGCCACAGAAGGGTGAAGAGAAAACAAACCTTTTCCTGTCACCTTGCAAAGGTGGTTATAATGCAGCTGTCTACAATGTTGAGACTTCAACCCATACCCACAGTCCTAAAATACCAGATGATGTTTGAAAGTTGTAAACGACCTTACCGTGCCTGAATATTCGTAAATGCATTGCAGTTTTGAATGTATCCATAATCAGCCAAAGCAAAGGCATTTTACATATTCTGTTGACATCTGCAGCTCGTGAGCGCATTACAGCTTGGTGACGCAAAGGGTGTTTTCCACGCCATGGCACTTTCCAACGGTGGGAAAGTCGCAGCGTGAAAAGAGTTGGTGAAGCTTGAGCGAGCCTCTCGCCTGCTATACAAGACTCGACAGCGACGCCCACTGCCCAATGTGTGGTCATACAAAAAAAAAGGCAAATCACATCTAGCCATCCCAGTAATGACGAAGAATTGGAGCGCCGAAGTGTTGCGCGCTAGATCTTCCGAAAACTTTTATCAGGTGTTCTTGTGACAGAAAGCACTGATATGCAGAGTAAACTAAACAGGAGTAATGGGAAGCCTTTGATCTGTTGGCAGTAAAGCTGCAATCAATGAGAATGGAGAGATTCAGGTCTCAGGGTGACACCTAACCCAAGCCCTGATGAGGAATTGATTAACACAAGTATGACAATCTGACAGGCCGGCTGGCAGGAATTCTCAAATGGAACAACTCATCACACTTGCACTTTATATCTTCAGGGGAGCTAAGCGATTTAAAGAAGCAACATCAATCAGTCGGTTCATACGGAGGTGTCTTTGATCAAATAACGATGCGCAGTTGAAGACACTTTTAACTCTTTCAACAATGTGATAAATAATAATCCTATTTGCACGGTATAGAGGGGAGAGAGATGTGGGTCCCGAAATCCTGTGATTATACTGCCAATGTAGCCATGACATTGTGCGTTCTTATTCCCTCTTGTCAGGCCATTCCCCTACAACCAAGCAGACAGACAGTTACAGTACATCATAGCTATAGGGAGTTTAGTGGATACCCTAGATTGGGTTCATTTGCAACTGGAACTTGAAGTCTAAATTTGTCTCATTCAAACTTGTTTTGTGTTTAAAAAAAAAAGTATGACTGAGCAATATTATAGAGTGTTGCACAGAATTTACATCATAGAAACTGGCCATTTGTCTCCAACTTGTCTCGATTGCTATGTTCATGAAAACAGTCTCTCTTTCTTCTTTATCTAACTGTATCATTCTATGCATTGATTTATTTTCCTTTTCATCTGTTATTTTCCTCCTCATCTGTTATATAAGGGTGGCAAGGTGGCACAGCGGTAGAGTTGCTGCCTTACAGCGAATGCAGCGCCGAAGACCCGGGTTCGATCCCGACTACAGGTGCTGTCTGTACGGAGTTTGTACGTTCTCCCCATGACCTGCATGGGTTTTCTCCGAGATCTTCGGTTTTCTCCCACACTCCAAAGACATACAGGTTAATTGGCTTGGTAAATGTTAAAAAAAAAATGGCCCTAGTGTAGGACAGCGTTAATATGCAGGGATCACTGGTCGGCGCAGACCCAGTGGGCCGAAGGTCCTGTTTCCACGCTGCATCTCTGAACTAAACTAGATCCTTAAAAGTGTTGATATGCCTTGGAACCCAATTTGAGATTTGATTTAAATATTGTGCGCTGATGCAGTTAGCTGATGTGATTCTGAAGTTACACAAGAGATTTCTTCTCCACCCCTCCTGAAACATCGCCATCACACTTTCCCCTCCCACTCTAAATTTCAATGCAAATTAACAGAAGATTTAATCATCTTTATATTAAGTAGATAGCATCAATCCATCCTGCATGAAACTTGCCATTAACATGCCAATCACAAGGAAATTACATTAGCAGATAAAAGATGACCTGTAAAAGCCGTCTTTATACTTCCATACCTTCAAACTGGCCATCAGTGCCAGTCAAAAGCTGAATGTAAAGTGATGCGTAATCAGGTAATATTCCTACAGTACCTACTTAAAAGATCAAACCACTTCAATGGCAATGACAAATTATAACACTTCTACTTATACCAAGAGTTATTTGAACAAAAATCACCTTGTACAGTTTACTTCTGCTCAAACAGCAGAAGCTGGCCAAGCTAATGCATGAAAACTCATGTGCAAAGTTATGAATTGGCGTCACTCTGTTCCGTTTTTGATTCAAGATTTTCTGTGTGTGAGGAGTCGCAAAAGCATAAATGCACTTACAATGGATGGTCACTAAACTATGTAGATGAAAGGATGTGGAATATTAGATCAGATGGTGCAGGTTTATAACAGTCAGGGAAGCATATAATCAGACTGCAGACAAACAGGCCCTTTGGCCCATTGTGCCCATGCCAACTATCAACCATCAATGGAGGACCAGGCGTGGGGGACGTCCGTGAGAGGAGAGGGGAAGAACAATGGACAATGGGGGGGGGACAAAGGACAATGGGGACCCAGCGTTGGGGGAACTGCTGTGGTGGGGGGGGGACAAAGGGGGGAGTTGGCATGTTTTGTAACTTTGTCAGCACCGTAGGTGGCTGCTATTTGTATACATTGTGTATGCAAGCAAAGAATCTCACTGTCACATGTGACAATAAAGTATTCCTATTCCTATCCTACCCTATCCTATAATAATCTAATTTGCTTCTCAAATTCCCCGTACTTGAACTGTTTAATGTATTGCAACATGGTAAATGGAAAGGGGCGAGTAGCTAACCACTTTGCCAAAGGTTCCATCCTTTGAACAATTTTTCTCTCCCTCAATATTGCACTGCAGTGTGAGTTTAGAATACAGTGGCTTGTAAAAGTTTTCATACTCCTTGAACTTTTCCACATTTTGTCCCGTTACAACCCCAAACGTAAATGTATTTTATTGGGATTTTATGTGATAGACCAACACAAAGTGGCGCATAATTGTGAAGTGGAAGGAAAATGATACATGGTTTTCTAATTTAAAAAAAAAAAAACTGAAAAGTGTGGCATGCAAAAGTATTCAGCCCCCTTTACTCTGATACCCCTAAATAAAATCCAGTGCAACCAATTGCCTTCAGAAGTCACCTAATTAGTAAATAGAGTCGAGGGTACAGAAAAGGCTGGAGAAACTCAGCAGGTGCAGCAGCATCTAAGGAGCGAAGGAGACGTTTCAGGTCAAGACCCTTCTTCAGTCCACTTCTGTGTAATCTAATCTCAGTATAGATACAGCTGTTCTGTGAAGGCGTCAGAGTTTTGTTAGAGAACATTAGTAAACAAACAGCATCACGAAGCCCAAGGAACACACCAGACAGGTCAGGGATAAAGTTGTGGAGAAGCTTAAAGCGGGGTTAGGTTATAAAAAAATATCCCAAGCTTTGAACATCTCACGGAGCACAGTTCAATCCATCATCCGAAAATGGAAAGAGTATGGCACATCTGCAAACCTACTAAGATATGGGCGTCCACCTAAACTGACAGGCCGGGCAAGGAGAGCATTGATCAGAAAAGCAGCCAAGAGGCCCATCGGAACTCTGGAGGAGCTGCAGAGATCTACAGCTCAGGTGGGAGAATCTGTCCACAGGACAACTATTAGTCGTGCACTCCACAAATTGGGCCTTTATGGAAGAGTGGTAAGAAGAAAGCCATTGTTGAAACAAAGTCATAAGAAGTCCCGTTTGCAGTTTGCCACAAGCCATGCGGGGGACCCAGTAAACATGTGGAGGAAGGTCCTCTGGTCTGATTAGACCAAAATTTGAAGTTTTTGGCCTAAATGCAAAACGCTATGTGTGGTGGAAAACTAACACTGCACATCACCCTGAACACACCATCCGCATTGTGAAACATGGTGGTGGCAGCATCATGCTGTGGGGATGTTTTTCTTCAGCAGGGACAGGGAACCTGGTCAGAGTTGATGGGAAGATGGGTGGAGCCAAATACAGGGCAAGAAAACCTGTTAGAGTCTGCAAAAGACTTGAGACTGGGGCGGAGCTTCACCTTCCAGCAGGACAACATCCCTAAACATACAGCTAGAGCTACAAAGGAATGGTTTAGATCAAAGCATATTCATGTGTTAGAATGGCCCAGTCAAAGTCCAGACTTAAATCCAATTGAGAATCTCTGGCAAGACTTGAAAATTGCTGTTCACAGACGCTCTCCATTCAATCTGACTGAGTTTGAGCTATTTTGCAAAGAAGAATGGGCAAAAATTTCCGTCTCTAGATGTGCAAAGCTGGTAGAGACATACCCCAAACGACTTGCAGCTGTAATTGCAGCAAAAGGTGGTTCTACAAAGTATTGACTCAGGGGGGCTGAATACTTTTGCACACCACACTTTTCATTTTTTCATTTGTAATAAAATTTGGAAACCATGTATCATTTTCCTTCCACTTCACAATTATGCACCACTTTGGTCTATCACATGATGATAGATCACATTATGTCTATCACATAAAATCCCAATAAAATACATTTACATTTGTGGTTGTAAGATGACACAATGTGGAAAAGTTCAAGGGGTATGAAAACCTTTGCAAGCCATTGTATGTAGAATATGGAGACACAAGAGACGAGAGACGCTGATAGATGGAGAAAACAATAAGCTACAGGCAGATCTCAATGGACCAGGCAGCATCTGTGGAGGCATGGTGATAGTCAACATTTGGAGTTGTATACTTGCATCAGGACTGAGTGTGCAAAGGGGAGATAGCCAGAATAAAGAGGTGAGGGGGAGGGGGGAGGCAGGAACTGGCAAATGATAGGTGAAACCAGGAGGGTAAGGGTTGATGGAAGGAGTCAAATGAGGGAAGGAGGAATGAAGATAGTGACGGAGATTAGGAGGTGATAAGTGTGCACAATAAAGGGTCAGCATACTATGACATCTGATAGGAAAGAACGGTGATGAGTTGAAGCAGATAAGAGAAGGATAATGGATAGATGGGAAGTGTAGAGAGAGGGAATCAAAGTTACAATAGGTTGAGTTTTTGGGTAATAGGCAGATGCAACCAGGTGTGGAGGGAAAATAAATGTGTATGTGGGTGCTGGTAGTTGGAAAGAATAGTGTGTGTGAGAAGATCTGGGTGGATCAGAAGAAGAGAGAATTCAATGTACATGCCATTGGGCTGTAGACTATCCAGGCGGAATATGAGGTGCTGACCCCTAGTTTGCATTTGGCTTCATACTAGCAGTCGAGGAGATCAAGGGACAGGTCATGGTGGGAATGGGGAGGGAAATTAAAATGGGTTGCAACCAGGAGGTCAAGATAGTCATTGCAGCCAACTAGTAGATGCTTTACAAAACATTCACTGAGCCTGCACTTGGTCTTGCCGATATAGAGGAGGCCACGTTGAGAGCACCAAATACGATAGAGAAGCTTGGAAGAGGTGCACCTGAATCTCTGTATCACTTGGAAGGCCTGTTTAGGTCTCTGAATGCCGGTGAGGGCAGAGGTGTAAGGGCAGATGTTGTTCTCCTATGTTTGCAGCAGTGAATGTCTGGGATTGGGGAGGGAAGGGTAATGAAGGGATGAGAGAAGCAGGGAGTCACAGAGTGGGTGGTCCCTGTGAAAAGCAGAAATATTTTGTGAATGTTTAGAATATGTAGTCATATCATGCAAATACCATGGTTACACTATTGCAAGAAAAAAAATCTCTCGTAAAGTACATGACACATTCAAACTAAATTTATTTGCCTATTATAAGTTAGCATCCCTGCCGACTTAGTGATATTTCATATTAATAAGATGCGTATTTTGTATATTATTTCAAGGAGCCTAGTTTTAAATTACAAATACCAGGAAATTATATAGCTGCTGGGGGAGGGGGAAGGGATCAAGCAGTTGACTTGGGGAGGCAATGGTTGCAACAATGCTTCTAAACCTATTGGGTAGAATGCAGGGAATTGACAGAGACTGGGGAGTGGGCAGGATAGGAGAGGGGCAGATAGAGAAAATGTGGATGTGGAAATAAGGAAGCTAATAGGGAGGAATTGAATGAAATGAGCAAGAGCCGAGACAAAATGGTATGATGTGAGGAGTTGAGACGAAGGTGGAATATGCAAGGAAGTTATGTGCAGAAAATACAGGAGGAGGAGTTAGGATAGGGTAGGTGAGGGAGAATGGAAGATATAGAGCGTGGACTGAGGCACGCATGTATGCATTGCATCTGAGTGTTGAAGTGCTCATGTATGTATGCATGCTAAGTCTGTGTAGCAGTCTCCAATTATCATTAATCTCTTAGTTATTCGATCAAGACTTTGTTCTACCAAGCAACACTGTACTGGGCTTGTGTGAGGGCCAGCTCATATGAACAGAAATCATGGGCAGCTATTTTCCAATCCTCAGAATTGGAGGAGAAGCAAGTCATACTAGACACCCAGTGCCTGCCCAAAACTACCAGAAATTAATAAATTCCTGCTGCTTCTTCCGTAATGGGTACATTCTTGCAATGGACAAATATTTCCAGAGGTTATGAAATATATTATAGTTTAATGCGCTGGAATGCCTGCAGTCTTCTTTAAAATGAATTGTCGCAGCAGTTTCCCCTTCAATTCAACGGTGCTTTATTATCACGTGTGCATGGCACCGTGACATTCGTTTTGCATAGTTCATACATGCACCAGTTACCATACTTTGGAGCCATTTACAGAATTCTAAAGCCCATTCTAATTGGGCAACCAGAGAACCACTTATATTAAGGAGGTGGCCATACCTGCATTACATTAGGAGGCTTATGTTAATGGATTTTCATGATGCTTTGAAATTATTTTGAGGAAGATTTCTGATCTTTTGCCAGAGATTGACAAACAAGTCATTATTGTTTATGTCATCTTATTATGTTCAAATCAGCTGCAATTTCTGTACACAGCCAATGTGCTTTTCAAAGATAGTTTATTGGGTGCAAAACACCTGTGGGGATCCCAAATTCTTTTATCCCCTTTTAGTTTTCAGGAGATGTATTATTAGCTTGTGGGGTAACTTTTTTCCATTTATATTTAGTTTAGTTTAGTTTAGGGATACAGCATGGAAACAAGCCCTTCATCCCACCGAGTCCACATGACCAGCGATCCCCACACACTTACACTGTCCTGCACACACTAGGGACAACTTACAATGCTACCAAGCCAATTATCCTACAAACCTGTACGTCTTTGGAATGTGAGAGGAAACCGGAGATAACCCACGCAGGTCCCGGGGAGAACGTAGAAACTCCACACTGGTAAGACAATAGACATTCGTCCATTGTCTTATCTGTATGGAGTCTGTATTGAACCCGGGTCTCTGGAGTTACAAGGCAGCAAATCTACTGCTGCACCGGTGTGTTGATTGTTTGAAGACTGCTATTTTTATTTGAAGATTTTATTTTAAGCTTAGTTTAGTTTATTGTCATGTGTACTGAGGTAAAGTGAAAAACTTTTTTGTGTTGCTTATTATCCAGTCAGCAGAAAGACATGATAACAATCAAGACATCTAGAGTGTACTGGATAAAGGGAATAATGCTAAGTGCAAGATAAAGTGAAGTAAAGTCTGAAAGATCCATGGATTATGTTGTTAACTCTGAAATAAAAATCTACCCCCACCCCTCCCCTGAGGAATGTGAAAGACACCAATAGCAAAGAAACAGTGGATTTAACTAAAGCCCTACATTATGATAATTCAGAAATCTATTTAGAAACTGGAGAAAAGAGCTTCGTAGAATTTGGGAACAGATTTTTGTAGTTTCTTTCAAGAAAATTGAATCTGCCAGATAAATTCAGGGCGAGTACCATGAAAATATCAATTTCAAATCCTAATCAGCACTAATCTTAGGACCACATTCAATCTATGCTTGTTATTCAACAGGCTATCACTATTAACATTATTTGAAAGTAAACAAGCAAGAAATTTTACAGAACAGGGACAGAATTACTGCAGAGGTAATCATTCTGGAATTTATACTTGTGACTTACAAAACATGTTCCAATTAATACGTGGTTGAATCACACTAACCAAATATCTAAAAACGTAATTATTAAGTTCCAAATGTGTGATGTGTACAGTTCAGCAAAAGTGTGAGCGAGCTGAAGGAATCAAATAAAAACATTAAGGACCTGCTGCAGCAAAACTTTGGAACTGTGTTTGGTCATTAAGAAGATAATATTGTGCATCTGCAAACATGCATCCCTGGACCCTATGAGCAAAACTATCTTGGTGATTATAAGACAATCAGAGATTTATTTGACTATTACTGGACTAATAGGCTGGGATACTGTTTTCTCCTTAGCTACGCACAGAGGAAATGAACAATTAGAGGAAAAATATACTTAACAAGCAAATTCCCACAAGGGTTAGCCTAGCTATGTAGCACAAGATTGATGTACAAGCAACAGAATCCCAGCAGAAGCAATAGATATTAATGTCATTTCCCATGGTTTCGATGAATGTTTCCTTGTACCGAGTCGATTAATGCATAAAACCATATTATGCCTCCATTGCAAAATATCTGGCAGCACAATTATAGATTTTGGGTCAGGATAGGATTTATGTTTGGACAAAACTCATGGACCTGTGTACAATCATCGACTCAAGTAGTGTCAGCAACTATTATCCCCAATGGCAGTAAACTTGAGGTGGTAAAGCAAAATCATTATTATAAAGCACAACATTGAAGTGATTTAACTTACATGCAATATTTCTAACTGCACAATTGTTAATGAAATAGCAGTACCATCAATTACGTGACATTTTCAAGCTATTGTTTTACCATTGTTTTATAGCTACATAATTCTATTTCTACTCACTATCAAATGCACCTCTAGTCACCTTGAAAATCTGATTTAAGCATGCAATACCCAGGTCAACAGATCCATTTCCAGTCATATTTATTGAGGGTTAAATATTGATCAGAGTCTGACATAATTCCCTTACCTTTCTTGGAAAGGCATAATGGCATTTTCTTTCCCTCAGCTATAAGATGCAACAAGCTCATAAAACAATATACTGGTTGTATATTGAAATCATTATAAAGAGGGCATCATTCAAATTTAGTGTGTTATTTGCATTAGTTGTCATCATTACTCACAATCATGCATGCAGGTCATCATTACTCACAAATTAAGCATCCAGGTACAGCAGGCAGTGAAGGGCATATTGGCCTTTATAACAAGAGGAGTTGAGTATAGGAGCAAAGAGGTCCTTCTGCAGTTGTATAGGGCCCCAGCGAAACCACACCTGGAGTATTGTGTGCAGTTTTGGTCGCCTAATTTGAGGAAGGACATTCTTGCTATTGAGGGAGTGCAGCGTAGGTTTACAAGGTTAATTCCCGGGATGGCGGGACTGTCATATGCTGAGAGAATGGAGCAGCTGGGCTTGTATACTTTGAAGTTTAGAAGGGTGAGAGGGGATCCTATTGAAACAAATAAGATTATTAAGTGTTTGGACATGCTAGAGGTAGGAAACATGTTCAAAATGTTGGGGAAGTCCAGAACCAGGAGCCACAGTTTAAGAATAAGGGGTAAACCATTTAGAACAGTGATGAGGAAACACTTTTTCTCACAGAAAGTTGTGATTTTTTGGAATTCTCTGCCTCAGAGGGCGGTGGAGTCCGGTTCTCTTGATACTTTCAAGGGAGAGCTAGATTGGGCTCTTAAAGATAGCAGAGGTCAGGGGATATGGGGAGAAGGCAGGAATGGGGTACTGATTGGAGATGATCAGCCATGATCACATTAAATGGCGGTGCTGGCTGGTAGGGCCGAATGGCCTACTCCTGCACCCATTGTCTATTGTCTATAATCCACGAGAGCATCAAATTGAAGCGGAAAATAGGTCCGGGAGTAAGTCATTCGGCCCTTCGAGCCAGCACCACCATTCAATATTATCATGGCTGATCATCTAAAATCAGTACCCCTTTCCTGCTTTCTCCCCATATCCCTTGATTCCATTTGTCCCAAGAGTTATACCTGACTCTCTCTTGAAAATACCCAGTGAATAAAATTACATTGACACCAGAGTAAATTGTTCTGCTATGGTTTATCCAGTATTGGAAAGATATTTGTGACTACAAATGAAATGAGCTGCATTTTTGAAGGAAGTCACTCATGCATGGACTTTTTTCTTCAGCTGCACAGTCTGAAGTTGCATCAATTGCATCGGGAATTATGCCTGGTTGGACCTAGAAATGCAAAGGTTGCTCTTCATGGAGGTGATGGATGTGAACGGCTGATGGGAATTCCAGTATTAGTATGTTTGGTTTATTTTAATTGATTTAAATTATTTGAGTTTACTTGGATGTTTTAAAGAACTTAATTTTGTTTTTTTTTTAATTTATTCAATAGTTGAATTCACTTTGAATAGTTTGGGTTTTTTTGTGCGTGCCATGCCATTTGACAGGGAACGAGCCTTGGATGGCCATCCAAAAAAAAAACCCCAGCAGTTTTGTGTGTGAGGCTTATTCTGGCTCCCCAAAGGCATGAGTTTTATTAGTGGAAGCTCTGCCACAGTGCAGGGTCATTAAGATGTAGAGCCACAAAGATGCAGAGTTGGAGCCTGCATTTTCCAGCAAATTAGGCTCTGCACAAGGGAATGGCTGAACACCGCCCATAAATTCTGGGCTATAATGTCAACCAGTTAAATTTAATACTACATTGGGAGCCCCTACACGAATCCCCATTATAAGTCAACTATCCATACTATATTTCTCTTTCTCCTCAGGCATTAAAGATCACCAAACTCAGAGTCCATCTGTCTACGGGTGGCATAAATGTACAGCAAGGAAGAGCAACAATGATAACTCACAGTTAAATCAGAAGTGACTTGATTTTATTTGGTTTAGTTTAGAGATACAGTGTGGAAACAGGCCCTTCGGTCCACCGAGTCCTCTCCAACCAGCAATTCCCACACATTAACACTATCCTACACACACTAGGGACAATTTACACATACCAAGCCAATTTACCAACATACCTATACGTCATTGGAGTGTGGACGAATACTGAAGATCTTGGGGAAAACACAAACGGTCACAGGGAGAACGTACAAACTTGTATGAACAGCACCCGTAGATAGGATCGAACCCGGGTCTCTGGTGCTGCAAGCATTGTAAGGGAGCAATTCCACTGCTTCGCCACTATGCCGGCCTGGGTTTAATTAGTTCAGCTATATTTCTAATCATAGGTTGCAGGCGAGTGCTGGATTATGTTAAAATGTTTGCATCATAAAGCCAAAAAGGTTTGTGGCAATAGCTTAATCTTAAGTTATATTTTTGAACTTGTTTACTGTGCGGTTCAGAACATTGGATTTGCACCTCTGTTGTTTCGATTTGAATCCAACTCAAACTGAAGAGATCAATGATCTTCACTTTAATATCTTTCAGGGAAACGAGTAGATACAAGTTTACAATATAAAAGCGCCTCTAATTGGGCACTAATTGACAATAAATTGTCTGCCTCACTTAAAAGAAAAAGGACCCAAAGGGGAAATGAAAATGTCCCATTTATACAAAAGGGAAAAGTCAGGTTGAGGCAGATATATTAAGCCCCTGTCCCACTTATGAAACCTGAATGGAAACCACTGGAGACCTTGCACCCCACCCAAGGTTTCCATGAGTCGCCAGAAGTTTTGGTCATTCACCGGGAAAGCCTCGACCGAAGCATGAGCTGCATCTACTGACCAAAGATCCTACAGGATCTTAGCTACGGACCGCACAAACAAACACATCACGAATGTGGGTGCCAGGGACAGCGAAGGGGCGCTGTCTGCGCGATGAGGAGGAAGATAAACGGCTGCCATAGAGCACGGTAAGCCATTTAGCGAGCGTGGGAGGGAGGGAGAGAAGGGGAAATAAGGGGGGAGAGAGAAGGGGGGCGAGAAGGGGGAGGGGGGAGACAGTTTTAAGAAGTTTAATAAAGTTAGCGGGCATTTTACCTTCCGGCGGATCTTCTAGGTCCTGAAAACCAAAGATCCTATAGGATCTTTGCTGAAAACTCCAATGAGCCAATCAAAATGGCCGGTCAGCGAAGGAGATTGCCTTTGACTGGCTGTAAGTAAATAGCAACCCCACTCCACTGGCTTTGACTAAAGGACAACCTATTTTTAGTCGAGGCCATTTTTGAATTTGTTGAAATAATCGCAGGAACATAGAAGAAGCCTCGACTAAGCGGAAACCACTTTCGACTATTAGGGAGAGTGACAAAAACCTCCGGGAACCTCACGGAAATCTTGGGTCTCCAGAGGTTTCCGTTCAGGTTTCCTAAGTGGGACAGGAGCTTTAGGTAATTTTATCTTAATGTCAAACATTTCTACACCTTTTAAAAAATAAATTTAAAGTTAACTAGGATTTTGTTTTATGCAGTATAATGATTTGTTATGTTTTTAAATACAACAGAAAACAGTCATCTGATATTAATTTCAAATCTAACCTTAATTTCTGATCATCTTTCATAGAATACAAGGTCTCTTTTTTGCACCACTTATTTTTGCTGCCAGATTTAGTTCTTCCGTTCTTCCTTGACATTGCAGTTGCATGCCCTTCGTTATACTATTCCTACGGGAAACTCCCCTGCTCCCCAGTCAATGTTCAGAAAACATTCCTGAGTCTGATCTTCCGAGCTTCCCCAGTCTTCCCTTCCTCCCACAATGTGATACTCAAAGGTGTCAAGACATAAACATTTTTCTAGTTCAGGGTGCTCTTTTCTCCTTGGTTACCTTTTCAACATTGGCTCATTATTTGACTTGCAGCTTCATCAGGATTATGAAATTCAGAGTATAATGCTAATGGTACTTTGCAATATAGCATCCTTAATGCAACTAATGGGGAATGAAATTGCACCCAAATGCTTTTCATTCCACCTCTATAGAGTCAAACTAAACTGCCATAGATTACAATGATTCAGTTATCAAGATTCAAAGTAAGGAAAATATGCAGGGAAATAAAATCAATTAAAAACAATTGGTATCAACAGTGGCAATATTTGGCATATAAAATGAGTATAAAACACATCAATTTCCAGTTAAAACAATCGTTACTCAAACAGGAATTTGTTCCACTAAGTCTGCAGGGACCCATATTTAGGTGTCCTCCTTGAATACGTTAATGAATAAACAGATGCCTGTTAAAGGATTTCTTTACAAATACAGTATAGTCATGCCAGCTATGCTCGAGCTTCTCCAGCAGCTTTTGCTGCAGCATGCTAATTTAAAAACAAGGAAAGATTAACATTTTCCCCAGAGGAGCATTATGACTGACACTTCCCTAGAGAAAATACCATTCCTAGCATCTTGTTTAAAAATCCAGTTATTATGAAAAAAAATGATTAAAGCTTTTGCCCTTTCATTATTTTGAGCTTTTTCATTTACAGCTGAGATTGTTCGGGGCATTTACATTTAGTACCGTTGCTATACGTTGCAGGGTAAAGAAACTAATTAATCCATTGTGCCTTTGCAATCATGTCATTTTAAATGTACTTAAGTATAATTGTTTTAGTAACCTTGCGGAGAAGGGTACAGTGTTTTTTTAAAGGCAGATCCCAGTTAATGTCATCGCTATTCTATTATAATTGTGGTTAACAAAATAAAACGAGCCAGATGTGTACCATTGCTCGATATTTACCTTTCATGAATCTACGAGTTTTACTGGGGTTTCCTACGGTATTATTGCAAGTGCTTTGAATAAAGAGCAGTAAGCACATCACGTCTGATTGAGCTTGATTTCTTGCCAAGGAAAACCAAAACTAATTAGACCTTACTGTAGGTACAGCTGACTCTTGATAATCGCTTACTTACTTTTGCCAAGAAATGTGATGCTTGGATCAGGTTCTCTCTCAACTGCAGATAAACATTGCCAAATTTTGAAACTTTGTATCATAGCTCATTTAATCATTCACTCAAATCAATCGAAACAAAGGCAACTGTAAACTTAATAAAAACAATGTTTTGGCATGAACATGACCAGGCAACATATGCTACTAGATAGTATATGATAGAGTCAATTGTACACTGTTTGATGAGCTGGGCACTGAAAGATAAATCCATAATTAAGAAATAATTCTATCTCTAACAAAAATGTTGCCCGATAGATGTGGAAGGATTTTATTTTCCACCAGACACCGGAATATAAAATCATACTTAAATATGGATTTCTATGTAACATGAGAAAATGGAAAATGGATTATAGTACCATGGATTAACAAATGTACTCAACGCTGTTGAATAAAGCAACAATATATTTCCATATCTCAGTGCATAAAATCATTTCTGTTTGCAATTGCCAAACAAGAATGGAACCTATGGCCAGCTTAGCAATACTAAACCTTTTACATTATATGGCAGTTTTACTAAACTTAAATTTGGAAACTGCAGAAACCCACATTTGGATGCCTTGCACAGCATGCAATGCCCCATTTTGTATAGACTTGTTCATATACGGCTATTATTGCTATAGGAAATAGCAACTGGTAATTACAATCTGGTATATTACAACAAATATATACAGAATAAGGCAGCAGAACTGGGATAAACAATGTGTCACTTTCTATTACATGGTTTCTCTGATGGAGATTGAATTATGATAGATATCTTGAAGTGAAGCAAAATATTAATAAATATGTATGACAAAAGTGGAAAGTTGGAATTAATCAAATCTGATCACTCTTTGGTGACTCCCAGCTTTTTTTATTTTGCTATGAATATTGGAAAACATATACGAGAGCAACCTGGGCAAATATCATGGTAGCTAATGACTACCTGTGGATCCTGTGACTATTAGTCGTGCTTTTTAAAGCACTAAGATGCCCAATAGGTGACAAACAAAGATTGGCATGACTTACAGTTTTGTGGTTGCTATGGAGATGAACAAAATTGTGTCAAGGAGGTGGAATGGGGATGTGGCTGATTGAACAGTACAGCTTAATGGGAAGCCCATGTTATTGGCCAAACAGGAAGGAAGGGTCTTGTACCACAGATGGGCCAGAACATTGTTACATCCCAGCGGTATGAACATTTACTTCTCCAATTTCAGGTACTCCTTGATTTCTCTCTCCTTCCCGTCCCCAGCTCTCCCACAGCCTACTGTCTCCTCCTCTTCCTTTCTTTTTCCCGCCTCCCTGACATCAGTCTGAAGACGGGTCGTGACCCAAAATATTGCCTACTCTTTCGCTCCATAGATGCTGCCTCACCCACTGAATTTCTCCAGCCTTTTTGTCTACCTTTGTTACCATCAAACGTACTTTTGCAGCAAGCAGATACTGTTAAACGTGAAGTTATATACAGAAGGCAACATGTTAAAGTCAATGAAGGGGAATTAGTGAAAATATGTCCAGAGGACATTGGCTTAAAATGAGGGGAGAAAGGTTTAATAGGAACTTAAGGGGACATTTTTTTCATGCAAAGGATGCTAGGTGTGCGGAACGAGCTGCCAGAGGTGGCAGCTGAGGCAGGTATTATCGTAAAGTTTAAGGGACATTCAGACAGGTACATGGATAGGACAGGTTTAGAGGGATGTGGGCCAAATGCAGGCAGGTGACCGGTGTGGGCAAGTTGGTCCGAAGGGCCTGTTTCTATGACCCAATAAAGTTGATGCCCATGTGGGTGTCCTTCAATTCACATGTGGCTCCTGACTTTCTGCATAATTAACTCTGTTTAACGGGAAGTTAACTATGAAGATCGTGAATTATGACTTGTTCCAATTTTCATTGGTAAGCCAGAAACCACTGGGCACATTGATGACATCATTATGTGTACAAATAATAATAAGAAACAATGTCTGTATTAAGATTTATAGTGACAGGAAGTCAATTTCGTGATGGATGGGGCATTAACAGGAAATGGAAGAAAGCACTGGAAAATATGCACGAGATTCATTTTGATTGACAACTCACAGATTAAAAGCAGTCACAATTATTGCTGGTAAATGCCTCCTTCTATGAATCTAGAAACCCATGGTTTACGACCACAATATAGATGCTTACAAGAACCAGAATAATGCAGTAAGTAGAACTGCCAATAATGAACACATGAAAAAATCCTGCATTTTTATAGCAACTTCTAAAACAGTACATACCAAAGCCCTCTGACACCAATTACATTGTTTTAAGATGCAGCAACCAAATTGACAGCAGCAAAGCCAATTAATTTGTCCGCTTGGGTCTCTGGAGAGAGACTGGAACCTATGACTTTCCGATGTAGGTGTAAAAACGTAGTTGAGTGAAGGCTGTTGCTCGACAGCAAACTTCGAACCTGATGTTTAATAAGAATCATCTGAGTGGAAACAAAGAGTCAGTGATCCATTCAATGATGCAATAAAAAGTGAAGCTGTATGTCCACCCTCCTTGCATTGTACGGAGAGTTCCGTGGTTGCCCAAAATGGTGGAAAGGAAACATTGTAAATACAGACATAGGTGTCTATGTAACTTAGGCATGTGTGGGACATAGGGGCAAGCTGGGCCTCATTCTGTTATGAGAGTATTGGATGATTGGCTCTGCAGTAAACAAGCCCAGGAGATTTCGAAGGAAATTAGTGGCAGCAAAATGGAGTTAACAAAAAAAGTTTGTAACTAATGATTTCAGATACTGGGCTTTCCCTGCAGAGTTGTAGTTCACTGAAGCTAGTGGTCATTATTTTCTTCCCTCACTTCCAGCTGCTAAACCATGCCAAGAATGGAGCCTGGAAATACAGACTGATTCAACATCAAACATGCTCCGTCTGGCTAGCACCCAGATGCACAAGGGAAGGAAAACCAAACGCCAAAAGGTATATGTCATGGGAAATTAGAAATTATTCTTCCAACTTCAATTTTGCCAGCTGCGTGCTCCAGCTCTGCCTGTTCAGAAAACTGAGGCAACTAAGGAGTCTTTACTTAGAAATTGGATAGTGCAGCGCCAAGCTTTTTCTACTATGCAAGTCAGTTTCAATTGAAAATAGAGTACATGTGGAAACTGGAGATTTACTGAGACTGAGAAGTGTGAACATCTGCAGTGTTACCCGACAGGGTGTGATGCACACATGCACATCACTTCTGTAAATTTCATTCACACGCATTTGGTACTATTTAGTTTAATTTAGTTTAGAGAAATAGCACAGAAATAGGCCCTTCGACCAACTGATGAGCCTTTCAACTTCTAGGCACTTGAATCTTAATGTTTAAGAAGGAACTGCCAACCTTGGAAAATCCAAGGTAGACATAAATGTTGGAGAAACTCAGCTGGTGAGGCAGCATCTATGGAGCGAAGGAAACATTTCGGGCCAAAACCCTTCTTATTCAATGTACTGCTATCACATTTCCCCACTCCCCAATCAGGATTTCAAATTATCATGCAGTCACAGGGCCGATTTATTTAAGCCATAATTTCTGTAACTTCTGCCAATATTCAGCATAAACCTCATTACGTATGTGAGCACAACCCTGGTGTAAGACTGGCAAAAGCTACAGGAACATTTGGCCAGTACGAGTGCAAAATCTTTTTGTTGCCTTTTAATCGCAATGTAAATGCACTTCAAAACAGTGTAGACTGGGGAGAATAAACAGCAAAAGCCAATTACAAAGATGTCAGTTGTGTTGAGTTTACTTCTTTAGAAGAGTATTTTGGAAGACTGAAGAAACAAAAAGATTTTGCACTCATATATACACCACAAGCTAAAAAAGATTACTAACATCAGAATTGTATCTGCACTGTTTTAAATTAACCTAAGCATCATCGCAAAAAGTTGTTCACAATTTGAAAATACAATCTCGGAGCCATGACACCGTGTGCTGCAAATGTACAACAATAAAAAGATATAGATAGACACAAAGTGTTGGAGTAACTCAGCGGGTCAGGCAGCATCTCTGGAGAAAAGGATAGATGACGTTTCAGCTCAGCACCCTTCTTCTGGCATAAATGCAGGGTTTGGGGGATTCACCCCCTTATGGCTGTTCCGCTATTCAATAACTGATCTTTTACTGCAACACTACATCTCTGCACTAGACCCATATCTTTTGCTTTGCATCTTAAAATCTGTTATTCTTGGTCTTGACTGAGCCTCCGCAGCCTATTTGCGTAGAGAATTCCAAAGATCTACAGCCTTCTGTGTAAGGACATTTCTTTCCATCTCAGTCTTTGTTGGCTGATCTCTTCCTGTGACACTGTGACTTCTTGTTTTACACTTCCCAAATAAGGGAAACATGATCCTGGCATCTATCCTGCCAAACCCTATAAGTAATGTTTTAATGCGAACACCTCTCTTTCATTTAAATTCAAGAATGCTATGGCTGAGTCTGTTTAATCTCTGCTCAGAGACAATTTCACAAAACAATCCAGTGAACCTTCAGTGCACTCACTCTATTGTAAATATATCCTTCCTTGGGTAGGGAAACCAGACATAGAAATTATTCCAGATTCAATCTTGTTAGGTTTGTACGTAATTGGAACAAAAAGCCTCCACTATTGTAGAGGCTTTTTGCTCTAATTACACAGGAACCTAATGAGATTGAATCTGCAATATTTCTCTTGCAACCAATTCTCTTGAAACCTATTTTAGACCAAAAGGCTATTTGTTTGAAGATGAAGTTAGTTGATTCAAAGAGTATCTTTAACTCAGAACTCTAGAAGACATTGTTAGGTACCAACATGTAATCATTATAAAAATGCTGACAATGTGCTAGCATAATACTAAAACAATTCACTTCATTCCTTTCCCTGAAGACAAACCACATCAAAGGCCAATTTTGTATAGGCCTAAACAGGTTGTTGGAAACTGGCAGAGGACAATGCACTGTCAGAATTCCATTAGTAGGGACACTAAAGAAAACCCATTACTTTCGAAAAGTGGCATAGAAACACACATTATCTTACTGAAAAGAGATACCAGGAACACGCACCAAGAGCTGGGTTGAAGAGTAGTGTTTACAGGACATGACTGATAAGATGATTGCACAGCCCCGTGTAGAATGGGACTGTGTACAACTCCTGCACCACACAAAGATTGAATTACTTTTCAAACTCACCGAAGAAATCCACAAACATTGTAGTTTTAAGTCTTTTGTCAAACCTATTGATAGATTGTGGGTATGTACTGAAATTAGCTTCCAAATTTCTCTCGGCATTTTTTAAATTATAGAGGTTGATTTTATGAAAATGAGCTACATGCTAATATGACAGCAGCCATTCATAAAAATGGCCTTCACGCACTAGCTCTGGTCCTTACTCTGCTGCATGCCCTTTAGAACATAGAACAGTGCAGCACAGGAACAGGCCCTTCGGCCCATGTTGTCTGTACAGAACATGATGCCAAGTTAAAATAATCTCCTCTGCCTGCACATGATCCATAACCCTCCATTCTCTGCATATCCATGTGCCTAACTAAAAGTCTCTCAAATGCCATTATTGTAGCTGGCTTCAACACCACATCAGGCAGCTGAGGAAATGAGTCACAGGAACTGAGTTAGCCCCACACATCACCTTTAAATGCTTGCCCCTCTGACCTTAAAGCTATATTCTCCAGTCTTTGTCATTTCCATTCTGGTAAAAAAATACTCTGACTGTCTAGCCTGAATATGCCTCTCATATTATATATTTCTATCTGGTCACCGTTCAACCTCCAAGGCATCAGAGTGAACAATCCAGGTTTTTCCAGCCTTTCCTTATAGCTAATGCTCTCTAATCCAGGCAGCATCCTGGTAAACCTCTCTTGCACCCTCTCCAAAGGCTCCGCATCCTTCTTGTTATACGGCACCCAGATATTTACACTTTATTATATTCAAAGAACCATGATTATATGAGAAATAAAAGAGCCATTCCTGAAAATATAATGATGCCGTCAACGTGACTCCTGCCTAGCCGGGATTTTCAACTTGGCATTAAAATAATGCAATGAAGTTATGGAATTAAGTCTCTGCAATGTGCAATGACTGGCCCACTGGCATAATAGAGGGATGGAATACTCTCTTCCTGCTTGAATAGGTGCAGCTGCAATAACAGTCAAGAAGCTTGACAATATCAAGGGATAAACATTGATCAGTACCACCCCCACTTGTCTAAACATCCACTCGGCTCAACATCAGTGCATCATGGCTGCATTGCACGCAATCAACAAGATGTCCGATAGCACCTTGGCAAGGTTTACTCAGCACATCTACACTCCAGCATCTGGAATGACAAAACAACAAACACTCACAAAACGCTGTTTCCAAATCCTCTTCCAAGTCGCACATTGTCCAGAATGAGCCATATAATTACAGGCATCTTTGTTGCTGAATTAATATGTTAGCACTCTCTATCTAACAACATTCATTTACCTTTTGGATTGCATATGGAGAAAGTAGTTCACAGTATGCAGTCAACATCTTCTATGTCAACAGGCCTTTCGAGTGTCAACCGCCTTCTGTGAACTACTTGCTGATGAAAAGGAAAAGAACATGCAGTCTCTAACCTTAAACAGAATTCCTAAATTGGTATGAAGTTTAAGTACAGTCATAGATGCTGAATTTCTGTTTAGTGCACTTCTTTTTACTCTGTAAATAAACTTCTTTAAGATCAATAGAGTAAGCAGCAAATGTCAAGATTAAATGTTAGTTGTACAACTTGCTCATATCCTTGGAGGTCTTGGCACAGAGAGTGCCTCATTAAATGAATGTCAATACATAAAATTAAAATAAAATGGCTAAACTCTTTACTAAATTACCCACACTCAATTCACTTACTATAAATTGCAAGAAAAAACAAGGAAATAAACATTAAGCAGGATTGCAACTCAACACAAAACTGTAAATTTCAGAAATGTCTTTTTCTTTGCTGTAAAAGGTAACAATTAGATTTTTTTTCCGTGGAACCACAAACTGAAATGTGTATTATCAACGATAGTGCTGAATCCAAGGAGGAGGAATGTACTGACAAATGCAAGGAGAAATTAGTGCAAATTGGAACTGCCATGACATCTGCATTCACCTTGATCACAACCCTTCAGTGCCCATCCATAATCAGTAACATGAGCAGGATTTTGCAAGGAACAAATTAAATTCCAGAATAATTTTGACTTCTGTTTCCCACTGTAAGTGAGTTAAAAATAAAATCAGTTGCCTACAGAACAAACTCACTTTTGTATTATGATAAAATTTATGTATGCATGAGAATAAAGTGAAATTTTGGCTCTACATTATGTGAGTACTGGATTTATTTTCATGGATGAATAAAAACACATGTTGCTGAAATCCTAACATCCTCTAACTAAAGGTTAACCCTTGATGCAAGTTCAGTATTCCTCCTGCAGTTAGAAGCAATGCATATTGCCCAGGGAAATAGTGTCCAATCTTGCCTTAGATGGCAGCATCAGCTTATATACAAAACAAACATTGCCAAAATATATATTGATAGGTGAATGTTTTTCTGAAGGAAGCAAAGGGTTACTCGAGTTCACAAAAGTGACTTTTCCACAGACTTTACATAAAGCATGTGTAAATTTGCTGCCTAACAGCGAATGCAGCGCTGGAGTCCCGGGTTCGATCCCGCCAACGGGTGCTGTCTGTACGGAGTTTGTACATTCTCCCCATGACCTGCGTGGGTTTTCTCCGAGATCTTCGGTTTCCTCCCACACTCCAAAGATGTAGGTTAACTGGCTTGGTAAATGTAAAAAAAATGTCCCCAGTGGGTGTAGGGTAGTGATAATGTATGGGGATCACTGGTCGGTGCAGACCCAGTGGGTCGAAAGGGCCTGTTTCCGTGCTGTATCTCAAAACTAAAACTAGAAGTAGAAATCAAAATTAAAACAATGAAGATGTTAAAATTCTGAAATAATATCAATATTTGCAGTAAATAGGTTAGGCAGCATCAACGGGGGGGGGGGGGGGGGGGGGAGGGTAATGTTTTAGGTCAGGACCTTTCATGAGAGCTATAAAAGAAAGAGAACAAGTTCATCTTCAGTAGTAGAGAAAGTGGGGGGGGAATTGACAAAATCAAGAAAATATCTCTGGTAGGCCAAGACCAAATGAGTAAACATACCAGTTATACGGCAGTTTGGATCAGACACAGGAGTTTAATTTTCTGTGCACATGCTACTGATAGCAAGGTTGTGCGATATGCTCAGCAGATAGGCATCAACCATAGCGAAAGAAGAACTCAGCTAAAATGATGACCTCATGTTATATGAAAGAGGTGGTGGCTGCAACAGGATAGCTATGAATCTCCAGATTCAATGGGACACTAAAGTGGCTGAATACAGTCCATGTGCTAAGTCACAGAAGGAGTTGAGCAAGAACTTGCACAACATTCTGTAACTTGGGAGTTTATTTGCCCAATACTAATTGTCAGCGCCATTGCTGAGACTATCATGCCATAATGTAGTTGTCAAATCTTCCATTTATCTAAATATAACTAATGAAAATCAGTTAATAAATTAATAATGTTAGCATCACAGGCTTTACCAAAATAAAGATTTACTTTCTAAAAGTATGGAGATTTCTTGGTAGACTTTACTTTCCAAATGTAAATCATATTGTAATCCTAACCTGTACTAACTGCTGATCCCCCCCCCACAAAACTATAATTGAATTATTGTAAAGGTGTATTGAATGTTCGACTGCCTGCCAAATTTTGGCTGAGGAATTCTTTACCTGAGCTAAAGACTTCTTAGATGAGGAGAGTGTGTGGGGAGAGGCCAACCGGTCCACCAGCAGACAGAGATTGCCTTGTTCACTTTCTGTACATAGAAACAGCAGCCTCAGAATAACTGCCTCAAGTTAATCTCTGGTGAGTGATAAGTTACTTTTTGGCAAAAGGCCCTAAAACGCAAAGCAGAAATCACAACACTAACCCCATCCGCCTGGGCACCTCAGTTCTCTACCTCCCCAACTCAATGAGCTACCCTTATCATTGTACAGGGAAGTATTCTCATTTTCACCATGGCAACGATAGTCTCTCCACCACCCCCCATATTGTTGTCTCTTATTAATTGCCAGATAAAAAGGAGTTATTTTCCCCTTTTTTTTCCATTCCATTAAATCCTTACTTTGTATTTTTTTTCTGTTTCCTGAAAGATCTCAAAGCTCTCATCTAGTGGAATGCGGGCTAGGGATTAACGGGACTAATCTGTAATAAATTCAGGATGTGATCTGCTCTGACCTCACCAACTAAATCAATTGAAAAGTTACTTCATAAGTCCCCTTAGTTATTCTTTAAGAAAATAACTGCATGGCAGGACACCCTTCAGCCCTGCTCGATTGTACTCAAAGTGCTTTGGTTTTCAAATTCCTTAATATATTTGTAGAAAAGCAGATTTAACACTCGATTGGAACAAATGAAACAATCAGGGAAGGATCCAATGGGACACAAAAGTAGGGATGATGAAAAGCATACTGGCTCCGAGAGAGATTGCATTCCTAATCCTGACTTTGTCTTGCTTTGCATTTGATGTCAATGCCATGGTTATTTAGATATCTACAGTCTCCAGCACCCAAGATCACTCTCATAATATTATCAAAAGCACGGGAAAACGTACCATTTTTTGAGACGCAAAACCCAAGATTATCTCAATATATATGTATATACATCCATTTTATTTACACCTTTGCCATTCAAATATTTAATGATTTGTAGTGAAATGTCTCGACCATTTTTCATTCAAATTCCATTACTAGTCGTATTAAAGTATAAATGCTGCTCTGTATATCAGTTTATTTTATTGTCATGTGTACAGAGGTGCAGTGAAAAGGTTATGTGGTGTGCTATCCAGTCAGCAGAAAGAAAATGCATGATTACAATTGAGTCATTTACAGTGTATAAATACATAAGGTATAACGTACATAACGTTTAGTGCAAGGTAAAGCCAGCAAAGTCCGATCAAGGATAGTCCGAGGGTCACAAATGAGGTATATAGTGGTTCAGGACTGCTCTTTGGTTGTGGTAGGTTGATTCAGTTGCCTGATGCAAGCTGTTACCTGGTTAAATGGGTAACCAGATGCTGGCATCATAGCTTTATATAACTTACTGCGTTACACAATGGGCAAACTCCCTGCCTACCTGCAGTTCCAGGGTTCTGTTTATTGCCTTCTACCTGCTGGTTACCACGTTCATTCTTACAGAGAGGAGGAATAGATTGCTTTCAATAATACTGTGACTGCATCTACAGCAACACTTGTATTGTATTGTGCATGTTCTGCTTTTAATTTTAATTTGCTAATAAATAAAAATAGAAAGTGCTGAAAACGGTCAATTGGTCAGGCGGCACCTGTACAAAGACGAAGAGTTAATTTCAGGTCCAAGATCCGAAGCCAGAACTTGCAAATGCCAGAACTTTTTTTGGTCCTTATGATAAAAACATTTCAAGGCATTTCACCGAGCCATATAGAGACATTTGGAAAGATGACTAAATGATTAACAGGTCCATTAAAGGAATAACAATGTTTCGCTACTGGTGCATGCTTCAGTTAAATAACACATTTCATGGAAAAAAAAGAAGCCCCATAGAAACATAATCAGAAAAAAAAACCTTGGGTTAAAGGAGATGTGGCAAGGCACAGTGATAAGCTTGGTCAAAGTGGCTTTCAACGAGAATTTTAAACAAACAGATGAGAGAGATTTAGCGAGATAATTATGGAGTATGGGGACTTAAACAGGTGAAATCACAGCTACCAATGGTGGGTGAAGAGAAATATGAATGTACATGAAAAGATAAAGTTTTAGCAGAGTCTGTAGAGATGAAGGAGGTCACACACTCATATCATTATGTAGATTAAACAGTTACATTATGAAGTTTACAAATGTTTCCATTTCTTCTCATTAAGTACGCACCAGTTACCACTGGCAAGTCTACAATTTAGGCAAATCATATATTGCAGCGCAATTTCCGTAAATTCTGTCAGCATAAAATGCATGATCTAGCTAATCTCTAACATTGTCTTTTATAGCTGAGCAGTAATAATCTTTATTCGGTTGTTCCATAGCATTTTGGAATAATAATGGTTTGGAATTCCTCAGAACTGAAGCTTCAGATGTGGAGCACAATTCCACAGCCATTAATGCATTTCACAGCCATTAATATGCATGTTTGAAGTCAATTTTAAAGTCTTCTATCTTAATATTTTATACCATACTGGTTTGTATTTTTTTTCTGTTTCCTGAAGATTTTCAGGAAACAAACATTTTCTTCTGGTATGGATTTGTGAAGGAATGAAAATTACTTTTCTATTTGTGTCACTCCAGCATTAAAGTTAGAGACAATCACAGAGTCATACAGTGTGGAAACAGGACCTTCGACCCAACTTGCCCACACCGGCCAACATTTCCCAGCTACACTAGTCCCACCTGCCTGTGTTTGGTCCATAACCCTCCAAACCTGTCCTATCCATGTACCTGTCAAACTGTTTCTTAAATGTTGGGATAGTCCCAGCCTCAACTACCTTCTCTGGCAGCTTGTTCCATACACCCACCACCCTTTGTTTGAAAAGATTACCCCTCAGATTCCTATTAAATCTGTTCCCCTTCAACTTAAACTTATGTCCTTGATTCACCAACTCTGGGCAAGAGGCTCTATTCATCTACCCAATCTATTCCTCTCATGATTTTATACATCATTATAAGATCACCCCTCATACTCCTGCGCTCTAAGGAATAGAGTCCCAGCCTACTCAACCTCTCTCGATAGCTGAGACCATCTAGTCCTGCAACATCCCCGTAAATCCTCCCTGTACCCTTTCCAGCTTGACAATATCTTTCCTATAGCATGGTACCCAGAACTGAACACAATACTCTAAATGAGGTCTCACCAACGGCTTATGCAACTGCAACATGACCTCCCAACTTCTATACTCAATACTCTGACTGATGAAGCACACAAATGTGATACTTTCGGTCTGTTAAGATTGTGCTTCTAATTTCATTTCGGAGTCACGTGAGTGACTTCGTGAAGAGCCCGCCGGCGCGCATGCTCGACATATCGTCGTACCGCGTTGCTGCGACGGCTGGCGGTGGAGCGCGCTCCTCGCCAGCCCTTCATAAGGGGCCACGGAGGTAAGTATTCTACCTTTAGTTGGTGGTCCTTGTTGTCTGATTATGTCTTGCAGCAAGGACATGGATGGGAGTTTCAAGGGCCGGAGGATGTCTGGACGAATTCGACGGCCAACAGTTCCGGGGCCATTACCATCGGCAGTACCTGCAGCGCAGGCCGGGACTCAGGCGGAGATGTGGGTAAGCCCTGTGTTTACAGGTCCAGATCCGCCAGCACACCACAGCTCGGAGGAGTTCGATGAGGAGTGTGGTGTGCCGCCAGAGCAGGAGGAGGTTGAACACGCCCGCGCAGGAATCGCGCAGTTTCGCCTCGGCGGCTGTTAGCGACAACTACCGGCACCGGCAGGGCCTCGACGAGGTGCAGGCCGATGACAGGACCCCGCTTTTCTTTTCAGAGCCGGAGGACTCCGACCACCTGAGTGTTCAGGGTGAAGGGCGTATTGACCGTATGGAGCGGCTGCTGGAGCTCCTGCTTCAACGTCAACAACAGCAGGGCAGCAACAGGCACAGGGCGTCTTCACCAACATCTACTATCAGCCTGGAGCAGCAGGAGGAGGAGGTTCTGGTGGATCCCGTACCACCTCCGTTGGAGGTGCCAGCGGAGGAACTTTTGGATGTGGCGACCAAATTCGCGGCCCCACATTCATCTGGTCTTCCGCTAAATACAAAGCTGGCAGCCACAGTGGACTTTCTTAATAATCAGGTGCTGCAGGAAGAAGTCCTCATCCAGGCTATGAGCCGTCACAAGGCTCCATCAAACTGCAACTCCCTCAACGTGCCTGTGGTCAATACGCCAATATGGGGCAACATCAGTGCGGCTATCCGTCAACAGGAGCTAAAATTGCAGCGGATCCTGAAACTCCTCACGGCCGGTATTACCGCCTTTGCGCGGTCGGTGGACGGGGACGAACTGAATTTGGACCAGGAAGATGCTCTGGCCCTATTGTGCGCGACCCAGCACGAAATCAACGGGTTTCGCAAAAACAGCATCCGCCCAGCACTCAACCCGAAGTTTGCAGGATTGTGCAAACCACCGCCGCCGCCCCGTCAGCTCTTTGGTGAGGACCTCTCGAAGAGAGTCAAAGAGCTTGACGAACAAGCCAAAACGGTGGGGATCATGCGCTCTCAGAGTGCCCCCACACCGTCAGGCTCAAAAGCTCCATACATTCGCTCACGAGGGTCGGCCAGTGCCTCGACGAGGACTCACCCTCTAGCTCCACAACGACAACAGCACCAGAACCAGCACCAAGGGTCTTTTTTAGGACAGGGTCGGCAGAGACCTTTGTGGAAATCGAAGACGCCGCGCCCTCAAGCCAACCCAGCACCTCCACGGCCACCCACACGTGTCAAGGACCGCCGGTAACCACGGAGGTGAGGGGGCCTGGTTCTCTTTTTTCTCTCTGTTTAACTTCCCATGTTGGTGGTCGTTTAAGGTTGTTTTTGGGTGCATGGGGTAATTTTACTGGTGATGAGTATGTGTTGCGGAATATTCAGGGGCATAAAATTGAGTTTATTAATGGCGACATTCCTCCATCCCAGCACATGCCTGGTCGTACGTTCAAATTGTCTGCTGCAGAACAGGCAGCAGGTTATAAGGAAATTTTAAGTCTGGAACAGAAGGGTGTGATTGAGAAAACGGTGCATGAGCCAATTGAATTTGTTTCGAACATATTTACTAGACCTAAGAAGGATGGAGGCTGTCGTGTCATTATTGATCTAACCCGTTTGAATACGTTTGTAACATATACTCATTTTAAAATGGATACGTTTGAAACAGCCAAATCATTGATTTCTCATGGCTGCTTTATGGCATGCATTGATTTGAGGGATGCATATTATTCAGTATCCATCCAGAAATATGATAGAAGGTTTTTGAAATTTATCTGGATGGGGCAACTTTGGCAGTATAAGGCTTTGCCTAATGGGCTCACTACAGCCCCTAGATTGTTCACTAAATTGGTGAAGCCAATCATGGCTTATTTGAGACAACGACATCATATAGTTATGGCCTATTTAGATGATGTCTTTATTGTGGGCCACACCCTGCAATTGGCTGAACAGGGTGTTGCAGCTGCTGTCAATATATTTCAACAATTAGGATTCATTGTCCATCCAGAGAAATCGAAGTTCTGCCCTGCCCAGGTAATTAATTACTTAGGGTTCACGGTGAACTCAATGAGCATGAGGATAACTATACCAATTAACAAAATTGAGGAAGTCACTCAGGTGTGCAGAGATTTAATTGGCACCAATATACCATCGATTCGGCATACAGCCACAGTAATTGGCAAGCTAGTGGCTTTGTTTCCGGCAGCACGATATGGACCTTTGCATTATCAGAATTTGCAAAGAGCTAAAATTACTGCGTTAAAACGGAACGCTGGTCATTACGATCGATCAATGCAGCTGCCGTCCGAAGCGATAACTGAGTTGCAATGGTGGGTGTGTCACATTAGCAACTCATTCAAGCCTGTTAGGGAGGCTAATCCGGTGGTATATTTACAGACTGATGCAAGCTCCAATGGCTGGGGAGCTACTGATAATTGCTCTAGTTGTGGGGGCAGATGGGACACCCTTGAGTCATCGATGTTGTTGACTCAAGGGATTAACTATTTGGAGTTGCTGGCAGCATTCCACGGACTTCGTGCATATTGTTCCAAGCTTGCTGGAGCACACGTCCGTCTCCAAATAGACAACACCACAGCTGTGGCATATTTAAACCATATGGGTGGTACCAGGTCAGTTTCGTGTGACAAATTGGCTAACTCAATTTGGCTCTGGTGTGTTCAAAGAGACATTTGGATTTCAGCTACCTATTTGCCAGGTGAGCTTAATACTGTGGCGGACACCAGGTCACGCAAATTTAATGACAATATTGACAAGTTTTTTCTAAAGTCACAGCCAAATTTGGTAAACTGGACATTGACCTTTTTGCGTCACGGTTAAACCATCAGGTACCAGCCTACGTTTCATGGGATCCAGATCCTGGGGCAATAGCGCTAGATGCATTCTCGCTGGACTGGGGGACAGCGCCAGAAGTGCGCTATCATTCTACCTCAATATTGGGGTAGGATCCAACAGGCTAGTGTCCAGACTCATGCGGGGTATATTCAATATGAATCCGCCTACACCACGCTATAATATCACCTGGGATGTCAGGGACGTATTAACCCTGCTCAGGACGTGGTCTCCCATGGAAGGGCTCCAACTGGACCAACTCACCATGAAGCTGGTGATGTTACTAGCGCTGACTTCAGCTCAGAGGGTACAGACACTACACAAACTTCGTGTCGACAGAATGACATCTACCCCTACAGAAGTAGTCTTTTTCGTTGACGAGCTACTAAAGCAGCATAGACCTGGGTGCACAGGGCTGCAGCTGAAGTTCCCGGCATACCCCGCAGATGCTAGGCTATGTTTAGCCTCACATATCCGCCACTATGTCAAGGTGACGGCACGCATCAGAGGAATGGAGAGATACCTGCTTGTCACTCATAAGAGACCTCATCATCGAGTGACAGTCCAGACGATATCCAGGTGGCTTCGAGTCGTCTTGGGTAAGTCAGGTATCGACACTAATGTGTTCAAGTCTCATTCCACCAGGGCTGCATCGACGTCAGCGGCGAGGGTCATGGAGGTGCCCATGGACCAAATTCTCGCCACAGCAGGATGGGCTAATGAAGCTGTGTTCCAGCGTTTTTATAACAGGCCTGTTGCTGCTCCTCTACAGTTCGCAGAAGCCGTGCTGAATGCAGGTCAAGAACGTGGAGATGTCCCCGTATGAGGGGTTTTGATTTGTTATTAATAAATATGCTCTTGTTTTGCAGTATGGACTATTGAGCAAGTTTGTTCCTCCCATCCATCCCTGGTAGTGGTGTGTCAGCATGGACGTGGTCCAGGGCGTGTAATCACAGAAGCTTTGAAGTCTTCACGAAGTCACTCACGTGACTCCGAAATGAAATAGTAAGATTGAACGAGAACTTACCAGTTCGAAGGTTGATCTTTATTTTATGAGGAGTCGAAGTGAGGGATTTCGTGCCCTCCTCGCCCAACCCTCAATCACCTTCATCTGGTAATCTTAGTCACTTCAATCTTACTATGCAAAGTCATTTCTATTGTTGGTTTCTGTGATTCCACGCCGCTACTTTGAAGTATGTCGAGCATGCGCGCCGGCGGGCTCTTCACGAAATCCCTCACTTCGACTCCTCATAAAATAAAGATCAACCTTCGAACTGGTAAGTTCTCGTTCAATCTTACTATTTGCTGTGTTGAGGTTGAGGTTCGATGATGTGGAGGAGTGTGGAAGAAAGACAAAAGTAATAATTTGTGCAATGTACAAATTTACATTTTCAATCTGTGTGTACCGAGCAATATAAAGTCTATCATCAGAATTAAGAATTTTCTGGCAAGTTGCCTCACCTCCAGGGAGTATTTGTAAAATAGTTTCTTATATCTTTTTCAAAATGGGTCCCCCAACAAAACAAACTTCAAAAACTTAAATTCATTATGAAAATATCCATCTACTATGATCCACTGAATACTTTGATTATCAGTCCCATGCAAAACATTTTAAATTATTTGGAGCATTGACAGATTTGCTGTGTAGCTCCAAGAAACACAGTCCTTGAATATAACAATTGCTGTGTTCATTGCAAGAGGTCTATTTAATTCCTCCTGTTGTCACTAAAGTCATGCATCATAATGTTATGGAGCACAATTATTTCCATGTCTTCCACAAATGCATATACCATCAGGGCTCGGACCTATATCAGAGATTGTTCTTCTCAGCAGGGAAAAAAATCACGAATTTCACAATCTGACATCATTATGCAAGCATCACCTCAAAGGCTTGAGCAGTTCGAGGAAATGTTTTGCCATCACATCACAGGACACTGCAATGCAACGTTCTAAAAACCATTAACAGGTGAAGATGAAACAGGAGACAAAAAACATGCACACACAAGGCAGAAATGCATTGTGATACGAGCACAAAGCCCAATGTTATATGCACCGTTTACTCTTACACGTTTTACATGTTACACTCCTCAAATTTCAGAATGACCAATTAAGAATAATTTGTGGTCTTACAGAAGATTGTCATATGAACCTAATGGATTTGTTAATGGACTTCAAGGCAGGGTGGTGCAGTGGTGAAGGTGGTACCTTACAGTGCCTGAGACCCGGGTTTGATCCTGACTACGGGTGCTGTCTGTACAGAGGTGGTATGTGCTCCCTGTTACCATGTGGGCTTTCTCTGCATTCTCTGGTTTGGTGATAGCGTGGATAGCAAGAGAAGTAAGGGTGGCACCATGGCGCAGTGGTAGAATTACTGCACCAGAGAACTGGGTTTGATCCAGAGTTCGGGTGCTGTCTGTACAGAGGTGGTATGTGCTCCCTGTTACCATGTGGGTTTTCTCTGCATTCTCTGGTTTGGTGATAGTGTGGATAGCAAGAGAAGTAAAGGTGGCACCATGGCACGGTGGTAGAGTTGCTGAATTACTGCACCAGAGAACTGGGTTTGATCCAGAGTTCGGGTGCAGTCTGTACAGAGTTCGCATGTTCTCCCTATGACCGCATGGGTTTTCTCCTGGTGCCCCGGTTTCCTCCCACATTCCAAAGATGTTTGTCGGTTAATTGACTTCTGTAAATTGTCCCTAGTGTGTAGGATAGTACTAGTGTATGGATTATCGCTAGTCGGCGTGGACTCAGTGCGACTAAGGCCTGTTTCCATACTGTATATCCAAACCAAACCAAATAACCCATGATCACTTCCCAGTGGTCCTCTAGAGTGTTTAGAACCACACAAGGTGCCTAACCTTAGTCCCAACTAAAGCAGGCTGGTAAACTACAGAAAAGCTCTAATGATCAACTCTCAAAATATTTGGAGGTTCTGCATTCTCCCTATACATTCAGCAGTTTCACTGGAAAAATTATCACACCACTGTGTGCATAGCAAACAATGTCAATTAAATGCGGGTAGGGTTATTAATGGGAATGACATCCAATATCTGGAAAATTCACTAGTCCAGCAATGCCTCAGCATGCTGGATTAGCAGAGTTTTACTTTATTCAGTGATACAATGGTGCAGCGGTAGAGTTGCTACCTTACTGCACCAGAGACTTGGGTTCTGTCCTGACTACGGGTGCTGTCCATGCAGAGTTTCTACGTTCTCCCCATGACCTGCGTGTGTTTTCCCCGGATGCTCCAGTTTCCTCCCACACTCCAGACGTACAGGGTTGCAGGTTAATTGGCTTGGTAAAATTGTAAATTGTCCCTAGTGTGTGAGGGATAGTTTTAGTATTCATGTGCAAGGATCGCTGGTCAGCTTGGTCTCGGCGGGCCGAAGGGCCTTTTCCACGCTTAATCTCTAAAACTAAAACTATTTGTTTCACAGGGCTCTGCATGACCTATTGCTAAAACTGGTTTGACTCCCAGCTGAAGAACTGATTTCAATTCGAGGTATCATAATTACCATGGATGTTTCTGGCGTACTAAAACATAAAAATGTTTCGTGTTAACACCCAATCACTTCACCTATTAAAAATAGCAATATTGGCAAATATCCAACTTGAAACAGTGCAAGGGCAATGTTGTTCCTCACAGCACTTTACTCACTTTTCTTTTGCTCTTTACCGTATTGCAATCCGAGAAGGGTGTCCAGTCCTTCAAAGCAAGTCCTTGCCTTGTGTACAGTGGCACAAGTTGGCACAGTGGCACAGTGGCAGGGGTAAATCACCCATTTACATTAGTTTAATGTTATCCCACTTTGGCATCCACTCCCACTTTTACAGGGGCAATATTACAGAGGCCAATGAACCTACAAACTTGTTTATCTTTGGGATATGGGAGGAAACTGGAGTACCCGGAGGAAACCCACGTGGTCACAGGAAAAATGTGCAAACTCCACACAGACAGAACCCAAGGTCAGGGTCGAACCCAAGTCTCAGAGGGGCTGTGAGGCAGCATCTGCACCAGTCTAGCCACTCTGCTGCCCCCTACCCCATATTGTTTACTTATAAGGATTCTTTTGGAAACAGAAGACACAGATGTAAGACGACTACAAAAAGAACAAGAGGTGGTATGAAGGAAAATATTACCAGTGATTTATTATAACCTGAAAGTGCTAGATGAAAGCAGATATAATATTTTGCAAACAGGAATTGGATAAATATTTGAAAGGGGAACATTTGCACCGTTCTGCAGAAATAGTTATGGGGAGTGGAATTCATATTATTTCACAAAACAAAAAGAAGCCATTCCGCCATTGAGTCCATGCCAGGTTCCTGGACACACTCCGTTTCCAATTATTCTCCTGCAAAATCTTTGCCACATGATGATCAGCTCTATCCCACTTCTCCTGCTGTCTGCCTGTACCAGGGGAATTTACGGTAGTCAATTAATCTATCAGCATGTTTTTGGCTTATGTGAGGAACCCACAGTGCCAGCAGAAACATATGCAGACACTAGGGGAATGTACAAACTCCACTCAGACTAACCAAGGTCAGCATCTAGCCTGGCTTGTTGGAGCTGTGAGGCAGTATCACGAGCTATTGCACCACATACCACTTCAACTGGTTGGCTCTTTATAAGTGCTAGTACACACAGAATGAACTTACTGCACTGAGATTTCCATAATTCTGAGGTGAATCGCCAAGTTCACAAAATAATTAGGGAGGGATAATAAACCTGGCGATGCCAAGCACAAATAGAAAAGAATAAACATTCAGGTACAGCCCAATTATTATCAGAGGGCAACTTGTTCAATAATAGTGATTAAACTTTGAGACGGATTTCATCCCTTTGAAAGACACTGCAGTAGGTTGTGTTTTCATAAACATATGGAACATTTAACGTTTGCATGGGAGGTTCAAATCTGTACTTAACAAAACTTCAATTCTTGATTCATCATAGGTTGGTGTAGCAGATAATGTTTTCTATGACGTGGTCCTAAAGTGTTTTAGTGCACGATTTAGAGATGTGTTTGATATCAATGCACAATACTATACAACAGCAAACCTTGCTATGCTGACAAGATAAAGTCACCAGCACTGAGCATCCACTGCACTTCATCAGGTACCCAAATGAATACTCTCATGTTATTTGCCGCCAATATGTACCTTTATATTCATTAAGAAGTGAATGGCCCTTTGTTGCCAAGTAACACACTGGCCAATCACAGAGAGAACTGACTGCAGCTTGCAGCTTGAAATTTCTGTGGAGAACTTTGCCTTTTTAATGATTTCAATTGTGGCAACGACAGGCTACTAGAATGCAACATTCAGCACAATTCCGTATTCACTTCTTTTGTGGCTTTTAAAATAACAGGAGAACATAGCACAGCTGGCAAGTTGACAAGCTAACAGAAATGTGGTGGTACCCACTTTGTTTTCACCACCCCTCCTCCAATTCTCCAGCAACAAGTCTAATAAGTTATATAAAAGGTTTTATGAGCAAGAGATCATGTAACAGATATTTTTGTAAGGAAATGCTTTTCAGAACTCCCCCCCCAAAAAACAGTATTGTAATTTATAATGGTCATCCTGAACTTTAACCTATTTGCACATGCTTGATTACTTACTTTAGATCAAAGCAGGGCTGCCTGGGCACTCCAAAAATAAAATTAATTGAAATGACTTAGCACTGCTTTGTAGGATGCTGGTTAGAAAAAATGAATCGCCCTGACCTTGAATGCACAAAATAATCCTGTTAAATTCTCCCTTTCGCATATTGACTTTATTTGGTGAAGAAAATGGGAAAGGTTACAGATATAAAAACTGATTTGGGAGTCTGGATGGGGCCTTTGAAGGTAGAGGCTATAGATTAAATCTTGGAGGTTTGCCAACTATGCAGAGAGTTTCAAATCATTGCTTTCCACTGCCCGTCCCTTGCTTCACACCCCTTCTCTAATTCACGACAAAGAGAAAACCAGTGTTAGAATTTGTTTTTAGACAAATTGACTGTTTGGTAACTGAAAGAAAATAATAGGTTCAGTCACTGCCAAACATAAGAGTGTTCCATGGACTATGCTGGCAAGCAATTCCTCAGTCACTGTGTGGAACTAATCTCTGCTCGATGCTTTGAATGAGGTTTAATTTTCTCCTTTAAAATCTGACTTCAACAATTGACATTAATCCAAATATGCAATTATATATATTTTTTAAACAGACCATCCCATATCTGATCTACCTTCGCTATTATTGTGTGGAGTAGAATTAGCTGAATTGTTACTTTTTTGATTTTGGAAGAATTGTTAATCCTTTGATGTTGGGGAACAAAGGATGTTTATTTGAAAGAAAAACTCCTTGAGGGATTTTGCAAACTTGTTTTATAAATGGTAGTCAATGCTGGTCGGATGGGTACCACAGACCACCATTGCAGTGTTGAAGGTTTAGCTAATTTGTCCTCAATGATGGTATGCAATTATGGCTGGCTCGCACAACTGCAATGCACTCAAATTAAATTAAATCAGCCTAAGAGTGGACAGGCTAAGCTTATAGAAAAGGCTGGTGGGCATTTGAAAGACGGAGATGGGAAATCGTCTTTCTTCTTGTCTCAGTGAAGTTAGTGATGTGATGCAACACTTTAAGAAACATTTAGACAGATACATGGATAGGTTTGGTTTAGAAGGATATGGGCCAAACGCAGGCAGGTGGGACTAGTGTAGATGGGCCATGTTGGCCGGTGTGGGAAGGTTAGGCCAAAGAGCCAATTTCCACGCTGTAATATTCTATGACTGTAAACTACAAACTGACATAAATATACAGAAATTTGCATTTAAAAGTGATATCAATGGAAGTAAAATGTTATTTATAAAACCAATGTGAAAAGTCATCAATTTATGGGCCTATTCAGAATGTGTCACCTTTGTACACGGAGAGTTGTTGGTGAAAATTTTAAAACTTTGCTCACATCTCAACCAGGTACTGAGTGTAACCTTGATGATGTACAGAAACAATGCATGAAGAGAGGGCAAGGTAAAAGGAAAACATTACACCAAATCTATCAACACTTACTTGCCAAATTAGAGATACTACTGTCACCTTCTCTGACCAACCAGCAATAGAAATACGATTACAAAGAAGGTTACAGCTTTACAAAAGAAGGCATCAGAAATGTGTGGACATAGCCCAGACTATCACACAAATCAACCTCCCCTTACATTGACTCCATCTACACCTCACAAGGCCGCCAGCATAATCAAGGACCGGTCTCACTGAAGTCAGTCCTTCTTCTCTCCTTTTCCATCAGAAAAGAGGTACCAAAATTAGAAAATGCTTCGCTCCAGATTCAGGAATAGTTTCTTCCCAACAGTTATCAGGCACCTGATCGATCCTCTCATCAGCTGGAGTGCAGTCTAAACCTCCCATCTACCTTATTGGAAACGATCTTAAATTGGACTTTATTGGATTACAAATTATATATCTTTGTGCCCTTTATCTCTGCATTGTGGACGGCTTGATTGTATTCATGAAATAGTCCTTCCTTTGACTGGACAGCATGCAAACAAAAAGCTTTTCACTGTATCTCAGTACAAGTGACATTAATAATAAAGTAAACTAATTAAACTAAATATTTCAAAGTATTCTTTCACTTTTCAGCGATTGCTTGATCTTAAATCGTCATACATAAAACCTGCATCTTTGATCAAATACATCAAAAACTTAGATTCAATGTGGGAACTCAACACCAAAAATGATTGTACCCTTAATTTGTACAGAGTGGTAGAGATTCCATTCATGAAGAAGCCATTGATTACATTTAAAAACTTACAAACACTTGCACTCTGTCTGCTATAGCTCCCGGTTGCTATTTTAACTTCCTTCTCCTTTCTGACCTTAGCCTCCTCCACTGCAAAAGTAAGGACACGCAAACTGGAAGAACATGACCTCATATTTCATTTTGGTAATCTACAGCCCAACAATATTCAAAATGAATTCTCTATTTTCAAGTAATACGCCACCCTTCCCCTTCTCTTTCCTCTCCCTCAGCCCCAGTGTGCGCATATTTCTCCTACCATTTCCATCACCCTATTATTTTCCCGTCCTCTGTATGCTCAGCTCTTACCTCTTCATTCGCAGTTTCCCATTTTCCTTTTATCTATCTTTCCTCTCCCCCCCCCACCCCCCATTCCCACCTAAAATCCCTCCCTCCGGCTTTACATTTCACTCCTCTTCTTCTTTCCTTGTCTGACATCGTTTTAATCATCTTCATTTCTAGCATTTGTCACCAACTCCATCCTCTGCCAATAACTCCCTCCACCTATCCCTTGTCAAGCTTCACGACACACACATACTTCCCTTTTCCAGCTTGCTCTCCCCCACTCCATCAGTTTGAAAAAGGGACCCGACCCAAAACGTTGTCTGTCCATTCACTCCACAAATGCTGTCTGATCTGCAGAGTTCCTCCAGTACTGTTTTACACTCAGGATTCTGCAGTCTCTTGAGTCTATATCAATTGTGTTATCAAGGAGATGGACCTTTATGCCAGTAGACACATGTGCATCAATGGAGATTGATATCACTTTCAAAAAGCTTATCATCATCTAACACGAGAACTCCTGTGAAACTACCATTGTTCTTTAACTTTAAGGTAATTCGCAAAGCCATCTCAGTTTATTATTACTGAAAGGGCATTGGCCAGGAACGTTGAACCTGTTTCTCTCTCCATAAAATTATGCCTTTCTCAGTATATATTTCAAATTTCCAACATTTTGCACAACTAAGGTGTAAACTAGACCTCGGGTGCTTCCATCAGTCTGGAGGTTTTCTGCAGCACATATCGAAAGGGGTATCAATGACCATGGGTGTGCTCAATAGGGTGTACAGTTATGCTTAACATCGAGCCACCCCAAGAACAAATCGTCTCTTAGGCAGTGACAATCGCAGCAGTATAAATCTTGGGTAGCTTACACCCCAGCGGTATGAATATTGACTTCTCTAACTTCAGGTAACCTTTGTCTTCCCTCTCTCCATCCCTCTCTCCTCCCCAGTTCTCCGACTAGTCGGACTGTCCTTGTTTACATTATCTCTGTTTGCTTTGTTGTTACCTTCTCCTATTCTACATTTTCCTTGATCTGCATCCCTTGCCGCATTTTCATATCTTTTCCTTATCTCTGTACCTCCGACTCCTCTGATTCAGTTTGAAGAAGGGTCTTGACCCAAAACATCACCCATTCCTCTATCCGGATATGCTGCCTGTCCCAACATTTTGTGTCTATCTTCGGTTTAAACCAGCATCTGCAGTTCATTCCTACAATGTAAAGAAAGCACACAGGCCAAGCAGTGAACTTTGCGAGCTATTCCTGTCAATTTGGCTATGACATCTAACCCTGCACAAATGATCCAGTCTACAACTTCTTGCCATTTCCTCTATTCAAGCAGTAAGTGCACCTGTGTAGCAGCACCATATGTGGCGAATAAAGAAGAGACATCGGGTTGGTGCAAGCGGTTCTTTATTCTGTAGTCCCACATTAAGTGGGTGCGCTAACTATATTAATGGTTGTTGTTGCTGAGCGAGGTTGTTCCCTCGGGCTCAGCTACCGGTTAAACTCCTCTCGGGTCTCGTGGTGAGAGAGCTTATGTACCAGGACACTCCCTCTGCCCATGACGTCAAGTGCCCGCCCTCGTATCTCCTGACGAGGGTTCGAGCTTAAGTGGCCCGTGTTTAGGCTGACGCCACACCTGAAAAGTACATCACAGATTATAAACTTGCTTGCAATGTTCTGAAAGAGATGTTAAATTCACTTTTCTTTTCTCTGAATGATCAAAGACTCCTCAGAATAAAATAAAAAAAACCTTCCCCATTGAAATCTGTACTGCAATTGTTATGAATGATCTAAAATATTATTTCCTTTCAGTATCAGTTCACTTAGGTTGATCTCACAGAAGCCAGTCTCATCCATCTTTTTGGTGCTATCTCAGTGGGGGGTGGGGGGGGGGGGGGGGAATTAAGAAATATTAGTTATTGCATTTCTCCAAAAGCTGACCAGGTTTCAGCTATTCTTTTTCACACAAAAATTAAATGCTTGCATGGATCCCTTCTTGCACAGACTTCCCTTCTCACACAGCTCTCTTAACCCATGCACCTTCAACTTTATGAGCCTGGACTGTTCCGGATAGCTTGCAAGTCAAGAGTCCTGCAGCACAGAAACAGGCCATTCGGCCCAACTCAACCACGCCTACAAGGATTTTATCTATATCTAACCTGGTCCCATTTGGTCCATATCCTTCTATACCTTTCCTATTAATGTACTTATCCAAGTAATCCAGGAATACTAGTAGGTTTAGTCGAAGTCGGTCGTAGTAGTTCGGCATGTTATTCGTAGGTAGTCGAAGGCAATCAAAGGTAATCGAAGGTAGTCGAAGGCAATCAAAGGTATTTGAATGTAGTCGTAGATAGTGTTAGTATAGTCGAAGGTGGTCGTCTTCACTCACCACTATTCGGTGTCCAATTTTCCAGAGAGCTTCGGCGAATAAATCGTAGACAGTCAAAGCTAGTCTTCAACATAGTTGAAGGAGGTCTTCTACAGGGTTGTATGAGGTCTTCTACATATTCGTAGGAGGTTCTCTACAGTCAAAGGAGGTCGTAGGAGGTGTTCTACTTTGGCGATACAACAAGACCATGACACCCCCCTGACTCTTCTAAACTCGCAAATTAGGTCCCCGAGGTGGGACAGGCCCTTTAACTATAAGCATGGGAGTGCTGAGCACCCATGAATCTGAAGAAGGGTCTGGACCCGAAACGTCACCTAGCTCCTTCGCTCCTTAGATGCTGCTGCACCCGCTGAGTTTCTCCAGCTTTTTGTGTACCCTCGATTCTCCAGCATCTGCAGTTCCTTCTTTAACATGGAGTGCTGAGCTCTCCTGCAGATATTTTTAACAAAAATAAATCTCCAACTGTGCATGCAAAATATTGCCAGCTTGTATGGCCCCTCTAAGGTGCAGCAGCAGCCTTGGCATCACCTAGATCGTAAATCATAATCCAGGATTAAATCCTGCTCACAACGTCAGGAGCTGGTTATTATTTATGGAAATCAAACTGACCACATTACATGTGGAATGAGCTACCAAATGGCATGATGAACAGGAACGGATTGTTCTTGGTCATTTTCTGTTTAGATCCATGGATGAGAAGGAATATCGAGCCTTTTAAACAGAAAGCGACTGGGAGGTCTAATCCAAAACTCTATTACATGATCTCAACAACAACAAACAAACAGCTACCACAAGGTATATAAATATTTTAGATCAGTCATGAATAGTTTAATGCAATTTCTGTGCAACTTTACTTTGCATACCACAACAGAATATTTAAGTATTTAAGTGCCTGATTGATTTCTGCAGACCAAATATTATTGTCTAAGACTTCATTTAATTTGTACATATTTAATTCAAAATGGAGAATCTTGATCTCCAATGTTGTTATAGGTCAAAGAAAAAGTGGCAGGTATAAAAAAAGTATTAATTCATACAGAAATTCCTTATCAGGCGAATCCGGAGGATTATTACAATTGTCCATCAATATTGTTCAATTAGTAGGAAATGAGTAAATGTTTACGTATATACTAAATCTGGAAAATACTTGCGAACAGCTTTGAAGAAGGTCAATGTTTCTACTTCTTGTGTTGAAGAGCTCTGAAAAAAGGCTTGGAACATTCCTGTTAACAACAATAAAATGTTGCCTTCCATTTGAAACTTAAAATTGCAGCAATGTTGATAGACAAAGTTAAAGTTGCCTACAAAAAACAAGTAGTCTAAACTCCACACCCAGATAAACAGCATGGAGAGAAATAGAGACTTGCTAATGTCCATTGGCTTTCCATATGCAATCTAACTTATCCGAACCACTGAGAGAAGCAATTAGCTGTGTACATGGAGCCTGCGGTAATTAGTCTTTGCAAAGTGTATTTATCCTTAAAACTATGTGAACAATACAGCAGAAATGCCCAGACTATATGCCAGAACTTCCCTAGATCCTCTTGCTGTAATCACAACTTCTTGTGCGGCGCACATGTGGGTGAAATCACCTTCATTGACCTACTTTCACAATATAGGCCAATGTAACTTACTCCGTTACCTGTAAGACTAGACCTACAAAGTTTTTGTCTGGCTTAATTAACCTTTTGTGCCAAAAGTATATGAAGGGTCTCGCCCGAAACGTCACCCATTCCTTACCTCCAGAGATGCTGCCTGTCCCGCTTGTTGTTTCTATCTTCAGCAATTTAAAAGCTTTGCCAAGTGATCCTCAGGATTCCCTGAACCATGGCCGGAGCCAAAAGCATAAAGTCTACTAAATTAATTTGCTAACTTCCACTTCTACTCTTAAAACTGAATAAATACTTGTTTAAAGACTGTTACTAAATCATCGTTTTTTGGGGGGGACTCAATTTCATACAAGTAACATGCTGTACTGAAATAATTTAAACATTCTTAATCACCAGTCTTGCTGGTTCATTTTGTAATATAGCTCAGTGGTTCTATCCTAAAACTGAAATAACCACCAAATCTAAATTTAATTAATTAATGCCTCAATTTAGGCTGAAATTGAAAAAAATACGACTGGTCTTGTGCAACACCAGGCTTCTGGAATTTAAGCGACATTAAAACTCAATATACTCTTTCCTTTGCTACTTCTAAAGGAATGTTGCAAAACCTGTATCTAAAAAAATTGAAGTATTCTACTACCTTCATCTTTTGAACATAGGAGAAATTAGATATAATTAACTAATTCATTTTTAAAGAAATGTTATTTAATAATCTGTGTGTGCAAAAGATACAGATAGAATTTGCTTTTATTTTACCTAAATCAAAGAAAGCAGTTTACACATGACGATGAATGGAAGTCATAACTACATCTCTTTGAAGTGGCAATTTGAAATTGAATTTGTCATTCTTATCACTTAAAATGAAATATGTTTCTCAATGGTAAAATTCAACTCCAATTTTACATATGTTTCATGTGTCTAGGGCACAGTTGAAAACAACATTGCGGAAATTCTCTCCTGCAGCACAATATTCACATGTATCACACAATACAATTTCATTGGACAGTTGATTGGTAAACAAGATAGAGAACATTACATTGGCCTTACATATTATTTTCTAGTCTCCCGTGCATAGAAGTGCTCAACACAGAAAGTGCCCTGGCGCACACAGTGGTTTCCAATTGCGTGCAGTACCGCAACCGGCTGCATTTATAATGGACACAAATGGCTTGAAGTGAGCATAGGGTAACCAGAAGCATACCTTTATAACACGTGTGGGGCACATTTGCCAGATGTGGACCTGAATGAGCAATTCCCGACTATGAAATTCAGTACTGAGGGCTGGCATCCTATTGCTGCGTTTTAGTTAACAACTTATCCCACTCTCTGCTCTTCTTCATTCCCTCTCTCTCTCCTCAACCTCACTATAACTTTGGCCCCCACCCTACCTCCCTGTAATTGTCAACTCCCATAGACCAGAAGTGCACACAGTACTCAAAATGTGGGCACACCAAGGTTTTAAAAACCTGCAGCATGACTTCCTGATTTTAATACTGAATGACTCGATGAGTAAAGACAAGCCATGCAACTTTTAAGGAGTTATGGACATGGACCCTAAGATGTCTCTGTACATCAATGCCATTGAGGGTCTTGCCATTAACTATATGCCTCTTTACATTCGACCTCCCACATTGCAACACCTCACATATGATAATTGGATAATTAAGAGGATTTCCAAAGTCTACAGAGTGATTTAGGCCAGTTGGAAAAATGGGCTGAAAGATGGCAGATGGAGTTTAATGCTGATAAATGTGAGGTGCTACACCTTGGCAGGACAAATCAAAATAGGACGTACATGGTAAATGGTAGGGAATTGAAGAATACAGTTGAACAGAGGGATCTGGGAATAACCGTGCATAGTTCCTTTAAGGTGGAATCTCATATAGATAGGATGGTAAAGAAAGCTTTTGGTATGCTAGCCTTTATAAATCAGAGCATTGAGTATAGAAGCTGGGATGTAATGTTAAAATTGTACAAGGCATTGGTGAGACCAAATCTGGAGTATGGTGTACAATTTTGGTCGCCCAATTATAGGAAGGATGTCAACAAAATAGAGAGGGTACAGAGGAGATTTACTAGAATGTTGCCTGGGTTTCAACAGCTAAATTACAGAGATAGGTTGAATAAGTTAGGTCTTTATTCTCTGGAGCGCAGAAGGTTAAGGGGGGACTTGATAGAGGTCTTTAAAATGATGAGAGGGATAGACAGAGTTGATATGGACAAGCTTTTCTCTTTGAGAATAGGGAAGATTCAAACAAGAGGACATGACTTCAGAATTAAGGGACAGAAGTTTAGGAGCAACATGAGGGGGAACTTGTTTACTCAGAGAGTGGTAGCAGTGTGGAATGAGCTTCCAGTGGAAGTGGTGGCGGCAGGTTCGTTGGTATCATTTAAAAATAAATTGGATAGGCATATGGATGAGAAGGGTATGGAGGGTTATGGTATGAGTGCAGGCAGGTGGGACTAAGGGAAAAAAGTTGTTCGGCACGGACTTGAAGGGCCGAGATGGCCTGTTTCCGTGCTGTAATTGTTATATGGTTATATCAGTTCAGTTCACTTTATTATCACGTATACCGAGGTAAAGACAATACATGATTACAATCGAGCCATCCACAGTGTACAGATTGTAGGGATTAAAAGTGTGGAGCGATTGTAATGTGTGATTGCAGATCCGCATCTGTGGCTAGCACACAAATAGTTGTCTGGGTTGGGCACAATCTTGGATCCAGAAAAATGTTGTCACAAAAGTCTCCTGCAGATCACATGCTTTGGCCTGCTCTTCATACCCAAAGGAACTCTTGCCAACTATTTGCACCAAACCATTAGTGATGTTGAAGTCTGACAGCATTGCACTGTGTGCACAACATCTGTACTTTGGCCAACGGGTTGGTGTTACATAATTCAGTAGCTCCCAATGCCCAAAGAATCAGATAACTACTGAACGGTGCTTAAACACTTTTTTAAATACTCTGCAATGGCACATCATTCAAAATAAAAAGGAGGCTAAGATGACAAACCTGGCAGTCATCAGTCAGGAGCATGGTGCAGTGGAGGAGTAACTGAGTATGGAAGGCATTTGGTTTGGAATGTTTGTGGATTGTGGATGGATTAGCTGAAATTCACAAACTGGAGGGCAACAATTACTACTGCAGGAGAGGTGAGGAAGCCGAGTTTAGTTAAGTTTATTGTCACGTGTACTGAGGTACAGCAAAAAGCTTTTGCGTGCTAACCAGTCAGCAGAAAAACAATACATGGTTATAATCGAGCAATTCATTGCGTACAGATGAAGGGAATATCGTGAATAGCGTTTGGTGGAAGATAAAGCCATTAAAGTCCAATCAAAAATAGTGCGAGGGTCTCCAATGAGGTAGATAGTAGTTTAGGACTGCTCTCTAGTGGTAGTTCAGTTTGCCTAATAGCTGAACAGAAAAACTGTCCCTGAATCTGAAGGTGTGCATTTTCACACCTATACCTTTTGCCCAATGGGAGAGGGGGAGAAGAGGGATTATGCGACTCGTCCTTGATAATGCTGGTGGCCTTGCCGAGGCAGTGCGAGGTATAAATGGAGCGTGTAAGAAGGAACTGCAGATGCTGGTTTAAACTGAAGAAAGACACAAAAAGTTGGAGGTGTGATGCATCCACATCAGGCTGGTAAGCAGTTCAATTAAAGGGAACGACTCAGGTCGGCCCAGTTTTGTTTTGTTTGGTTCCTGCTCAGAGAAGCTATCTTGGAAATCACACTGCTGCAGATCCAGCAATGCCATTAGTACTATGTCATTTTGTGAGTGCTCAAAACACGGCCACAATGTCTGTCAAACATGGTGCCAACACCAACACTTATCTACCTGCACATGACCCATATCCCTTAATTCATTACATATCCATATGTCTATCCAAAAGTATTTTAAATGCCACTAATGTATCTGCTTCAGGCAATCAAAAAAACATTTGTCATGCACACCTCCTTTAAACTTTGTGCTTCTCACCTTAAAGCTATGCCCTCTACTATTTGATTTTTCCCATCCTGGGGAAAAGAAACACAATCACATTCTTCCTATGGAACGGAAACCAGAACTACACAGAATATTTCAGATGCTGTCCCAGCAATGTCCCATGAATATCCAACATAATAAATTAACTCCTGTACTCAATGCCCATCTACTGACGACAAGTATGCCATATGCCTTCTTCGCTATCTTATCTACCTGTGATGCATCTTTCAAGGAACTCTGTACTTGTACTTTTATGGTCCATAATATTCCCCAGTTCTGCCCTGTTTTAACTTCCCAAAAATATACCACTTCACAATTGGCTATATTAAATTATATCTGCCATTATTGTTCATTATTAAACTTGATCTAGGCCCAATAAGCAGGAAGGAACTTGCAGTGCAGGTTTACACCGAAGATAGACACAAAATGCTGGAGCAACTCAGCGGGACAGGCAGCATCTCTGGATAGAAGGAATAGGTGACGTTTCGGGTGGAGACCCTTCTTCAGACTGAAGAAGGCTCTCAGCCCGAAACTTCACCCATTCCTTCTATCCACAGATGCTGCCTGTCCCGCTGAGTTAACCCAGCATTTTGTGTCTATCTTTGATCTAGGCCCAGATGTAACCTTAGACAACCTTCTTTATGTCTAGCATACCACCAATTTTGGTATCATCTGCAAACTTGCTAATCATGTGTTTTCATGTATTAAGGGTTTGGACACACTATGGGCAGGAAACATGTTCCCAATGTTGGGGGAGTCCAGAACCAGGGGCCATAGTTTAAAAATAAGTGGTAAGCCATTTAGAATGGAGTTGAGGAAAAACTTTTTAACAGAGAATTGTGAGTATGTGGAATCCTCTGCCTCAGAGGGCGTTGTAGGCTGGTTCTCTGGATGCTTTCAAGACAGAGTTAGATAAAGCTCTTAGGGATAACGGAGTTAAGGGATATGGAGAGATGGCAGGAACGGGGTACTGATTGTGGATAATCAGCCATGATCACATTGAATGATGGTGGTGCTGGTAGGACCTAATGTCCTACTCCTGCACCTATTGTCCATTGTCCATTGTACTGGTCTGCAATTGCTTATTGTTTCTATTAGGAGCAGCAATAAATTTTGTTGCTGCACATTCGTTGAGTGAAGGGAGGTGTGCATGAAATTGTGAAAGATTGTGACCGTCTTTTTTTATTGTACAAACTATTAATCTTTAAAAATCAATCAGGTCACCATTAATTATTTGCAATCTTTTTTGAACAGTTGATTGCTCAGCCATTAACTGTCAACAAATTCAGATCTCAGCCCTGATGGGTAATTAACCCTCCCTTGGCTTCTATGGCTAGATAAGTTGATGATCCTATTGTTTACTAATTCCATTATCTTCTAATGCAGCGCGGTGTCAAATGTTGTTTGATAATGCTCCGATGAATAATTACGGGTTATTTTACTATATTGTAGCTGTAACATAATTTCAAGTTGTTGATGCTGATGTGTTGATTTTTCTCTTTGTACAAGATATTTTTCAGCAAACGGGCTTCTCTATCAGAAGCACACTGACATAGCAAGCACGAGGAAAACAGAAGTACTTTCAACATTAATGCATCTTAGGGACAAAAGGACCTCACCTGAAACAGTGGCATGAAAATTTAAAGGTACGATGTTGCCACACTGGTTAAGCATTTCTCCTTCTTAGCAGTGCTGTGGTTGCTATCAGATAACTGATATAGAGACACGGATGAATGTCACCATGACAAATTGGGAATTTATGTTTATCTAATTAAATCAATCTACAATAACAAAAAAATATTTGTTGTGGCAACCATGAAATTAAGTGGATTGCCATTAAAAACTAATTTGGTTCACTAATGTTCTTCAGGGATTGGAACCTGCCACATTTGCTCATATTGGTATGGGTATTACCCCGGAATAACTGATATTTGGCAGACTCATAAGAGCTTACCAAAATAACGTAGAAAGCCACTCAGTTCAGAAATAGAGTGGGAATGATATGAAATGCTGGCCTTACCAATAATATCTTTGTCCCATGAAGGAATAAAAGAAGAAAAAAGCTTGAAGACATTGACACCAGTTTCAGCAATGAAAATAGGATAGAGATAGGTTACTGAACCCAAAATATAGTATAAAACAATCTGTTTGAAGGAACTCAGCAAGTCGGTGGAAGGAAAGGAATTGACAACATTTTGGGTTGAGGACCTGCTTCAAATCTGCATCTGCAGCACACCAAATGTTGCCATTAAAGTGAATCTGCCAACTTAATTCATTCTTTTTTTACCTCCTTACATTAATTGGCATTAACTGATCTTTTTTGAGCTGATGCCCACTTTATTTCCAAATGTTGCCCTTATCTTCAATCCATTCTCAAGTGGGTTTGATTTGAATGGACATAGGTTTGGGCAGTGTACATTAACAGATATTGGCAAAGAAATGCATTTACCTATGAAGTCGAGGCAAAGCACATTGTTATGACCCCTGGCTTTGAAGATGGTTACCAATGTGTACTGTGCAGTGAGGATACGTGAGGTAGTTTGCTAAGTTTTGCAGCACCCTTACATACGATCTGTAATTTTGTGTATATCCTATGATTATTCTACCTTTTAATGGAGCTGTGCACAATTCAAACCACTGCTACGTTAAAGGGCAGTTTGAGATACCTGGTAGCTAGAAAGAAGTCAGCAACCCATGTCATAGAAACATAGACAATAGGTGCAGGAGTAGGCCATTCGGCCCTTCGAGCCAGCACCGCCATTCAATGTGATCATGGCTGATCATCCAAAATCAGTACCTCAGTACATTCTGTTGAACCTCTCCTGCACCCTTTCCAATTTAATGACATCCTTCCTGCAACCAGAATGCCACAGTAATTGATCATTTTTCTGATGAATAGAACCCAGTTTTACAAAATCTTGAAAACTTTACCCCAGGATTCCTACTTATACACTGATCACGGCACCAATTTACAAGTGGGGCCACTCAATTCATCATGAAACTACACGCAGAAACCCCTCAAAACCCATTCACCATAGTTCAAGACCATGGAGTCAAAGAGAATCCAGTCACTCAGGAATTCAATAAAATATGGAGAAAAACCTTAGCTGAATGACAAGCAGACATTTCTTCCATTCTTACAATCCAGATGAGCCTTTTAATGTCTGCTGCAACAGATTTCCCCAACACTGGTTTAAGTACTGGCATGTCCCTTTAAGTAAAGGGCAAACAGGCCTGTTCTTGCCTGTATTTCTACCTGTGGCCTACAAAACATTTTCGCAACAAGCACAAATACCAATGTGTCAGCAACTGAATCAGATGTGTTGCAAGATCAATGCATCGCTATTATGTACCCAGGTGCTTCAACCATTTGGACATCACATGCTTGGAACGTCACAAATGGAAATTTCAAAGTGGGCTCTGCATACTCTACATTTAGTGATTGATTTTGTGCTGCAGTTAAATCCCACAGCACTTTAACAAAAACATGTTATTCCCGGAGTCTGCTGTAAATGCGCACCAGTAAAACGTGCTTTAACATTCATGCTGGCAAAAACAAAAATGAAGAAACGAGTCTCGAACTTTTGGAGAATTCTTTTGAAGGGAATCAGCCTAAAAAATTGTGTTTTGGTATTGTTTGCCCGGCTGCTTGCACATGGACAGAAATGTCTTTGTAAATCACTGCTTTATCATCACTATCTTGGCTTTTGCATTGTTTCAGTCTATTTAATCACCCAGTCAAGGAAAATGTTTGGAAGAAATACTGGGGGATGGGGAAGAAATGGTTCAATTTTAATGTTCCTTATCTCTCCAAATGGCTACGTGTGTTTATGCGTTTCAAAAATCAAAACACAATTCTCTTTTGCACTGATTGCTTTTGAATTGCTTGACATGAAAAAATGACCCGACTCAAATGTCGCACTTGAGTTGCCACTCTGCTTCCCTGAAAACCCTGGCATTGATGCGAGGAATGCATATGCTATATCGAGCACTTTATCGCAAGAGGAAAGCCAGGCTCTCCTGAGCTCAGGTACAAGGTATGGTATCATAACCAACAGCAAGCTACTTTTTTCAACTCAGCTATTATACTGCATATCCATCCTGCTGTGGAGCTTGCTCTTATAGCACGAGCTTATTGGATTGTTCCAGCTGAGCGCACCCACTTTAAGAGTTGCAAGCATCGTATCATTCACTGTGATGTGTGCAACTGCCAAGATCACACAAGCTTAATGTGCGCAATGGCAGGAAAGGTCACAAATTGCACTGCTTACGTACTTGAAGCTTTGCATGTATGCATAAAGAAAAATCTTACTCCAGTGCCTTTGGAATTGCTCCTCTGGGAAAACTCCCACGTTCAAACCTATATTTAATTAACTGATCTCAGCTTTGGCAGAAATAGATGCAGTACAATTAGAATTGGGAAGAGGCAATTCCTCCAGAGTTCTCATATCTAATCACCCTCCAACTACTTCTGCTGGAAATAAATGGGCTTGAATACGGCAAACAAATGACTGGCCTTTGCTGAGTTATAGAATGGTTCTATAGTAACATCAAAAAGAATATAGGAAATAGAAAACGTAAGCCATTCAGCTCCAACATTCATTACGTTTGTGACTGATTTTCAAGCTCAGATGCAATTTTCCTGCCCTCTCTCTACATTCATTCATTTCTCTATTATCTAAAAATCCATCTATCTTGGTTTTGATTAAAATCAATGCCTCAACTTCCACAGCCCTCTGGGATACAACATTCCAAAGATTCAAAATCCTCTGAGTGAATAGATGTTTGCATTTCAGTTCTATACAGCCCATTTCTAATTTTGAGTTTGTGACTTCTAGTTTTAGATTCTACAGCCAGGGGCAACATCTTCTCCATTAGCGGCTGTTAAATTCTCAAGTTTTTGTACATTTCAATCTGTTTAACTCTCATTCTTCTAAATGTTAGAGTATAGGCTCAATCTTCACTATCATTCACCTTAAATAACTCCTCTATAACTGCCCAACTCACGCCTCATCACATGAGAATCTGCATTTCCTCTGTGGAACATATATTCAATTTTAGATCAGTAACTAAGTTCCCTGGTTTCGTTTTTAGTTTTAAGATACAGCACAGAAACAGGCCCTTCAGCCCACTATGTCCTTGCCAACAGCAATCCCCACACATTAACACTATCCTACACACACCAGGGACAGATTACCATTTTACGAAAGCCAAGTAACCTACAAACATGTATGTCTCTGGAATGTGGAAGGCAAAGGAGCAGCCGGAGAAACCCATGCGGGCCAAAGGGAGCTTAGAAACTGCACAGACAGCACCTGTAGTCAGGATAGAACCCGGGTTTCTGGTGCTGCAAGGTAGCAACTCTACTGCTGCACCATTGTGCACACCCATTTCTCCCACTATCTCACCCCTCCCTTACCCTCCCACCCCCACTGTTCCGTTCCACTTATATCCCTCCCCCCAGCTTTTTGTTTCACTTCTCTTCTCTTTATTTTGTTTCCTTTTCACCTCCAGCCTTTGTCACACACTTCACCCATCTGCCAGTCAAACCTCCCTTGCCTGTATCCACCCGTCACATGCCAAACTCTGTCTCGCCCCCACCTCCCTTTTGCAGCTTTCTCTTCCCTACAAGTCAGTCTGCAGTACCTGGGGATACTCACATAGTCACAGGGAGAATGTCCAAACTTCACACTGACAGTACCAAAGGACACAATCAGACCCTGGAGGTGTCTCCTTGACTAATAAATGTCATCTGCCACTAAGCCATAGCAACCTCTACACCAGAAAGCTCTACACCAATTGACAATTGACAATAGGCGCAGGAGTAGACCATTCGGCCCTTCGAGCCAGCATCACCATTCAATGTGATCATGGCTGATCATCCCCAATCAGTACCCCATTCCTGCCTTTTCCCCATTTCCCCTGACTCCACTATCTTTAAGAGCCCTATCTAGCTCTCTCTTGAAAGTATCCAGAGAACTGGCCTCCACCGCCCTCTAAGGCAGAGAATTCCACGGACTCACAACCCTCTGTGTGAAAAAGAGTTTCCTCGTCTCTGTTCTAAATGGCTTACCCCTTATTCTTAACCAGATCTTGAGCATTTAGTCAAGACTGTTGCTTTAGAGTAATCCAGAGGAGACCTGCTAACAAGAATTAAATGCACTTACCTTTGCATCATCCTTTCTGTCTCGTATTTGTGGTATACTCGTAGCCCCCTGACAACTTGAGGGGCCCATTTCAAACAGTATTTTGTTTACATTTGACTATCATATCCAAGAACAGTGTAAAATGACATCTATTACACCACGTAAAGGCAGCATACTTCCAACCAGACAGGGCTTGGACTCAATTTCAGTGTTCCAAAATCAGGCAGTAACTGGATGAAAAGGCAACGTTGCTAGCAGAGGGTTTGTTTACACTGATCAGCATAGCACTCAAGAGATTGGCAGGTTGCTTTGCTCAGTCAAAAGGTAAGCAAATAATCACATCACTTCCCACTTATTATCATGTGTGCAGCAGTCTACACTCCAAAGCATCCACCTACACCTCTGCTACACCTTCAACTGCCCATTGTCAAATGCAATGGGAGGGGGTGGAAGCGCCCACATAACAACCTCATTTATACTTAAAATGCTTTATCAAAACCTTATCACTTATTATGATTTATCATAGCCTCAAAACGATGCAGAGAAGCCTAAGACATACTGCACAAATAAAACATGTACCTCTGAGCTCAGAGTGTATTCCAGGGACATTTGAACACCAGAGAACTAATCCTTGTCCCTTTTTGTTTGGAAGTCACTATTAAATGCTGCTAAATCACTAGCACTGGAATATTCACTGAAACCTTATGACTCGAACAGTATGAAGCCAAAGAAAACGTTGTGAGTATTTTGTGGTTAAGTCAATTAGTGACATGACCTCCCAACCTCTATACTCAATACTCTGACCAATGAAGGTCAATGTGCCGAAAGTTTTCTTGAAACCTATTGACTAGTGCCTCCATTTTATGAACTTTTTCATTTTTAAAAAAAGACTGGATCAATCTAAACTAATTTCACCCTAATTGAAACCAATTGCATGTGTGTGTAAGACAGTGTTAGTGATCACTGGTCAGTGTGGACTCGGTGGGCTGAAGAGCCTGCTTCCGTGCTGCACCTCTAAACTAAACTAAACCAGGTGGGGTGGTTTGTAGTTACCTAAAATTGGAGAATTGGAGTTGTGAAGCAACCATAAGATATATATTAAACCTGTCTGTCCCTATACCTCCTCTTTCACCTCCACTGAAGGATCCTCAGAGACTTAGAGTGCCATTCCAGAATGCCTTTGGACTGCTCTTGACTTCTACCTGCGATATACATTAGCAGTGTACAGGTGAAGGTTTATTTAGACCAATTCATCACAGTTATTCCTCCACATATTAAACACAAGGTCTTCCATGTCTGGCAAGAGTAATCAGCACATAGCATCAGAAAATCTCTTCCTATAATTCTGTCTTTTCAGAATCAATCCTCCTCTAAAAGTCTTCCTTAAAATGTCACCTTCTCGGGCAGCCAAACGGATTCCCATTGTCATAGTAACAGAAATTAGTTCAAATGTTAAGGGTGGTGATAGGGATTTTTTAAAATAAAAGTCTGAACTGTAAATGGACTCCTTTTCTAAAATGACATTTCAAAAGCAATATTACTGCAGCAAATATAATGGGAGTAGATAGGGAGATTGTCTGCCACACCTGCTTGTAGTTAAATGTCTTTCCATTCCATTTCCCAGTCATTAAAACAGGGATTACAAGTTATAGGATTGTGACTCTGCAGGCAATGTTAAGTAACAAACTCATGTTAAGCAACAAACCCATGGGAAAATCACCCATAGAATCAAAGCACAACACATTCTGAATGGGTCAGGAAAACACATGTTTTCATTTTAACTCTGCCCCCTTTCTATGACCTACATGAGGAACATTTAAACCTTCAGTATAGCTTATAAGAAGTTTCAATTGGGGTCAATTTCATAAATTTAAAGCAAATCGACAGCTGGTGTTCTTCACTCACTCTGGGAGTGCCAGAAACAGAGCTGCCATCAGAAAAGCTAATTGATTAAGTAAGGCAATTGTGGACAGTGATTTCCTGTTGCAGATATTTCCTGTGGTCAGAAGTTTCCTGTTGCAGGAATTTCCTCCAGAACTTTTAATTGATATATATCCCCGTTACAGGACCATATACCACAAGGAAGAAAAATGTAAAAGAAAGTAAAACCAAATTACAAAAATTGAGGACAGTCTGAATATGAACCTGAAAAGAAAACCATGAATCATTTCAATGTAAATAACTAATGTATCAAAATTCTGTTTTTTGATATTATTCGATAGAGGAGGTAAAACATTAAGATAATACAGATTGCAATATAAATCAAATATGTAGGAAGGAACTTGAGATGTTGGTTTACAGAAAAGATAGACACAAAAAGCTGAAGAGTCAGGCATTCTTACAATAATATTAACAACCGTCATCTCGCCGGATATCTAATAAAAGCAGTAGAAATAAAAAGTCAATTTATATTATTAATGGTTATCATTCTTCATTGAATAGGACAGGAGAAAATGACCAACAACATTTAAAAAATACTCAGTGTAGGAGCCATTTATGTTTAGGCTAGCTACTGTTGGCATATTATATTATTTTGTCTAGATAGATCGTGCAATATTATTTTGGACACTTGGGGCGGTCATCAGATGCACAGAGGGGCGTTATATATGTGCATAGTGGACAGGGAGGGGCATACCAGACACAGGGAGGGAGAGCATACAGTTGTCACCAGACCATGGAGAACAGCTAGCTACAACACATGCAGAATAAGGAAAACCTGGTATGTTCATCTCTTTGTTAAAGAAGGAACTGCAGATGCTGGAGAATCGAGGGTTACACAAAAAGCTGGAGAAACTCAGCGGGTGCAGCAGCATCTAAGGAGTGAAGGAGATCTCCTTCACTCCTTAGACCCATGTTCATCTCTTTGTTTGTACAACTACTTCAATAAAGAACTGGAAATAATGGCTGGAAAATCTGTTCTATTTGGTCTGCATAAGATCACTCCTACTTATCTGTGTGGTAATAGCAAAGGAAAGTTGGACGCTGGAAGAGTCAGAAATTTGCCATTACACTCAGAAATAAATTATAACATAAAAAGTATTCTGGATGTGTGTATAAAATTTAAAAATAGTGAACTTAAAAGTTGTCAACATCATAAATAGAAAACAATTGAATTCACAATTTGAATTTATAAATAATCATTAATGTGCTAGTGAGGGTGTAAAACATTGTTACCCTTTACTGACCAGCCATTGTGTGTTACGTTTTTCCATATGGCGGAAGTGGTCAAATGCTTAATCATGGTGATTTTCCACTTCTATTCCTACCAGATTGCACATTTCTATTTGTTTGTTTTAGTATGAGAAGAAATCCATGTAACACTTTGCATCCGTATTTTTTCTTAAAATTAGTCAACCACTAAGAAAGCGCAGGTTTGCTTGATCTGTGGATGTTGGTTTCGCTAGCACTCAACCTTATCTCTTTTTAAATGTATAATTTAGTTGAGTTGCAGTTATTGCATTTTCATCGATGTAAAACATCATTGCAAAAGAGCCCAATGACCTTTGATCAAAATCTTCCAAGGTCCACCATTTGCATAACCCTGTTCAAGGCAGGAGGCTTATTAGAAAACTTTGCATTTTCTCTTCATAATTTCAATTGGAATATCCTGTACTCTGGTGTCAAACGATCAAATTTAGTTGGTTTTCCAGTCATTTAAAAAAATAAAATCACATGCTGCGATTTAAAATTTTTTACTTGCTAATATTTTAGTTAGATTTATGTAATGATGTTGCCTATTACAAATTAAATATTTAAAACTTCAATTTCAATATTTAATTTAACTGCGAAAAAACTACAAGAAGTGAGGAAATGTTTTGTATGTATTTCTGAAATAACGGTATCGGAACAGCAAGCTTTCTTTGTTATTTGAAAACTTTCTCGGTAATCACCGTTAATTTCAGAGATTGTATCGTGACAAATATCAGTGGGGATGCAGCAACTATATGGACACAAGGACCTTCAGCAGGGTTCAGCAAGGTAATAGCAGTGCATTTGGAAAGCAGTGATGGGATTGGTCAAAGCCGGGAAAGGTTTTATGAAGGGAAATCATGCTTGATAAATCTTTCGCAATTTTTTGAGGATGTAACAAGTAGAATGGATAAAGGGCCTGTCCCACTTTCACGACTTAATTCATGACCTCTGCCGAGTTTGTCCTTGATTCTTACTCGCAGCATGGTCATCACGAGGTCGTAGGAGGTCGTAGGTAGGTCGTAACAGGCCGTGATGCTAGTCGTAGGTATTCGTGGCATCAAGTAGGTCGGGGTGTTTTTCTAGCAAGATGAAAAATGTCCACGAGTAAAAAAGGTTGTGAATTAGGTTGTGAAAGTGGGACAGGCCCTTTATCCATTCTACTTGATTCACCCTCAAGAAATTGCGAAAGGTTAATCAAGCATGATTTCCCTTCATAAAACTATGCTAACTTTGACCGATCCCATCACTGCTTTCCAAATACGCTGCTATAACCTTGCTGAACCCTGCTGAAGGACCTTGTGTCCACATAGTTGTTGCATCCTCACTGATATTTGTCACAAGATACAATCTCTGATATTAATGGTGATTACTGAGTGGATATGCTGTATCTGGACCTTCAAAAAGCCTTTGACACGGTCCCACACAAGTGTGCAAAATTAGCGCACATGGTATTGGGGGTAGGGTATTGACATCAATAGGTTGGCAGACAGGGAGCAAAGAGTAGGCATTAATGGGTCCTTTTCAGAATGGCAGGCAGTGACTAGTAGGGTGCTGCAAGGCTTGGTGCTGGGACCCCAGTTGTTTTAAAATATATGTTTAATGATTTAGACAAGGGAATTATATGTAACATCTCTAAATTTGCGGATGACACAAAGCTGGGTGGCAGAGTGAGCTGTGAGGAGGATGCTATGAGGCTGCAGGGTGACTTGGATAGGTTGGGTGAGTGGGTAGAAGCATGGGAGATGCAGTGTAATGTAGATAAATGTGAGATTATCCACTTTGGTGGCAAGAACAGGAAGGCAGATTATTATCTGAATGGTGTCAGATTAGGAGGTGCAACGAGACCTGGGTGTGCTTGTACATCAGTCACTGAAAGTAGACATGCAGGTACAGCAGGCAGTGAAGAAAGACACGTTGGCCTTTATTGTGAGAGGATTTGAGTTTAGGAGCAAGGAGATCCTACTGCAGTTGCACAGGGCCCTGGTGAGACCGCACCTGGAGTATTGTGTGCAATTTTGGTCTCCTAATTTGAGGAAGGACATTATTGCTTTTGAAGAAGTGCAGCATAGGTTTACCAGGTTGATTCCCGGGATGGCAAGACTGACGTATGATGAAAGAATGGATCAACTGGGCTTGTTTACTGGAATTTAGAAGGATGAGAGCATATCTAATAGAAATATATAACATTCTTAGAGGATTAGAGAGGGTAGATGCAGGAAAAATGTTCCCAATGTTGGGGGTGTCCAGAACCAGGGGGTCACACTTTAAGAATCAGGTGGAAGCCATTTAGGACTGAGATGAGGAAACACTTCTTCACCCAGAGAGTTGTGAATCTATGGAATTCTTTGCTACAGAAGATGGTGGAGGCCAATTCATTGGATGTTTTCAAAAGAGTGTTAAATTTAGCTCTTAGGGCTAAGAGAATCAAAGGATATGGGGAAAAAGTCGGAATGGTGTACTGATTTTGGAATGATCAGCCATGATCATATTGAATGGCGGTGCTGGCTCAAAGGGGTGAATGGCCTACTCCTGCACCTATTTTCTATGTTTCTATGTTTCAGTAACGAGCCTATACATCCCTTCTCCAAGTTCATTGCTGATTTGCCCCTAAGTGCTTTTACCCCATATGTCTTGCTATGGTTGAATGCTCCACTTGGCTCAGTATGCTCAGATATTTGAGAGAAGTTCATCTTCGATTTGTGCTAAATCTTTGTCTGAAAAAGTGCTTTTAAATTTTGGCTCTGAATGAGCTAACTCCAGTCTTTAGCTTATATCCCCAGGAGAGAGGAAAAAATAAAAATTGAATGCGACTGCAATACAAAGATGAGGTACAGAGCAATAATAATTGCTTTCAGAGTGCACCCAGAGTACTGTATAAAGCCCGTCAAGAGAAATGTGTAAAACATTTAAATGATTTGCGTTAAAAAAAGGATAAAATATTGTTTCTCTTCAGTTCAGTTAAGTCAGATCACCCGTAATGTTCTGATCATAGGGGATTGCAAGCTAATTTATGCAACGTGCCATTACAATTGAACTTATTAACCCCTGGTATAATTAAGGTAAATCTGCAATGGTGCCCTCTTCCTGTGGTGTTACCCAGAGCTTTGCACAGTACTCTAGGTGGGCTCTAAAAGCAATTACTATTGCTCTGCGCCTCATCTTTGTATTGCAGTTGAATTCAATTTCCTTGGGCTGTATATATGTTACTGCAATTTGCTACGCCATGCTAATTGCAGTGAGGTCAGCAATGGTTGCAAAATTTGGCCTGAGCCTGCAACGAAAATACAAAATGTATCACAAACTCATCTCATTGGGAACTCAACGTATCTCAGTTCTTTTGATTTTGGCTAATGTGCACAGCAAGTCAGGTGAGAAACAGGGTGAAGACAGGATGAAATTTATGACCGTTGAGTACAAGGCCCCACTGACCATTAATCTAGGTAATGTTGTAATGAAATACTGTATGGAATCAAAACATGGCAGAACTTCATTTCCATTGTCACTCTCTCACAGTTCTTTACAGGAAATGAAACACGTAAAATACGATGACCACTTCAACCCGATCAAATCTCCACAACATAAGCCTCCTTTCAAACACACAACATGTGTTTAGAAGCAAAGTACACATGCGTGTTCATGCACACAGAGGGCAAAGAATTAGTCACATCTGAAAGACACATACACTGGGTTATGTTCTTGAAGTCAAGATTGATTGCACACTGGTTATTTACAGGTCAAAAGATAAAGTTTTACAGCTTCCTGAAAATAATTGGAATCTTTTAGTGATGGGAGGCTCATTCAAGTATGTATTGCTGCCTTAGAGTGCGATCAGGAAAGTAACTGGTAGGCGCTCATCCATTTCTAGCCAAGCCAATATCACTGAAAGAATGTGTAAGATGGAACCGCAAATGCTGGTTTAAACCAAAGGTAGGCACAAAATGCTGGAGTAACTGAAGAAGGGTCTCGACCCGAAACATCACCCATTCCTCTCTCCAGAGATGCTGCCTGTCCCACTGAGTTACTCCAGCTTTTTCTGTCTATCCACTGAAAGAAAGTCCGTCCTCAATCTGCACAGGCCCATTGCCCATTACAGCTTATTTTTCAGGCAACTGAATAGAATTGTAAAACAGACACAAAGCAACGTAATAAGGTTAATTAGAGGCCATAAGAGCTTATTAAAGGATTAAAATTATTCACTGATGCATAGTGCTTGGCCTCCCTTGCTCAGCATTCTCAAGATCATCACAAAACAACTCAAATAATTTCATGACAGCCTGATTAATGAACACATCAATGTAATCCCATTCACATGATACAACACCCTTAGCAAATTGATTGAGGTGGTAAACTGTTACAACCACCAAAATAAGATGCATGATCACAAGCTGATTGTCTCAACGCAATATTACAATGATGCAATATTAAAACTGATGCAGTCAGATATTGGTGTAAATGTGAGGTTATATAGTACTATTCAAATCAAATTTACATCATAGATCACCAGCTCCAGTTCACACAGTATATAGCCTTCATGGTTGGATTTGCACAGTATAATATCACCATAATTAGAATTGCACAGTTTTGTTACCACAATAACTTGCACAGTGTACTGGCACTACATCCACTTCACACCATGTAAAAACATCAAGTCACATGTGGTCCAATGTCACGGCACTTTAATAATTCCATACAATGCAACCGTGTCCAATGTTGGGCAAAAAGCCATAGAGGTTTTCGTCACAACATTTTTTAGGTGATCTTTGCATTCTGCCGCATGTTTGGTCATACGTTTGCATGTATCCATCATTCGAGAAGCGTTTTGTTCTTCATTATCTACAAACCTTGTAAAGTGTATGTACTTCTCCAGCCACAGTGCACAGCAACATGGTTCCGCATAACAACCCATCGTTGGGCTCAGATGACTTTGAAAAACTATTCAAGGTTGTTCATTCAGAGTATGGTGACATGTGAACAGCTTGACGCTTTGCAGCTTTGTTGCAGTCTCTGGCTATGTGTTGAGCTGCACATAATGGACCTAGTCCCTCTTCATAAAAAAAAAATGGAGCAATTCACTTACTGTCAGGTGGGCAGCAGTTGTCAAAGGGGGATTCCACTAATTAATTTGGGATAACCCATGAGTCTCAAGCTCTAAAGACATTTTAATTTCTCATTAAACTTATATGAGAAATCCAAGCATTTAAAATTTTGGTCTGGAATTTCACATTTTTTGGTGGAACTGTTTGGCTAATTATGCTGACATTAAAATGAATGGTAAATTGAGTTTCACGTTTCACCCATAAACATGGAGAGGTCTATTCTTAGATTTCTAGAATAATAAACAGGCCTTTTGCACAATACAGACCTTGTTTTGAAATTTGCAATTAGGGATTTCAATTCTCAAAAAATGTTCATGGCAGGGAAGATGGAGGGTGGTTAACGGTTCCAAAGTATGAGTTGATTAAAATGTTGCACCATCGTTGCAAGGCCACCAGAAATCAGTTCCATTTGCTCCATTACATCTTCGGAGCAACCAAATCAAAAATGGATGACGCACTTTTTTTTTTAAGGACTGTCATCTTACAGGATCCTTCCTGGATATCACCAACATTCACATTTTCATACCAGGTCCATCTAAGTGATTGCGAGGAAACTACCTCAAATTTTCTTAGGAATTCCACCCAAAAATTGGAGATCAAATTATTTCTTGGGTCTGGGCCTTTTTTGTTCTGATTGAACAGTATTCTACACTGCTTCTCCCCTGCTTAAGGGAACGTAGGAGATAAGCAAGCTACTTTTTCCTGTAACTACAAAATATTCCCAATGTTACAGTTTAGTTTATTGCCACATGTACCGAGGTACAGTGAAAAGCTATTGTTGCGTGCTTCCCTGTCAGCAGAAAGACAATATATGATTACAATCGAGCCATTCACAGTGCATGATACATACCTAGGCTTTCTCCTGAGCTCGTTAACCATCTGATCACTGTTTAATAACCACTGGATAGGCAGCTCTCTGCCTTGTGCTACACTGGGGAACATTTGTTCCTAGAACCAAAGACTTGTCAGTGCACAGATTCCAAATGGATACATATCAAACTCAGTGGGACTGTGGGATGAACTCCGCATGTGTTGAACCAGTGTGACAGTGACGTGAACTCTGGGTCACTTGCCAGAATCTAAAAAAAACCCAGTAATTCTCATAAATTACCGAGGCTTCAAGTTAAAATTTCCAGGAAGGCCTACCAGTGGACTAGGCAAGTGCGGTGGTTATGTTGGAAGTAAAATTGGACCACGTTGGTTTACACATGACTAATTCTTTCCCATCACATTGCCATCACTGTGGGTTATGCTTAAATAATCAGCTACACCTTACAGAGCTCAAGTACACTGGATTGAATTCCAAGCCTGTCTACAGTCTACCGTGTACTACTGTGAGAAAAGGATTTCAATAGAGAATTGGTCAGGGTTACCGCTATTGATTGCTGTCCGGATATTTCTGTGTCCAGTGGTTGGATTAAACATTTAAATGGTCTTTGCTGCAATCTTCATCTCCTTGATTGCTAATATCCGCTATCAAGTGTCTTATGTTGCAATAGCGGCTTGGTTTAGTTACTGCAAATTGACACTGCCTGTTCTCATCATTTACAACCCAAATTGGGTCAAACCTATCAGGTCCGTATCCATATGGCAGAAGTTACTGGTTGAAGCAGTCCTGGAGACAAGCAATGGAGCCTGGAGAGACTTAATAAGTAACAAATATGGGTCAGAGCAATCCTTTTAAAATCCACCTTGCGCCTACTTTGTTGTCTAGTAAGGCTATCAAAGTTTTCCAATGCTTCTAAATATCCCTAACATTCAGAAATGTTGAAAATATTAAAAATTAAATATTTTTTTAAAAGATAAGTAGGGGAAGTCAGTACCTGTGATGGACGGTGCTGTGTTAATATTTCCTTTACTGATTTTAATTATTTATATTTTTTAAGGCTTTAGGTGATTTTGTTACTTATTTACTTATCTTTTGTTTCAGAAAGAACTGCAGATGCTGGTTTAAACCAAAGATAGACACAAAAAGCTGGAGTAACTCAGCGGGACAGGCAGCATCTCTGGAGAGAAGGAATGGGTGACGTCAACCATTCCTTCTCTCCAGAGATGCTGCCTGTCCCGCTGAGTTACTCCAGCTTTTTGTATCTATCTTCAGGAACAGCTTCTTCCCAACAACCATCAAGTTACATATGACAATATGACAATAAAACACTCTTGGCTTTTAACTTATTCTGACCGTTGTTCCTCAGAATCATATAATCCCAAATCAAACAAATGGGCTATGGGTCCTGTACTAGTTCTGACTCATGTCAGGTCCAAGAACAGACGTCCCAACAAGATGGGCGTCAGGGGTTATGGGGAGAATTCAATTCAATTCAATTCAAGTTTAATGTCATTGCACAAATACAAGTATAGGTACAACGAAATGCAGTTTAGCGTCATTCGTAGTGATAGCGATATAGAAAAACAAATACAGAGTGCAGTGGTAGCAGTATGGAAAATAAATTAATACAGGGTACAGACAAATCTATCAGCTGGGCTCCGAGTTCAGCAGTCGGATGGTGTAGTTGAAGAAGCTGTTCTTCGTCCTACTGGTGCGGGACCTGAGGCTCCTGTACCGCCTCCCTGATGGTAGGAGGGCAAACAGTCCATGATTAGGGTGTGAGGGGTCCTTGATGATCTTCCCGGCCCGCTTCAGGCACCGTTTTCGGTGGAGGGCATCCAAGGCAGGGAGCGGGGCACCGATGATGTACTGGGCGGTTTTCATCACCCGTTGTAGTGCCTTCCTGTCTGCCACGGTGCAACTGCTGTACCATACCGTAAAGCAGGTGGTCAGGATGCTTTCGATGGTGCAGCGGTAGAAGTTCGTCAGGATCTGGGGGGACAGGTGGGCTTTTTTGAGCCTCCTCAGAAAGTAAAGGCGCTGCTGTGCCTTTTTGATTAGCTTTGAGGTGTTGAGGGACCAGGACAGATCCTCCGAGATGTGTACCCCGAGGAATTTGTAGTTGGAGACCCGCTCCACCTCAGACCCATTTATATGGATGGGAGTGTGTTTGCCCCCTCTGTTCTTCCTAAAGTCAACAATTATTTCCTTCGTCTTCTGGGAGTTGAGGACGAGGTTATTGTTGGCACACCAGGTAGTCAGGTGCTGGACCTCCTCCCTGTAGGCTGATTCGTCATTATCACTGATCAGTCCTACCACCGTGGTGTCATCGGCAAATTTTATGATGGCGTTGGAGCCATACTTGGGGATGCAGTCATGCGTGAAGAGGGAGTAGAGGAGAGGGCTGAGCACACAGCCCTGTGGCACGCCGGTGTTCAGTGTTATAGTGGAGGAGGTGAGGTTGTTGACCCTAACAGACTGTGGTCTGTTAGTGAGGAAATCCAGTGTCCAATTACAGAGGGAGGTGGAGATGCCAAGACCGCTGAGTTTGGTGATCAAGCTAGCGGGTATGACAGTGTTAAAGGCAGAGCTGAAGTCAATAAACAGCAGCCTGATGTAGGTGTTGTTGCTGTCCAGGTGGGTCAGGGCAGAGTGTAGGGCCGTCGATATGGCGTCCTCTGTAGACCTGTTTGTCCGGTAGGCAAATTGGTGGGAGTCCAGTGTGGGGGGGAGGCTGGCTTTGAGGTGAGCCAGGATCAGCCGCTCAAAGCACTTAGCGATGACAGGGGTGAGTGCCACTGGCCGGTAGTCGTTGAGACTCCCTGTCGCTGATTGTTTGGGCACTGGCACAATGGTAGATGTCTTGAGGCAAGTGGGGACGACACCCTGGGCCAGTGACAGATTGAAAATGTCAGTGAGGACCAGGGATAGTTGTCCAGCACATGCCCTGAGCACCCGCCCGGGGATGCCATCGGGGCCGGCAGCTTTGTGCTCATTCACCTTGCTCAGTGCGTCTTGTACAGCAGAGGTGGAGAGACTGAGGGGTTGTTCATTCGGGGGTGGAGCAACTTTGATGGCTGGAGTTTTGTTGTCCCGGTCAAAGCGAGCATAGAAGTGGTTTAGCTCATTAGGAAGGGAGGCGTTGTCCGGTGGGGGGGGGTGTTGATTTTATGGTAGTCGGCAATGGACTTAATTCCTTGCCACATGCGCCTGGGGTCGGAGTTGTTTCGGAAATGCTCCTCAATCCGCTGTTTGTGATTGAGTTTAGCATTCCTAATTCCCTTTTTCAGATTGGCCCTGGATGAGCTGTATCCCTCAGCGTCGCCAGATTTAAAAGCGGCGTCTCGAGCCTTCAGCAGGAGTCTGACCTCCCTGCTCATCCACGGCTTCTGATTAGGGAAGGTCTTTATCACTTTATGGGTGGTGACGTTATCAGTGCAGAATCTTATGTAGTCCAGAACAGTTGAGGTGTATGAATTTATGTCCACATGGGAGTTAAAGGTGGCCTGGGTGGCAAACAAACTCCAGTCTGTTTGCTGAAACTGTTCCTGTAAGACAGAGACAGCCCCCTCAGGCCAGACCTTCACTGTCCTCGCGGTAGGTTTCACACGTCTGATCAGAGGTGTGTATTTGGGGAGCAGGAACAGAGAGAGGTGATCAGACTGTCCCAGGTGGGGGAGGGGAAGGGCTTTGTATGCTTCAGTAATATTAGTGTATACTAGGTCCAAAATATTGTTACCTCTGGTTGGGCAGGAGACATGTTGGTGGAATCTGGGGAGCACAGTTTTTAGGTTGGAGTGGTTAAAATCGCCAGCAACAATAAAAGCCCCCTCTGGGTGGGCAGTTACTTGTTTGCTGATAGCAGCTTGCAGCTCTTCCATTGCAAGCCTGGCATTAGCGTCCGGGGGTACATAGACTGCAGTGATGACAGTCGATGTAAATTCCCTGGGCAGATAGAAGGGCCTGCACTTTAACATCAGGTATTCTAGGTCGGCAGAGCAGAGAAGCAAGGAGAACGGGGTTAGGAGGGAGAGATAGATCAGCCATGATTGAATGAATGGCAGAGTAGACTTTAGTTTAGTTTAGTGATACAGCGCGCAAACAAGCCTTTCGGCCCACCAAGTCCGCGCTGACCAGCAATCCCTGCATATTAACACTAGGGACAATTTTTACATTTACCAAGCTAAGTTATCTACATACCTGTACGTCTTTGGAGTGTAGGAGGAAACCGAAGACCTTGGAGAAAACCCACTCAGATCACGGGGAGAATGTACAAACCCCATACAAACAGCACCCGTAGTCTGGATCGAACCTTGGTCTCTGGCGCTGCAAGTGCTGTAAAGCAGCAACTCTACTGGTGTGCCACCGTACCACCCATAATGGGTCGAATGGCCTTATTCTGCTCCTATCACTTATAAGATATGTTGAGCCATGCGCTTACAGGCAGAGCCCAGCGACGGGGGACAGTTGGGAAATCACCAGCTGAGTTCAGACTGTATTTCAGCATGGCTGCATTCACTCAGGAGTCCTATTTTCACCAACATTTACAAGGGTAAATGCTAGCGGTTCCGCATGGAATCCAGCACATTGTGGGCCATTAACAAAACACAAATAACCCTCTAATGTTTTTTCCAACATCAAAAGCTGTTTATTCTTATTGTAAAAGGCTGAAAGCAAAAAAAAACTCCATATGGTACAAGACGTACAAATTGGTTGCTGTTGATTTGTTTTGATTTGCACACAATTATCAGCATATTCACTGCAACAAATGAAATCAAACATTTTCATACACACACATACACACATCACTTCAAATGGCACTTAGCCAGCGCACAGATGTCTTTCTTTACAGCCCTCAACATCTGCGCAGAACTGCAAAATGACTTTCTCGAAACAGAGCACATTTATTCAGGGCAAAGCAAACACACGTTGGGGTCTCACCATGAATTCCAGGACAATGAGAATGCATGCATATGTTCATGATGTAATCATTGTGTTAAGATTGGCACAAATTCAGGACATTTTCAGGGAGGATAGTGCCAGTGACCCATGCCCCAGTATTTATACTGTAAAAAACAGATCCCATAAACCTGGCAGCAGTCTGATAGGTGCAGTTTAATGGGTTACCTGCTGCTGGAGAAAGTAAGTGCATATAGCAGGATTAACACTTAGAACAGTTTCATAGCTTATGGTCTCTTTGAATCAGAATTAAACAAAAATAGTATTAGTCTGATTAAGTCTGATGAAGGGCCTCAACCCGAAACGTCACCCATTCCTTTTCTCCAGAGATGCTGCCTGACCTGCTGAGTTAAAGTCCTGTCCCACGGTACTAGTTCATTCCAAGAGTTCTCCCGAGTTTGCCCTGATTCGAACTCGGAGATTTACAGTAATGGCCACTCATCGGTTCTTGGGGCTCTCGTGGACATTTTTCAACATGTTGAAAAATCTTCACGAGTCTTCCCATGCTTATCTGCCGTTAGCGAGTCTTCCCGAGTACCTGCCGTTAGCGTTACGAGCCGCTAAGAAATGTCCCCGAGTTCCAATGTACCCGCTACGTTCATTCTCCGTGCTTACCACGAGTTTGATTTTTTTTTAAACTCGGGAGAGCTCTTGGAATGAACTCGTACTGTGGGTCAGGGCTATTACTCCAGCACTGTGTCTATCAATGTTATTAGAGCATCTACAGATAATATAGGGAGCCGTTTCATAGATTGCAGTCTCCTTGAATCAGAACTAAACAACAATGATATTCGAGCATCTACTGCGATATAGGCATTGTTTAGCTCATGGGTATCTATGCAGATCACTCTCTTACAATAAGCATCGCACTGAACCAATTACAATTTTATTTTATTCCACTGATGGGCAAGCACAGATTGCAAACCTGCAAAATCTGCAGTACGTGACAGAGCAGCAAACACCAGGAGAATGTCTAAGTGCGGGGTTATTATCAAGGTGAAAAGAACATTGTTCTATTGCCGCACAAAATAGAAACAACTGCCCGTTGTCTTGCTTATCACAGAACCATTACGCTCACCATTCAGTTCACCTTCCCTCTGAAAGAGCAATTTCTGACTCTCCTGCTATCCCTACCCTGCAAAGTGCTGATTTACTGCAGCTCTTGGATCTGGAGTCCATAACCCCACTCTGTTTTATAAAAGATGTCTTGTCAGGTCGCCCTGGGAACTTGACACATATTCCTGTTTACTGTTGGCACCTCCTTAATAACACAGTAGAAACAAGGAACTGCAGATTCCGGTTTACACAAAAGGACACAGAATGCTGGAGTAGCTCAGCAAGTCAGGCAGCACCTCTGGCGAACATGGATAGGTAACGTTTCGGGTCGGAACCCTTCTACAATCTGAAGGGTCCCGACCCAAAATATCTATCTTGGGTTTAACCCAGCACCTGCAGTTCCTTCCTACACATTCCCGAGAGACGGTGCCTGACCTGCTGAGTTACTCCAGCACTTTGTGTCCTTTCCTTAATCACACAGCTTGCCTTCAAAATCAGCGTTCTTCCAAATCCAGCTGTGCAACCATGGAAAGAGATGGAGAGATAGCAGCTTCCATGACATCTAATAGGGGGTCATTTGTCATTCTCCAATTTATACGATCTGGTGGAACAAGCGTTGCCAGACCCCATAAATGGACTGCAGTCTTATATCGCAACACTGAGTGACCACATTGTCAGCCTCACCTGCCCTCACATGCAGCCTCCCCACAACAAGTCATGGGCATTTCATGGCCAGATTCATGACAGGTCTCTGATACAGGAACAACGATAGCAAGGGCTCACATCATGTTCCCAACCCAACAGTATTGCCAGTAACAGGCAGTATCTCTGGAGAGAAGGAATGGGTGACGTTTCGGGTTGAGACCCTTTTTCAGAGTGAAGAAGGGTCTCGACGCGAAACTCATCGATTTCTTCTCTCCAGAGATGCTACCTGTCCCCGTTGAGTTACGCCAGCATTTGGTGTCTTCCTTCGATTTAAACCAGCATCTGCAGTTGTTTCCTACACAGTATTGTCAGTAATGCATCTCATAAGTAACTAAGTGATAGAAGCAGAATTAGGCCATTCGGCTCATCGTCTACTCCGCCATTCAATCTTGGCTGATCTACCTTTCCCTCTTTCCCTCTCCAACTTTCTCCCCATAATCCCTGATACCCATACTAATCAATAATCCGTACTAATCATATACCACCGGGTGGCACTGTCAGCGATCGCAGCCTCGCCAACGGTCTGTCTGTCTTTTTGTCTTTTTTGTTATTTTTAGGATGTTTTTAAAAGTTTGTGTTAATGTTCTCTGGTTTGTTTTACATGGGGGTGAGGGGTCAGGGGAAATGTTTTTCAATCTCTTACCTTGTCAGAGATGTGATTATTTTCCAGATCGATCGCCCTGTAGCCTAACATCATGGAGCTGGTGGCTTTGCTCGACACTGACTTTGATCCCAACCGCAGGGCCGTGGACTTAACATCGGAACCTGCGATCCCTTGCCTGGGATCGACGCTCCAACCACGGCCTGCGGATTTCACCATCGAGTAGTCGGCGGCCTCGGGTAGAAACTGATGTCTGGAAGCTCTAAAGTCGCAGAAGGTTCAACCAGCCCCGACCCGGGGTCCGATTGCCTGGCGCGAGGCAGCTGAGATCCCCCCCCCCCCCCCCCCCCCCGATGCAGGATCTTGATCGCCCGAATGCGGAGGACTTGACCGCCGACTACGGGAGCCAAGATCGCCCGTCAACGGAAGGCTTGAGGCCCCCGACCACGGGAGAACACAATCATTCCTGGGATCAATCACATAAACCTCCTCTGGACTCTCTCCAGCACATCCTTCTTCGATCCTTCCAAAATTGCTAACAATACTGCAAATGCGGTTTCACCTGGACATAGAAACATAGATGCAGGAGTAGACCATTCGGCCCTTCGAGCAAGCACTGCCATACAATATGATCAAGGTTGATCGTCTAAAATCTGTACCCTGTTTTTCCCTTTATCCCTTGATTCCTTTAGCCCGAACAGCTAAATCTAACTCTCTCTTCAAAACATCTAGTGAATTGGCCTCCACTGGCTTCAATGGCAGAGTATTCAACAGATTCACAACTCTCTGGGTGAAGAGGTGTTTTCTCATCTCAGTCCTAAATGTCCTACGCCTTATTCGTAAACTGTGACCCCTGGTTTTGGACTCCCCCAACATCGGGAACATTTTTCCTGCATCTGGCCAGTACAATCCTTTGAGAATTTTATATGTTTCTATAAGATCCCCTCTCACCCTTCTAAATTCCAGTGACTACAAGCCCAGTCGACCCATTCTTACATCATATGTCAGTCCCGCCATCCCAGGAATTAACCTGGTGAACCTATGCTGCACTCCCTCAATGGCAATAATGTCCTTTCTCAAATTGGTCTTATATCAATCAATCAAAAGACTTTATTGTCATTCAAAAATACACCAATAAATGCAAGTCTGAACGAAATGTTGTTGCATCTGGCTCATCTTGCATAAAGCCTCAGCATTACATCTCTGTGTTTATATTCTAGTCCTCTAAAAATAAATGCGAGCTTGCTCAATATAATGCCATAATGATCCCTTTTAATGCTGCTCTATGAGCATTCCTGTTCCTGAGAACACATCATGAACGCCAAGCACTGGCTGCATTGAGCGTGGGTTGCATTCCTCTGCATTTGCATCATAAATGTTCCAAATTTGCTTTGAATACAATTTCAGGAATAACAGTAAAGGGGTCATAAATCATTTAAAAAAAATACTAAGGCCTCCAGCTTGGAATTAAATTAATTGGAGGCAGAAGTGCCGGTATTTGCTGGAATCTTGAGCAAAAAAACTAACCGCTGGAGCAACTCAGCAGGTCAGGCAGCATGTTTAAAGGGAAATGGATAGGCCTTTTGGGTCGGGACCCTTCTTCAAGCTAAAATGGATAGATGACATTTCAGTTTGAAGAAGGGTCCTGACCCGAAACATCATCTGTCCAATTCCTTCCACATTATCCTTTACTTCCTCCAGCAGTTTATTTGTATTCAATGAAATTAGTTTCCCTGAATGAATGACTGACACCAGCTAGGTCTGAAAACAAAGGGCACAAAGTCCTCATATGAAGGTACTTTCCTACTCACCAGATTTACCAGCTACAGTACATAATACTCAGGGCGGCCACAGTGGCGCAGGGCTGGATATTCAGGTTCGATCCTGACTATAGAAACATAGAAAATAGGTGCAGGAGTAGGCCATTCGGCCCTTCGAGCCTGCACCGCCATTCAATGTGATCATGGCTGATCATCCAACTCAGTATCCCGTACCTGCCTTCTCTCCATACCCCCTGATCCCTTTAGCCACAAGTGCCACATCTAACGCCCTCTTAAATATAGCCAATGAACTGGCCTCAACTACCTTCTGTGGCAGAGAATTCCAGAGACTCACGACTCTCTGTGTAAAGAATGTTTTCCCCATTTCGGTCCTAAAGGAATTCCCCCTTATCCTTAGACTGTGACCCCTTGTTCTATGGGGGCTATCTGTACGGAATTTGTACGTTCTCCCCGTGACCACGTGGGTTTTCTCCGAGATATTTGGTTTCTTCCCACACTCCAGAGACGTACAGGTTTGTAGGTTAATTAGCTTGGTGTAAGTGTAAATTGTCCCTAGTGTGTGTAGGGTAGTGTTAATGTGTGGGGATCGCTGGTCGGTGCGGACTCGGTGGGCCAAAGAGCCTGTTTCCGCGCTGTATCTCTAAACTAAACTACAATGTGTATTCATTTTAAACTGACATATTTAATCAACTAAAGTTGAGTCCTTATATAAAAGTAGCTAACGGGATACTTAGCTAACAATCATAGTTGCGTCAGTTGAGTACTACATAAGTTCAGTTAAGTGGTTTAGTTCACACTCACCACTTCTCCTTTGCAGTTATCTGACTTGAACAGACCACTCATAAACTAATAATATAATCCTTATCTCTCATTGTGGCCTTTGCATTTTTATTTTAGTTGCACTTTCTCTGCACCTGTAACACTATATTCGGCATTCTGTTTCCTTCCACTTCCGCATTATCTGTTCTACTCAGGTCTGAGACAATATGCTGGAGAGAGGACAAAGGACACTGCATCTCAGTGTGAAGATAGTAAACAAAGTGCTGGAGTAACTCAGTGGGGCAGGTAGCATCTCTGGACCACCCAGAAATGCTACCTGACCTGCTGAGTTACTCCAGCATTTTGTGTCCATCTTCAGTCGAAACCAGCAACTGCAGTTCCTTCCTACACACTGCATCTCAGTGCACCTGAGAAAAATAAACAAGTTCAGAGGAGTACAGGAGTAGAATTAGGCCATTCGGCCCATCAATTCTATTCCACCATTCAATCATGGCTGATCAACCTCCTAATACCATTTTCCTGCCTTCTCCTAATTACCCTTGACTCCCGTTCTAATCTTTCTCTACCTTAAACATATCCGCTGTCTTGGCCTCCACAACCATCTGTGGCAATGAGTTCCATAGATTAACTACCCTCTGACTAATGAAGTTCCTCCTCACCTTCTTTCTAAAAGAGCGCTTTTTATTCTGAGGCCATGACCTCTGGTCCTGGACCCCCCAATCAGTGGAAACATCCTTTCCACATCCACTCTATCTATGACTTTCATTATTCTGTAAGTTTCAATGAGGTCCCCCCTCAACCTTCTAAACTCCAGCAAGTAGAAGCCCAGTGCTGTCAAATGCTCATCAAATGCTAAACCAAAACTATTTTAACCAATGCCAATTATTGGAAGCAACTTTGTCTCCAAGGCAGGAGACTTGCCATTCAATGGAGTTACTGGCATCAGGAGTAGCACTAGCTCAGTCATCTGAAGCAGAAATTTTGGATTCAGTCCTATCCCAATAGTCCTGACCTGTGGAGAAAGGAACTCAGGACATGGCAATGGAATGCAAAGGGAATACTTATTTCTAATGGACAGGGGTAATTTTTGCCATTGCAATTCCGCTAGATTCTCTCAGTGTCCAGATGATTCTGGTACAAGGGGCCACAGATCGAAAGAAAAACAAAAAATAAAGTGGCACAGTGGCAGAGTTGCTGTCTTAAAGCGCCAGAGACCCGGGTTTGATCCCGACTGCGGGGACTTTGTTCATTCTCCCTGTGATTATGTGGGTTTTCTCTGTGTGCTCCGGTTTCTTTCCACAATCTAAAAACTTACAAGTTTGTAGGTTAATTGGCTTTGGTAAAATTGTAAATTGTCTCTGGTGGGTAGGATAGTGCCAGTGTATGGGGTGATCACTGGTCAGCGCAAACTCGGTGGGCCAAAGGGCCTGTTTCCGCACTGTATGTCTAAATTAAAAGCAAGTTTACCCATCCAGTGGTGCAGCAAGATCTCCGCTTTAAAGATTTCCTTAAATCAGTGAGCGCAACTAAAGCCCTCCTCTTAATAGCTGATAGCGTTTTGGGATCAGAAGCTAAAAGGTTTTTAACTGGTCTGAACACAAACTCACAAGAAGCTGATTGAAGAGAACGAGAGTATAAATGTTTAATATCATAAATCAATCTCTGGATAAGGTTTACAGGGCAGTCTTTGTAGCCTTTGTACATTGGGAGTCTTTGTGTCTCTGCAACCCAATGCCTGAAGCCACCTTTGGACAAAACCAGGCTGGTGCTTAAAAGCAAACAACTAGTGGATAAAAAGTTATTTCTTGCACACAAGGGCTTTGTGTATATTAAATAAATTGTAAGTGCACAGAGGTGGTCCAGCAGTCATGATTCTTGTGACCAGAGTTCAATTTTAATGGGCATGTCCCATTTAGGCGATTTTTTGGCGACGGCTGGTGAGTGTCACAATCTTAGCAGGTAGCCAAAAAAGCTGCGAGTGGAGCCCACCTACGACAATGTCTACAACAAGCTACGACAACCTTCCACCTAGTCGATGTGAAGCTATGACAAGCTACCAACGTCCACCTACGTCCACACCTATGACAACCTACGACCAGTCAGGCGACAACCTACGACAACCAAAGTCAACCTACATCCACCCGTGACAAGCCACGACAAGCAATGACCCTGTCGGCGAATACTGAAGACATTGAAGACAATTCAGTCGCCGGTACCTGTCGCCAGTTGACGTAGTCGCCAGTGGAATTCACCAAAGTCAGCACCCGGCAACAACCAACGTCACCTGGCGACAACCTGTGTCATCCTGGCGACAACCTACGACAGCACCTACGATAATAGAAGACAAGCTATGTCAAGCTGCGTCAAGCCCAGAGTCAACAAAAAGTTTTGATCATTTAGAAATCCAGCGGCGACCAGAAAAACGTTACGACTCTTTAGGCGACTTGAGGAGACTACTCGCGACCATACAGGCGTCACCCTGCGACCATGTGGCGACAGCCTCGTCACCAGTAGTCACCGAAAAAATCGCCGAAGTGGGACAGGAGCTTAACTTTGCAGCTGCTGTCTGCGCTGAGTTTGCATGTTGTCTCTGTGACCACGTGGTTTCCCCTCAGGCACTGTAATTTTCTTACAAGTCCCAAAGATGTACTTGAAGGTTAATTGGTTTTGGTAAATCACCGCTAAGTGCAATAAATAGTAAAACAAAATCAAAGGAGTTTTGAGGCATAGAGGGACCTTGTTGTACAAATCCACTTTGAGGACTTCCTCAGCTTACGAATGCCCCACATATGTACACCCCATGTATTTGAATGAATGTTTGTGAGATTGCTGGGATGGATTTTCTGGTTGTGCAAAAGGCTACAGACCATGTTCCAGTAAATTAGAATAGTATAGATGGGTACTAGATGGTCAGCATGGACAGAGTGGACTGAAGTGGACTATTTCTGTGCTGTATAACTCTAATTCAAAGGACAAAGGACAAAGGACATTTATTGTCACATACACCAATTGGTGCAGTGAAATTTGAGTTACCATGCAGCACATAACTAAGATAAACACAACACTATAGAATTTAACATAAAACATAAAACATCCCCCACAGTGGAATCAACATTTCCCACTGTGAGGGAAGGTAATAAAGTTCAATCCTCTTCCTCATGTTCACCCGTGGTCGGGGGCCTATTGAGACCTCCACAGTCGCCACAACGGCGGCCCGATGTTTCAGGCCCTCTCGCCGGGATGGTGAAACTCCGACGTCGGAACGGAAGAACACTCTCAGTGGCTTGGACTTTCCAAATCAGCCGCTTCGTACCAGAGACCGCGGCTTCCGAAGTCTGCAGGCCGAGCTGGGCGGAGCTCCAACACGGTCGACTTCGGGGAAAGATCCCAGGTCTCCGCGATGTTAGAGTCAGCGCTGCCCGCGGCTGGAAGCACCGCAGATCACAGCTCCACGGTGTTCAAGTCAGCAGGCCCTCTGGATCTCCACACGGCGATCCCGGTAAGGCATCGCCCGCTCCGCGATGGAATTCATTGCTGTGCCGCCGCTGAAGCTCTGGCCGGGCTCCGGCAGGAAAGGCCACGCCAATCCAGATGGTAGGTCGTGAGGAGGGGGCGAAGATGCAGCTCGGAGAAAAGACGTATCCTCGACCAGGTAGTGACTGAGAAGACGGTTTCCCCCTCCCCCCCTCCCATATAAAAAAAACTAAAATATCTCCAAAAACAAACTTTTAGACAGCCTAAAAATAACAAAAAGGGTGAAAGGACAGACAGCTGCTGGCGAGGCTGCCACACTAGATGGCACCACCATTCGGTTCTACGCTTGCAATGGGGAATGGAACTGATGGGATTGCTCAGACAATAGACAATAGGTGCAGGAGTAGGCCATTTGACCCTTCGAGCCAGCACCGCCATTCAATGTGATCATGGCTGATCATCCCCAATCAGTACCCCGTTCCTGCCTTCTCCCCATATCCCCTGACTCCGCTATTTTTAAGAGCCTTATCTAGCTCTCTCTTGAAATCTCTGCTGAGAGATGGCATGGACCTGATGGTCTGAATGGCCCCCTTGTCATAATAAGCATACACCAAGGGCAACTGCTGATGCACACACCAAGGACATATGGTGGCACACTCTCATGTTGAACTCGCCAGTGTTAGTAAAAGCTAGTTGCCGGAAGTTGCCGTAATTTGTGTAGAATCACTGAAACACATTCTGCATGCATTATTATACAGATTAACTGCTTGTTTTTTTTTTAATGCACTACAGTAAATTGTATAGTTTGGGACAGTGCTTTGTGTGATAGGAGCACATATCACAAATATGGCCAGCCAGTTCAATTTATTGCCTGCCAATTTCTCATCCATTAAAATTAATGGACTACTTCATAAAATTGTCCCTGTAAACCCAAAGGGGAAATAAGAGTTTTTCAGATGGATGGTTAACACCAGGATTGAAATACAATTTGAAATAAAGCATTATGTGAATTTATTTCTTTGCTGGTCAGAGTTATAACTGGTCAGTCCATGTTCATACATCTGTCATTTAAATTCGTTAATATGTGCATTAATTTATTTGCCAAATCAGTTCTAGGCAAACTATTTTTTCCCCTGTCTATTTATATGCACAAATAATTATTATTTGGATTCCCTTCCAGTTATTGCACCAGCTATTCAAGTATCTGCAGCTGACCTAAACAAGCTCATATTACCTTTTCTTAAACTACGAAATATTTGACTACTTCATCACACTGCTTTCCCAACCCTGTTCCTATTCCGGGGGGAATCCGTGAACTGTATTAAACTTGCCGACACTACCCACCTGCACAGTGTGAGCGCTTTGCCAGACCAGACTCAAAGCTGCTTGAATCTGGCTGCTATGGGACGGAACCGACTAATAGTCTGACTTCAGGGAAACCTACAGATCACTCTGTGCCCAGTTTCAATTTAAAAACAGCCTAGGTTTCGGTAAAAAGTTTAAATTACATACTATTGAGAATACATGTCATTTGACCAAGAACCAGAGGACATAGGTATAAGGTGAAGGGGAAAAGATTTAAAAGGAATCTGAGGGGTAACGTTTTCCACACAAAAGGGTGGTGGGTGTATGGAATGAGCTGCCAGAGAAGGTAGTCGAGGCAGGGACTATCGCAATGCTTTAGAAACAAGTAGGCAGGTACAGGGATAGAGCAGGTTTAGAAAAATATGGGGCAAACACAGACAGGTGGGACTAGTGTAGATGGGACATGTTGGCAGGTGTGGGCTAGTTGGGCCGAAGGGCCTGTTTCCACACTGTATCACTCTATGACTAAATATGGGCCAAACGCAGACAAGTGTGACTAGTGTAGACGGGACATGTTAGTCAGTGTGGGTAAATTGGCAAGACCACTGGCCTCACACACACACAGACTTCCACATTTACAAAAAACATAAGAAATAGGAGCAGGAAGAGGGCCATTCGGATCACTGAGCCTAGTCTGCTGTTCACTGATCATGACTGATGATCTTCCACAAACATAATTTGCCTGTCCTTTCCCTACATCTCTTGACTTCCTTAATATCCAGAATCCATTGAATTTAAATCCATTTTAACTGATATCTTAGATTACATTAGGGACTGAAATCCATCAGTTGTACAAATGCCTCGACATTACCAAAGGTGCATACACCCAAGTAGAATTCAACTTTCTCTTGCTGCCATTTCCGTACATGGGCATGAAGAATACAAATCCTTGTTTTCATGCAGTCATTTCTGTACTTTTCAGATGCCAGAGTTCATCTAATTAACTGATTAATGATAATTTCATGATAAAGTCATTATTTGTTTGTTTGGTGAATGCAGACTGCTGTGTGAAGGGAAAGGTGCCGACCTAAAACGTCACCAATCCTTTTTCTCCAGAAATGCTGCCTGACCTGCTGAGTTACTCCAGCACTTTGTGCTTGGTGATTTTAACTGATATCTTAGATTACATTAGGGACTGAATTTTAGGAGCACTCCTTTGGGTTCAAAGTGCTCAAGGACATCATGAGATGATGAATGCAGATTATAATTTTCCTGTATTTCAACTGCACAAAACAGCAACGAGAAACTGGTCACAGAATTTGCAGTTTACCCTCAGTAGGGACTCTTCATAGTCACTGCTGAATTTCTAGATGATTACATTTGAATTGTGACCTCTTGTTATTATGATATGCCATGAACTATACATGATGAACATCTTTCAGATTAGGATTTAATTAGGGAGGTCTTCAATCAAACCAAATTAAACTGAATTGAGCCAATTTCCCTAATCTGGCTAGTTAACTTTCATTTCCAGAATGCATCAACAAAACAATAGCAGCTGGCTAGCCTGGAGGGAAATTATTCTAAATATACTTTGAATATATTGAGCAGTTTAAAGAAAAACAATTTGCTGAAAATTATTTACATTAAAATGAACTTTGAATTTCCACTAACAACAAAATGCCCAATTTGAGCACATGGAGTCAAACTCATTAAAAATCCAGAGCTGCAAAACAGATTGGTCGCCTGACAAATGTTGTGGGAGAACATTAGCGATAATAATAAACACCGTTAACTTCTGAAAGGTACCCTGAATGGTAGCCAAGGTGTTCAAAAGTAGCCACACAGCGCCAGTCATATGTGCACTTTAGGAGATGCCAGAAAGCTGTCGCCCCGACAAACTGGAGATACGCTGATTTGAGCACTTTAATGTACTAGAAACTTGTTTGAAAACCTCTCCGTCAAACAACACTCAAGCGGCCGCTCGAGCACACACGATTCAGGGGGCCCGTCTGCCAGCTATAAAGGCCGAAATTGGATACGAGGGGAGATTAATTACCAAGATAGCAAACGATAATGCAAGTTAAATGGGAAAGTAATTAAAGTGCACCTTCCATGAAAATTATTCATTGCTGATGGATCAGGTGACAGATAAATCAAAAACCGTTTACAAAAAAAGCTACAGGTTAACACAGGCAGGCCTTTCCCTTGTGAGAGCAAGGCAGTTTCTGCAGCTGTTGAATTGAATTGTGCTGGGGCAGTGTTCATCAAATTACTTCACCAAAGCACACACTTTAAGAGCAAAGAGAAAGGATGAGGTAATGTAAAGCTACCAACGTAAATGTTTGTGGAGAAGCAGTCCACAACTTTGCTTTGGAAAGAGGTGAACAGGAGGTGGAGCGGTCAGCCGCATGGTTCTAGATCACTGAATATACTCAACATCATTTAGTTCCTTTATTGAAACAGTGTCCATCAAAAAGGGAGAGATAAATCAATATGATTTGTCTTCCCAGTGAATAATACTCAAGAGATTAAAGTGACAATATCCTTTTTGTTCAATATCCTTTGTTTCGGTATTTGAGAAAGATTATTATTTTTCGTCTTGCCTGAAGTCATAAAGTTATAACTGTACAGCTCAGAAATAAGCCCTTCACCATTGGATGTTAACCAAATTAGTATATTGGGCTCGTCCCATTTGCTGCATAGCCCTTAGAGGGCCCATAGCCCTCTAAGCCCTTCTGATCGATATATCTGTCCAAATGTCTTTTAAAAGTGTATTCTCTTCTTAAGCTTCTTCTGGCAACTCATTCCAGATACAAGCTACATTCTGAGTGAAAAGGTTGCCTCCGAAGTCCCTCTTAAATCTCTCCCCTCTCACCTCAAAACCTCGGCCCTCTAGTTTTACGATCCTCGACTCTTGGAGAAAGGCCATGAGCATTTATTTTATCCTTGCCCCTCATGATCTTAATAGAGTCATCCCTCAGCATCCTATATTCAAAACAAATAAAGTCCCAGCCAATGTTACCTTGCACTATAACTCAAGCCCACAAGACAAGGTAACATAGAAGCATAGAAAATAGATACAGGAGTAGGCTATTCGGCCCTTCGAGCCAGAACCACCATTCAATAATTCAGTACCCCAGTACATCCTGGTGAACCTCTCCTGCACCCTTTCCAATTTAATGACATCCTTTCTGCAATCAGAACGCCACAGTATTCATCATTTTTCTGATGAACAGAACCCAGTTTTACAAAATTTTTAAAACTTTACCCCAAGATTCCTACTTATACACAGATCAAGGTGCCGATTTCCAAGTGGGGCCACTCAATTCCTCATGAAACTACATGCAGAAACCCCTCAAAACCCATTCACCATAGTTTCTTTTTCTGATAGGTTTGAGCAAGATGAAAACAGAAGTACAGAACATGAAGGTAAATTCTGTAGGAAGAGTGACTAACCACGTACATTAATAGGACTGGTTAACTCTACGGGACACAGTTCGTGGTCTACATTCCTAGAAATTGATCAATAAAAGTTTGTTATTTCAGTGTGCTCCAACAGAACCAAGGCTTTGCAAACTGAAGGAGCTGTGGGAATAAAGCCACTGACAGAGTGAGACATTTTTTCCACTACCATAGTGTTTGACTATCTATAGCACTATAATATTCAATGCAATTGCAAAATAGACTCCACGTAGTCAAATCTATTGATTCTGTAGCTGCTTGAAGTAAGCCCTCAGCCAGTTCACTTCAGCAATGTAAATAAGCAAATCTTCTAGATGTATGTGTCTATGTACACACACACACACACATTTATATATATATATATCCAACGCAATATTCCACCTCTCCACCAATTCTGGTGGCCAGTGTGCGGGGGGATTTCTGGAGCGCTAGTATGGGTGTTGTGGGCTGAAGGAACTGGTTTCCAGAGGGCTAGTATGGACATTGTGGGCCAAATAGATTCTTGGGGTGGCAGCTCAGTCACTCCAGCCTGATGTGCTGGCAGCTCACTCACGGCTGGTGCGCTGGCAGTTGACTCATGGCTATTCCTTGAAATTCCTATTCAAGCAGGGTGCAAGGACACCAAATTCAAATGCAGTTTCCTACCATTTCAAGCAGGGTGCAAGGCCACCAAATTCAAGTATAGTTTCATACCACTTCAAGCAGGGTGCAAGGCCACCAAATTCAAATGCAGTTTCATACCACTTCAAGCAGGGTGCAAGGCCACCAAACTCAAGTGCAGTTTCATACCACTTCAAGCCCAGCATTTCCCCCTCTCTCTCTCTCTCTCTCTCTCTCTCTCTCTCCCTATCTCTCTCTATCTCTTTCCCCACCCAGGTCGCATTAGCTTCTCATTTTCAGCCAACAAACAGATAACAATGGTCTGTTTCTTTTTTTCCATATCCTTCATTGTCTATAGTCTACCATAATAAACTGCAAAAACTTGCATTTTTTTTCTTCTTTCATTTCCACACATAGAATGAATCCCGTTGTGAATGTGTAATTCAATTGTAACCATTGAAATTGTGTTTGACCACCTGAAAATACAATTCAAAAGTTGTGCCTTTGAGAAGTTTATCAAATGGCTGACATAAATGTTGGACAGAAGGGTAATATGCTGAAGCCAATGGTGACGAATAGGCAATTTTTCGGATCAGGACCCTTCCTCAGAAGTACGCTGTCATTTTTTAAAACTGGAGTTATGGGCCTGCCCCACTTAGACAATTTTTTCGGAAACTACCGGTGACTGTCAGAGTCGTAGCAGGTCGCCAAAAAAACGACGACTGGACTAATGGGCCTGTCCCACTTAGGCAATTTTCTAGGCAACTGTCAGCGAATACGACATTGAAATTCACCAAAGTCAGCAGCGGCGCCAACCTACATCATTTGGCGACAACCTACGACATCCTGGCGACTGCCTATATTAACCTGGCGACAACCTATGATCGCACCTACGTCAAGCTACGCTCATTTGGCATCAAACCCAAGGTCGCCACATGTTGAAAAACCTTCGACTACCATAGAAAGACACTATGACTCTTTGGGCGACTGAGAAGACTACTCAAAACCATATGGGTTACACCCCGGCGACCACGTGGCGACCGCATAGTCTCCTGTATTCGCCTAAAAAGTCGCCTAAGTAGGACAGGCCCATTATTCTCTCTAGATTAAAGGTTTACAGGAGATTTGATAGAGGAAAGATTATGATGAGTTTACATTTGGCAATAGTGAGAACCTGTTTCTGTTAGCCCATGAATTAGTGCCTGGAGGACACAAATGTAACGCAAAGGACAAATCATACAGGAGGTGACGTGAGGAAAGCCTCTTCAAACACAACATATGACAATAATCTGGAACTCTTTGTTTCTACGGGCGAAAATAGTCAATCAATGCTTTTGAAAAGGAACTGAATAGACATGAAGGGAAGTGGTGTGGGCTATTGGGAAAGGATTAGAGAATGGTACTGATGAGGTGCTCAACATTCAGGTGCTATGGATTTTGTTGGTGAAATAACAATGTGCTTCAATTCTGTTTTATGTAATCTACTCTAGCTGAAAGAATTTTCCCTGGCTTGTAATAACTGATGTTAGCAACAGGAGCTAATACAGGTAATAACACAGTGAACTGTTAAGACCTTTCTTTCAAAAGAACATGTTATTTTTGCTCAGCCTGCCAAGGTCTGCTTGGTCTCCTGGCAGCTAATCATTTAAACTCCTCTTCCTTTTCCTGTACCAACCTTTCAAATGGTATGAACAATGATTTATCAAATTATAAGTAGTAGCACCCTCCATTGCCCCCTCCCTCACCCCTACACTGCTTTTCTTTCTTCTGCTCCCATACATACATAGGTGCGCACACCATTTATTCGCCACCTTCCACCACCCTACACACTCTGCCCTATTCTCCTCATTTGTGCTCTCATCTCCCATCCCCGAGTCCCAATTGTCACTTTTAGTGAAAGGCTTCGATAGAGTGGATGTGGAGAGGATGTTTCCACTCGTGGGAGAGTCGAGGACTAGAGGTCATGGCCTCAGAATTAAAGGACGTTCCTTTAGGAAGGAGACGAGGAGGAATTTCTTTAGACAGAGGGTGGTGAATCTGTGGAATTCACTGCCGCAGAAGGCTGTGGAGGCCAAGTCAGTGGATCATTTTAAGGCAGAAACAGATGGTTTCTTAATTAGTATAGGTGTCAGGGGTTGTGGGGAGAAGGCAGGAGAATGCTGGGATAGATCAGCCATGATTTATTAGCAGAGTATGATGGGCCAAATGGCCTAATTCTGCTCCTGTCACTTATGACCTTAATCACCCCTTCTTTCTCCTCACTTTGGCTCTACATGGTGAAACCAAAATGTAGAAAAATGGCCTTTATTAAAATCTGACAATGTGCACTTTAACCACATGTGATTTTTTTTCTATTACAAATCTCAAATTGTGGAGTACAGAGGCAAATAAATAAATGATGGGTCTTTGTCCCAAACATTATGGAAGGCACTGCATGTCATTTTATGGGCTGCACAGTTTCTCACTAATAGAGCCTGATTTCTAGTGACCAATATCAACTTGATCAGCACATTGACATAAAAAGCTGAAGTAACTCAGCGGGACAGGCAGCGTCTCTGGTGAAAAGGAATGGGTGACGTTTCTGGTCAAAACCCTTCTTCAGACATCTCGACTTGTGTTTATCTTCAGTTTAAACCAGCATCTGCAGTTCCTTCCTACACATTTCAACTTGATCAGTAATGAGTTACTGCCTCTAACCAAAATAATGCTCCCCTTTCACCCAGTATATACCAGAATTTTTTTACCACCACAGCAAACTCATCCTGTGAAAATATCAGTACTGCATGATAATAAAATGTGTTACATGCTTTCCATGAATTTGCAGCTTCATTTTAATTCACGTTTAAAGTATATTTCAATGTCTGGCTGCAATGTAAAAAGCACTGACAAAACTCTTGAGGAAAGTTTAGGTACTTTGGATTGATGATGTTTCCCAATTCCTCTCCCTTGTGGGTGCTGACTCATGCCAACAACACAATTCCATTCAACAGATAACCTCTACTTTCTCAAGGTGAGCCTAGGTAAGAGTTGGCAGGTTATTTGACTGCAGGGACATCACACTTTGTACTCAAGTATCAAATGTATGTAAACTTTGCAGAAATAATCACCAAGTACCAATCACATCGGGGCTCCAGATCAAAGAGAAACATGATTATTCTCTCGTTCCTGGTTCTGTGCTTCCAAGGCCACCTGGAGTGCATCAGATGATGGTAATTTGGCCAAGCACAGATGCAGTAGAGTTTAATTAAACATTCTTATTCAATCGGCCAATTACAGAGAACCAATTTTATTTTTATTGTTTTGTTAGACACGAAGAAAAAAGTATATTTGCATTTTTAAAAATCACATGGGAGACAGTGCTTAGTAAAATAGATAGGAAATATATCTTGCAAAGTGCCGCAAGTTCATAATTTATTTAAGATATTCAGATGTTCTCTTTGTTCCTTTTGAAAGCTTTCCAGGAAACTTCTTAAAACACTTGATGCAGAGCAGAGAGCAAATCAACAGCGTAATACCATTAACCAGAACAGGTCACCTTTTTTCTAACGTGGCAGAAAACAGTTGAAGTTTAGCAGCATTTCCCATAATAAATTTCAGATTGGGCTTAAAAACATCTTCAACAGAAACATACCTTTTCTTCCAGGAACGTCAATATAGAGTCGAAGAATAAAATCCTAATAATACATCTCAGAAGAAACCACTGAGCCCATCCTTCCAGTATTTTGTAGTGCACACCTGCTCTTTCCCAACTGCTTCACATCCTCTCCATCTGCGTATTTCATGACTTCCCTGATAAAGATTGTTATTCAGTCTGCTTCTGCCACCTTTTCAGGCATTGCTTTGCAGCATTAATGCTTTTCTATAAGTTCTGAGTTATTTGTCAATCATTTTAAATTTATGGTCTCTGGTGAGTGACCTTTCTGCCACTGGATACAATTTTGTTGTATCAACTCTTAACAAAACCACTCAAGATCTTGAACTCGCAACCAAATCTTCCTTTAACTTTCTCTGTTCCAATAAGAATTCTAGTTCTTCCCATCTCCCCATGAAAGCCATCTTGACCTCTCCTAAAATAATGGTATTTGATCTACAAAGAGAGTGGTGTAAAGTTCCACAAGCCCCCTTTCCATTTAAATGCCCACATTGATTTAAGTAAAATTGCAATCCCAAATACCATAAATTGGAATAAAATTCTTTAGATGGCAGAAAATGGTTTTCAATAATATGTAAAAGTAATTAAATAGCCGTGAAATGCAGCACCTGAACATCAATGTTGTTTAGTGCTGAAAGAGGTTGTGAAGAATCTCAGGACTGTGACATTATCTGAGCTTTTCATAAAAAATTATTCCGCATTTCTTTTTCAATAACACAAATGTATTTTCATGTAACAGATTTCGTGGTAACAGTTCCTTATTAAATTTAACACAAGGTGTATTGAAATTTTATTAGCTTTACTCCATGATCTACTCGCAACTCCAGTCATAAAATAAACACCTTTTGCAAGTAGTGCTGAACTTGCAAGATTTCTTTTTGTCAGGATCCAACATTTCCACTTCTTAAAGTGACTGTCAGTCAATTTTCCTTATTTGATTTTATCATTCTAGATAATCTTTGCAATTAGTGGATGGTAGAACTGAAGGTGATGTTTTGTACTGATTGATACATGTAGGTCACCCATGGATATTATACTGCATCCCAAATGTGGGCCATTCATTCAGGAAAAAGTCCACAAATTGCAAATAACCAGCACAATTAATTCAATTAACACAATTAATCCTGTTAACCTGCAACGAGTAACAATTTCATTGCTCCTTTGCCAGTAAAATATGGCAATTAAACACTCTTGAAACTCATTATTCTCATGGCTTACCTATTGTAAATGGTGTTATTTCTAAAGACTTTTGAATCATCGGTTGAAACAAAGCTTTTGTAATATCACAACTACTGAAACACTTTTGTAATACCATCATGTTGCACTCTGCAGCTTCCCGTTTGAGTTGACTTGATGGTATTTACATTATCTGTCTGATCGAAAAGCATGCAAAGCGCAGCTTTTCACTACATAGAAAATAGGTGCTGGAGTAGGCCATTCGGCCCTTTGAGCCACCACCACCACCATTCTTCTTCTTCTTCTTGCGTATAGGTTGCACAGCCTAAAGTTGTAGGACAACTTGTTCTATTTGGTATTATTTGGTTGTGCACGCCAGGTTGATTGCATTCGTCGAAACAGGGCGGACCACGTGAAGGTTGCAATCTCCCACCCCACCGCCATTCAATATGATCATTCAAAATCAGTACCCCGTTCCTGCTTTCTCCCCATATCCGATTCCATTAACCCTAAGAGCTAAATCTAACTCTCTCTTGAAAACATCCAGTGGATTGGCCTCCACTGCCTTCTGTGGCAGATAATTCCACTGATTCACAACTCTCTGGGTGAAAACATTTTTCCTCATCTCCGTCCTAAATGGCCTGCCGTTTATTCTTAAACTGCGACCCCTGGTTCAGGATTATCACAACATGGGGAACATTTTTCCTGCATCTGGCCTGTCCAATCCCTTAAGAATGTTATATATCTTTCTATAAGATTCCCTCTCATCCTTCTAAATTCCAGTGAATACAAGCCCAGTCGATCCATTTCATCAAATGTCAGTCCCGCCATCCCAGGAATTAACCTGGTGATCCTACGCTGCACTCCCTCAATAGCAAGAATGTCCTTCTTCAAAGTAGGAGACCAAAACTGCACACAATACTCCAGGTGCGGTCTCACCAGGGCCCTGTATAACTGCAGTAGGACCTCCTTGCTCCTAAGCTCAAATCCTCTTTCTTCACTGTCTGCTGTACCTGCATGCTTACTTCCAGTGACTGATGTACAAGGACACAGTGGCCTTGTTGCACCGTACAAGGACACCCAGGCCTCGTTGCATAATAATTAACCTAAACCATTGAAGAGTGGCAGGGTTTCTTCCCCACTACATCAACAAAGCAGATATCACCACATTCTGCAGGCCAGGTTTTCCATCTTCTTTGGTGACGTCCCCAATCACTTCAAACCTTGTCCTGTGGGGAGCCCATACACTGCCACAATATGTAGTGAAATAAAAATGGAATTCCAACCCACTATGGTGGAGTGGGTTCCGCAATAGGTACGCCTAGCATCCCATTTCTGGCATACCACCTCTTCTGGTGTACAAAGTCAGCCTATTTAGCTGGACTACAGAGCTCTCAATAGAAACCACTAACAGCAGTGGTTTCTATTGAGAGCGTTTGCGTCAGGATTTTTCTAACATGGCAAAATAATTCAATTTTTGAATCCAACTATTTTTTTCTTTTCTTACCAGCAGGTGATAATGTTGTATAACGGCAATGGTGCTGACGTGTTCACATATCCCATTCTCAGTGTACAATAAATTACTACTGCATTACCAATTACTAACAGTATTTTACAATTGAAATCCTGACAATTCCTTTCAGTATTTTTGAAAGCACTGACTCAAATGGTCCCCAACATTGATACAATTTTATTTTTGGTTTCATAATAATGGGGGATATGGGAGGAGTAAATATCTGCAACTCAGTGCCTGCGGGTTTAGTGGAAACAACAGTCAATCAAGGCTTTTAAAAGGATCTTTAACACAAGGAAATACAGTTGCTGGTTTACAAAAGAGACATGGTTATAAGTAACTCAGTGGGTCAGACAGCATCTTCATGGTGATTTGCAGGGAAATGGGGAAAAAGCAGTGCAAGGAGATCTGAAGATAGACACAAAATGCTGGAGTATCTCAGCGGGTCAGGCAGCAGTTCTAGAGGGAAGAAATGGGTGACGTTTCTGGTCGAGACCCTTCTTCAGACATGTGATGGAACAGATCTGATTGGGTGCCTTCCTTTTGTTGCATAATTATCCTATGATTTCCTTAGAGACCAATATAGGCATTTTAAAAAGGAAAGTTAAAATATTTTGTTCCGGCAATGCTCCTTTTGATTAACTTTCTCTCTTCCTCCTCCTATGACAACAGTCATGCAGAGTTGTACAGCACAGAATGGGCCTTTCAGGCCACCGCATCCATTAAATCATTTCTGCCCATCTCCATAGATTCAACTGCGTATTCAACTGCCTGCCTAAATGTCTCTTAAATGTGATTATAACTGATTCCATCATCACCTCTGCCAGCAAATACTAAATATCAACCACACTTAGTAAAGACAAAAATCCTGTCAGATACCATTTAAAACTCTTTGCAATCACTTTAGATCTACATCTTCTTGTATATGCTACTTTCAAGACACTGGTCAGCCTCCAGTGCTTCAGGGGGGAAAAAAGCCTTACCTGTCCAATTGCTCCCATAACTAATCTAAGCAACATCCTGGTGAATCATCTCAAATCTCTAGCCAGTGCAACCATCTTCTTCTTACGAAGTTGTGACAAGAACTGCACACGATATTCCAAATGCAGTCTAACCAGTGCTTTGTAAAGTTGTAACATATACTCCCAATTTTTATGTTCTCTCTCCTGACCCGTGCAGGCGAACGTGCTGCATGCTTTCTCCACTACTCTGCCCCTAAACATTCAGGGAGCTATGGACCTGATCTGCCTCAATATACCTCAGGGCATTACCGTTTTCCACATATGCCTTATCCCTATATGACATCCCAAAGTGCATCAAAGCCATAATCAGAATTTTTTTTTTCCTGCCAAGGCTCCACCCAATATTTAACATGATCTATATCCTACTGTAGCCTAAAGACAACTCTCGCTGTCGACAATACCATAAATTTTCATAATCTGAAAACAATATGCATGCCTCTTACATTTAGTGTGTGTGTGCGTGGGCTGGACTGATTCAAATAAACATTTGACTCAAAATGTAAAATTTTCACATCATAATAGTGTATATACACAATTATGATGTGATATATATATATGTTTGCCACTATTTGATGAAATCCTGGGAAATATATATATCCCAGGATTTCATCAAAGAGTGGCACGGAAAGGTCATAATCAAAGTACATCTAAGAGAAACTTTCTTTGGATCCTATGACCATTGGTTGCACCATAGCAGTAGCTGATAGATTTATATATTGGCACAATGCAGACAAAGCACTCAATATGCAGGCCCACAAAGTATACAGCCTGCCAACACTGTAGATCATTTCCATGGAGCACAGCACTCCAATTATAGTCATGGTTGAAGATGCCATTCGTGTGTGTCAAAACCTATTGAGAAAAAAATGTATGGCCAAATCCTTGTTGCTGATGTTCAGCCATTTGAAATAGATTGAGATAAGAGTAGTTGGATCACACAATCCTACCAGGATGCACTCACTATCTACTACGTAGTAAATTTTGGAATAGAAAATGGCATATCAGAGTTTGTGGAGGTAAACAACTACAAAATGATCTCATAAGCATACAGTAAGGAAACAAACCCTTCAATCCAATTGGTTTGTGCCATACAATATGCCCCATTTGCCTCAACTATCCGCTCTAGCAGTTTCATACTCAACCGAGTGAAAATATTGTCCCATGTCCTTTTGATTTTAATTCCCCTACCCTGGGTAAAAGGTGGTGTGCATTCACCCTATCTATTCCCTTCATGACCACATACACCTCCATAAGATCACCCCTCAGCTTCCTGCGCTCCAAGGAAAAAGAATCCTTGCCTGCCCTATCTCTCCCTCAAGCTCAGATTCTTGAGACCAGGCAATATAATTGAAAATCTTCTTTGCACTCTTTCCAGCTTAATAACATATTTCCTATAACAGGGTGAACACAGTACTCCAGGTGTGGCCTCACCAATGTCTTATACAACTGTAACATAAATTCCCAATTTCTATACTATGTACCCCGATTAATGAAGGCCATGGACACCAAAAACCTTCTTGACCACCCTATCAACCTGTGACATCATTTTCAGGGATCTATGTACCTGCATTAATAGATCCTTTAGCTCTACAACACTCCACAAGACCCTTCAATTCACTGTGAAAGTCTTGCTCTGGTTTGATTTTTCAAAATGCAACACCTCACACTTATCTGCATTAAACTCCATTAGCCGTTCTTCAGCCCAGTTGCCCCACTGATCAAGAGTCCGCAGTTCGTGCCGATAATCTGACCTCAGTAACGAAATAAATTTGACATGTTGCAATTTGAAATATTCCAGAGATGGATTCCAACATCAACATCTGTTCAGTCTCCAGAATTGACACGAATAAAACACCAAGACTCATATAACGATCAACGGGAATTCAAAACCAGTGAATTGGGTACGCGTATAAATGCTATGAAACATGTTTCACTTTTTTGTAAAAGGGACAAATCTGTAACATATGTAAAGTGTAAACACCACCACATGATGTATTTGATAATGTGTATTATGATGTGCGTGTGCATAGTTTGAGATTACTTCACGTAAACCAAAATCACCATTCAGTGGCCTGGCAAGCCACAGCTGTATCCCAACCACAGGTCCGGCTTGCTGGGAGAGGGAGGGCCGCCGAGCCCGGCCTCTGCTCACCCTGTGAACTGGGAATCGGAGAGGAGGTGGAGGGAGAGGGTGCTGGACGCTGGACAAGAGGCCCAGTGAAAAAGCACCGGGGAGCCTTACTTCCTGCGCCCTCTAGTTCGGCTGCAGGAGGCACCCACCGGGGAACGTGGGCTGGCGAAGGCCAGGTGTGGGGAGGGACGACGGTTTGCGGGACGACTGGAATGGAGGCGATGGGCCTTCATGGCCAGCTGCAGCATGACAGTAAAATGGTGGCAAAATGGACTTGGTGGGCTGTTCGGTACATACTGCACTGACCCGGGTGATTGTGGTTATGTACGGGGATAGTCTTGCTGAGGTTTATGCAAAAAATGTATTTCACTCTGCCTGGTACACGTGACAATAAAGAAACCACAAAACCATTTTTATTGCCCATCTGGGACATGACGCATTCTATGTGTTACTCAAGCAAAAACTAGGTAGCCACAAACAGCATGGTGTTAGTGCCTGTGGATAAGACAATGTTATCCAGGCTTGTTATAACGAGAATATACTTACATTTGTGCATGCACTTAGGCAATCTTACACGTTAAACACGTTCCTAATGCAAGTCGCCCTGTCTTGTGAGTACCACTTGGGAGGCATCAGTACACAATGATTAATCTGTATGGCATAACGCACACAAACTGGTTTCGATTCTACATTGGATCAATTTTATTTTCTTGCATGTAATTATGCCAGACTAATTCCTCTTGTCAAGTTCTGCATTGGAACCCTACAGGAAGTAAAATGTACAATTTGACTTGCTGGCAGTCAGTCTGCTAGTTAACTTTTCAAATTTAAAACCATATTGATATTAGAGATAACCAATGCATGTTAATGTCACCGAATAATTTTCAAGTTACATGAGATTCCAAGGAGTAAATTGCCATTGCCCTTGAAACACCAAGTGGTAGATCAGTCTTTTTGCTAAAATTTACTCTGTTGTATTCCTTAAGAATACAGTGCTGCAGTGGTTCAGTGACAATGTAATTACCTTGTCCCCAAAAGGTTGCGAGACCAGGTTGCAAATGAGAGGCACAAGTACATAATATAGCTGGTATCCCATGGAGCTGCGCGAGTGCAGTGGGAGTATTGGTGGGGCGTCGCGCGGGCAGTGGGAGTATCCCGGGGAGCTGCGGCCCCAAGACTGGGGACTCGCCCGCCGTGGTCAGAGGACCCGCACGCAAGGCCCAGCTCGCACACCGCAGATTGGGAACCCACCTGGAGGCCTGGCTCGCCTGCTTAGAGAGGAAGGAGTCGGACAGAGGGCCGGTAAGCTGACCAGCTGTATGTGGGAGTGCACGGCCTCGACAGTGGAGCGAGCCACTGGAGACCCTACAACAGCCTGGGGCTCGTCTGGACCGGGCGCTGATCTAAGAGGCCTACAGCAGTGGAGCAGCGGCAGAGGACACCATGGCTATGCATGGCCATGCCTGACCTTTGAACTTGATGGAATAATGCCAAATACGGTAGCGCTAGCATTATATGCAAAATGAATTTCACTATGGAATGTTTAATCGCATATGTGACAATAAATATCCATTGAACCATTGAAATCGCGCAGTACTGAGAGACTACAGCATTGTCCAAAGTACCAAGCTGTTATTCTGAGTGTGTAACTGCCATCTCAGAGAGTAAAAGAATGCAAATACTATTTACGGAAGGAGAAGCAAGTTTTGTTTTGGTGTCCCAACTGACTGATTCATAAGAGGTCTGGCATAACAAGGAGAGTGTTGGATAAAGGCAATATCTCTGAAGAAACAGTTCATACTTCACATAGGTAGACAAAAGTGCTGGAGAAACTCAGCGGGTGCAGCAGCATCTATGGAGCGAAGGAAATAGGCAACATTTCGGGCCGAAACCCTTCTTCAGACTTCTTCAGAAACATTTCTTCATACTACACATACATTACTTTAACATTATTTTTCTACCTGAACAGATGCTACCTGGCCTGCTGAATGGTGCCATGGGTTTCTGTTTATATTTTAAAATTAATGGGGAATTATTTAGTGATTAAAAAGGGGATGAAGAGTATTGTTTTGACCCAGAGAGTGGTTGGGGCTGGAACTCAGTGTCTAAAGAGGGTAGTGGCAAAGGAACTCAGCAAGTATACAATAGATTTAGATGTGCTTTTGTGGGGTGAATTTCCAAGGTTATAAACCAGAATTCAGAAAGCACTTTTGATAGGAGTAATTTTTGATCTCTTAAGACTGTAAAAATTGCACTATATCAAATGTAAAATGTTTTTCTTTCTATTAGGACATAAATGAGCTTTCTACTATTTATTACTGCTGTTTGACTGACAATAGTTTCAAAATAACTTTGAAGGTCTGAGGTATCTCTGTTTCCTTATTTAGTTTTAGTTTAGTTTATTTAGAGATACAGCACGGAAACAGTCTGCGCCGACCAATGATCCCCACACATTAACACTATACTACACACACAAGGAACAGTTTTTTACACATACACAAAACCAATAAACTTACATACCTGTACGTCTTTGGAGTGTGGAAAAAAACCGAAGATCTTGGAGAAAACCCACGTGGTCACGGGGAGAACGTACAAACTCCGTACACCCAGCACCAGTAGCCGGGATTGAACCCGGATCTCCTGCGCTGCAAGGGCTGTAAGGCAGCAACTCCACCGCTGCGCCACCGTGCCGTCCTACAATTAAAATTATTAGTCCTAAAATAGAGGCAGCACGGTGGCATAGCGGTAGAGTTGCTGCCTTACAGCATCAGACACCCGGGTCTGATTCTGACTACGGGTGCTGTCTGTACTGAGTTTGTACGTTCTCCCCATGACCTTCATGGGTTTTGTCTGAGAATTCCAGTTTCCTCCCACACTCCAAAGACGCACAGGCTTGTAGGCTAAGTGCAGACCGTTCTATCTGCCCAGAGAGTTTACCTCCACTGTTGTGACTGCAGCCTATACCCCTCCTGATGCTAATGCCAAGCTTGCAATGAAAGAACTTCATATTGCCATTAGCAAACAACTGACCCTCAATCCAGACGCAGCCTTCATTGTTGCGGGTGACTTCATTCACTCCAACCTGAAGACTGTACTCCCCAAATTCCACCAACATGTCTCCTTCGCCACTAGAGAAGACAAGACACTGGACAAAGTCTACACCAACATGGCTGAAGCGTACAAAGCCATCCCCAACCTTGGTCAGTCTGTTCACTTATCATTGTTCCTGCTCCCTAAGTACTCCCCACTCATCAGATGTGTTAAACCCACAGTGAGGACAGTCAAGGTTTGGTCAGATGATGCGGACTCCACACTCCAGCAGCGTTTTGGTAACACTGACTGGGATGCGTTTGCAGCTCAGGCCACCCTTGACTCCCACACTGACATTGACGTCTATACTTCCTCTGTTCTGGACTTCATCAACTCCTCCATCAACAGTGTCACCACTCTCAAACAAATCCCTACATACCCGAATCAGAAGCCATGGATGAACAGCAAGGTCAGGCTACTGCTGAAAGCATGGGACTCGGCTTTCAGGTCAGGCGATAGTTAATCGAGGGCCAATCTGAAGAGGGGCATCAAGAACGGCAAACATAGATACAAGCTGCGGATCGAGGAGCACTTCGACAGCAACTCCAACCCCCGACACATGTGGCATGGCATCCAGGCCATCACTGACTACAGAACCACCAACTCCACCCCCACTTCCAGTGACGCATCCTTCCTCGAGGAACTCAATCACTTTTATGGCCGCTTTGAAAGGGACAACCAAGAGTTGGCCATCAAGACTGTGCTCCCCGATGACCACCAGCCCCTCACACTCAACCCCTACGACGTGCACATGGCACTGAGTAGGATCAATGTACACAAGACTGCCGGTCCTGACGGCATCCCCGTGCGCGTCCTCAGGACCTGTGCTGCACAGCTGACAGATGCCTGGACTGACATCTTCAACCTGTCACTTGCCCAGGCAGTTGTCCCCACGTCCCTTAAAACTACCTCCATCGTGCCAGTGCCAAAACACTCCACTGCGGCGAGTCTCAATGACTTCCGCCCAGTTGCACTCACCCCTATCATCGCCAAGTGCTTTGAAAGGCTGGTCATGGCACACCTCAAATGCTGCCTACCTCCCACTCTGGACCCCTACCAGTTTGCATACCGTAAGAACAGGAGCACGGAGGATGCCACCTCAACGGCACTCCACTCCGCCCTCTCCCACCTCGACAACAGAAACACTTATGTGAGAATGCTGTTCATCGATTACAGCTCAGCATTCAACACCATTATCCCCTCTAAATTGATCGCCAAACTCGATGACCTGGGCATCAACCCCTCCCTCTGCAATTGGTTACCGGACTTTCTAACCAACAGACCACAGTCTGTTAGGTTGGATAACCATTCCTCCTCTACCCTCACCCTGAACACCGGTGTACCCCAGGGCTGCGTGCTGAGCCCCCTCCTCTACTCCCTCTTCACCTACGACTGCATACCTGTACATGGTACCAAAACCATCATCATGTATGCAGATGACACGATGGTGATTGGCCTTATCAGCGACAACGATGAGTCAGCCTACAGGGAGGAGGTTCAGCTCCTAACAGCATGGTGTGCTGACAATAACCTGGCCCTCAACTCCAAGAAGACCAAGGAGCTCATTGTGGACTTCAGGAGATCGAGAGGCTGCACGCACACCCTCATCCATATCAACGGGACGGAAGTGGAACGTGTCTCCAGCTTCAGGTTCCTGGGGGTCAACATCTCCGATGACCTCCCCTGGACCCACAACACATCCTCGCTGCTCAAGCAGGCTCACCAGCGTCTCTTCTTCCTGAGGAGACTTAAGAAGGTCCACCTGTCTCCCCAGATTCTGGTGAACTTCTACCGCTGCACCATCGAGAGCATCCTTACCAACTGCATCACAGTATGTAGGTATGTTACAAAACTTACCTTGAACAGCGCTGCAGTTCTGCCGCTCCCCGTGTGCGCGACTTTGGCGCCTTTCAGAGGGGGGCGGGCTTAAAGTGCCGTTTTTCCATACGCAAGGCAAATCGATCATTGTCGGGCGATTTCGTTGCGGAAGAAAAATCGCTCCGACATTTCATTAATGAAGGTATTTTTAAATTACGCTAGATTATTTATTATCTAGAGTAATTTAAAAATCACCTTCAAAAGCCGTGAGTGCCGATAACGGGAAGGATTTTGCGTAGGGGAGAAAAAAAGGTAAATAGTTTTTATGGAGGCTTTAATAATATTTTCATGTTGCGAAATGGGGTCCAAAAAAAATGTATGAACCGGCTTTATTTTTTATACCGACTTCACTGCAAACCGCAACGTTCCAATCCACCGCATTCCACTAAAACCCACTCGCTAGTTGATTTAAATGGCCATTAATTTACAGGCATTAAACACTAAATTCCTTCCATTTGGCCCAGAAATTCATGAAAATGAGATTTAAAAATTATGTTATATTGTGGATTATTGTGTGAATGTTATTTGGACATTTAGGCAATTTAAAAAAAAGTTTATCTTTTCTTAAGAAATGGATAGATGTTTAAATCCACTCATTGAATTTTGTAATTGGCTACAATTAGATAACTAACTAATTATATGCTTTAATTTCAGGTCATCCAAGTAAGATTGTTTCATATTTGTTTCAGAATGCTTCAATCTATAATAACTGGAAATTTCATTGAGTTCTCTTAATTTTTAACAAAGTTATGGGCTTTTAACGATTCTAGATCACAGGTTTTGAGTTAAGCCAATTGAAAGGCAATGGGGAACAAGATGCTAATTTCCGAGTATGAAAATTGTCATAACTTTCTTAATACTGAAGATATGAAAGAGAATTAGGTGTCAAATTAAACTTCTTTTTATGCTTTATCTGGTGGGATAAATTGCAGACTTGATTTTTAAAATCTCAAAATTTTGTAACATTGCTACAGTATGGTATGATAACTGCTCTGTCGCCGACCGGAAGGCTCTGCAGAGGGTGGTGAAGATCGCCCAACGCATCACAGGCTCCTCACTCCCCTCATTGAGTCTGTCCATAGTAAACGATGCCTGCGCAGGGCGCACAGCATCGCCAGGGACAGCTCACACCCCAGCCATAGACTGTTTACCCTCCTCCCATCCGGGAGACGCTACAGGTCCCTCTGCTGCCGTACCAAGGCTCAAGAACAGCTTCTTCCCTGCAGCTGTCACACATCTCAATGCTCAGATTCAGATTCAGATTCAATTTTAATTGTCAGTGTACAGTACAGAGACAACGAAATGCATTGCTGCACCTCAATGACTGCCTGTCTCCACCCCCCCCGGACACTGTATATGTGTAGATGTATATTAACTCATACTACTGCGCAATTACTTGGTCATTCGTAAGTTCGCCCTTCAGAGATACCAACTGCGTTTTGTTGTCTCTGGATTGTACACTGCACAATGACAATTAAAGACTGAATTGAATAATTGGCTTGATAAAATTGTAAAATTGTCCCTAGTGTGCGTCGCATAGTGTGAGGGTGCGGGGATCATCTGTCGGCGCAGACTTGGTGGGCCAAGGGGCCCGTTTCGGCACTGTATCTCTGAACTAAACTATATAAAGTAAACTAATTAACTATGCAGATCTTCATATCTTGATCAGGGCAAAAGACCAGAAAAAATGTCCACAACAGTATTCCAGGAAAAAGGAAGGCATGACAATTAGATTGTAACCAGCTTGAATATAATATAAATTCAAACCATTTCTTCACCACACATGCACCTTTAGAAATATACAAACTATACCTCCAGTCAGGTAACATTATACTGCCACGTCAGTAAGGTAATGCAATTAAAAGAAATCACTCAGGCATTTCCTCCCCATCCTTGAGAAAATGAGACTTGAGTGGGATTCGGACACTTCCTGTGAGGAATAAGTTAATATCTTACCAGGATCACACACCTGGCACAACATCTTATGAACCCATGACATTTATTAATTTCTTAGATCATTGCTTCTTTTGTTCTATGGATATATTAAAAAAAAAACTACAAAGTCTACACCAACATGGCTGAAGCGTACAAAGCCATCCCCAACCTTGGTCAGTCTGTTCACTTATCATTGTTCCTGCTCCCTAAGTACTCCCCACTCATCAGATGTGTTAAACCCACAGTGAGGACAGTCAAGGTTTGGTCAGATGATGCGGACTCCACACTCCAGCAGCGTTTTGGTAACACTGACTGGGATGCGTTTGCAGCTCAGGCCACCCTTGACTCCCACACTGACATTGACGTCTATACTTCCTCTGTTCTGGACTTCATCAACTCCTCCATCAACAGTGTCACCACTCTCAAACAAATCCCTACATACCCGAATCAGAAGCCATGGATGAACAGCAAGGTCAGGCTACTGCTGAAAGCATGGGACTCGGCTTTCAGGTCAGGCGATAGTTAATCGAGGGCCAATCTGAAGAGGGGCATCAAGAACGGCAAACATAGATACAAGCTGCGGATCGAGGAGCACTTCGACAGCAACTCCAACCCCCGACACATGTGGCATGGCATCCAGGCCATCACTGACTACAGAACCACCAACTCCACCCCCACTTCCAGTGACGCATCCTTCCTCGAGGAACTCAATCACTTTTATGGCCGCTTTGAAAGGGACAACCAAGAGTTGGCCATCAAGACTGTGCTCCCCGATGACCACCAGCCCCTCACACTCAACCCCTACGACGTGCACATGGCACTGAGTAGGATCAATGTACACAAGACTGCCGGTCCTGACGGCATCCCCGTGCGCGTCCTCAGGACCTGTGCTGCACAGCTGACAGATGCCTGGACTGACATCTTCAACCTGTCACTTGCCCAGGCAGTTGTCCCCACGTCCCTTAAAACTACCTCCATCGTGCCAGTGCCAAAACACTCCACTGCGGCGAGTCTCAATGACTTCCGCCCAGTTGCACTCACCCCTATCATCGCCAAGTGCTTTGAAAGGCTGGTCATGGCACACCTCAAATGCTGCCTACCTCCCACTCTGGACCCCTACCAGTTTGCATACCGTAAGAACAGGAGCACGGAGGATGCCACCTCAACGGCACTCCACTCCGCCCTCTCCCACCTCGACAACAGAAACACTTATGTGAGAATGCTGTTCATCGATTACAGCTCAGCATTCAACACCATTATCCCCTCTAAATTGATCGCCAAACTCGATGACCTGGGCATCAACCCCTCCCTCTGCAATTGGTTACCGGACTTTCTAACCAACAGACCACAGTCTGTTAGGTTGGATAACCATTCCTCCTCTACCCTCACCCTGAACACCGGTGTACCCCAGGGCTGCGTGCTGAGCCCCCTCCTCTACTCCCTCTTCACCTACGACTGCATACCTGTACATGGTACCAAAACCATCATCATGTATGCAGATGACACGATGGTGATTGGCCTTATCAGCGACAACGATGAGTCAGCCTACAGGGAGGAGGTTCAGCTCCTAACAGCATGGTGTGCTGACAATAACCTGGCCCTCAACTCCAAGAAGACCAAGGAGCTCATTGTGGACTTCAGGAGATCGAGAGGCTGCACGCACACCCTCATCCATATCAACGGGACGGAAGTGGAACGTGTCTCCAGCTTCAGGTTCCTGGGGGTCAACATCTCCGATGACCTCCCCTGGACCCACAACACATCCTCGCTGCTCAAGCAGGCTCACCAGCGTCTCTTCTTCCTGAGGAGACTTAAGAAGGTCCACCTGTCTCCCCAGATTCTGGTGAACTTCTACCGCTGCACCATCGAGAGCATCCTTACCAACTGCATCACAGTATGTAGGTATGTTACAAAACTTACCTTGAACAGCGCTGCAGTTCTGCCGCTCCCCGTGTGCGCGACTTTGGCGCCTTTCAGAGGGGGGCGGGCTTAAAGTGCCGTTTTTCCATACGCAAGGCAAATCGATCATTGTCGGGCGATTTCGTTGCGGAAGAAAAATCGCTCCGACATTTCATTAATGAAGGTATTTTTAAATTACGCTAGATTATTTATTATCTAGAGTAATTTAAAAATCACCTTCAAAAGCCGTGAGTGCCGATAACGGGAAGGATTTTGCGTAGGGGAGAAAAAAAGGTAAATAGTTTTTATGGAGGCTTTAATAATATTTTCATGTTGCGAAATGGGGTCCAAAAAAAATGTATGAACCGGCTTTATTTTTTATACCGACTTCACTGCAAACCGCAACGTTCCAATCCACCGCATTCCACTAAAACCCACTCGCTAGTTGATTTAAATGGCCATTAATTTACAGGCATTAAACACTAAATTCCTTCCATTTGGCCCAGAAATTCATGAAAATGAGATTTAAAAATTATGTTATATTGTGGATTATTGTGTGAATGTTATTTGGACATTTAGGCAATTTAAAAAAAAGTTTATCTTTTCTTAAGAAATGGATAGATGTTTAAATCCACTCATTGAATTTTGTAATTGGCTACAATTAGATAACTAACTAATTATATGCTTTAATTTCAGGTCATCCAAGTAAGATTGTTTCATATTTGTTTCAGAATGCTTCAATCTATAATAACTGGAAATTTCATTGAGTTCTCTTAATTTTTAACAAAGTTATGGGCTTTTAACGATTCTAGATCACAGGTTTTGAGTTAAGCCAATTGAAAGGCAATGGGGAACAAGATGCTAATTTCCGAGTATGAAAATTGTCATAACTTTCTTAATACTGAAGATATGAAAGAGAATTAGGTGTCAAATTAAACTTCTTTTTATGCTTTATCTGGTGGGATAAATTGCAGACTTGATTTTTAAAATCTCAAAATTTTGTAACATTGCTACAGTATGGTATGATAACTGCTCTGTCGCCGACCGGAAGGCTCTGCAGAGGGTGGTGAAGATCGCCCAACGCATCACAGGCTCCTCACTCCCCTCATTGAGTCTGTCCATAGTAAACGATGCCTGCGCAGGGCGCACAGCATCGCCAGGGACAGCTCACACCCCAGCCATAGACTGTTTACCCTCCTCCCATCCGGGAGACGCTACAGGTCCCTCTGCTGCCGTACCAAGGCTCAAGAACAGCTTCTTCCCTGCAGCTGTCACACATCTCAATGCTCAGATTCAGATTCAGATTCAATTTTAATTGTCAGTGTACAGTACAGAGACAACGAAATGCATTGCTGCACCTCAATGACTGCCTGTCTCCACCCCCCCCGGACACTGTATATGTGTAGATGTATATTAACTCATACTACTGCGCAATTACTTGGTCATTCGTAAGTTCGCCCTTCAGAGATACCAACTGCGTTTTGTTGTCTCTGGATTGTACACTGCACAATGACAATTAAAGACTGAATTGAATAATTGGCTTGATAAAATTGTAAAATTGTCCCTAGTGTGCGTCGCATAGTGTGAGGGTGCGGGGATCATCTGTCGGCGCAGACTTGGTGGGCCAAGGGGCCCGTTTCGGCACTGTATCTCTGAACTAAACTATATAAAGTAAACTAATTAACTATGCAGATCTTCATATCTTGATCAGGGCAAAAGACCAGAAAAAATGTCCACAACAGTATTCCAGGAAAAAGGAAGGCATGACAATTAGATTGTAACCAGCTTGAATATAATATAAATTCAAACCATTTCTTCACCACACATGCACCTTTAGAAATATACAAACTATACCTCCAGTCAGGTAACATTATACTGCCACGTCAGTAAGGTAATGCAATTAAAAGAAATCACTCAGGCATTTCCTCCCCATCCTTGAGAAAATGAGACTTGAGTGGGATTCGGACACTTCCTGTGAGGAATAAGTTAATATCTTACCAGGATCACACACCTGGCACAACATCTTATGAACCCATGACATTTATTAATTTCTTAGATCATTGCTTCTTTTGTTCTATGGATATATTAAAAAAAAAACTGGATTCAACAAGAACATAGCATCTGTGATTACAGATAATGATCAAAACATGCCCCCCCCCCCCCCCCCCCGCTAAAAAATGAAACAGGCTGGACTATTAGGTTTTTCAGCAGTAAATGTCTGGAAGCTCTGGACATTCGGACAACACTGCCCTAATGTTGTTACTAAAATTATAATTATTGCTGATTGACACAATCATTCCACCTGCAATAAGACATTATTTCACATGGAACTAACTAATCTGGTGCAGATTAACTTTTTGCTATTTTCCAGCAGTTTTGCAAAAAAAAATCATCATTTTGAAAATATTATAATAGAATGTAATATTTTTAATAGTTTTTTGAATGTTTGCGAGAGTGAGAGATGTTTGTAAGAATTCAAACAGCTTAGATGAACACAAAATGCTGGAGTAATTCAGCGGGACACAGAGCATCTCTGGAGAGAAGGAATGGGTGACGTTTTGTGCCGAGACCCTTCAAACTAATTTCTCAAGAAGGGTCTTGACCTGAAACGTCACCCAATTCTTTTCTCCAGAGATGTTGCCTGTCCCGCTGATTTACTCTAGCATTTTGTGTTTAAATCTTCAGTGTAAACCAGCATCTGCAGTTCCTTCCTGCACAATTCAAACAGCTTGACAGTATTACCAGCAGATTCAACTCGGGTGTGACTTCCAGGGTGGTTAAAACATTACCATGGGATTTACATTATGCCATGCCTCTCCGGTTAGGTTTTGGTAGATTAATTGAGGGATTTCTTGTTGCGTCGCTCAACCCAAAACAAGAAACATTTTAGCAGAATATGCAGGCAACCCACTGCTCCAAGGAAATTTCAGATCACAAAGACATTAGGACTTTATTTAGCACAGGAGGCCGAGGGGTGGTCTTATATGTTATATAAATTCATGAGGGGAATAAAAAGGGTGAATGCACAAAGTCTTTCATCCAGGGTAGGAGAATCAGGAATCAGATGACATAGGTTTAAGGTGATAGGGGCATGATTTAATATGAACCCAATGGGCAACATTTTCACAGAGAGTGGTGGATATATGGAAAGAGCAGCAAAGGAGTTAGTTGAGGCAGGTACAGACACTTGGATAGATATATGAATAGGAAGTTCAGAGGGATGTTGGGCAAACACATGCAATTTTGGGGACAGGGGATCTTAGTTGGAATGGATGTTGGGCCAAAAGGCCAATTTATGTGCTATATGACTATGACAGGCACAGCCAAAGAAAGGGTATGGAAGAGATCTGTCTTTCAAAATCCAATTCGTCCAAATGCACCACAATATTACTTTGAAATTAGAATAATTTTCTGCAATCTGCGTTTAAACATTAAGATTGATATGTTTTTAATGTTTAACGGTACTTTTACCTGAAGTCCCAAAATACCAGTTGTCGTGGAGAGAATTTCAACCAGTGAATAAGACTGGTCTTTCTAACTTAATACACATCGACATTTGGGAATTAAATTCCTCCTGTTCATAAATCTCTCTCCTCAGTGATATTGGCAGCAAAATGGCATTCCTCGTTCTTCCTCAATTTTTATAAAGTTGCAGAAGAAGGAAATCTTTTGTCCCAGTGGGGTTAGAAACATAGAAAAATAGGTGCAGGAGTAGGCCATTCGGCCCTTCGAGCCTGCACCGCCATTCAATGTGATCATGGCTGATCATCCAACTCAGTATCCTGTACCTGCCTTCTCTCCATACCCCCTGATCCCTTTAGCCACAAGTGCCACATCTAACGCCCTCTTAAATATAGCCAATGAACTGGCCTCAACTACCTTCTGTGGCAGAGAATTCCAGAGACTCACCACTCGCTATGTAAAGAATGTTTTCCTCATCTCGGTCCTAAAGGAATTCCCCCTTATCCTTAGACTGTGACCCCTTGTTCTGGACTCCCCCAACATCGGGAACAATCTTCCAGCATCTAGTTTGTCCAACCCCTTAAGAATTTTGTAAGTTTCTATAAGATCCCCCCTCAATCTTCTAAATTCCAGCAAGTACAAGCCGAGTCTATCCAGTCTTTCCTGATATGAAAGTCCTGACATCCCAGGAATCAGTCTGGTGAATCTTCTCTGTACCCCCTCTATGGCAAGAATGTCTTTCCTCAGATTTGGAGACCAAAACTGTACGCAATACTCCAGGTGTGGCCTCACCAAAACCCTGTACAACTGCAGTAGAACCTCCCTGCTCCTATACTCAAATCCTTTCGCTATGAATGCTAACATACCATTTGCTTTCTTCACTGCCTGCTGCACCTGCATACCTACTTTCAATGACTGGTGTACCATGACACCCAGGTCTTGTTGCATCTTGCCTTTTCCAAATCTGCCACCATTCAGATAATAGTCTACCCTCATGTTTTTGCCACCAAAGTGGATAACCTCACATTTATCCACATTATACTGCATCTGCCATGCATCTGCCCATTCACTCAGCCTATCCAAATCACCCTGCAGCCTCCAAGCATCCTCCTCACACCTAACTATACCCCCCAGCTTGGTGTCATCTGCAAATTTGGAGATGTTGCATTGAATTCCCTCGTCCATATCATTAATATATATTGTAAATAGCTGGGGTTAGGTTCAGCAATAGCTTTAGTGACTAATTATGCCCTTAATGGGGTATCAGGGACAATTATGCTCTTAATGGTGTGTCAGGGACTCATTTGTTTCACTTTGGTGGACTATTTTTCCTCAGAGCACAAATAGTAATATGTTGCTTAATTACACATTTTTATTTTCTCATTGTCCATTACTTCTAACATCTCACAGACTTCATACAGTTTTAAACACATGAAACACCACAAATAAATTTCCTGTAGGGCTTATATAGCCATATCAAGCACTGTATTTAAACAGTATGTTTGAAGATAACATCAGAACCAATATATGTTGAAATAAGATGGATCAATAGACCTTAGGCCTTTCTCTTTGTTGCTAGTATTACCTCTCAACAAACCATAATAATGGTGGACAACACTCTGTGTGGAACTTTCATAGTTGAGGTTATTCATTTGGATGATCTCTACATTTTGTAATTGTAGACCAAGTTAGGTGTGAACTCTCCATCCTTTTTTTTAAAAAAATCAATTAGTAGCTTAATTACTACCCTTAGTGACTATACAATAAAGGGTGATCTAATACTTTTGAAGCATTGTATTTCATTTATCCGTGACGCAAGTGGGGAATGCAAAATAGGCACTTCTGTCAAATATTTTTACTGCTGCATTATAATTAATGGGAAATATTTTTTTTTAAATTGGGGACACTAATATACTGTTGCTGACAAGCTATGGCTCATTAAGGACTGCTTGCACGGAAGAAGCACTAATTGTTTTTCACAGGTCTCCTTCCCTTGTCCTTGTGTCCTTGCCGAGACTAGCAGTCACAAGCCCAGGCGTAAATCTCTGTCACGTACCCTGTCACTGAACATACATCATCACTTTCTGCTCATCCCTGATTCATTCTGCTTGCTCACAGCAATTATCTCTCTCTTACTGCTTGACCTCTCGGCAAATGGAGTGCGGCAAGGTTGCTAATTTTTTTCCCATGGACTTAGCAGTTAATTGATCTCCATTTGGCTGCCCAGAAACATTTTCACTGAGTTAGCTTAATGATAAATCAGCTTGTGCCTGTTTTAAAAAAATCCTCTGCCTCCTTAGCTGTATACATTCTATCATGCCGTTATTGACCAGGGTCCCGATTTTGACATTCAGCAACATAAATCAAATCACCACTGTGAGAATGCTGACCATTGCTTTATTTATCACCTGTTTACAAAGTGTCTGGCTGGTTTACACTGGTGCCCTTCCTTGTTTTTAAACTAGACTGCTTTCTTTCTGGAGGCCAAAACAGGTACCAGAATTACCTATACAAGCACTAATTGTCAAGACAACACTGGCCCCATGCTCTTTCTGAGAATAGTGACGTAACTTGATCAAACACAGGTTCCGATTGGAGAGAGGGGGTTATGAACATGTGCATGTATGAGAGGTGACTTAAAACAATCTATACCTGCCAAGGACATTTTTTTAAACATTCTGGTGGAATCCAGCACACCTCTCCTGCACAACTGTAGTGGGTTGTGTCGGAAAGAACTGCAGATGCTGGTTTAAATCGAAGGTAGACACAAAATGCTGGAGTACCTCAGCGGGTCAGGCAGCATCTCTGGAGAGAAGGAATGGGTGATGTTTCGGGTTGAGACCGTTCTTCAGACTGATGTCAGGGGAGGGGGCGGGACAAAGATTGAATGTAGATGGAGACAGTAAGACTAGTGGGAGAGCTGGGAAGGGTGAGGGGATAGAGAGGGAAAGCAAGGGCTATCTGAAGTTGTGATGGGTTAAAATAAAATACCTTTTCAACCTCGAGTGGTAAATAGCATCATCAAAAGCTATGCTTTGATTAAACGGAACATAACCCCTAAGGTGACAGCAGTATTATATTTGTATTTAATTTAATCAGCAGACCATGTCCTGGTACAAACTAAACCTGTTAAAACAATTAAGATTTGAGGGAAAAAGAACCATGAAAATAGTTTTGGTGCCTGAGCTTTTAAAGCTCAGCGGCTTCCATCCAAAGAAAAGGCCTTTAAGATCTTTCATTGATCTTGAAAGCAGAAGATTGATGTATCTTTTTTTTTTGTCACAATTACAACACTCAGTATGTGGTAATGCATTTCAAAATAGATAATATTCACAGTGTCTCTTAAGAGACAAAAACGGGACTGTGAATGATTTTTTTAATATAAACTCATACATTTTTCTGTAAGACAGCAAGACTATTGAAACACCAATTGGAACATTATAACAAACAACAGCTGTTAATTTTCTGCTGTGTGGGAGGGGAAACATTTACGCTGTTTGTCCTTATAAGAACACAATTTCTGTGTGCTATAAATGAGTACCAGTACTTGGCCATCTACAAACTTCCTTCACTAAATGAAGATAAAATAAATAATATTAACTGTTTTCAGTAACGAGTACTTGCTGTTCCCAAGTGATCATAAATGGAATGTCCAATTTAACCTGCGAATTACCAATAGCAGAAATGCTGCATTTAACTTTAACTTTAAATGGTGTTAATATCCCCTGATTTAAACAGCTCACAGAAGAATATCATCATGTCTATCCATTATTTCTTCTTTAACAGTTACAGTGATGAAATGTTAAGAGTCATATACTTTAGAAATTAGGAAGAGCTGTAAAAATTACTCCAAGTGAATGTGCTACCAAAAAACAGTTAAGAAAATATTCACACTTGAAGCTTGAAGGTGATTTGCACTACAACCATTTGGTATCAGCACCCTCCAACTACAGCTGACCCACCTAACTGCTCGCCAAACCCTCCATCCACTGAACTCCACCTTATACTTGAGATACAGTGCAGAAACAGGCCCTTTGGCTCACCGAGTCCGCGCTGATCAGCAATGACCCCGTACACTAACACTATCCTGCACACAATTTACAATTTTATCAAAGCCAATTAACCCTCAAACCTGTATGTCTTTGGAGTGTGGGAGGAAACTGGAGCACCTGGGTCATAGGGACACATACAAGCTCCATAGAGACACCACACGTAGTCAGGATCAAACCCGGGTCTCTGGCACTGTAAGGCAGCGACTGTACCATTGTTCCACTGTGCCACCCTTTCTACCCTTGACACCTGATTTTCACCCCAATTCCCTGGCCACTTACCCAACAACGGTCCCACACTCCTCTATCCACTAACCTGACCACTTCCCCTAATTTCCATCTGCCGACAACTGACCATCGAGTTCATTTAAGTCTCGATTGGGCTTCCAATTACCATTCCTTTCTGCCCCGGATGAGACATTTACACCCAAGAAATGTCATGGTTTGGGCTTCAGGCAACAGGTAGTTACACTGACCTAGGGCTCCAGTTTCTTTGTCTCGTGACTGATGGTTGAAATCAAATATTCACCAAAGAAAGTAACAGGTTCTTAATTCTGCAAATAGCAGCGAGGATTGAGGTGAAGCCAAGACAATTTCAAAATCAGGATGTCCCAATTTGAGTATGAATGATAAATTTACTGCAGAAAGATTCAAAAGTGATTTGCGAAAGTGATTGTAAGAGGCTCATAGTTATGAGAAATCAATTGAGTGACTGGGGGTTAGATTTATGAGCGGGTTAAGGAGAATTCAGGAATGATATCAGAGCAATAGTTCTCCTCTAATGTTAATTCAAGGACCCTCGAATTCAAAATAACAGACTTAATTTAAGGCATGAAAAAAATACTATGGTTGATGGCATTCAAAATTTGAAAAAACTCCTGCCATGCCTAAAATTGGCGTTAGAGTGATTTTTGTTTTAAATGTATAGACTTGGCATCAGTTGATTGTTGCAAAGAATAATTAACCAGCAAAAGCAATGTGGACTTTAAATTTTTTTTAGATTCAACGAAAGATAAACAGTAAGTGCTTTGTGAAGACTCGACAGAGTAGAAACTCGCTCACAGTCATTTGTAACTAAGCAGCAGCTGCTAAATTGTGCATTTAATACCACTGAATAATGAGAAATTACTAAGTGCTAATTTGCAAGTGCAAAATAACTTCTGCTGCACAGATCGTTATACAGACCATGCACCGAGTCAATGCTTGGTTCTTGCTGGCTCAACATCTCACCTGCTTGGCTAGTGGTAATGCTGACGGCTGCAAACAACCTCTGGGTACGGCTCAGGTCTGAGACACCATTCACGGCTTCCACCTCGAATGTGTAGTTGGCGTGGGCCAGTAGGTCTATGATGGTCACATACGTGTCTGCCAGTCCGGTCTGCTGAGGCATGAAGCCGATGCTGCCGCTACATGGCATGCACTCGCCCAGTTCCCAGCTGCAGCGTTTGCACATTATCCTGTAGGTAACGTCATTTCGGCCTCCGGTGTCTGCTGGCGGGCCCCACTCGAGATTTACTGTGGTCTGATTTATGTTATAAATAAGATTTTGTGGTGCAGAAGGAGGTCCTTGGGAATCAGAAAACAATTATCACCAGTTGATAATTCACTTGCCATCAAACACAGATAAGTACCTTCACTGAAAACAATATACACTGTCACAAAGTACTGGAGTAACTGAGCAGATCAGGCAGCAACTCTGGAGAACATGGATGGGCGATGTTTCGGGTCTGGACCCTTCTTCAGAATTCAGCATCTAGAGAAGCTGCCTGACCTGCTGAGTTGCACCAGCATTTTGTGGGTTTTTTTAAAACTAGCATCTGCAGTTCCTTGCTTCTGCTATATAAGCCGTCATATTTTCAGAAACGCACAAGCTACTTTACGGTATCTATAATATTTTCCTTTTATTTGGAAGAGTTTTTCGCCAACATATCCATCGATAGGTTAATGAATTTATTAATTGATTTATTGGCTCTCCAAAGAACAGACCAGCTATCGTAGTCAAGTGCAAACATTATAATTCACATTAAACATGGTATTTCCGGCATAATACAAAAATGAAGAGTAGTTATTTTGGAGGAAAAAAGATTGTCTCCCTCTCTCTACTTAAAAAGTAGGTGCTAAATTCAATAATAATTAATACCAAATGATTTCCATGCTGGACTTGGGAAACTGTAAACAGGCAAAAACAATTGTAACCATCAAACTAGACATCAGGACCCAGCTTCCTGCTCATTCCATCCATGTTACCCAAATCCAATAATATTGAATTTAAGCATGTCTTCAAAAGCTTGCAAGAATACAAGAAAAACATTACCATTTTTGTTCTCAGGTAATGGACGATTGGAACTAAAGCATAACTCACAATAACTGGATTATTGACCATAACTCTTGAGCTGAATAGAGAGCAAAACTCACAATGTATCTGAAAACCATGCAATAACAAGGAATGCTAGATGCTAGTTTACAAAAAAAGACATAAAGTGTTGGATTAACTCAGCGTGTCAGGCAGCATCCTTGGAGAACATGGATTGTTGGAAAAGGCACCTGACCTGAAATGAGTTTCAAGAAGGGTCTCAACACAAAATGTCACCTATTCATGTTCTTCAGAGATGCTGCCCAACCCAGCTGAGTTACTCCAGCATTGTGTGCCTTTATCGGTAAAACTAAGATGCGCAGGACAAAATAAGTCAACTTACTTGTACAAGGTACAGAAGGAGGATCGGCAAGGGCTCTGTTGTAGCCATCCTCACATTCACACCGCGAGGAGCCTTCCTGGTCTGTGTGGCTGTGTGCTGGGCAGCGGGCACACTGATGGTCCAGTGATGATGATTTATAGAATCCCCACCCACAAGCTGCAAAAGGAAATGCAAGATTTTAATCTCAGCCTCTCCATCAGAACAATGCAGTCAAAGGTCAGTGTGGGTTTCATTAAGAACAGCATGAAAAATAAATGAGAAACAAGAAAAGATGGTCACATAATACAAATCAGGGCACAGCTCATGTACTCGGTAAGTTGCTAAAAGTCAAGACAAGATGCATTCATCACCTATAACTAACACCCCTTCAGCTCATTAATGGTCATTATGATGCCTCAGTGTTCACCATTAATATAGGGAAAATAAATCACTTCATGCCAAGATTTAGGTCAATAGAAAAATTCTCTCAGTCCGTTGTGGTTTGCCCATTGACATTACAATTGCTGCATTTCTTTTCTCCTCAAGGTAAATTAATATAAATCCCTCAGTATTGTTTTACTGGAAAACCAGTAGGTTTCTAAACATTATAGGCTTTGAACTTCATTCTATGCATGCTGTGAATTACTAATCAGTTCAAATGTATGCGGTAAAGTATCAGGAATATTCGACACCATGTCAAAATGTCTTTACCACAGAAGGCTGTGGAGGCCATGTCAGATGATATATTTAAGGCAGAAATGGATAGATTCTTGATTAGTATGGATGTTAGCGGTTATGGGGACAAGGCAGGAGAATGGGATTAGGAGGGAAGAGATAGATCAGCCATGATTGAATGATGGAGAAGACCTTATGGGCCGAATGGCCTAATGATCTTATGATTTTATGAAAGTACAATATTCCATCTGATTGTCGACCTCCGTGTAGTGAGCCCTGACAACTGACCTCAGTCAAGTGAACGACAACAAACAGAAACAGCAGCAGCGCTACAGCTTGTCGCCAACCCGGAGCATGTGCCCTTTTTAGGACGGGCACCTAAGGATGTCGAACCAGATGGCATCACCCTGCTGAAGACTTCTGCTGACTCAAAAGCAAGAAGAATCAGATTGTGTAGTAAATATCAGAGAAGGCACCAGGCCAATATTCGTTGGCAAAAATAGCTATTTTGAGAAATAAAATATTTGTCTCTGCCAAGCTTTGCAGATTGGAATAACTGCACAAAGTATTTGGTGAAGTGTCCTGTTGACGTCATTTGCACTTGTTGGGAAAAATAATCAATACTAATGCTAATATCTATATCTTACTTATAAATAATAAAACAGATATTAGCTCAGTCACTGAGCAGCCCTTTGTACTATAAATAAAATCCAGCTAACCCCTAAATAAAATTACAACAGAGCATCTAATCCTTTGCTAGCAGCTTTGTACCAAGGAAAATCTTGGCATCTTGGAACCTTATTTGCTCATTGTTTACTTCTACATGCTGAAGCAGGCAAATAAAGGACTGTTACTACAGAGCATTGCATTATTAATTAGCACTGATACTATGGAGTCAGGCATGGCTCAGCAGTCATTAACGTAGAACAGACAATGTGATGAGCCAATAATAGAGGCTTTGTTACTAACGAGTTATGATCTTAAACTCGTATGGCAAAAAAAAAACCCATCATAACTTGAAGATGAGCTGGTAAGTTCTCACAACTATTCTAACCAAATGCCAGCTCAATGAAAGCAGTGCATATTGCGGGGGTTGTTGGAAAATAAAACAGAAAATGTTGGGATATGCTCAGCAAGTCAGTTGGCATTGATGTGGCAAACCCAATAAGTTGAATGGTGGGTCATCTCAGGAAAGGTCATCAACATGAAATATCAATTCTGTTATTCTTTTCATAGCTATTGCCTAACCTGCTATTATTCCACAGAGTTTGCCATGTAAAATCAATTTACAGAGAAATGTAATCCCAGTCAGTATTGTTTTTCATGCAAGACATTGGGTTGCTACACATTCTGCTCCACTTTGAATATATGGTTCAACTGAATCCATAACTAAATATCTAAAGTAGAAATATAACATGCAGGAGCAAAATATACGTTGGTTGACCCTGCATCGAAAGCAGATGCGGTTCTGATATAGGGTCTCAACCCAAAACACAGACCATTCCTTTGCTTCCACTGATGCAACTCAACCTACTTAGTTCTTCCAACAGTTTGTATTTTGCACCAGATTCCAGCATCTACAGTCTTGTTTGTCTCCTATAACATACAGGTAGTATTTTATAGCATTTGGTGTAACTGAACTCAAGGTAAATCTCACGCCCATTATCATATGCACATGTGTGTTCTCTGAAATCTTGCTGGAAACCAATTGCTAGCACATTTCCTATATTACATAAGTGACAACCCTTCAGCTGTAGATCATTAACAAGTCTCAGATCATGAACACTATAATGAAACCCCAAAAACTGTGCAATGTTACCAATTTACAGCCATAATTCGAATATTGATTTACGTTTGAATATAATGTTGGTCCTTAATTATTTATCATCTTTATTGCTTAATTTTGTATATTTTGTTTCTGCCTTCCAGTTTTGTTATGATTTTCAACAGATAAACATAGTCATTGCACATCCATAAGAGATAAGCACAAATGTTTACACGGCATGGCTCGACACTGAGCCGGATGTGTAAGGATTGAAGAACAGAATCACTATCCGAGTGAGTGCCTGGAACGTAATGTTCAGTCATTATTGAAACATCCAGCACAGAGCTCGTCAAATCCGTGCAAGTTCAAAGACCTATCCTTCTGGAATTAACCTTTATCTCAGGAAACTCTCACAATGTCACCATGTCTGAGCTCTCAGTGTGTGGAGATTTTCTTGTACATGGCTGGCTGAGTTCCAATGAGCACCTTGTCCTTCAAGAGGGATGTCACAGACACTGGAGGATTGATGACTCTGGCAATACTTCCGAAAGCATCCCGGTGAACAGTATGAGCGACTGTGAAACTCCATGACCTGGTATATATTAGAAGTGTTTAAAGTGCTGCATCATTAGCGCTCACAACACATAACTTCACCAGCATTTACACAGAGTTAAGTCACCGTGTTGTGACTGGGAATGCTAATACCAAATTTTACCAATAGTATTATTGCTCCATTCGTTTTTAAAGCTAAAAATGGAATGCAATGGAATAGACATACTGACGCACGGGAAGAGGATTGTTCTTCAGGAATGGTCCAAATCATCGTAGTAATTGTCAATAATAGCAGATAGTTTTTTGTTTGGCAGGCCCAGGGGCAGTTTCTGGCATGAAAGGTTTTGTAATGCAGTACCCAGGCAATTGATGTCAGACATGTCTGTAATCCCAGGGTTCAGTCACTTCAGTTCCTGTTGAAGAGGATTGAGGACAATTCAGACAGTTTCCTAATCATTGACAAAAGTCTCCGCCTGGAAACTGAATTTCTGTCGATATCAATGGAGGACAGAACAAAGTTCTGTTTGTAGTTTGTTGGTTATTTGTTTGTTTGTTTTTTGCACAAAGTCCGCAGGCACTGCCACTTTTCATTTCACTGCACATCCCGTAAGTGTATGTGACTTGACTTGAGTTTCTCCTGTGGCACTGGTCCTTCATAGAGGCATACAGCATGGAAACTGGCATTTACAACCAGCTGAGTCCACACCAGCCATTCTCCCTGCCTTCCCATCAATTCCTTACACGTTCAATCACCCGCCTGCTCACTGGAGGGAGGGCGGAAGATGAATTTGCCGTGGCCAATTTACTAAGTAACGTGCACGTCTTTAGGGCATGGGAAGAAACAGGAACTCCCAGAGGCAACTCTCAGAGTCACAGGGTGAACGTGCAAACTCTCAGACAGTGCCCACGGTCAGATTAAACCTGGGTGTCTGATGTTCTGAGACAGCAGATCTGCTCACCTCACTACTCTGTCTCAATATTGCCAGCCACGTAGTTTCACTAGTTCCTAAAATATGTTATTTCTAGAAACCAAGAAGCTGCTCTGGCTTTCCCTGGAACCCTATTCTAGGTGCAATCATAATTGGATGAGATAACAGATTTTCAGTGCTATGCTATCCATTTTCAAAGCTATTACATTTAACCATCCTGGTTTTCACTGATTCTTTAGACTTTAGAGATACAATGCGGAAACAGGCCCTTTGGCCCACCAAGTCTGCATTGACCAGCAATCACACTGTACACTAGTACAATCCTACACACTTAGGACAGTTTCCATTTTTTCTTACTGAGGCCAATTAACCAACAACCTTTATGCCTTTGGAGTGCGGGAGAAAACCGGAGCACAGGAAGAGCGTACAAATTCTGTACCGACAGCACCCATAGTCATGAGTGAACTCGGATCTCTGGTGCTGTAAGGCAGCAACTCTACCACTGTGACACCCTCTTCCTGAAATGTATGAGACTTCAATGCAGTGGTCAAAATTTCTCCAAAGACAGTCTCATTCTGCAACAGTAAAGAGAAAATGCAGCAATTAAAATAATACATGGTTCAACAGATTAGTATGACTTCAGAAATGCTTGTAGAGTAGAATCAGAGCTCTTTAAAGTTAAATAAGCGTCCCCTGCTAACTTAGTTTCTGTAAGTCCACGTTGAGATGACATGGTGGATTACTGCACCACCGATTGGTGGGTGAGGATTTATTTCCAGGTCCACCAAATTCTCAGTTTCAGGGATGTCATTCTGTGGCTAACTATCTTTCAGTTACCAAATAATTGGAAGCAAAAAGCCATCAATAAAACCTAGAATCAGATAGCAAACAAATACTGCTGGATTATCAGTGCCTCAACAGCCTCGAGGCTGTTAAAATGAATGAATTATTGGGATGCTATTTCTTACTGGGAAGCACCAGGAATTTTAAGCCTGGAGGATGCACAGTTTCTTTTGAAGGAAACAGATAAGTAGAGCAATTGATCTGAAGCCAACCTGACTGTCAAGCTTTGAAGAAAGAGAAATCCTAAAATATAAGAGCACAGACCAAGCTTAATATTTATTGGAGGTAGACGTTAGTCGTAGAGTATGGAAACAAGCCCTTCGACCCAAGTGGCCGATGCCAACCAAGATGCTCCATTTGTCCGCATTTGGCCCTTATCCTTCTAAACCTTTCCTAACCATGTACCTTTGTGGGAAGGAACTGCACATGTTGGTTTAAACCAAAGATAGACACAAAAAGCTGGAGTAACACAGCAAGACAGGCAGCATCTCTGGAGCGAAGGAATGGGTGACGTTTCAGGTGGAGATCCTTTTTCAGACTTAGCTGTCCATTGTAGTAAGACGATGGAAGGGAAAGATCGGGGAGAAACAGAGCCATCTGAAGAATAAAGAGAAAGGAGGCTAATAACCCGAGAGAGATTGATCACGTTGTTTGGGAATTTTGGAGGGAGTTGACTCGGTAGTGTCTGCAGCTTTGCCTGTCACACCTGGAGGAAACACTCCCACTTAAGGCCCACTCGATCAATGGCAAGAACAATCATCAATATATCTGTCCCCCGGCTTCTAAAGATTTCCTAGCCTGGCTTTCCTTTGTCTAGTTTTGTTAAAACCAGAGGTTTAGGTTTAGATTTAGGTTTATTATTGTTATGTACATTGAAGTGCAGTGAAAAGCTTTGTTTTGCTTGCTATCCAAAAGGTTCAGATAGACTATACGTCAGTACACACTCAATACAATAGATACAAAGAGGAAGGTACAGAGTGCAGAATATAGTTCTCATCAGTTCCATAGAAAAAGTCTAATGTCCACAATGGGATAAAGGTGAATCTGCCAGAATCCTATCTTATGAAAGGACCATTCAGAAGCCGGAGGGGAAGAGTCTGGAGAAGGCTCTCGACCCGAAATGTCACCCATTTCTTCTCTCCAGAGATGCTGCCTATCCCGCTGATTTACTCCAGCCTTTTGTGTCTATCTTTGGGGAAGAATCTATTCCTGAATCTGGTGGTGCATGCTTTCAAGTGCCTGTACCTTCGGCCGGACTGGAGTAGGGAGGAGGAGGAATGGCCAGGGCTGGACAAGTCTTTGATTATATTGGATGTTTTCCAAGGCAATGTGAAGTGTAGATGGGGTAATTGGTAAGTTCTGGTCTGTGTGATGAACTGGACTACATCTACAGGCCTGTTCTAGTCTGATGAAGCTTCTCGTTTAAGATTTTTAACATTGTACCTTTGTACCCAAAATAAAAATCTGTTCTTCAATTTTCTTCAAATAGTCACAGAAAAGAGTTGATTAGAAAATATTGCAGTTATTTTAGATGACAGGTTAATCAGATATGAATTACTGATCCAGAGGCTGGTGATGGACAGAATACTTGTACAAGGCGGCACAGTGGCGCAGCGGTAGTGCTGTTGCCTTACAGCGCCAAAGACCCCTATTCGATCCTGACTGCAGGTGTGGTCTATATGGAGTTTGTACATTCTCCCTGGAATTGCATGGGTCTTCTCCGGGTGCTCTAGCTTCGTTCTGCCCTCCAAAGGTATGCGGGTTTGTAGGTTAATTGGCTTCTATAAAATTGTCCCTCGGAGTGTAGGATGGAATTAGTGTATGGGTGATCACTGGTCAGCGTGGACTCGTTAGGCCAAAAGGCCCGTTTCCACACTGTGTCTCTAAACTAAACTAAACCAAAGCAAACCAAGAGATTCAGTAGGTGTCCCATCTCAGGATTTCATAGACCAGTATTTGCCTTCAAGTAAGCCATTGGTTAATTTAGGGAATGTGGCTTTCTCACCCACATCCCAGTATGGTTCTGTTTATGTGTCGTATGACTGACGTTCATTGTCCAGTTAAACTTACAATATTCAAAATAACCTTTTCCAAAAAGGGAGACAATTTATAGATTGCAGACATTTTGTCATGCACTGAAGAGGAAAATTGGATTTAACAAACTACTTCCCCACCCTCACCGGCAACATTCTCCAAAAGTCCAGCCATTGCCTCCCCGTCCGCCAACCAATTGACCCCAATGTGCACTGCCCTACAAATTGTCGACAGGTTAGCTAAGTTGTCAGTATTTTCTGAGCCAGTGAGTGATGTATGAAAGTAGCTTAAAAATGGGAAAAAAACCCATGAGAAATGTTCTCTGGGATGAAAACAGATGATGTTGCATGACTGCAGTTCACTACAAAGCCAATATTTTGACCAGTACAATTTGTAGCATCCCCATCTAAGCATTTAGTAGTTGAATTATAAAATATATTTTCAAAACGTTTTGGAATAACCATAAGTTATAGTAACGCAACACAGGTTTGAAGTGCAATTTTTTTTTTAAATGCAAGAGGTGCGACTTTGTGTCTGTGTAGAAGATCTTGCTCAGGCAATGTCATCGAGTTTGAATGGATTATGACCTTGCCTCACATTCGGAGCCCAAGGTCACCAGAGTTTTGACCACATAGCAACCAGGGTAAACAGATAGTGGAGGGAAACAGGAGGGACTAATAACATGAGAGCCATCAATAGAACTAAAACTTTTGGAATAGACACAAAATGCTGGATCATCTCTGGAGAGAAGGAATGAGTGATGTTTCAGGTCGAGACCCTTCTTCAGAAGTCTCGACCTGAAACGTCACTTATTCCTTCTCTCCAGAGATGCCGCCTGTCCCGCTGAGTTACTCCAGCATTTTCTGTCTATCTTCGGTTTAAACCAGCATCTGCAGTTCTTTCCTACATAAAACTTTTGGAAGTCAATCTAAATGACACAATGGCTTCATTGTAGACATTTCACGAATTATCGGAATGCATGTTCATAATGAGGATTATCAATGATCAGCTTTTCACATTTGAAGTTCTCCATTCAAAAATAAGTCTATATTTGTTTTTATTTAGAAAGGTACTTCCCTTAATTCTCGCTATTCTTTTACTTATGATACAAGTTTATAGGTTAAACGAGCAGAATTAGACAATTTGACCCATCAAGTCTACTCCCCCATTCAATCATGGCTAATCTATCTTTCCCTCTCAACCCCATTCTCCTACCTTCTCCCCATAACCCCTGATAACCATGCTAATCAATAATCTGTCAATCTGTGCCTTAAAATTAAACTTGGCATCCACTTGCCAATGAATTCGACAGATTCACTACCATTTCATCCAAAACGTTGATTAGGCTGAATGATTTATCAAAATAATGCCCATTTTAATTTACATAAATATTTCCCTAGTCATGTTCTGAAGTGAGCAGTTTAAGTTTCACAAGAGAAATCTCTCAGCCTGGTTACCATTCTGCAGTGAAAACGTTCGTTCCAGAGGAACAAGGCCAGTACTGGCACTTACTCTGGAAATTGTGCCTAATATACGTTATTTTCATTATGCCACGAAGAATTGCACATTATTAAAAAAAAGAAACCTTTACAACACTGAGGGTTTAACCTCCGTTAGTAATGTACTATTACTAAATCACATACTGTTATTTTCCGGACAGCAGAATGAATAACAACTTACACGCAGGTTGCCTGGATCACGAGAGAGAATTTTATTACCCAACATTCCCTGCTTATATTAAACACCAAACTCATTAACATATACATGAATATGTATGAATACATTACACTGCTTTCCTTTTTTTAGCAATGTTACAAAATTTTGAGATTTTAAAAATCAAGTCTGCAATTTATCCCATCAGATAAAGCATAACAAGAAGTTTAATTTGACACCTAATTTACTTTCATATCTTCAGTATTAAGAAAGTTATGGCCATTTTCATGCTCGGAAATGAGTATCTTGCTTCCCATTGCCTTTCAATTGACTTAACTCAAAAGCTGTGATCTGGAAAAATTAAAAGCCCATAACTTTATTAAAAATTAAGAGAACTCAATGAAATTTTCAGTCATTATAGATTGAAGCATTCTGAAACAAATATTAAACAATCTTACTTGGATTACCTGAAATTAAAGTATATAATTAGTTAGTTATCTAATTGTAGCTAATTACAAAATTCAATGAGTAGATCTAAACATCTATCAATTTCTTAAGAAAAGATAAACTTTTTTTTAATTGCCTAAGTGTCCAAATAACATTCACACAATAATCCACAATATAACATAATTTTTAAATCTCATTTTCATGAATTTCTGGGCCAAATGGAAGGAATTTAGTGTTTTATGCTGTAAATAAATGGCCATTTAAATCAACTAGCGAGTGGGTTTTAGCGGAATGCGGTGGATTGGAACGTTGCGGTTAGCGGTGAAGTCGGGGGGGAAAATACTGGGGGTTCATACATTTTTTGGGGACCCCATTTCGCAACATGAAAATAGTATTTATGCCTCCCAAAAAACCAACTTTTAATAAAAAAATAAAGTATTTACCTTTTTTTCTCCCCTACGGAAAATGCTTCCGGTGGTCTGCGGTCACGGCTTTTGAAGGTGATTTTTAAATTACTCTAGTTAACAAATAACTTAGAGTAATTTAAAAATACCTTAATGGATGAAATGTCGGAGCGATTTTTCTTCCGCAATTAAATCGCCCGACATTCATCGATTATCCTGGTCTGGTGAAAATCGGCACTTTAAGCCCGCCCCCCTCTGACAGGCGCTAAAGTCGCGCACACGGGGAGCGGCAGAAGTGCAGCGCCGCTAAAGGTAAGTTTTGTAACATACCTACTTTTTTTAAGTATTTAATCCAAGTACTCAGTTACAATTTTGTTGTTGTGATACTTGATTTAAACCAGTATTTATGAAATCTTAAATGATAATATAATATATATCAAAGTCAAAGTCAAAAGAGTTTATTGTCATGTGTCCCTGACAGGACAATGAAAATCTTTCTTTGCATAGCACAACAGAACATAGAACATATATATTTTACATATTTACACATTTTCGTTTTACTTATACAGTGAGTTACTTAATTTACAAACCTAATCTGACTCCTGGTTTACGGATCCTGCCTGATCGTCTAACAGTAACAGGTTTAGGTGTTGACTCAACTGTAGGCCTATTTGGCTCTGTTTTAATACCCTGACTTTGACCAGAGGAATCTGTTTATTTGTCTGTACTAACTGAACTTTGTGTTTCAATCACAGTGGTCTCTTCCAACTCACTTTCAGGTGAAAACGCAGGGATTAGGACTCAGGGCTCAGTTTTTGGTTCATCCTTGGCTGGAATAATTTGATCAACATGAATACTTTTGATCCTATCTCCAACTTCAACTACGTATCTTTTTGTTCCACACACTTCCACTATTTTCCCAACATCCCATTTGTCTCGACTGGACTTGTTGGGAGGACTGAGAACACGAACCTGCTCATCTGGCTTGAAGTACCTCTCTTTTTTGTGGGAGTCGAAATGGCGTTTTTGACTTAACTGTTTTTGCTCAACTCTCAAGGCCAAATTGTGTTGAGCTCGTATTCTTAGCCTTCTCTTCATCAACAGTTCTGCAGGTGAGTAACCCGTGGTTCTGTACTTCAGCAAGAAACTAGCCAAACAATGCTTCATGCTGAGCTTTGAACTATCCTGCAAAACCTGTTTCTTGAGAGCATATTTGACAACTCTAACAGACCTTTCCGCCGCCCCATTGGAGGCTGGATGGTATGGGGGAACAAGTGGGTGCTTTACACCATTCCGCTGCATGAACTCTTTGAACCGTTCTGACCAAAACTGAGTCCCGTTATCAGAAACAAGTTCTTCTGGTAAACCATGGCATGCAAAAATTGATGTCAACTCATCTATGTTACACTCAGTAGTAGTGCTTGAACCCATATGCTTAACCTCAATCCATTTGGAATGACTATCTACTAGTACCAGTAAGTGATCATTACCCTTTTCACAAAAATCTACATTAACTCTCTGAAAAGGTCTACTTGGCCATGACCCGGGTTGCAGTGGTGTTTTTGGTGGTTTACTCCGGTAATTTTGGCAGACGCTACATTTGCTCACCAGTGACTCGATGTCACTGTCAATACCAGGCCAATACACAAAACTTCTGGAAATTGACTTCATACTTACTATGCCAGGATGTTCGGCATGAAGTTAATTCATAATTTTGTTTCTCAAAGACTCTGGTACAAACACTCTGTAACCCCACTTAATGCATCCCTGCTCACATGATAATTCATGGTGTTGATTATGGAAAGGCTTCAGATCTGAGTTCAGAACTGCGTTCAATCCACTATCAATTTCAGTCCAACCGTTCAATGTCTGGTCATAGACCCTATTCAGCACAGTGTCTTTCTCCATTTCTGCTGCAATTTCTGTTGCAGTCACTGGAAAGAAACTTGCAGTGTGTAGATTGAGTTCTCACTACCCACGTCAGAGTTCTCATGGGGCAACCGGGACAACGCATCTGCAACTGCGTTGCACTCGGAGCTTCTGTACTCCACCTTGTAGTCATACTGGGACAGCAACATTGCCCAGCGCTGCATCCTTGATGCCGCCATGGAAGGTATAGCTGACTTGGCACCAAGATTCACTAGTAGTGGTTGTGATCAGTCACTAGGGTGAAAGGTCTGCTGAGAAGAAACTGATGGAATTTCTTGATTCCGAACACAATGCTGAGTGCTTCCTTTTCTAGCTGTGCATAATTGCGTTGACTCGGTGATAGGGTGCGGGATGCAAAAGCATTACGCTTTTCCTGTCCGTCATTCATTACGTGGCAGATCACTGCACCTACGCCATAACTTGAAGCATCACAAGCATATCGTATCATAGTGACCAAGGAGTTTGTCATAATGCAGATGTCATATGCACGCTGCTGTTCCTTTCCCCATGTCCATTTCACATCTTTTTGTAGCAGACGATGTAGTGGCTTTAGCGCAGTTGCTAAATCTGGAAGGAATCGTGCATAGAACTGCACCATCCCAAGGAATGATTGTAGTTCTGACACATTGTTCAAGTACAAGTACAAGTATTCTTTATTGTCATTCAAACTTGTTAGTTTGAACAAAATTAAATACCTTCCAGTCATAACAGAGAATAAAATAACAGAGCACGCAATGAACACAGTTTAACATCCACCACAGTGAGTCTACCAGACACCTCCTCACTGTGATGGAAGGCAAGTCTTAAGGTCCTTGTCTCTTCCTTCCTCGTTCTCCCTCTGCGTTGAGGCGATCCAGGCTTTCGATGGTGTGCCCCCCGCCAGGTGATGGTAAGTCCCGTGGCCGGTTCAAACTCCGCGGCCCGGGGCGGACGAAGCTGCCACCCCAGTCCAGCGGGCGAAGCTGTTGTTGCGGGAGCTCCGGAGAATCGTTCACCAACCTGGGACCTGTGAGCTCCCGATGTTGTCGTCCACTGGGCCCACGGCCGAAGCCTCCGAGGCTCCGAAGCTGGGCCGCCGCCGCCGCGCCACCACAGCCCCGAAGTCGGCCAGCCTTGCGATGGTAAGCTCCGCGATTAGGCCTCAGTGCAGACGGAGACGGCAAAGAAAAGGTCGCAACCCCCCGAAGGAAGAGACTAAAACAGGTTTCCCCCGCCCCCCAAACTAAAAATAAACTAAAACATATGTCCTACAACAACAAAAAAACACACAAAAAAGAAAAAGACAGACGGACTGCAGGCGAGCCGCAGCTGCTTGGCAGCTCCGCCACTTCCAGTTGGGTTTTGGAGCATTCACTATTGCTTCAACTTTTGCCTTCACAGTGTGAAGATCGTTGGCATCTACTTTGAGTCCAAGGTATACCACCTCTGACTGCGCAAATGCACATTTACTTTGACGCAGTTTGACATTGTGTCAGTTCAGTCGTGTGAGAACTTGCTCAAGGATTTCCAGATGTTCACTATGCCCTCTGATAATCAGTAGGTCATCCTGGTTGCACACACAGTGCGGAATGCCTTGTAACATTTTGTCCATGACAGACTAGAACATTTTCGAGGAATATTTCACACCATAGGGTAGTTTTGTATATGAATACAAGCCCTTATGTTAGGTATGTTACAAAACTTACCTTCAGCGGCGCTGCAGTTCTGCCACTGGGCGTGTGTATGACTTTGGTGCCTTTGAGAAGGGGGGGGGGGGGGGCGGCGGGGTGGGGGTGGGGGCGGGACTAAATTGCCATTTTCTCCTGCCTGTCCGTGATATCTTTTCTCGGGCTGCTAGGTGATACTGAAGAATTGTTCCGACTGCCGTTCTATGAATTGTTTTTTAAAAACCGCAGGACAATTTAATGGCTGGAGTAAAATAAAAATCGACTTCTAAAGCCGTCAACGCCGACAACGGGATGGATCTCCCGTACGGGACAAATAAAGGTAAGCCATTTATTTTACATATAAACTTGCTTCTTAGGATTACTTTAATCCAAATTTTACGTTGCAAAAAGGTGATTTAGGCCCCATACGAACTGGGCCTAAATCACCATGTTTTACGATTTTTTTTCACTACGAACCATGTTTTTCCTGCCGATATGGGGTTTAAATTCACCGCAAACCGCAACGTTCCAAACGATCGCGTTCCACAAAAACCCACTCGCAAGATGATTTAAATGGCTATTAATTTACGGGAACTAAACATCAAATTCCTTCAATTTGGCCTATAATTTAATGACAATGAGATTTTAAAATCATGTTTTATTGTGAATTCTTATGTGAATGTTATTTGGACACTTATGGACACTTAGGCTATTTAAAAATGTTAACCTTTTCTTAAGAAATGGATAGATGTTTAGATCTAGTAATTGAATTTTGTAAGTAGCTACAATTAGGTAACTAACTAATTATGTGCTTTAATTTCAGGTCATCCAAGTAAGATTGTTTCATATTTGTTTCAGAATGCTTCAAGCTAGAATAACTGAACATTTCATTCAGTTCTCTTAATTTTTCAGAAGGTATGGGCTTTTGACTGTCCTTGATCACAGCTTTTGAGTTAAGTCAATGGATAAGCAATAGGGATCAAGATGCTAATTACCGAGTATGAAAATGGCCATACCTTTTTTAATACTGAAGATATGAAAGTGAATTAGGTGTCAAATTAAACTTATTTTTATGCTTTATCTGATGGGATACATTGCAGACTTGATTTTTAAAATCTCAAAATTTTGTAACATTGCTACTTATGTGTGTTGACAGTCAAGAACTGCTGAATTTCCTTGTCGACATTGAGTTGGGCATAAGCAAACATGCAAATCCAGTTTAGTGAAGACTCTTGCTCTGCTAAGTTCTTGGTCCGACAATACACAGGTCTCACATCTTGCTCAAGTCGAATGTGTGCAGAGTATCCTGTTATGCCTGTGTAACTGTCAGCAAAAATATTTGCATGTTTGCTTATGACGTTTTCAAGACGTGATTTAGACAAATCAACGCTGAAAATGTTCTTCCAGTCTAACTCTATTCTACTCAGCCAATCCTTTCCAAGGAGGGTTGGTTGATTTCTGTAGCTGGCCACTATAATGGGTACTGTTACTGACTGACCATGATGCTGAACTTTACAGTTCATTTGTCCACATGTCTCCAAAACTTTGCCCGAGTAGGTTTTCAGCTTACTCTCAAACAATGGTTTCTGTGGGAACTTTGTTTCACACAGGTCTTTGCTCAGGACCGAAAAATCTGCTGCCGTGTCAATACACATATCGATTAACTGTTCATTAACCAATAGTTTAGTTCAAAAGTCCTTGCCTTGGTTGGTTGTAGGCTTATCGATGGTTGCATAAATGGTGTACAACCCAAGTTCATTCCTATCTGGGTTCATCTCCAAGTTGTGAACTCCTTTGCTGGTGTTGTCGCTTGTTTCCCGCAGATTGGTGGTTTCCTGTTTTAAGTTTGGCCCGACATGCTGAGGGGATATGGCCTTTCTTCTGGCAGTTATAGCTCTTGGCCATTTTGAACTGACAAAATTGGGATGAGTGATTACCGTAGCAACGATAACAACTGGCTGAACTCGGCTCCCCGCCATATTTTTGTTTTGGTTTTGCGCCTCTTGGTTTGGTTGTAGGCACTGCCTTGTGACTGTAAACGGCCACTGCAGTCCGTGGTGGATGAAACTCACAAGCATTCTTTGATGCCATCTCCATTGTGGTAGCAATCTTGCAAGCTTTCTCGAATATAAGTTCTGGAATGATCATGAGTTTTGACTGAATTCGTTCATCTACTAGACCACAAACAAATCTGTCACGTAGTACGCATCCGAGAAAGGTTCCAAAGTTAAAGTGCAAACTTTTTCCAGGCAACAATGTACTCATGGATTGTCTCATTCTGCTTCTGGTTTCTAGTGCCAAATGTATAGCTTTCTGCAATTTCCAGAGGCTTTGGGTTGAAGTGCTCCTCCAACTTCTTTATAATATAATTGAATGGAACATCATTTGCCTTTATGGGTGCAAGGAGATTCACAAGTGTGCCGTACACTTCAGGACCGATCTCCGTGAGCAGAATCGCTTTCATGCATTCGTAAACAGCCTTTTTTGTTTCAGTCACTATCTCTCCTTCACCACTAATCTCCATTATGTTGTTTGCCATGAAAAACATGTTTGCTCTCTCCATATAGAAACTGAACGTCTCTCTACTCTTGTCAAAAGAGCCAAGGTTTCCGATGTAGCCCATGGACGCTGCCATCATGTCGTTAAAAGTCCATTCAAAAACCCCGATTCCCTGTCTGTTCTGTAACAATTCACCAAAAACTTAGCTGTACAAAGGCTATTCAGCTTAAGGTACTTGACAAAAAAATCTCAGTCTAAAATGTTATGCAATCCCAAGGACGACATCTTGCCACGTAGACACAACATAGAGATAGCCTGACAAACCCTCGACGATTTTTACAGTTGTTGTTTTAAACTACAGTCCCCTGCATTGAAGGATCTGCGGCCTATCGTCTCCAGCTCACAAACAATTGCGACACAACTCTGTATTTACTGTTTAAATTGTTAAACAATACAGCATTTTGCAAAAGGATGAGTTCACAAACTCTATCCCATCCTCGTCGCCAATTTTGTTATATTCCAGACGGCAGAATGAATAACAACTTACACGCAGGTTGCTTGGATCACGAGAGAGAGTTTTATTTCCCAACATTCCCTGTTCATATTAAACACCAACTCATTAACATATATATGAATATGTATGAATACAATCTTATTTTAGCAGTCATTAACGTGTTTAAGTAATTAGGTTAAAATAGCATATTAAAAAATTGTATGCAAACAAGTTAATCATCGATTTGCTATTAAAAGAAATCAAAGCCACAAATCACTAAAACCTAGGCTGACATTTACAGCTGAACTTTGTATCGCTTTAGCCCCATGGTCAGCTAAATCAATAATTACATGCTACCCGTTTCAATATATTTTTTTTTACGTACTCAATTATTTGAGAGTGGATTTTTATCCATCTGTGTCAGAAAACACAAATATATCTGGTTAGCAGAATAAAGGGCCAATAAAAATGTTCAAAATTCATTCCTCTTCACCAAACAATTGGACAGCCGAGGACATTTAAAGGTTGGAAATGAGAAATGAGCAAAGTCAATGCATTAAAATACTTCTACAAAATTAGGCTAAAAACATACCGTATCATCTTATTCTGCCCTACGTAACAATAAACCAATTACCGTGGTACCTTTGTTAATGTTGAGTTTAACTGCTATGTTTTCACCCCTAAAGTTACTGTTTAGCATCAAGGGATCCAATTCTTTGAACAGATTGCTTGCACTGCTCAATAATTAAGGCATGGTAATGAAATCAAAAGAATGAGCAGTTTCTGCAAAGTAGATTTTATTAATGGGTTGTTAATTATGGAAGAGAAACAAGAAAAGCAACTGATCTGTTCTTTTAAAATATAGATATTTGTTCTCAATTTGCTAAATAAACTAGCCTTTGGAATTGACTGGAACACAGATGAAGCTAATCAGTCACTTATTGAATCAGCATGAGCAATGGAATCATCTTCAGATCCTATCGCAATTTTTTTCCTCGGTGCCTGCTTTATGGTAATGTTAACATAGAAACATAGAAAATAGGTGCAGGAGTAGGCCATTCGGCCCTTCGAGCCTGCACCGCCATTCAATGTGATCATGGCTGATCATCCAACTCAGTATCCCGTACCTGCCTTCTCTCCATACCCCCTGATCCCTTTAGCCACAAGTGCCACATCTAACGCCCTCTTAAATATAGCAGGAATGCAGCATCTCGTTAGTCACTTTCCACAACACTTAAAATGAAAAAGAAAGCAGTTCAACAATATGATTTGCTTGTAGAAACAAGGAACTGCAGGAGCTGGTTTACAACAATGGACACAAAGTGCTGGAGTAACCCAGCAGGTCGGGTAGCATCCCTGGAGAACATGGACAGATGATGTTTTGGGCCGGGATTTCCTTCTTCAACTATTACGCACGGGGATTGTAGACTACATTGAACTAACTTTAACAGGAATAATAGGTTCCAAACGTATCGGACATACACGTTTGCGTTTGCTCAGTGGGACGTATCGTCTGGGATTCTGTCGATTAAATCATTGCCGATTATATCCAACCACAGGTTGTTTAAACTCCCTATTGTTCAGCTCTGGGTTCTGCTCCCTTGGTGCCTCATTTTCTAAATACAATGTTACAAAATACTTTACCTGATGCAATGCGAGTTGCAGCACAAAGATTTCCATGCATAATATACTCTGAAATAAATTCCTTAAATACCGAGATAAAGATGTTGCCAGCAGGTTAGCTCTTCTAGTGATTGCCTGTGCTGGTAGGAAAACATTTGACGGGATTATTGAAAATCAGGATTTACCCTGCAATAAACAGCAGAATGCAAAATAGAGGCTTAAGAATTCCAAAACCTGAAAATGGTTGGCAACCATTTTTCTGTCTGTCACAATGTTATCTTCAGCTCTCAGGGTGCAGCATTTATTGTTGATTGTTTCTAAGCATCGGGCTAAGCACTGACAGGCTGGACATAGAGAATGTCATCTGGAATCACAGGGCCTGAACAGAGGTCCAAATGCAGCCACTACACTTTTGGATCATTAGCAATGGAATGAGGAAGTAGGGATCAATATCTGTAGAAAGCCATGCATTGCACAATCTCATTACAATTTTGGGAATTTTAAATAGGCAGGTCAATCATAAAATGAATAGCATCATCCCCAATGTAGCCAGAAACAATGCTTTTCCGATGGGAATAATGATTATGAGAAGACAGGGATAGGCACAACAAGCTGGAGCATACTGTAGGGATAGGCACAACAAGTGAGTCAGGCAGCATCTCTGGAGAAAAGGAATGGGTGACATTACCTGATACATCACCCATCCTCTTTCTCCAGAAATGCTGCCTGACCCGCTGAGTTACTCCAAGGCTGCCAACATTGGGTGAGAGTTGAGAGTGAGAAATTGCGAGTGAGCGTAGCAACCGGGGGGGGGGGGGGGGGGGGGGGGGAGGAGGAAGGGGGTGTGGGAGGGAGGCGTCCTCCCTCCCACGGTAAGGAGCTTTTACATTTTTCAGCTTGAAATTGTGCAATCTGGTGCATACTGTAGCGAGTCTTTTAACTTACACTTGGATGCAACATTTATGCTTTAAATTGGATTAGGTATGAATAAGGTTAGGCTAAATTACATTCCACAATAGAGCCAAGCTCTGCTCAACAGGTGCAGCACATGAATGACTATATTCATGTATGGAAATCAGATTATATTCATACTGTTATGCATATATATATAGAGAAAAAACTCAGAGAAACAAAGCAAAAGTCAGACTTCCATCACTGTTCTGCACAAATAAATCAATCAACCTTGTTCAAGTAGGAACTGCAGATGTTGGAGAATCAAAGATAGACAAAATTGCTGGAGAAACTCAGTGGGTGCGGCAGCATCTATGGAGCGAAGGAAATAGACAACGTTTTGGGCCGAAACACTTCTTCAGATGGTTTCAACTTTACCCTTTGGATATAGAAACAAGACGAAAATAATGCCACATATTCAATCATATATGGTTCAATGAAATTAAGATATATATGTAAAAATATATATGGAAACAGGCCCTTCCGCCCATCAGGTCCACACCGACCAGCAATCTATCATACACCAATTCCATCCATCACGCCAGCGACAATTTACAGAAGCCAATTAACCTACAAACCTGCACTTCTTTCAGATATGGGAGAAACCGGAATATCCAGAGAAAACCCATGTGGTAGTAAGGCAGCAACTCGACCGCTGCACCACCGTGCCACCCCATTAAATTATTTTTTCTGTAATATATTTATTATGGTGTCACGTGAATAAAGATGAACACATGATTCTGATTTCTGCCCTTAGTTGGATAACACAAATGTCCAGTGATTGTGTTTTATGAAGAGGTTGAACTCTTCAGGCTGAAGGTCTCGACTCGAAACATCATCCATTCTTTCTCTCCAGAGATGCTGCCTGTCCTGTTGAGTTTTTCTAGTTTTTAGTGTCTATCTTCAGTTTAAACCAGCATCTGCAATTCCTCCCTGCACTATTTGTTAAACAAAACAGGTCCTATTCTCATTATATAATTTTGTGATCAGCGTGAGAGCATGCATGGGTCTCACGCTCAATGCGTGAGAGTCGGCAGCCTTGCTAATAATTCAAACATTTTATGCAAGTTCCAATTGTTTGGACAAAAATCACTTATTACTGCTTTATAACAGTTATGTTACTTTAAGACTATTTCAGAAATTATGGCAGTCGACAAAAAATCAACTAACAAATTAAAGCAAACTAAAAAAAATAACATGTTCCCTTTCCTGACTCTACCTCATAAGTACTTTAACGCTGTTAACTGAGCAAAGGTATATTAATCTCAAGAATAAAAACGGGGAAAGTGAGGGCAATTTTGCTCAAATGGTAATTCTAAACCCATTCAGATCTGCACAGAGTCAGTTATACACCATGTACATGGCTGGCCCAATTAGTCCATACTGATCAAGTTGGCATTCTGCGTGCCCAGGGACTGGCTGCCGTTCCCAGGTCAGCTTGCGTCCTAGGGATTGGCTGCCGTTCCCAGGTCGGCTCGCCTGCAACAGAATGAGTGGTGGGCGGGGAAGGTATTGACAGGGAGAAGAGGGGGGGCGAGAAGGAAGAGAGAGAGGTTTAATTGAAGCAAGTTGCAGTGAGAGCGTTGCTGTTGCTGCTGCCCGCTAGTGTTGAGGTGGATGGGGTGGTCGTGGCTTCTGTTCCAGGTCGGGACCCCGTGAAAACGAATTGAAAAAAAATACGCGGTTTTTCGGGTTACGGGCCGTGTCCGAACCAGGTAGTCCGAACCCTGTCCTAGGTGCTTGGCCTCATTGTGGTTGTTGCTCCCCCCCCCCCCCCCCCCCATGTTTGAAACTGCTTCACCTGGTTGTTGCCGGCAGCTGCACATTCGACCAGAGAAGAGAAGAGACGCAACTTTACTCACAGCCGTCAACCGACGCTCTTCCCCAGACCGCACAGAGCGCTGGCAGCCGGCGCAAAGGGACAAACTGGCGCAGGGACTGAACTCAGCGTGAGAACTCAGTCATGAGTGTGAGGGCGTGAGAAATAGCTCCAAGGCATGAGTCTCACGCCGAAAGCGTGAGAGTTGGCAGCCCTGGTTACTCCATCACTTTGTCTGCACCTTCTGCATGAACCAGCATAAACCACAACCTCCTACGAGTCTTAAGGGCCTGTCCCACTAGCACGCAACTATATGCGATGAACGCGATCAAACCGGCAGCGGGGGCCGCGCGGAGGTCGGGTGATCCCCTGTACAGGTCCGGTCCCACCAGCATGCGCCTGCATGCGGCAAGCGCAACTAAACCGGCAGTAGGGGCCGCGCGGAGGTTGGGTGAGTGGCGCAACGCGGCGCAAAGCGAGGCGAACTTGAAGCAAGTCCAAGGTAAGTTCGCCAGGACTTAGAGGGGCACACAGAGAGGGGCACCGAGACACACACACATACAGGGCCACGGAGCCACACACATAGAGGGTCACGGAGGCACTTACGAATAGTTTCACGGAGGCACGATGTCCGGGCGGTGTGTAAATGTCGCGGCGACTGCGAGCCGACAAACCGTTGCCGCGCGGGGTTTTTAGACATTGTCGGTTTTTCAGAGCCCCGCGCGGCGTCGGGACGAACTCGGGACGAACTCCGCACAATTCCGCACGGTTCCCGCGATCGAAGTGGGACCGGCCCCGCGACGCCGGACGGCTCAAGCGACCACGTTAGGCCGCGCTAATCGCATCGAGTTGCATGCTGGTGGGACAGGCCCTTTATGAACTTCAAGCAGATTCGTAATTAGTATGGATGTCAGGGATTATGGGGAGAAGGCAGGAGAATGGGGTTAGGAGAGATAGATCAGCCATGATTGAATTGCCGTTCCTTTCTACACATGAGAAGATAGGGATTGGGAAATGATCGGGGTTACCACCAAAATTCCAAAACATACCAGATTACAAATCAAACAAGCATTAAGGCTACAGAGGATTGAGAACAATTGTATTCAGATTCAACAAAATCACCAGCCCTCACATACACATCAAGATTCTTGTGATGATGTTTGTCGATAATCAAAATGGCCAGTCGAGGTTTATTGACAAGTTCAAGAACAACCCGGGTTTTTAATTCAATATTTTTAATCGAAATGTCAACTAATGGTAAAAAAAAAATCAATTTATTCTTGTCAGAAATCATCACACTGTCAGTTATCATAATTGACTTTGGCATGTACAGAAAAAAAAATCAGTGTTCTGACAACAATGAGGGAACTCACCCTCCTTGTGTGATCATCTTTGGACCATTATCCCAGAATGGTCAATCCCCCGGTTCATATCTCTAGTACTCTGCCCGACCTTGAACTGAACCTCTGACTGCATCCAATGCTACGTGCACAAAATTCTGGCCCCCTCGCAACCTTCCTTATCACAGCCTTCCTGCACCACAAAAATTCAAATAACTTTTGTGGTATATGTAAAACCTCTTTATCACCATACCTGACATAATTTTGTGACCTCCTACGAGCCTTATGATCTTTAAAGCAGACATAGATTTACTGATTAGTACGGGTGACTGAGTACGGGCAGGAGAATGAGGTTCGGAGGGAGAGGTAAATCAGCCATGATTGAATGGCGGAGTAGACGATGTAGCAATGTTACAAAATTTTGAGATTTTAAAAATCAAGTCTGCAATTTATCCCATCAGATAAAGCATAAAAAGAAGTTTAATTTGACACCTAATTTACTTTCATATCTTCAGTATTAAGAAAGTTATGGCCATTTTCATACTCAGAAATGAGCATCTTGCTTCCCATTGCCTTTCAATTGACTTAACTCAAAAGCTGTGATCTGGAAAAGTTAAAAGTCCATAACATTCTTAAAAATTAAGAGAACTCAATGAAATTTTCAGTTATTATAGATTGAAGCATTCTGAAACAAATATTAAACAATCTTACTTGGATGACCTGAAATTAAAGCATATAATTAGTTAGTTATCTAATTGTAGCTAATTACAAAATTCAATGAGTAGATCTAAACATCTATCAATTTCTTAAGAAAAGATAAACTTTTTTTAAATTGCCTAAGTGTCCAAATAACATTCACACAATAATCCACAATATAATATAATTTTTAAATCTAATTTTCATGAATTTCTGGGCCAAATGGAAGGAATTTAGTGTTTGATTCCTGTAAATTAATGGCCATTTAAATCAACTAGCGAGTGGGTTTTAGTAGAATGCGGTGGATTGGAACGTTGCGGTTAGCGGTGAAGTCGGGAGGAAAAATACTGGGGGTTCATACATTTTTTTGGACCCCATTTCGCAACATAAAAATATTATTAAAGCCTCCCGAAAAACCAACTTTTAATATAAAAATAAACTATTTACCTTTTTTTCTCCCCTACGCAAAATGCTTCCGGTTGTCTGCGGTCACGGCTTTTGAAGGTGATTTTTAAATTACTCTAGTTAATAAATAATCTAGAGTAATTTAAAAATACCACCATTCATTAAATGTCGGAGCGATTTTTCTTCAGCAACCAAATCGCCCGACATTCATCGATTATCCCAGTCTGTGGAAAAACGGCACTTTAAGCCCGCCCCCCTCTGCAAGCCGCGAAAGTCGCGCACACGGGGAGCGGCAGAAGTGCAGCGCCGCTAAAGGTAAGTTTTGTAACATACCTAGACGATGGGCCGAATGGCCTAATTCTGCTCCTATTCCTTATGACCTTATCGTGTATGTTCTCTGAGAGAGAACCTTAATTGCATTCTGGGGCACATGACTTTAAACTAATCTAAACTAACGTGTAAACCTCTACTGATCCACTTCTCTCTCATGCTCTAACCAATTCTTTGCATATTATGCTCCTTCCAAGTCATTCTGCCAAGTAATCTTAATATGCTTTTGAAATTCTCTGCAAATAAATTGTCCTCTTATAATAACTTCTCATCTCCTTCGCCTCTTCTAACCCGTTCATCATTTGTAGTGCTTTAAGCTATTTCTTATGTTGAGACCAGACTGTAACTGAAATTTCTAAAATGCTGATAATACACTGGGAATTCTCACTAATAATAGTTTAAACACATTAAAAAGTCACACAAGTGATGTAATGTAACAGTGCAGGTGTCAATGACAGTAGGAGTACACAGTGGCACAACTGGTAGAGCTGCTACCTTACAACTCCAGAAACCCAGGTTCGACCCTGATCTTGGGTGCTGCCTGGGCAGAGTTTGCATATTCTCCCTGTGACTGCGTGGGTCTCCTCCCATACGCCAAAGACATGCAGGTTTATAGCCTATGTAAATTGTCCCTAGATGGTGGTGGGCGTATGAAATAAGCTGCCAAAGGAGGTGGTGGACTGGAACAATACATCACGTTCTCCCTGTGACAACATGAGATTCCCCCGGGTGTCCTGATTTCCTCCCACATGCCAAATACGTGTGGGTTTGTAGGTTAATTGGCCTCTTGCGTGTAGGGAGTGGAAGTGGAAGTGAGATAACGTAGAACTAGTGCGTACAGGTGATCGATAGTTGGCGTGGACTCGGTGGGTCTCCAAACTAAACTCAACAGTGGTCTGATTTTGCAAACATTAAAACAGGATTAAAAGCTCCTTTGGATTAAAAGACCAATGTGCCCAAATCACAGTGATCTTGTTGTGTCTCAAAATTCAAAATCTACAACAATAATTTTAATACAGATCGATTAATGTAGATCTCAGAGAAACAAACAATTCAATTAAAATCTTTGGAAAAAATCATACAGCAATTGGTAAAAGTATACGCGTGCACGGTCCCATGCACATACTCACATATAAGACCCAGGCAGAAACTTTGTGAATGTCGTCAACATGCATTTCTTCAATGCAAATGCTGCCAATGGCCAAAGTACACTCCATCAATGTGTAAAATAGCTTGCTCAGTGAAGAGAAAATGTATTTTCACTGCAGGTATCAAACATTTTCTGGAAACGTGTACACAGTGGGGAGTAAAGAAGGCAATATTGCTCTAGCCTTCTGCTCTCTTCTGTGCAGCGATCATTGCGTAGTAATCAAATAGGGGTATTTCCTCAGCAGACCATCCCAGCCTCTGCTCAAAGTGATGAAACTGGTCCCCACCATTGCTGATCCTGAGCACAAATCCAGATTAAATCTAGGACCATCCCGATGCTAAGCAGGAGCAAATGCACTAGCACCACGAATGGTGCACAAACTCAGCAAGCTATGCATATGGATGACATATCAGGAGCACCATTTTAGCAACACACAACGGCAAACTTTAATTCCGAGAAAATTCCAAATGTAAAAACACCACACAATAAAAAAAACATTTTAAATTCAGTATGTTCAAGAAAGAACTGCAGATGCTGGAAAATTCCTTCGCTCCATAGATGCTGCCTCACCGTTGAGTTTCTCCTGCTTTTTTGTCTACCTTCTAAATTCAGTTGTAGGATTGCTGACATTGTCAGCAGTTATGGAAAAAAGGCAGGAGAATAGGGTTGAGAGGAAAAGATGGAGCAGCCATAATTGAATGGTGGCGTGAATGGCTCGATTGTAATCAGGTATTGTCTTTCCGCTGTCTCGTTAGAACGCAACAAAAGCTTTTCAGTGTACCTTGGTGCAAATGACAATAAACTAAAATCTGAAACTAAAACTGAACTGAAAGTGGGCCGAATGGCCTAACTCTGCTCCTATAACTTCCGAATTCTTCTGAATCAGGAATATCACTAAATGTAACAAATAGCAGTTGTACAATGTTTAGCAACATGCTCCCATCCCACCCCAATTGTCTGTGGTGCTAATTTGCTTTGCATTAGCTGCATATTGGAATGCCTTAGTTATGCAACACCTAGCTTCTATCAAAATTACAGGTGCATGGGTGTAATAAAGCTGCCGCATATCGAATGCTTTTGCACTAATTGCTTTTAGTGGGATCCAAAACAAATTGGCAATGAAGCCTCTGAGTAACTATGAGAGTGAAAACAGGCTGCATTTTAAACTATTTGATTATGAGATAAATCAGAAGAGCTAGTCAAATGAACTGCAGATGCCAAAAAGACATGCTGATACACCCACGCACTACAGAAGGAAGCTATTCAGCCTCTTGTGCCTGTGCCATCTCAGAAAGACTATCATGTTACTCTAGTGTTTTCCCATTATCTGGCAATATTCTCATTTTCAATTACTTATCCCATTCAGTGTTGTAAGTTACCACAGCTTCTGCTTTTACCACACCTTGAGTAGGTGGATTTCAAATTGTAACCACTCCCTGTCTCAAAGGGTAACAGCAACAGGATGACAGTGTTACGAGATGGCTATAACGAGAATTTCATCCGTGCTCCAAGACATGTTTCTTCAAAACTCTTCTTGACCCATTGTTGGAAATGTGTATCATTCAAAATAGTTATAAACAAGGAAACATTAAGATATCCTCAATAACCAAATCTTTTCATGACCATGCTGGTGCGTCTTGGGGAATAATTTCACTGTAGATGGACACAAAATATTGGAGCAACTTAGCGGGACAGACAGCACCTCAGGATAGAATGAATGGGTGATGTTTCGGGTCGAGACCCTTCTTCAGACTGAGTATCAGGAGAATATAGAGATGTGGAAGGGTAAGGAGTGAAAACGAGAGATCATGGAAAATGTAGACGGGATCATTGATAGCCAAGGGGAAGGTGACAATGAGGCATACAATCAGTAAAATCTAATCAGAACGACAGTAAAACTAGTTGGAGAACTAGCATGGGGGATGGGGGGGGGGGGGGGGGATGGAGAGAGAGGGAAAGAAAGGGTTACTTGAAGTTAGAGAAGTCAAGTCAATATCAATTTCACTGCTTTTTTTTCCAGCTTTTACCCCAAATGAAAAAGAGCTCTACCTAAGTCTCTCTTGAAAGCATCCAGAGAATTGGCCTCCACTGCTTTCTGAGGCAGAGAATTCCACAGATTCAAAACTCTGTGGGTGAAACCATTTTTCCTGATCTCCGGTCTAAATGGCCAACCCCTTATTCTTAAACTGTGGCCCCTGGTTCTGGACTCCCCCAACATCGGGAACATGTTTCCTGCCTCCAGCATGTCAAATCCCTTAATAATCTTATATTTTTCAATAAGATCCCTTCTCATCCTTCTAAATTCCAGTGTGCATAAGCCCAGTCGCTCCATTCTTGAATATTGAAATAACCCAAAAATATTGATCACAAATATTTAAAAAATCCTTGAGCCAATAGTCATGTTTGTGGTGATTATGTAGTGTGGTGTCCTCTGCAGAGATAGTCATAGTGCGTGGAAACAGGCCCTTTGGTCTCACTTGCCTACACCGACCAACATGTCCCATTTACACTAGTCCCTCTTGCCTGCATTTGGCCGATATCCCTCTGAACCCGTCCTATGTATGTACCTGTCAAATTGTTTCTGAAACAGTCCCTGCCCCAGCTATCTCCTCCTGCAGCTTATTCCATGCACCCAACACTCTTTGCGTGAAAACATTATCCCTCAGGATCCAATAAAATATTTCCCCCTTTACCTTGAACCTATGCCATCTGGTTATTGATTCCTACACACTGGGCAAGTGAATCTGTGCGTTGACCCGATCTATTCCTCACATGATTTTATACACATAAAATACAAAGAAGCTCAACCAATCATGGACATAGTTCCCACAATAATGTATCTATCATAGACTGGCCATCACCAAACCAGAGATTGCAGTTTTTCACCGCCTCCCTCTCTCCCTCGAAGAGACATTTTTGTTTTTTACAAGATACCATGTCTGTCCCTTTCACCTTATATTCAGAATCTATTCAAAGTGCAAAAAATATTTGAATGTAAAATCACATAATTGAAATCTATTGTTGAATTTGTATCTAGCATGTGGTTTCGACATAATATAGTCTCAGTGGCATGCATTATTCAGAGAGGTTCCCTGTAGGATAAACATACCCAAATCTCCATCGTCTATTTATAATATGCAAAGCCTGTAATTCTGCTTCAGAGATGGTGAATTCTCTTGTTCTTGCAACTGCCAGTTTACCATACGACAATGTCATTGTGCAATGATAACATCACATTAGCTGTTCAATAGCCTTCGATCAAAATATTGCAGCCGTGCCTTAAGCAGTCACAATCTGCCTTATTCTATATGAAGCGTGACAATGCTCATGCTAAGATAGTGCCTGAAATGTTGCTGCTTTACCTACTCCTTCACTCTGCACTGTCCTGTATTCTGTAATTATGTAGGGAACATTAGTCAGAGTCATGCAACACAGAAACAGGACCTTTGCCCCAACTTTGCCCATGCCAACCAGGATGCCCAATCTACGCTAGTCCTACCTGCTTGCATCTGGCCTATATCCCTCCAAAACCTTCCGAAAAAAAAAGAAGTGCATCTGCTAATTGTTTTCAAATGTTGACAATATTGACGTGATTTTTCTTCCGTTTGTAATCCCTGGAATGATTGGAGTTTCATGGACTGTGGACACGTTCAGTGACTGATGGAACAGCACTACCAGCAAGAGTCATAGGTAAGAGGAAAACGGGCTGCATCTGACAGTCTGTGCCGCAAGTCTGGAGCTCCTGACCTTAATTTAGAGATCCCTATTTAAATCCCTGCTACAATACAGCCCGCAACAATTGACTGTTATTTTTGCATGAGATGCCTTGATTTCATTCAATTCCCCCAGAATATAACCTAGCTTCATAAACAAAAAAACGCAGGAAAGATCGATGCCGACTGGCCTTACACCTGTACCCGAGTGAGTTTAAGCATCTACATAACAGAGTTGTCAAAACTCCTTACAATGTAGCTGAATGTTGGGTGATTTGTGTAGCTGCATTGTTACACGCAACATGCACTTTCAAGTCGAATCACTCAGATGGTCTGAGTGGTCTGAAATACTCTTTAATACTCAAATACCGTGTGACACTGATCCTTTATATAAATGGTCCACATAACGTTAACATGATGACTCTTTTATCATCCTTGCATTCTCGCGTTTATCCTTGTAGTGGCACTTAATGACCACTCAACCAGATCTGCACTGTTGTGTAAAGACTTCCACGTGCAGAAACATTTTTTTGCAGCAAATTGGTTTTCTGAAAATCTAAAGTCTCCTTGAATAAATGTTTGGCAAAGTTTTGCGTGCCTAATAATTCTAGCTTTAGAAGTCCGGACTAGTTCTATGTCATCCACTCCCAACACACTAGGGGTCATTAACAGAGGCTTATTAACCAACAAACCAGCGCATCATTGGGATGTAGGAGGTAATCTGAGCACCCGGGGGAACCCATATAGTCACAGGGAGAACGTGATGTATTGTATTGTACCCGTCTACCACCTCCTTTGGTGGTTCATTCAATACCATCCATATAAAAAGTTTGCCTCTCAGATCCCCTTTAAATTTTTCCCATCTCGCCATAAACCTATGCTCTCCACGCTGGGGGGAAAAATATGTACCTATCTACCATATGTATGCCCCTCATATTTTTATACACCATCTTTTAATACCTCCTTTCTCTGGAAAAATAAAGTAGTCACTGCCTCTGACTATATCCAATCTTGCCTTATAACATAAGCACAGGTAACATTGCTGTGAATGGTTACTACACTGGCTAGCTTAATCACATCCTTCCTAAAGTGAGATGACCAGATTTGCTCGCAATATTTCAAGGCCAGCCTAACCAACAAATTCTGTGAATGAAAATCAACTTAATTCACAAAACATTAGTTCTCCATCAACATGCAAAACAATGGCAGCTTCATAATTCTCGGTGCCTCTTTGGCCAATAGGGTTTTGACCTACCAGTTTACTGTCAAGGTGGACACGTCCCAGATACTGAGGGTGGAGGCAAATCATCCGAGCTATTTACTGCATGCTTTCAAAATCCAACTGGAACTTCAAGGCAGCACTTTGTCACATTACAAAGTGCAGAATATTGCAACAGATGTTCTTACTTATTTATTTAGAAGACGAGTAAACATGGGCCCCACTCCTGCCTGTATATAATGTTAGTAAGACAAATATCGCCACGTTACACTAAAAGAAAAATGAAACAGAAAATGGTGGGCATTATGATGGATGGCATGCAAGCAGTACCGCTACTTTTCAAATATGCCAAAACATGCTAGGAATGTCTATCACATTAATTTTGAACCTCTAGCTTGTATGGTGTCAGGATGTATCTATATGATGACATTCTGGATTTATCAGGAAATAACAGTTCATATGTGAGACAAATGGAAAAATCACAGTGGTTAACTATATTATATATACTGCCACAAAAGAGAAAACCATCTTGAAGTTGCAGAAATTAACCAAAATTAAATGTTGTCTTTCTGGATTAAAGGACATCTTTGTACGCTGCAATCCACTTTGTGACAATCAGAACTCGTGTCAGCAATTCCCAGAATAATTTTACAATTTTACCCTCAAACAAATCTCCATCCTTTCTCTTTTGCAAATCCACCACATGTAACTTTCAATTGATTTTAAAATCGGCCTTACCTTTATAAGAACAGAAAACACGTGACAACAATAAACACAAACCCAACATAAATAAATTTGATCAAAAATTTATTTAGCTTGTATTTTTCTTTTTGTTGACTTTAACTTGTTTAAAACCAATTTATAGCAATTTGCACAAGTTGAAAATATTGCTTGCTTACAACAGTTCATAGACACATAGATTCAAACAATACACAACATAAGTTAAACATAAATTGTACAAAACAATGAAAAATAAATGGACTGCACAAAAAGCAGACATTGGCGTAAAACACAATTAGAAAATTAGAATTAAGATTGGGGAGGTTGGTTCCAGAACCTGGTGGCTGTAGGACAATAGCCTTTCCTGAGCCGGGTGGTAAGGGATTTCAGGCTTTTGTACCTCCTGCTCGATGCTAGCAAAGAGAAGAGGGTATGTCCGGGAAGATGGGGATGCTTGATGATAGATACCACCTTTATGATGTGGGCTCTAATACACAGAGGAGAGACTATTCCATTGTCCAAATTCTTTCTTGTATGATTTCCAGTCATGGTGTCAGGAAATATTGCTGGCTCATAAGAGAACTGGAAAGCATATCCCATGTCTCTGTTGTAACGTTAGCTGCACAACTCTCCCCGACCCCCAATTCCTTATTGCAGTTCTCAAAACTCTCAACAGATCAACCACAGATGGCTTTCAAAAAACAAAACTGGCATGTTCAGCTTCTTCTATTAGCAATGGTACAAAGAGTGTGCTGTTAAGGGTTCAGTAAAAACAATTCAAACAATTGTGCTGCTGTCTCAGCACAGTATAATAATGTTTGTGTCAATGATTAAATGATATTATTTAGCCCCATCTGAAGTCGGAGTGCAACAACCTCCATTATTCACATTCCTTTCTGATTAAAATAACATGATCAAACAACATGGGAAAGCAGGCTGGAAGCACACTTCAAGTCTAGTGTGTTCAGTGTTATAGTTCACAAATGGACGTTAGCCCAGTTGTAGCATTATGTGCTTTGTATCGTGTCAGCAAATCTCACTGTAATATGCAAATTATTGCAATAAGTATTACTATCGTACCAATATAAATATCATCGCAACACAATTATAACGTTAGTATAAATGTTAGTTTGCATAAGAATTGCCATGGTGCCAACGTTAATGCAATAAAAGTAACTGCAGCACAAATATTGCTGGAATATAAAGATCGGTCTGGGATAAATATTACTGCATTTTAAAAATGACTGCAGTGTCCTTTTTATTGTAATATAGGTATTTATAATAGAATGAATCTTGTTCAAATACTAATGTTACTGCAATACAAATTTATGGTAGCTTAGATATTACTGAGAGATGTATTTATGGTAAAATTCTTACTGCAACATAAAATATTACTGCAATATATTCTCAATGCACTACAAACAATCACATAATAAGTATTACAGTATAATATTTTTTTGAATTATAAAGATTACTGAGACATGTTATGGTACACATCTTACATAAGCATTAATACCACTGTGGTATTACTTTTCCTGCAGCACTAATATTACTGAACTAAATATTACAGTACCATAAATATTCTGCATGCATTAATAGTACTATGCAAGATATTACTAGAAATCATATTGAAATATGTTTAGAAATGCATTATACATTTTACTGTTGTATAACTATTCTTACTGTATATCCCTGTGATAACTATTACAAATGTTATTGTATTAAAAAGCATGAGTGGTATCACATACTCACTTGGTTCATTGACATTCTTATTTTGGAAATATTTTCATGGCTCCAAGGTTCACTGTCTCAGGAGAAAGCATAATAGACTGAAACGTGGAGGTCTTTGAAAGTCCACTTAGTGATCATGTCAAGTCTACATCACTTCAGATTTACTATCGATCCAATGACAAGCCAGTGCTGAGCTTCCACTCGCGTCTGTCTCGAGAATGGCATCGGGAATTGGTTTGGATTGCATGGAGCCAGAGCGGCTTCTGGCACCATCAACCCACAATACGTAGTGGAGCGACAGAGAACGGGAAAGCAAGTGATCATGCAAATATCTTTTTCCCCTTGTTACTGAGTGGTACTTTCATATTACTCACTTGTAAAAATAAATACAACGAAAAAAAGAAAGCTGCCACTGTGGTAGAAGGAATACTCATGGTATTTAATATTTTTACAGGCATGTAAAAATCTCACTCTTAGTGTCAGATCGTGGAACGAGGGCTGAAGAGGGCCAGACGTGGAGAGGGACATCGTTTCGCAAACGGCTGCAATGGGCCTTTGTGGCACAGAAATTGTGCCTTTTGCATATGGAATCAGTGGGTTGCTTCGTACATATTGCACCAACTGGGGTGACTGTGCTTATGTATGGGGACAGTCTTGCTGAGCTGTTTGCAAAAAATGTATTTTGCTGTACCTGGTACACATGACAATAAAGAAACCAAGCCCATGTGGTAGATTTGATTACCAGTGCTAAATGAATGGTGCACCATTAGGGGTGCTGACATTCCACTGGAACCTGAGCCCGTTTACCTTCTCTGGTTGATTTCTAACATTAGATAGTGCTGTGCAGTCAATTTTGGTGAGACAATCAACCACAGCTCAGGCTCCTTTGTCAAAAGTGAGTAGAGGATCTCTTGGCACTGTTTCAAAGCACAGAAGGAAAGTTATCCCTGATGTCAAGCCCAATATTTATCCCCCTGATTACATAAGTGCAATAGACTTGCCCATAAATTATAAAGTAACAAGGAACTGCAGATGCAGATTTATAAAAAATATATATACAAAATGATGGAGTAAATCAGCGGGTCAGTCATGTGCATTAAATGTCCACATGTAGCAGGTTGTACTTTGACCTGTTAGGAACCGTATTTTGGACAAAGACTAAACTCACATCCAACTCAGGGTGAAGTTTAGTTTAGTTTAGAGATACAGGGAACAGTTCCTTCGCCGACCAGCAAATACCGTACCATAATTATACCCTACACACTACGGACAATTTACAGAAGCCAATTAACCTACAAACCTGCACGTCTTTGGAATGTGGGAGGTAACCGGCGCACCCGGAGAAAGCCCACGTGATCACGGGAGTACTCTCTCCATACCGAGAGTACCCGTAGTCAGGATCGAACCCAGGTCCCTGGCGCCGTAAAGCAGCAACTCTATCACTATGCCGCCAAAGTCATAACTACAGCACGGCTTACAAGAACTTGTAAGAACTAAGGATGGGATGTGACCTCAGATAATGACTCGAGTTCCCGAGTGCTGAACTGGATCGTTCTGAGGGAACATAATAAATCACTCTTATTTACCCATGTGAGCTTTTTCTGACTGAAAACTGTTTCTCCATTGACAAACTTTCTCTTTATTCACTTGGTTTGAGAAAGTCTGCTATATTTTGAGGTAATTTAATATCTATAACAATTGCAATTCTTTTTTTTTAATGTGAAGGATTTTCAATGAAGTTTGGTATCACTCCACCTCTGCAGAAAGTAATATTTAACCAATCGTAGAATAATACAGCACAGAAACAGGCACATCACCTCACCACATCCACTCCAACCTTTTGGGCCATCTACACTTATCACAGGTTTTCCACATTAGGACAGCAGTCTTCTATGCCTTCCCTATTTAGGCTCATGTCTTAAATGCCTCTTAAACATAGTAATTTAATCTGATTCCCCTTTCTTTTCTGGCAGAGCATTCCAGATATCAAACACTCACTTGGTTAAAAACGTACCCTTCAGATGTTCTATTAAACAATTTTCTCTTACCTTAACAAAACCCTCTTGTTTATGAGACCCTTACTTTGGGGGAAAAGTTGATTTTGACTAAATACTCAGGGTACGAAGGCAGAGCATTTTGTAAAATACTAAAATCATTTTTTAAAAGGGTGCTATTGATATTAAAATAAACTGTTATGAATTCTACACCCACTGTGAAACAAATTAGAGTGAATTTAACAAACACAGAGAACAGCATTGTACATTGAAAATACCTCCAACCATACCTAGACTCTCCACATGTGCCTGCAGTCTCAGATTTAATGAACTAACCAGGCTCCAAGTACTGAGATATCCTGGGAGCAACTGTTTTAAATAGAGAGAAAAATAATATCACAAAGTGCTGAAGTAACTCAGTGGATCAGGAAGCATCTCTGGAGAACAACGATAGGTGACATTTTGGGTTGAGACCCTTCTTTAAATAGGGATTATCTGATTACAAAGGATCATGAGAGTTGTAGGTCGTAGATGGTCTCGACCCGAAACGTCGCCTATCTCCTTCGCTCCTTAGATGCTGTTGCACCCGCTGAGTTTCTCCAGCTTTTTGTGTAACCCATGAGAGTTATAGGCCCGTCCTCGTCCACAGCTGCAAAATAATAATCAAGTAGGGAGAAGGGCATAAAGATATTTTGGGTATAAAGTATGACCATTTCTTCACATTTTCACATGTCTTGAAAATCAAAATAGGTTTTTAACCCAACCTATCTCCTGCCCCATAAACATTTGTGTAAAGATTCCCAAGTACACCAAATATTCGGACCTCCATGCAAGTGTTACAGTAGGTAGGAAAATCGGGTTTCCTGTGAAGGTAAGGTTTACATGACTGATTTCACTGAAATGCTTGCCATCCATTCTGAAATGATGCAGCAATTATTAATTAATAAAGCCAATATTATGAGGTGCATTCTTTAAGGCGGAAATTGACATATTCTTGATTAGTAAGGGTGTCCGGGGCTATGGGGAGAAGGCGTGACAATGGGATTGAAAGGGAAAGATAGATCAGCCATGGCAGAATATCGGAATAGACGATGGGCCAAATGGCCTTATTCTGCTCTTAGAACATGATGAAATGGCACCAAACATGGCGCTGTCGGCATTAAATGTAAAACAAATTTCACGATGTAATATGGTTAAACGCATATGTGACCACAAATATCCATTGAACCCAAACTTATGAACATTTGCTGAGATGAGACCTGTAGTTCAAACCAAGGAGGCATCAATGAATCACTTTCATGGAACCCTGTTCTTTTTAGTAAAAGCACAATTGTAACTTTACTAAACCACTAATTCTGACTTCATGTATTTCCACTGGAACAATGGTGCCACCATGCCCATTAAACTATCATTTGACAATTTGGTTATTTAACAAATGCACTGAATATGAACCACTAGTATTGTTTACTTGCTGCAGCTTCACCCTTAATAAAGATGAGAGAATGAATGAAACCACATACTTTCCACCCACATGCTCATTCAACTCTTGCCCGGTGTTTGCAAAAAATAGAACCAAGCAAGCATTCCCCAGGGTTAAAAGGTGACAAGGAAAATGTGATGGTCATTCCCACAATCAACCTACTTTCAGCAACCCATCACTGGAACAGCCGCACTTTCACCACATTAGTCCAAAATACTCAGATAGTCATAAAGCACAGAAACAGCCCTTCGTCCCATCAAGTCCATGACAACCATCAGGCAGCTATTTACCGATATATTAATCCTACACTAACCCCATTTGATTTCAGGATGGTTTTTCACTGCCTGTTAGGACACACTCTCAGCAGAGATTCATCTTCTCCTCACCAGCTCAGGAACATTCAAACAGATTACTGCGCATCCACCAATATCCCAGCAAAATCAACCACACTTTGATATTTTGGCATATGTACAATCAATACTGAAACCATTCAGGTCTGCCGGCATGCTTGCCACTGAGCTTTATTCCCACTGCAAGATGAAAGGCAACAGTATTCTGTTCACTTTCATGAAGAATTTGTGCTCTAATACAGACAGTGGGAGAGCTCAGGATGGCTGCTTGGAGCAAGTGTGCAGAAAAATGCAGAGCTGTTAATTCAAAAATTGGCCAACAAGGTAAAAACATTTTGTATGTTAAATAAATTAAACATTGCAAAGGAGACGTGAACAAGGACGATTGTTGAAGCTGAAACACTCCAGCCCAGAGTTGTTACATTAATCTATCTCAGTTTAAGTAAATTGCCTGCTGTATATATTGCTGGTACTGGATAGGCATTGATTGTTGCTACATTTTGTACCTTCACATTTATGTCAACAGTTTTCTTTTAGTGACAATACAATTGACTGTAGCATCTGTGCAAAGTGAGATGTCGCTGGAAAAATAAGCTTATGTGAGATGTCGCTGGAAAAATAAGCGGCAGCCACTTAATGTGAAAAAGGGTCTCATTTGCACAACTATTAGTCAACACTGGGGAGTTCATACAACCCAGTTCAGGATGAAAAGAAAGAAATGCTTGAGGCACTGTCTTTGGTGTATAAAAAAAGGCCAAACAGGCTAGTGTAGAAAGGTTTGAAAAATCAGGGCCACCTTGAAAAGGATAAGAGGGAGATTGTGTCCCCTATTCCAGTGGGATTATAGCAACATCCAGCTAGGCAGGCAGTGACTTTGTTTTAGGGTAATCTTACCCCTTTAAGGAATGATGCATGTTGATAATGATCTTAGAAAGAGAGCTTTGCTCCACTTACACTTTTTTTAAAATGTTCCCTTTTCCCTCCTGGGACAAACACAATGCAGCAGATTTTCTACCACATATCACACACGCACATGCGTGCACACACACTCTCACACGTACCCGCTCTCACACGCACACACCCACACTCATGCACTCTCACACACACACACACCAATTTTTGGGTTTCTATTTTTGATTCAGCTTGAGGGTGTTTATTTTAGTTAGGTTTTTTTTTGCATTGAGCACAATTGGTTAATTTTGATAATTAAATAAAACTAGCCTTCAGTTTATGTGTGAGCAACTAAGTCCAGATAACAACAAAGTTATGGATTGACATGACATATTTAACAGACTGATTCTCATAGTTACACAACGTAGCTCTTCTGCAAACTGAGGGCTACCAGGTCTGTAACATCTGTTAGAAGCTGTGATACAGGCCGAGCTTAATTATGTCCCCCATAAGAAGACATTGGATTTCATTATTCATGCCTTTTTTCACGCAAACACAAGAATTGATAAAAGTCTAGTTTGCAAGCAGGCAGGAAAAGAACAGAACCAAAGGTATTCCCATCATCATGAGTTCACAATTTATAGGAACAAATTTAGGTCATTCGGCCCATCGTCTATTCTGCCATTCAATAATTCTTTACTATATTTACCTCTCAACCCTATTCTTCTGCCATCTCCCCATAACCTCTGGTATCCTTACTAATCAAGAATCTCCAACTTAAAAACATCCATTGACTTGGCCTCCACGGACGTCTGTGGCAATGAATTCCACAGATTTACTCCCCTCTGACTAAAGAAATTCCTCCTCATTCCATTTCTAAAGGTATGTCCTTTTATTCTGAGGCTGTGAACTCTGGTTCTAAACTCTCCAATGTCAATGTTTTGAACAACTAGAGAGCAGTCCTGAACTTCACTGGAGACCCTTAGACTATATTTGATCTGTCTTTACTGGTTTTATCTTGCACTAAACATTATTCATGTTATACCCTTTATCGTGTATCTGTACACTGTGGATGGCTTGATTGTAATCATATATTGTCTTTCCGCTAGCACGCAACAAAAGATGTACCTTGATAGGCGTGACAATAAACTAAGCTCAAACTCCTTTGCTTTTACTGAGATTAGTGGTTGATTGGTTGAGCTTGGGAGACTGCTCAGCACCCCAGCCTTTGGAATGAAACCCTTCACCCTGAACAACTGCCATAGTCAGAGTCATACAGCTCAAAGGGCCGAAAGGCCTACCCCTGCACTTATTTTTCAATATTTCTAAACAGGCCCTTCGGCCCAACCTGCCCCCACCGGCCAACATATCCCATCTACACTAGTCCCACCTGCCTGTGTTTGGCTCATATCCCTCTAAACCAGCCACCAATTTTAATTTGCTTTCAACTATGCTTTTATGTTTAGATATTATTCACCCTCATCATGCCACTGCACCCACCATGAACAAGAGTCAGTAGTTTGAAATCCTGCTATGAATGCTGCGTGCAACATTCTACAAAACAAACTGTTACATCCGCATGGTTGCCAATTCACATGGGTGTGAAGTTTTATCTGTGAAAACAGTCAACTTGTATTTTTCCAAATGGTTGCTTTTTAAATCAGTTAAAATCAAAAATTAAATGAATCCCTCACATTCTTTACTGGAAAGAGGTCTTAATCAGGAACATAAGTTAGTAATGGCATCAGTTACATTATGCAATACTTTGCCAAACATGTGTCCAGACTAAATGAACACAGCATCCTCTCAGTAAAGATCTAAGTTGCATTTATAAGGAAACTGGTTGAGTGGCCATATGTGTAAAATGAAAACAGTATAGAATTACCTGGAAGCCTATCTCAAATTGCAATTGATTCACAAGCTCTTTTACAGGCATTTCCATATTTCTTCCAGTAATTTCCAAACTGTAATATCTTCACATTACGTCCTTACTGAAACCCCTGGAAAAATCTCCGTGAGGCAGCTCATTCCGAGAAGGTACCATATAGCTGCTATTAATGCAGTTTGCCTCCATGGTGAATGATATGTATAAACAAGGTTACTTCTGAGAGCATCCCTGATAAAGGCTGATTGACACTATTGGAACTATTCAGAGAAGCACTTACAGCTTCATTAACCGGCAGACCACTTCCATGGAACATCTCTCAGTGCTTTTAGCAAGGACTTTGCTTTTTTTCTTACTTTTTTTATGTTTTACTTGGCATTATATTAAAAAAAATCCTGCAGACAATTTTCCTTGTGCCGGCACTGCAACAGCCCTCTTTAATCTTCCTTGCTAACATTAATCTCCATGGGGAAATGCAGACGAGAGAAAAAATCACAAGGATTTCATAATTAGTCAGAGGAAAATGCACCCAAATATCAATGGACTTACATTTCTTAGTCCATACATTAATATTTTTTATAAGCAACAAATCATACACTAGCTTGATAGCTACAGGATGCAGATTGGAATTTGCAAACTATAAAGCATTATGTAAAAGAAATGGCACATAATTTAAATACCGTATTCCCACTGGGTTGAAATGTTTTGTACCTTTTGTCTGCAGCAAATTGATTTGCAGAGAATCTGCATTAAATCAGTAGGAAAGAGAGCAAAGGGCTTATCAAATGTACAAAGATACTTGTGGATTATTAAATTGATTTCAAACTCAAGTGCTGGTTTTGTAACGATGAATAAATTCCAGAATTTAGTTTAGAACATTAAATTTAAGAAAAACATGTATTGTCATCATAACTTCCAGCATGTTTTGAGATATCTAGATATGTGACTGAAATTAGCTGATACCATGAATCATTATTGAATAAGTTTGTGACTTTGTAATTTAGCTTTAGGGAAGAAATATTAACTTTAGGGAGGGAATAGAGTTTAAATGTTGGAGAAGACCAATTTTTGATTGTATTGGAGTTCCCCAACCATTACCAGCTAACTCGTTATCCAACACCATGCTCAATTTCGTTGAATTCTGTGATGAATATCAAAACAATATATTATATTGTGTATCGGATGGAGACAGAAAAATGCACAGAACTTCAATTTATATTATACCTTGTCACATTCATGAGAATAGTCAAAGATTTTTACTGTTAGATAAATGGCAAGGGATTGGACAAAGCAGTCCAACAAACAACACATCAAATGAATGTCTGAAGAAGGGTCTCGACCCAAACGCCACCCATTCCTTCTCTCCAGAGATGCTGCTGTTACTCCAGCATTTTGTGTCTACCTTCCATTTAAACCAGCATCTGCGGTTCTTTCCCGCACATGAAATGATTGATTGATTGGGTAATTGTTCATAATTCCAGATTCAGGGGCAGTTTCTTCCCAGCTGTTATCAGGCAGCTGAACCATCCTATCGCTACCAGAAAGCAGTCTTGACCCACTATCTACCTCATTGGAGACCCACGGAATATCTTTAGTTGGACTGTTCTGGACTTTTCTTGCGCTAAACGTTATTCCCATTATCCTGTATCTGTGCATTGTTGACGGCTTATTGTAATTATGTAGTCTTCCCTCTGACAGAATAGCAATGCAGCAAAAAAAAGCTTTTCACTGTATCTCGGTACATGTTACAATATTAAACAAAATTAAACTAAATCTTTTTGTGGGGTCATGGCTGAGAAAATAACTTTTCTACTACGTTGTTTTACTCCCTGCTTTTCTTGTAATTGCAGCAAGGAGTTATAGCAGGGGTCCACAAACTATGGCCAGCTGGCCACATACAGCCCGCCACCAGATTTTATCCGGCCCGCAGCAAGCTCTTTACACGTTCCGTGCGGCGGGCTATTTAGTGGGTTCTGTGGTCACGCGGAAACTTACACGTCAGTTTGCCGTAGGCTATCAAGTTGAGGGTTTGTGTGCAACTGCTGACAGGTTACCGTTAGTTGTATGTGACTAATACCCAGGGGTGCAGTGCTGCCGGAGCTCACCGCAGAGCCGCTCTGGCACCTCTGTAAAAAAAAACCCAAAATAAACAGCGGGGAATTTTAACTAGCGGGTGTGTGGTCAGGGTAACCTGGATAAAAGAGGGGAAAGGGGAAGACCCATCATTACTGAGGTTCCCTGTGGAGGGGAGGAGCACTAGGGCCCAGCAGAGTCAGACCACGTGCTGTCTGCATTGTGGAGGTTGTGGGCCTGGTGCTGAGGGGAACTCTGGTGAGGTGACGGCTCTGGCCCGCTGGTGGCCGGTGGAGAGACGACGGTCGGCGGAGTCGCTAGTGGAGGCCCGTGGGGGGCTGGAGTAGAGTTACGTGTTGGTGGCAGCAGCATCGGTGGCCCCGGGAAAACAGTGAAGGTCAGCGACAGCGGCCTGTGAGTGAGCGAGGGGGTGAGTGAGTGAGTGGCTACAAGTTTTGTTTTGAATTTCTTCCATTTGTTTTACTTAAGTTGTTCTTTTAAGTTCATTAAATTTATAAAACTGACATATCTTAATTTTTTTCCAATGGCCCGCAAACATGTGCCAAATATATAATGTGGCCCTCGTGCTGAAAAGTTTGGAGGCCCCTAGGTTAGACAATAGCAAATGTGACCCCACAATTTAAAAGAGAGAGAAAGAAAAAGAGAGAGAGAGAAAAAGAAGAGAGTGAGAAAGAGAGAGGGAGAGAGAGAGAGCGAATGAATGAATGTGGTGAACCACTGATCTGTTAGCCTGATGGTTGGGAGAATGTAGGAATCTATAATAAAGAATGTGATATCAATGTGTTTAGAAAATGATTATGTGACAAAGCAGAACCAACAGACTTAATCCAGAATCAACACGGACTTATGAAAGAGAAATTATGTTTGATTAATCTTTTAGTGTTATCCAAAGTGTTCACCAAGGGCAAATTTCAAAGTGAGGTACCAGAACCAAGAGATCTTGGAACTAGAAGAGCACTTTATGAAAATGCTTCAAATAGCGTATGGAATCTTGGATTTTATAACGAGTACCCGAGCAAGAATGTTCTAAATGTCGCGCCTTCAGAGAAATTTGAAGGTTTGAGTGATGGTGCAGAAAATACACCAAAATGATTACAGGTATAAGGGATCTTCCTTTCATTGATGGACTGGAGGAGCTGTTTTGTTTTCCCTCGGAACAGAGGAGGTAGCAAAGGGATCTAAAATCATAAAGAGAAAAGCCAAAACAGCATGAGTGGCACAGCGGTAGAGTTGCTGCATTGCAGCACCAGACCCAGATTTGATCCTGACTGCGGGTGTTGTCTGTATGGAGTTTCAACATTCTCCCCGTGACCACGTGGTTTTCTCCATTTTCCTCCCACATTTCAAAGACATACAGGTTTATAGGTTAATTGGCTTTGGTAAAAATTGCAAAATTGTTCCTCTTGTGTAAGATAGCGCTAGTGTAAGGGGATTGCCGGCTGTTGTGGGCCGAGCCTCGATGGGCCGAAAGGCCTGTTTCTATGCTGTGTCTCTAAACTAAACTAGTGAGAAACTCCAATCCTGAAATTCAGTTTCACTGATGTCAAGCCAACTTCAGAATGATCCAGGCTCATGCTGCAAAAGTAGCAGCAATAAATTGGAAAATGCTCTAACACATCTTTTTTAGCTCCTTGCATTTAGCCAGTTGCCAGCAGACTTCTTTTTTTGTTAATTTTCGACCATCCGTGACATGCTTTCTAAGCAGAAGCAGTTAGGGAAGATGATAATGTTACAAACAACGAACCTTTCCAGAAAACTCATCGATGCTCATTATTATTAAATACATTTCTGAGCCACAAGGTTATGCATTGTTCTGTTTAAGGACCTTGGCTGAGCTGTCTTCCACACTATAATAGAAAGCTGTATCTTCTGATTCTGTCCTTCCATATTCTTCTAAAGTTGCATGCCGAAGTCTGTGGGGAGGCGGACTATAAGCAGTTCAGAACTCAGTCTTCAACCAATGCAAGAAACGTCACTTTCAACAGCAAATAAAACGCACAATTTTTTTTTTGATTTGGCAGGATAGTCTTTTTCGGGCTTGAGGCACAGTTCAAAGTGGCTTGCAAAATCAATAACATTCTCAAATCCCCTTTCCCCCCCTTCTTGCTGTGTTTTACACCATCAGTTTCCAGCATTTCCGGGTGGCATTTTCCAGGGTGTCAGAGAGCTTCATTTGAACAGTCTGACCACAAATCAGCAGAGCCACGAGCTTGTCTGATCAATGGCTTCAAAACCATCTGGTTCATGTCATCGTTAATTAGTGAAATCATATATTAACCAATTAGCAGGATCATTAAATCCATGCGATCACTAGTTAGTGCAATCATTAGGTTAATAAATCTTTTCAGGTTACTACAATTGCTCAGTAAACAGTTTTGTTAGTGTGAGCATTTAAAAAAAAAACTATTTTTGTTCATAATGGTTCTGTGAACAATAGCGATTTAAATAATTAAAATGGCCCCCTTTTCATGTTTTGTTTTGAATTGAGAACTTTTTGCCAAGCAGTTTTTAAAAATGTTTATTATTACATTGAATCAATTCAGTGTGGTAGTGTATTGTAATCTCTCTCTAAATGTTATCCCATCAACAATAGATCCAATTGTTGAGGCAGAGTACAATGCACTACTTTTATTATATAGCACAAATGAAGGTGAATGGATTTTGTGGCCATTATGGATTCAAACTGTTACGTCAGGTAGATGAGGTTGTGGGTGGTGGATTGGTATGCTACGTGAAATAAATTCAATTCAAGCACATCCAGGTGGTCTGGTAAACTGGAACTATAGTTCTCTGAACAATCCAGGCTAACAATCACTGCTCTGGCTACAATTCTATCCCCAGGCACAGTATGCCAAACTTCTTGTTGTAATATTGTAAACCCATTAGGGAAATGGACAAACTAGATTTTTATCTCAACAAGTAAGTTATGTAGGTCTTTGAAAAGATGGCTCATAAAGCAGACCTCTTATACATTTGCCTTTTTCATGTTTCCATGCCAAATATCAAGCTTATCTGAGATAGTGGGCATCCTAAATTCTCACTTCCCTCCGTGGGGTGGGAAATTGCAACCTTCACGTGGTCCACCCTGTTTCGACTATTGCAATCAACCTGACGTGCTCAAACAATTAGATCAAATTGACCTTCAACTTTAGTCTGTGCACGCCATACGCAAGAAGATGACTCCCCTCCGTAACTGCCGGGAACACAATGATAGAGAGTGCAAAACAGAAATTGCATCTCTGCTTGAATGACAGTGTTTGTTTTCTAGGCACCTTCCACCTGAGCAAAACAAAGTTTGGTCACTTTATAAAATGTGTTATTTTGTCATGAGGTGGACATCACTGGCAAGGCAAACATTTATTGTTTATCCCTTACTGCCTTTGAAAAGGTACTAGTGAACTGTCTTCCTGAATGTCTACCACCTGCCCACAATAAAGTACTTCCACAATGCATTAAGACAAGATATTGCAGAGCTTAAAACCCAATGATAATGAAAATAGTTGATTTATTTCCAACTAGGATGTTGTAATTGCGGAGAAGACTTGGGAAGCGGTGGTGCTTTCAGTAACCTTCTGCCCCTTAGTTTTTCTTGATCACAGGTTTGTGAGGTGCCAATTGAATGAACAGTGAAATAAGAGTGTATTGTTGGAAGGAAGGAATAATTAGGGTGGTGAATAAGGTTCCAATCCAGCGGGTTGCTTTGTCCTGGATGGTGTTAAGCTTCTTGAGTGTTACAGGGCTAGTCCCAACCAGGCACCTCATGGGTTCATAAGTGATACTGGCAGAATTAGGCCATTCAGCCCGTCAAGTATACTCCTCCATTCAATCATGACTGATCTACTTATCCCTCTTTGCCACATTCTCCTGCCTTCTCCCCATAACCCCTTACATCCATACAAATCAATAATCTATCTATCTCTGCCTTAATAGTATCCATTGACTTGGCCTTCACAGCCTTCCGTGGCAATGAATTCTACAGATTCACCACCATCTGACTAAAGAAATTCCTCCTCTTCTCCTTCCTAAATGAACGTCCTTTTAATTCCGAGGCTATGACCTCGGGTCCTAGACTCTCCCACTATTGGAAACATCCTAAAGGTGCTGTATTCCATCACACTCCGTACTTCTGCTTTTTAGTTGGGGTATCAGGAAGTGTGTGGTTCATATCCTTGAACTTATTACGTGTTCTTGGTGTTTATGTTGCTGGTCCAATTGTGTTTCTGGTCAGCAGTGCAATCACTTAGTCATGTCCATTCATAGTAGTTTTTGCTTTTTTGCAGCACTCACAGATTAGATACTCATTTCTACAAACCCAAGATAGTGCTGGGTTACAACTGTTAATCATATCACATTTCCATTTACTACTTTAAAAAAAAACTTTTTTTCTTAAATCCGAATGGAAGTCAGAGTGGAATAATCAACACTATTTTTGCTGCATCTTATTTTTGCGAATGAAACATCAACCAAAGGAATAGTTAGATCTCAAGCCGGGTGTCAAGCAGCCAGTTTGTTGTCTCTGCGTCAATTTGCAGCACGATTAGACGGTACTCCCTCTCACATACCTTAAACTTTTAGTGTAATCAATTGAGTACTAGATTTCTCTTAATGCTGATCAGAGACATCACTGAGAAAGGAACAAGGACAGCTAAAGCAAATGATACCACAGCAGAAATAAATAGCAGTAATAACAGTAGCAGAGAATAAGGTACTGGGGAGAAGGAAGGAAATCTATTCCGTCAAAAATAAATCTACACACTACTCCAATTAAATTAACGGTGCATTTGCACAGATCCCAATCAGCCAGACAATTGCTTCATTCAGTGAACTACCATGGCTTTGTAAAGATTAGCAGTTATTACAGAATGCCACTGAATGGTCCCATATTTTCATCACCAGTGCTCTGGGCCTTTTGGCAAACAACTGAGCCTTATGTTGCCATAGTTAATCATCTTTACTGAGTAAATATGCTCACAGTAGGTTGCAGTCAGGGACTTGCTGAATAATGATATGAGTGGTGTTAATAAGCCAATCTAACATCCATTTACATTGCAAAACTGCCTTTGCTTCGATAGTGTCTACTCCTGTGTGGAGAAGAATCTGGAGCATTAATGGGGGCAGAAAAATGACTCAAAACACGCATTTACGTGCACTTTCATCCTGCAAACCATTTCCAATCTCAGACAAGTGTGTATAATCATCCAACAATCTGAGAAGCCCTCTGTTGATCAGTGCATGCTGCTGTAGAGGTTCATCAACTAGAGCCAAAAAGAATATGGCACTGTTCAAGTTACTTTGCTAAACCCATGTATGTTCTCATCACTGTTGAGTCTAAGGCAGCCTTCCAATCTGAGTCCTCATTCCACAGCAGCAACTGCACTTCATCCATCTAATAGTTTAGTTTAGTTCAGAGATACAGTGTGGAAATTCTGCCCACCGAGTCCACGCCGACCACGATCACCGATACTCTAATTTTAACCTAGACACTCGGGATAATTTACAGATGCCAATTACCCTACAAATCTGCTCATCTTGGGAATGTGGGAGGAAATCAGAGCAGCAGGAAATTGCCCACGCGGTCACAGGGAGAACGTTCACATTCGGTACAGATAGCACGTCATAGTCAGTGTCGTACCTGTGTCTCTGGTGCTGTAAGACAGCAACTCTACTGTTGCGCAATTGTGCCACCTGATAGTGGGCATCCTAAATTCTTACCGCCCTCTGTAACTGCCAAGAACACAATGAAAGTGAGTGCAAAGCAGTAATTTTCACTTTAAAATTGCCCCTCTTCTTTAATGACGGTGTATTTTCTGTTGGCACCTTCCGCCATATAAAATCAAAGTTTGGTCACTTCATTTTATTTTGTCGCAAGGAGTACATCATTGGCAAGGGAACATTGATTGCTTGTCCCTTATTGCCTTTGAAAAGGGGCTGGTGAACTGTCTACCATCTGCCACAATAACATTAAGACATTTAGAAGGTACTTCCACAATGTATTTAGACAAGATATTCCAGTACTTAAAACCCAGTGATAATGAAGATTGTTGATTTATTTCAGACAGTACCTGTATTCAGGATCGTACCCAAATCGCTGGTGCTGCAAGGCAGCAACTCTACCGCTGCACCACTGTGTCGCCATCATAATGCACTACATGTACTGCCACTGGGATAGTCTTCTGATAAATGTGAATAAAAGACACAATGATTCACCTCCTTGTGCTGCTCGGTAGTTAACTGAGCTGTGTCAATGACAGTCAGGCCAAGTGGGATGAATTTTAGCAAAATCAGCGCCTCAAATTCTGCTGACTCTGATGCAAGGAAAGAATTAACACTAAAGAATAATATTTTCCTCACATCACTGTAGGAAGGTAATAGTGAAATATAAAATAAATTATCAGATACTTTGTTAAATTACCAAAGACAATTAATAAAGTGCGTAAAACTATGAGGGAAGTAGATGGGGTGAATGCACGGGAATCTTTTACCCAGAGTAAATCAAGAACTCCGAGATATAGGTTTAAGGTGAGGTGGGGGGGGGGGGGGGAGGGGGGGACGGGACTTTTAAAAGGAACCTGAGGGAGAACCTTTTCATACAGAAGGTGGTCACTATATGGAACAAACTGCCGGATGAGATAGTTGAGGCAGGTATTATACCATTTAAAAGATATTTGAACAAAAGGTTTAGAGGCATATGGACCACATTTGGGCAGGTGGGACTAGCCTCGATGGGCATCTTGATCAGCATAGGCAAGTTGGGCCAAAGGCCTGTTTTTGCATTGTATGCCTGAATTTTAGGGGTTTAAAAGATTTCCCTGCAGTTTAAACAAGATATTAATGGATTATTACAATGGTGAGAATGTAGAACTTTCATCATGATGTCCCCACTTTGTATCACTATCTTTCCCAATAAAGTAAGCATGCCATACGCCTTCTTCACCACACTCTCCAGCTGACACTTTCACAATCAAGGAACTGTGCACCCTCCAGATTCAATGTACACTCTCCTGGGCTCTATTATGACACAGGTCTTTGGAAAGAAAAGCAATTTAGCCAAAGCAAAACATCAAATTACGTTCAGAGATATTTATGGAAAAAGTCAAGGTAACACAGCTTTCTCATGGGTTCAAAAATCTACTTTATTATTCTAGTTGACTTCCATAGATGCAATATGGAAGTTTCTCATTGAACAACCAGGAGAGCCTTAAGGGTCTGTCCCACTATACGTGTTTAACCAAGAGCTCTCCCAAGTTAAAAAAAAAAATCAAACTCGTGGTAAGTACGTAGAATGTACGTAGCGGGTACGTCGGAGCTCGGGACATCTTAGCAGCTCGTAACGCTAATGGCAGGTACTCGTGAAATGCGGTAAGCTTGTGTAGTTTTTTCAACAGTGCGGAGAGTGTCCACGAGAGCCCCCGAATACCTACGAATGGCTATTACCGTAATTCTCCAAGTTCGATCAGGGGAAACTCGGGAGAATTCTTGAATTACCTCGTACAGTGGGACAGGCCCTTTAACCTAAGCAACAAATTCAATCATTTAAAATACAAATCTCAGAAAATCTGTTTTCCTCTATCTTTCCCATTTCTCAGAAAACATTACCAAAAAATGTGATCATTCTCTCCGGTAGCGCTGCCTGGTTTGCTGAGTATTCCCTGCAATTTATGTTTTTGTATTAGCTTACTAGAACTCCCTGTATTTTGTGCTTTAATTTTATTATTTGTACTTTTCTTCTTGTAACTCATTCAACTACTGACATAGATGCACGTTTACTCCAAAATAATTTCAATCCATTAACTGTTAAAATGTATACACATATTTCAAGCCTTGTTGGACTAAGAAAGTGGTCCAAATATTCCTTACCTGTTAAACCCAAATTTTTTATATTTCTCTTTCTTTTGAGGTCTGTTCATTCCTAATGTCTTCCCTCCCATCAAAAGATTTTCTTCAATATACATTACTTTGAAAGTTACCTGTGATTTTCCCACAATTAACTTTACTTTTCCAGTAGTTCCAAAATATTTGAGGACTCAGTCTATGGCTGTCCTGCAGGGCATACAACATTACCACAAGACGTGGTATTTCTATCCATTAGTGTTGCCTGGTTTGCTGAGTATTCCCAGCAATTTATGTTTTTTTTTTAATTTTAGCTTACTGTATTTTGAGCTTTAATGTTATTATTTGTGCTTTTCTTCATGTGATTCATTCAACAACTTATATAGATGCACATTTACTCTGAAATAATTTCACTCCATTAACTGTTAAAATCTGCACACATATTTCAAGCCCATAGGCATTTAGAAACAGTTCCAATGAGGTGGCATGGTTGTACAGTGGTAGAGTTGCTCCCTAACAGTGCCAGAGACCAGGGTTCCATCCTAACTGGTCGTACTATCTGTATGGAGTTTGTACGTTCACACTGTGACCTGCTTGGGTTTTCTCCGGGTGCCCCGGTTTTCTCCCCCACTCTAAAGACCACATGTTTGTAGGTAAATTGGCTTCTGTAAAATTGTAAATTGTCCCTAGTGTGTGTAGGGTAGTGTTAGTGTGCGGAGATCACTGGATGGCATGGGCTTGGTGGGCCGAAGGGTCTGTTTCTGCGAGGTATCTTTAAAACTATAAAACTAAAGAAAACCTGCGTGTGTTATATAAAAAAAGCCTAAATAATAATAAATTTACTTAAAACTAATTTCAAGTACTAGGTTAATTAAATACCTGAAGATAAAATGAAGGCAGAAAAGCCACTTGAATTTACATTTTCAATCACTGTTGGTGACTCCATCTGCTGAATGGTGTCACACCATTTCTTCACCTCTCCCTGGCTTGTAGCTGAGCAGCTACATACAAATTGCATCCATCCTCTCAGCCGAGGATAGCAGTGCTCCATCACTGCACTGCGTCTGTGGTTTGTCTAATTGTAGATGGGGTGGACGGGAGGGAGAGGGTGTGAGGAGCAGGGGGTCAAATATGCCGATATCTGTCTCGGGCTTGTCTCCTGACCTCTGCATGCATTGCGGTGAGCAAGCACGCAAGTCAGAGACGAGCAGACCTACAAGGTCGGCAGCAGTTCCCTTCAGAAATATTGGCAGAAGGAAAGTGTGATTCGGGCTGTTATCTCAGTTCTGCTGACAGCGTGATGAGCAATGAACTGCACTATGTACAACAATCGAGAACCGGGGCAGAAACAGCGATGAGCTCTTATTCCAGAATGAAAGGGAACGGATTATAGTTTCCGCTGAGCCCTCTTTGCACTGGCTCTGTGACTAATCACCAAGAGAAGCGGCCTATCTCGTACGCAGGGTGCGATCTGTACATTCACCACACACTCTTCCTTCCCCTCTTCCTGGCAGGAAAAGCTGGCCTAAGTGACGATGGCAGACCAGCTGTTGGCTGCTTGTGAAACTTTCAATTTTTTTAAAACCAGAAAAAATAATAAATTTTTGACAGCCAAGGGAAAGTTTGATTGCTCTGCTGAACCCCTAAGGAAAACAGCTCAACAGACACTTTTAAACCCCTGTCTAAACAAAGGAGCCAGATTCTACTGAAGCTGGGCTTCTGGCTACTCAGGCTTGACCTCGCAGCTTTAGGTACTTAGATTTTTTTTGCATGCCGACTGAAACTGTCAGCTGATAACTCGGGGCATCTGAGACCTGACTAAATGCACAAAACAACTGTTTACCACCACAAAAAATCAAATTGAACTAAATACAGAAAATGCTAGGAAAAACTCAGCAGTTCAGACAGCAAATGTTCAAAGAGAAACAGTTAATATTTCAGATTGAAAACCCTTCTTGTGCTTGGAAATATTAAATTGAAACAGTTTTCCACCCTGAAATATTTCATGGAATACAATGGCGAGCCAGACAAAGAGAAGTCAGTGCCTTTAATTGAATGGTGAGCTGTGGTATAGTATATTTATTAATTGTCATGTGTACCAAGGTACAATGAAAAGCTTTTTATTGTGTGCTAACCAGTCAAAGAACACACAATGCATGATTACAATCAAGCTGTCCACGGAGTATGGATCGAGGGTACAACATTTAGTGTAAGATAAATCTGATGTAGTTCAATTAAAGATGGTTCAAAGGTCTCCAATGAGGTATGGAAGGTCAGGACCACACTCTAGCTGGTGACGGGACGGTTCAATTACCTGATAACAGCTGGGAAGAAACTGTCCCTGAATCTGGATGTATGAAACTGGATGGGAAACTGTCCCTGAATCTGGATAAGGCAATGACTGGAGTGAGACTGGTCCTTGATTACTGCCAAGGCAATATGAAGTGTATATAGAGTCAATAGAAAGGAGGTTGGTTTGCGTGGTGGTCTGGGCTATGTCCACAACTCTCTGCAATTTCTAGCAGTCTTGGATAAAATAGTAGCTTCCAAATTTTTGAGTTTTGTTTAAGAAGGAACTGCAGATGCTGGAAAATCGAAGGTTGACAAAAATGCTGGAGAAACTCAGCAGGTGAGGCAGCATCTATGGAGCGAAGGAAATAGGCAATGTTTCTGGTCGAAACCCATCTTCAGACTGACGTGAGGGTGGGGGGGGGGGGGGTGTGGTTTGAAGAAAGGAAGAGGAGGAGCCAGTGGGCTGAGTGAGAGTTGAAAAGGGGAGGAGAAAGTAGGGACAACCTGAAATTAGAGAAGTCAATGTTCATACCGTTGGGGTGCAAACTGCCCAAGCAAAATATGAGGTGCTGCTCCTCCAATTTATGGTGGTCTTCACTCTGGCCATGGAGGAGGCCCAGGACAGAAAGGTCGGATTCGGAATGGGAGGGGGAATTGAAGTGTTGAGCCACTGGGAGATCTGGTTGGTTATTGCAAACCGAGTGGAGATGTTTGGCGAAGCGATCGCCAAACCTACGCTTGATCTCACCGATGTAGAGCAGCTGACATCTGGAGCAGCGTATGCAATATATGAGGTTGGAGGAGGTGCAGGTGAACCTCTGCCACACCCGGAAAGACTGCTTGGGTCCTTGAATGGAGTCAAGGGGGGAGGTAAAGCGACAAGTGTAGCATTTCTTGTGGTTGCAAGGGAAAGTGCCCGGAGAGGGGGTGGTTTTTGGTGGGAAGGGACAAATTGACCAGGGAGTTACGGAGGGAGCGGTCTCTGCGGAAAGCAGACAGGGGAGGAGATGCGAAGATGTGGCAAGTGGTGGGATCCTGTTGAAGGTGGCGAAAATGTAGGAGGATTATTTGTTGTATCTGACGGCTGGTGGGGTGGAAGGTGAGGACAAGGGGGACTCTGCCCTTGCAACGAGTGGGGGGATGGGGAGTGAGAGCAGTGTTAAGGGGTATTGAAGAGACCCTGGTGAGAGCCTCATCTATAGTAGAAGAGGGGAACCCTCGTTCCCTGAAGAATGAGAACATCTCCGATGCCCTGGTGTGGAACACCTCATCCTGGGTGCAGATGCGGCGTAGACGGAGGAATTGGTAGTAGGGGATGGAGTCCTTACAGGAAGCAGGGTGGGAAAAAGTGTAGTCCAGATAGCCATGGGAGTCAGTGGGTTTATAGTGGATGTCGGTCAGTAGTCTATCACCTGCGATGGAGATAATGAGGTCGAGAAATGGTAGGGAAATGTCAGAGATGGTCCAGGTGTATTTGAGTGCCGGATTGAAGTTAGTGGTGAAATGGATGAAATCAATGATTGTCTGTGGGTGCAGGAGGTAGCACCAATGCAGTCATCAATGTTTTGAGTTTAATGGTTTAAAGTAAGGGGTTCCAACCTGGGATAGATTTACCCCCAGGGGTTAAATTTCACCTACCCAGGGGGTAAATTTGTTGATTCTGGATTTGAACATAATATTTCTCATTGACTGACTGTGTTTGATTCTGGTAAACTGGTATCTGTGCATCATTAGTTGTTCATAAATAAGTGAAATAACATTTGCTATTAAAGTTGCCTGGGTAAACGGGACAAAAAAGGTTGGGAACCCCTGGTTTAAAGGGTGTCAGGGATTATTTGGAGAAGGCAGGAGAATGGGGTTGAGAGGGAAAGATAGATCAGCCATGATTGAATGGCGGAGTAGACTTGATGGGTCGAATGGCCTAATTCTGCTAGTATCACTTATGAACTTATGAACCTAAGATGTGTTTGGTTGGGACTAGTCCAGTTACACTCAAGAAGCTTAACACCATCCAGGACAAAGCAACCTGCTGGATTGGCCCCTTATTCACCACCCTAATTATTCCTTCCTTCCAACAATACACTCTTATTTCATTGTTCATTCAATCAGCACCACTCAAACCTGTGACCAAGAAAAACAAGGGCAGAAGATTACTGAAACCACCACCACCTCAATATTCCTCTCCACATTTCTAACAGCCTAGTTGGAAATAAATCAACAATCATCATTATCACTGGGTTTTGAGCACTGAAATATCTTGTCTAAATGCATTGTGGGAGTACTTTCTAAATCAGGGTCGGCAACCTTGTTCTGCAGGAACCAGGACCCATGTCCGTGATCGGATGGTGGGCCACATCTATCGCCATAGTTAATAAATAATTCATGAGTCTAAAGAATTCACAACAAAAGTGTAACAAAACGACAATTACCCCCGCGACAAGCTACAACTAAAATGCAACACTGTGGCCGGAGCGGAATGGCTCACCAACCCCGCTGATGGTTCGCTTTCCTCCAGCACCGCCTCGCTGAAGCCGCTCTCAACCCGCTTCAGTTTCACACATGCCACGGCACCCAGGTGGGGGGAGCTTTCACTCCGGGTGGTCGGGAGGGTGGGAGGGTCGGAACGGAGGGAGAAAGTGAGTTGACAGGTGTTGTGATATGAAATTGGCTGAGCGTGTGTGAGAACTACTCTCGGATAAGTGTGTGTTTTGTGTTACACCTGGGGGCCGGATGATTTTGGGTTCCGGGCAGAATCCGGCCCATGGGCCGTAGGTTGACGACACCTGTTCTAAATGTCTAAATGTTATTGCAGGCAGATGGTAGACATTCAGGAAGACAGTTCACTAGCACTCTGTACAGTTGTGAGAGGGTTTAGGGAGAAGGCAGGAGAATGGGGTTAAGAGGGAAAGGTACATCAGTCATGATTGAATGGTGGAGTAGACTTGATGGGCTGAATGGCCTAATTCTGCTCGTATCACTTATGATCTTATGATCCAGCTTTCACTCTCAAGACGAAGACAATATTTCAGATCAGACCCTTGGTAGACTGGCAGAATGACCCATTATTGAGGATAGCTCTTTCAAGGTCAAAGATGAAATGTGTGAAGTGTCTCTTCCCATAGATGTAGCCTGATCTGCTGAGTATTTACCAGCATTTTAGTTTTTCCATTAGATTTCTACAATCGACCGTTTTTTTTAAATTTTCATTTGCAAATAGGAAGTATTAACAAAGGAGGGTCTTAAGATGCAGATCTGTGGTGGAATTATCACAGGGGGCAGAGGAAATGAGAAGGGAAATGATGGAGACATAAGGAATTGCATATGTTGCTGGGCAGTGATGGGGGGTTGGCCAAATGCACATCAGTTTACCTGTTAAAACTAGAATTGGCTGGATTGGTAAAGGAAGTAGAGATTTAAAATAGATCTTGCTTTATACCCATCCCTGAGCCACCCTTCCCTCAAGAAATTAAAAGTCCTCGCTGTAATGCAATAAAAGTCTTCCTTTCATTGGAAAATATCCATATAACTCAAACAATGTTAATTTGAATTATTTCGACAGAAGGTTTCTTTCAAATTAATATTGAGCTGGAAGAAAAGCATAATTTCCTCAATTTGTACCAGTAGACATGCTCAATGAGGTGAAGAAAATCAATGTGCGTTTTTTATAGAGGTGATTTTGAAGTTGTTTACAGGGAATTTGAATATAATTAGAACGTGAATTAATTTTGATGTAGTTCACGTGTGAAATTAAAACAAGCTTTTTTTGGGAATAGAATTTATTATGGCTGACTCTAAATCTGTTGATGACTCATGGACACAGGAAGTGGAAAGTGAACCTCTTTTTCCAACCACTGAAGATAAATCTCGTTAAAGTAAAGGATTATTTTGTTTTATGTGTCTTTAAAATATGTCCAGTGATGGACTATGCCTCTTCCCACTGGTCTGCTGAGTAGGAAGCAGTAGCAGGCTACAACTGCAACAGTATAGTTTAGTTTAGAAATACAGTGTGGAAACAGGCTCTTCGGCCCACCTTGTCTGCACCGACCAGCGATCCCCGCACATTAACACAATTCCACACACACGAGGGACAATTTACATTTATACAAAGCCAATTAACCTACAAACCTTGGAGGAAACCGAAGATCTTGGAGAAAAACCACGCGGTCATGTGGAGAATGTACATATTCCATACAGACAGCACCCGTAGTCGGGATCGAACCCGAGTCTTTAGAGCCGAAACTGCTGTAAGGCAGTAGCTCTAGCGCTGTGCCACTGTGGCACCCGTTATGCCACCTATTGCTGTGGTAAACTAGGTTGACTCATGGCAGCAAGCACTAGAGGTTGGGAGATTCAATTTACAACAACTAAAAATCTGTATTAACACTAAACTCCGGTGCAATTGAATTTTGTACTCTGCTTAACCCTGGAAAGCTTACAGCAAGTACAGTTTCGAATTGCAATTGTTTAAAAACTACAAGGGCTTGAGGGATCGGGTGGTGCAATGAGTTACCGTGTTACCTTTTCACCTCTGAAGCTAGAGTTCAAATTCAGCCCGGACTACAATCACATAATGCCTCCTCGCTCCCTGCCAGCTGCACAGCCTATGTTAAATTCATTCATTCAGTGTTAACCTAATGCTCAGTGCATACGGACTCCGACCCTCATAACCATTCACTTCAAACTCCGCAAGATTTTAAGAAACAAAACGTATTGCATTATCGTGGAGTTCCTCCATTCCTCCGCTGCTATTTCACTGGATGTTTGGCAGAAGCACTGCATACATATGTGTGCAAACAATGACCAGTGAACTTTCACTGGTAATGCTGGTGAAGTCCCAAGGAAATAACCTTCCATTTTGATGCTCTCACATGAACACACAACTTATTTCTCTATCTCCACCTTCCACAGGTTAGTTGTCATGCAGAAAGTACCTTTCAATTCAGAATCTGAATTACTATTTAAACCCCTTTTTCTCTCTTTGGTTTCTCAGTATGAAAATATTATTTATTGAAGCAACGTCAGGCAAGGGTGGCACGGTGGTATTGCTGCTAGACCCATTGCCTCACAGTGCCAGAGACTCAGGTTCGATCCCCATGTCAGGTGCTGTCCATGTGGAGTTTACATGTTCTCCTTGTGACCATTTGGGTTTCCTCCCACATCACAAAGTTAGGGAAATTTATAGGTTAATTGGCCCACTGTAAATTACCCCCCTGTGTAGAGAGTGGATGTGAAGATGGGATAACATAGAACTAGTGTGAAAATATGATTGATGGTTGGCATGAACTTGGTGGGCCAAATGGCCTGTTTCCATGCTGTATCTCTAAACTAAACGAATTTACTGTCAACGCCTATATAAAAACAGTCCCACAATCTCTATCCTCACAAGCTCACTGTAACAGACAACAACTTCTATTATCCGTTTTATCTCTTTTTGCACTTGTTTCTGCTTCTACAAACAGTCCCTCAACGTAAAACATAAGCAGTCGAGCGTTATGGAGCATTGAGAGCTTTGAATTTTACCCTTACCCACAGTACTTTTATTAAATTAGTCTTTTATGAATTAGTCTTTTCCCATTGCATCAAAATGAAGATTCAATGAGATGATAAATGTATTGTACAAGAGGTCAGTAAGTTAAAGATATTTATTTGTGTTCCATGAGATGCTTTGTACCAAAGAGTTTTGTTAAAATCTTTACCGGCAACACTTTACCATATAATTAATTAGAGAAAGCAAAAGAGATCAAAATTCCTTTATATAATAATTTGATATACCCTTTTCCAGTAAATTTTGTATGGAAACAAAATCAAGTAGAGATCACATTACTTCAACTGTACTATTTTTTTCAGTTGCTGAAGGTAACAGAAGATACGGTATATGGTCTTGAAGAGTGTTTGAAAATAACTTCAATTGTTCCTTAGTAAAATTAGTCAAACCACTTAGATTTGCTATTGAAAGTGTTGAATTCCATTATTTCCACGGCTACACTAGGGGCTGTCATTGGCTTTGCATTAGGTCAGTGGATATTAACTTCATTTACACTTGGCTGGGAATTGGCTGGTGTCAACAATAGGAGCCCTACTGCCTTGGCTGAGGGGGAAGTTAGCTGGGGCTTGACAGAAAGCTGCCACTGAAGAAGATGGATGATGATGCCGCCTGACCTTGGCCCTGCATACATCACCATCACAGCCGCTCTCTACACAACAAAAGAACTCTCCAACTTTCTCAGTTCCCTTTATCATTATTGCCACTAACTGGTCCAGACATCTTCATGACCCAAAGCCCCACCCCTTTTAAATCTGCAAGCTTCAAATAACTAAATCCCACAAAGTGCTTTCATTTTTTTGTTCTAATTTGCTTATCACCATCTCCTGCCCAGGTTGTGGCATGGCAGCTGAAGCAATGTCACTAGGCATGGTGTTCTGTCACTTCACTGGCTTATCCCATCAAAGGCCACACTTACTGATAAATGACAATTAGTGCTCGAGCCTTTTCATACACTCTGCAAACGTTCAGAAAATCATCCTTAACAGGATTATTTCAGAGGTTTAGGAATATTGAAAAAAAGCCTTTTTGATGCTTTCTGTTGATTGCTAAAATAGTCAGTGTTCATCTGCAAATAATAATTCATGTAGCCACTACTATTTTGACTGCACCAGCTGCAAACACAAAAGAAAGACAGGTTACAGATGAGAGAACACAGGCCATTTATATAGGGCTTAGTAATAACATTACTGATACTGTTCCCAGAGAAATATTTCAGTACCAACTGATAACTAGGAAGAGAAGACGGTTTAAATAGTAAATCAAATTCTCATTTGAAAGAGCCTTTCTGCATGTGAAACCGTTCCCTAGAAAATAGAGACAGAATTTTATTTATACATTAAACAGACATACTATTCTGTATCCTTCATTTAAAGATCCAGCATGTTAACCCTTTACAATCATGTGATATTTCACACAATGTTAGGTTTTCAAATAAAACCTGACAAATACTTCCACAGGCAATTTAATGATTTGCTTGGTCAATTCAGGTTCTGTGTTCAAATGATTCATTGGATATCTGCCCTACATCTAGTGTTATTTGTACTTTACAAATATAAGAGCAAAGGTTTCTGTATAAATATATACCATTTTAGCCTATAGAGAATGGCCGCTTCAAATAAGGAACACCCTTATTTATTATTGATTGTAATCATGTATAGTCATATATAATCATGCTTAGTCTTTACGCTGACTGCATAGCACACAGCAAAAAATATTTTCACTGTACTTCTATACACATAATATACTAAACTAAACAAAACATCATGCTCTTTAGAAGTCTGAAGAAGGGTCCCGACCTAAAACATTACCTATCCATATTCTCCAGAGATGCTGCCTAACTCGCTGAGTTACTCCAGCACTTTGTGTCCACATCTTTCTTATAGGTCATCCTGTTCTACTGCTTGAACAAGTTTAGAGCCTTCAAAGTATATTTCCCAGGAATAAACTAAGGCGATCTCAGGACAACCTTCATATGAAATTACCATGAAGTCACAATTGGGAAAGTGGTCCTATGGCCAAAAGGTAACTTGGCCAAGCCGACCAAATTGCTTTCATCAGCTAGTCTCTTGCCTTCATTTGGCTCATATCACTCTAAACCCTTCATATCCATGAACCTGTCCCAATGATGTTTTAATGCTGCTTTAATGTACCTGCTCTGTAACCTAGTACCCACCCACCACTCTTTTTGAAGAACCTGCCCCTCAGGTCCCCTTTAAACCTTTGCTGTCTCACGTTAAACCTGTGCTGTCTGGTTTTGGACTTCACTACTCTGGGAATACACTGTGACCATACACCTTTTCTATGCCCCTTATGATTATATCAACATCTATAAAGGTTCCCCCTCAACCTCCTTCATGCCAGGAAAAACACTCAAACTTTCCCATTCCCAGCAACATCCTTATGAATCTTTTCTGCACCCTTTCTCGTTCAATCCCATCCTCCCTATAGGATGATGAGGAGAACTGCAAGAATATGCCTGGTGCGGTCTCAACAATGTCATATATACAGCTGCCGCATGGCTTCATAACTCTTGTACTCAATGCTAGGACCAATAAAGTCACGTATCGTCTCCCTGTTGGAACCACTTTCATACAACTATATATTTGTAGGCTTAGATCTCTCTGTTCTACAACACTCCCAGAGACCTTGCCATTCACCATGTAAGTCCTGCCCTGGTTAAAGTTTCCAAAATGCTTCCCTTATCCGAGTTAAATTCCACCAAAGTCTTGGCCGGACAGTAGAAGCAGGACTAACCACAAATGGAGACTCTGGATTATCCCCTACTTAACAGGAGTAGTTAACACCATGCTGCGCACATCCTTGCCCGCCACTCAATCACTAAGATAATACCAGACTAGAGGGCTAAAGGCATGTTATCAAAATAAGATATAGAGAGTAAGCTTGTATATTTTCAAGTATGTCAGATTAAGACGATTTACAGAGCTCCATAAAGCTGTTTGTTAGAATAGATGTGATAGATGGAAATAAACTATTTTTCCCAAGGGGGAAATACCAGGACAAGGAGCATTATCTTCAAATTCAAGCCTGTGTTTCAGGGACGATATGAAGAGGCAATTCATATACCCTAGCGGAAATAAAGAAATCACAGCTCCCAGGAGAAAATATTGCTGAAATAAAAGTTAATAACTCCTACAGAATTAGACAATGGATTATATTTAAGGTACAGTTTAACATAATGGTTTATATTTCATTAGAAATTAATCCTTCTAGAGACCATCCCGACCCAAAACATCACCTATCCATGTCTCCAGAGGTGCTGCCTGACCCGTTGAGTTACACCAGTACTTTGTGTCAATTTTTGTAAACCAGCATCTGCAGTTCCTTGTGTCCATGCTCATATTCCTTGTATTATTAGAAAATCCATGGCATCTCAATTCCTTTAAACGTGCTGTAAATGGGATAACGGTGATTTTTGATGTTTCCAAATGACCATCAATTTTTGCTGAAGTTAACTCTGCAGCATAAGTACCTTGGATAAAGCACAAACCCGCGTTTTCAGGCAAATAACAGTGTATGAATGAGGTAGAAGAAGAGGTCAGAAGAGAAAAAAAAAGTTTTTAATGTACATATTCATGTTCACTTACTTTGCCAGCTACTCTTGGTGTATGGAAGTATGTAACTGGCTAAACTTTGAGGGCGGGGGGGGGAATCCTATTCACTGACCACGGTACAGAAATGTAACATAACATTTTATGACATGGTAGTTTTCAGCCAAGTTGTGAACATCTAATCTGAGAAGTTCAGTCATACTGTGATATCCGACGTGGCATTGAAACGTCATGCAACTGATAATACTTAACATGACAGTGAATTTGCACCCATTTAGGAACAACGGAACGCTCTCTTGTTCTGCCTACTCAGCAATATCCAATAAAATGGAATTCCACCCACTGGGCAATTTCTAACAAAAGTAATGAAATACAAATCTTCAAGGCTCTTTTCAAAAATGTCAAAGAAAATCCGAGCACTAGCCAAAGCATTTAAACTCTACCAAGCGTTAGATTATTTAATGGCTCACAGCAGCTGCCATGCTAAATAAGTACCCCTGCTGCTGGTTACAACTTGAGTCGGTGCAAATTGTTACCACATCCCTGTTTCCCCCATGCAGGGAGGGGGTAGGAAAGTAAGGGGGGGGGGGGGGGGGGGACTGACGTGGAGTTATACTTTGGAAAGATTTTTTTTAGTACAAAGAGCGGTTCTGTGCAAAAGAGGTTGACAGAAGACGGGAAGCAGTGAAAGATGAGCTGGCCCCTTTCCACGGACTGTGATGAATGAGCTGATCACAACACGTTTTGGTGAAAGCTGAAGCCAAGCTCAGAGGAGACTGGTCGAGTGACATGACTGGCAGCCCATCTCATTTATTCACTGCTCATTTCCGTTTGATAGTTTAGGCAGTATGTTTAAAGCTGTATTAATTCTGTCCTCAACTTCACTTTGCTGCATTTGGTTTTCAGGCAAATGGAACTTTTGTGACTAAAATGCTGATTCTTTAAATCTACTGCGGCTTCCTTTAATATATTTTTCCCCCTACAAAGCAGTGAAACATTCCGCACATGTTTTTCACATCTCCAATTTATTGCTACAATCAGCCAGAATGACCATTAAACATTTATTTTTATTCCAGCTGTTGATGACCCTGAACCAGACTTTAAAAAATTATATCATGGATCAGATACTCAAATTGTAGAGACACAAATTGCTGGAGTAACTCAGCAGGACAGGCAACATCTCCGGATAGAAGTAATGTGTGACTTCTGGGTCGACACCCTTCTTCAGACTCAACACAAAACGTCACCCATTCCTTCTATCCAGAGGTACTCCCTGCATTTTGTGTCTATCTTAGGTGTAAACCAGCAACTGCAGTTCTTTCCTACTCAAATTATACATTTGTATAACAATCTGCCAGTAACAGTTAGAAAGATATTGATGTCAAAATAGAGGCAATATTTCAATATCATAATATGTAAATGACAAGAAAGTTACCTTTCTTATTTCAGTTTTTCAATCACCATTTTTCTATATGATCTTAATGTAAGCCCATGCTCACCCAGATTATATTGGAGTCAAATTTCACTTGTTTGTCTCATTTATGTATCTCTTCTTAAATGTTACCTCCTCTTTCCTCTGTTTCAATCTCCCTACAAATACCTCAGGCAGGCTCCCCGCTTACATGATTCTGTTGCTGCCCATTATGATGGGGCCAACAATCTCACTTGCCTGACTCTCCAATTGTTCCATCTGCACTGAAGGAAATGGCAACTCTCCTCCCTTCTCCCTGACAGCAAAATCAGGACAAACACAACTCTCACCACCGGTCACCCCTCAACTATTATTATCCCCCATTGCATCTATTTCAAAGGTGAAATGAATCGACTGACATTGCTTCTTATTTCCTGTGTCCGGACCATTTTGGGAAGATGCTGCGATGCGTTCAATGAACAGAGCTCAAGTCATCTTCCGCTCAATGTTTTAATAGGATTCAAGCTTAAGAATGCACTGCTTATTCCAGGAAGGAAACGTATACTATTGGTCTCTGTAAAACATTAAAAGCTATTGATCCTAGTTTCTATTACACTGATTCTCTGCACATTATTGGTCCATGTGATTCTAATCAGCATTCTTGTAAAGTATATTTTATTCTCCATGTATTTAGAAACATAGAATCTTGCAGCACAGAAATGGGCCCTTCAGCCGGACTCATCCATGCCTATCTATTTACGATACGAGACAGAATATTTATCCCAGGAGGGAAATTGATCTGCCAACAGTCATAAAATACAAGAAACATGAAATTAAAGTGATGAGTGGAAAGGATTGAGGGTGTGCAAAGATTTGGGGGGGGGGGGGGGGAGTCAGACTACCCCATGACAGAAGGGGGAGGAGTTGTACAGTTTGATAGCCGCAGGCAAGAAGGATCTACTGTGGCGTTCTATGCTGCATCTTGGTGGAACTAGTCTGTTGCTGAAGGTACTCCTCAGGTGTGTCATGGAGGGGGTGAGCTATATTGTCCAAGATGCTCTGCAGTTTGAGGAGCATCCCCCCCTCCAAAACCACCTCCCATGAATCCATCTCCACCCAAGGACAGAGCCAGCCTTCCGGATGAGCTTGTTAATTTGTTCTGGTCTATGTATTTGTTCATCTGTCCAGCAGAGCAACTCAAGAATAATTTGGTTATGCGTTAGATGTTAGAAATGTTATGCTAAAATCCAGTATTTTTAAAATATTGCTATGGTTCTTTTTTAAATTATTTTTTAAAAGGGCAAATGAATTCCCATCAATCAGTTTTAACTCAAGAAGATTAATGTTACTAAAGGCTCCCAATCAACTGGTTATAATAGATCTGCTCAAAATTCACAATACTCAGAACGCACAGAATTCATAAAGTCAATCATTGATGGGCAGACCTGGGATAAAGGGAGATAAGTCAGTGTCCCTGGTCCAAATGGACCTCTAAACCATGCCCCTTCACCCTCATATTTAATTCCAGGATATAATTCCAGGAAGATCCCAACGTTGGGATTGTTCACTTCCATTTATTTGGAAGCTAGTACACCTTTTAGAAAGTCATTAAATCAGCCTTCAATTCTACACTAGATCCCCTCATGACCAAGGTCAGAAGATCTGGCCAAGTGGAGGAAGAAAATACTTTTACTATTCCAAAACCTGAACTTGCTCCAAACACGAGGTAAGCAACCGATGTAAAGCTACGTTCAAAGGCTAATGAACTAGAAGCTTTGTCTCAACCTCCAACATCTGCGGAAAGAGAAACAGTTACTATTTCCGATCTGGGCTGGGCACCTTCACCAAAATTAATTAAAACCATTTCTCTTTCCACTGATGGAGTCTGGCTGGAGAGGCTTTTAGTTCAAGCAAGTGCGGCTTATTTTCTGTTGATTTTCATTTCCAGTAATTGCATGCCTTCAGATAAACAGTACCCCGACAAGGCAACATAGGAAATACAAAATGTCTCCTGTATTTGTTCAAGCACCAATGAGTGTGACAACGAGACACAGACATGAGACGGGTTTCATGTTATGTCTCTGAACAGGTTCGATCCCGACTACGGGTGCTGTCTGTACGGAGTTTGTACGTTACCCCCATGACCTGAGTGGGGTTTTCCGAGATGTTCAGATTCCTCCCACACTCCAAAGACGTACAGGTATGTAGGTAAATTGGTTTGGGAAATGTGAAAAAGTGTCCCTAGTGTGTGTAAGATGGTGTTATCTGAGGATCGCTGGTCGACACGGACCTGGTGAACCGACGGCCCTGTTTCTGCGCTGTATCTCTAAACTAAACTAAACTAAACTCTGTTAAGTGGTTAGAATTGTATTCAAAGGTCATACCCAGGGAGTGGTAAAGCACAGATTCCCAACTGCACATTGGTAACCAATCTCTCACTGGAAACTTGAAGAGATCACTATTACCACAGGTAAGCACAGAACAAGGCTCCATTGCAATGTCACATTTCACTGAAGAGTCTTTCAATGCTCCTAAGGCATGACATATCCGCAACTTACTGTTTCTCTGCAGCCCGATGTAACTTACTACCTTCAGGGAGCTAGGGGAAAAAAACTGAAAGAAAGAAAGAAAGAGGCTGATATGAGTTTGACAAGCTTTCAAGGGATGAGGTTTCAATGGATGAGATTCTACTTATGGTAAATGGTAATAAAATCTACAAAATGGCAACTGTAAACACATTTTAAATGTTTAATGTTTCTTTTGTTTCTGACTGTTAAGTGTTTATTTTATTCAAAGAACTTAGAAAAGTTGTACATTGATCTGCTGATTTACTGTTAATTGTAGTCAGCAATGCAATTTCACTCCTATTCTTATCACATGTCCCAATAGACAATTGTGAAGAAATCGTTTTCTCAAAAAAGTCACATGCCGTCCTAAAGTTGGAATTAGACTCTTCACTCAATGACGTGTTAAACCATTTGAGTACTGAGATATCCAATAATTATGTTGGGTAATTCAAACAATTACTGAAAAATACTAAAACAGGGTTATTAATTTTTATTTGCTGGCATAATTATAATCAATAATTGCCATGGGAGAACTTCACTAGGATAGTTGACACTTGTTATAATAATAAAGGATCAATGGTTTAATGGTACAATGGTTCTTTATTGTTACGTGTACCTAAGTACAGTAAAATTCCTTTTTTGCACAGAGTTCAGTAACAATTATGCTATATATAAGCACATCATTCTCAAGTACAAGAGTGTAAGAATAGTAGATTACACTGAGGCGAAACGCAAAAATCGCCACATTTCATGCACCATTTTGTATGATTCAAGTACAAAGTTATTAAAAGGAGTGAAGTCTTATCTTGGCCATAAAGGTCATGGCAGCAGCTCTGGATCATTGTTGCAGGGATCGGCCTGGTCGGGCGATGTTGTCGATGTCCTCCATGCTGCACTACTGCTCCATGCTGCTGCAGGCCTATCTGATTAACACACTCAGTGACACACCGATCCAATCGACCCTCAGGCTCCTGCAGGGCCCCCTGCGGCCCACTCCACCGGCACCTCGATCTGCATGTGTCGACTTGCAAATGTGCCATGCCTTGCCTCACATGGCCACCGCTCAGCCTCTGTGTTCTGAGGCACCTCCTGCTGTTGACCTTGAAACACCCGTAGCGTCTCCAGGGACGTGGACGACCACAGTCTGCTTACTAGCACCATTGGTTTCCTGCATCCACCGCCATCTGGAAAGGCATTAATTATGACTGCAGACTTCTTGTTTGGGATTCACCAACTGGAGGGCAATGGGAAGGAAGGAAGTCCACCACTAGTTCCTGGAATGGTGGATTTGCCTTATGAGGAGAGACTGTGTGGACCTTTATTCTTTATAATTTTAAAAGTTGGAAGTGATCAAAACTTAGAAAATTCTTTCATAGGTCAAAAGGATAAATGTCAAGACCCTACTGAATGAAGGAGCTTGTTCAAAGAATCAGATGGTCTACTCTTGCTCCAAAACCTTAGATTCTCATATTCTCAGAAAATAATCCTCATGTTGTTACTGGATGGGAAAATTGGATATAAAATAACAGGTTTGATTTGCTTTGTTATTATTATTGTCATTTGTACCAATTTACTTTAGACTTTTAGACTTTAGAGACACAGTGTGGAAACAGGCCCTTCGGCCCACCAAGCGATCACCCATACAAACGACCACTATCCTACACACTAGGGACAATTATTTTTTTACCGAAATCAATCAACCTACAGACCTGCATGTCTTTGGAGTGTGGGGGGAGACCGGAGCACTTGGAGCAATTCCATGCAGATACAGGGAGAACATATAAACTCCGTACAGACAGCACCCATAGTCAGGATCGAACCCAGGTCACTGGTTTCGTAAGGCAGTAACTCTACCACTGCATCACTGTGCTGCCCCATATATTGAAAAAAAAGTTTTGCATGCTACCCTAGCATATGTGAATACATCACGTACTACAAAAGAGAAAATAAACAAAGTGTACAATATGGTGTGCACTTCCTGAAATCAACCTTCCATTTCATAATTTTCTCGCATCCTATTCTTGTTCCTTTTGCCCCAATTCTCCCATTTTATCCCCCATAACCTGGGATTTACACAAAGCAGTCAGAAGATGATCTTTCGGAAATCAGCCAGTTGGCAGTTCACTCAAAGTTTTGAAATGTCGTGTAACATAATTTATGGTGAACCTCTGCCTCGCAGTTTTGTCTAAATCGGTAATTCTCTTCAAAATTAGCCAGGACCGATTATGCCATGGCACAATCTCCACTTCGACCTATCAAGCATTTTCATAAACCCCCCCCCCCAGAGGTGTTATGTGAGCATCAAACATTGCTAAACAAGACAGGACATGGTTGGATGCAGTGAAACCTCTCTCCAGCAATCTCTGTCAATTACATACTCCAACTGCAAGGTCTGTAGCTTGAAACAACAAGCCTTGTGGGTTTATGGAGATAAGGTTACAAATTTTATGCCATCAGCAATCTCAACAGCAATACATGGATTGGCTTGGATTCATCTTACTAGCAGAACTTATGCCCACCAATCTGTATAATATGCTTTGGCTCTGAGGAGCTGCCCAATCTAACCCTCCGGACCTGCTCATTATGGACCAGACTCACATCAGTGGCTAGGCCTCAAGGAACTGGAATACTAGAAATGTATTTGAAACTATGCTAAGGTGATCGCTGGTCGGGCTTATTTCCAACATGTATCTCTAAAGTCTAAAGTAAAGAAAGGGAGAATGCACAGAGTATTTAACCCAGTCTAGGGGCATCAGATCAAGGGAACATAGGAACTTGAGACATTTCAAATAAACGGTAGCTGATAAATTTAGTTGGCAGCATGGAAACTGGCCCTTTGACCTGCTGAGTCCATGTTGACCATCGATCACTAGTTCCATGTCATCTACATTATCCCACATTTGCATCCACTCCCTATGCACAATAGGGATAATAAATAGAGGCCAATTAACCTACAAACCCGCACGTTTTTGGGATGTGGGAGGAAATGGGAGCTCCCGGAGGAAACTTTGGTGGTCACAGGGAGAACGTGCAAACTCCACACAGACTCCATGCAAGGTCCGAATCAAACCTGGGTAACTGGCGTTGTGAGGGGGCAGATCTACCAGCCTTGCACCATCCTTGCAATTGACAGGCGTGCAATTGTATCCAAAAATATCTGAGTGAAGGTGGGGTAAGAATGCTACTGCGCTACCATATTTAAGCAAAATAATTGAAAAACTCCAATGACGACGTTACAAGAATTATATGATTTGCTTTAGTTGATTGTACTGGTATTAAAGAAAGATCCAGAATCAATTTTATGATTGAATACAATCTACAAGAAATTAAAGAAAAGGAACAGTTTATGCTTCATAACACATGCAGTTGACGAGTCTGAAATCTAATCTAAAATGCCCCTGTACCTGATGATAAAAGTTCTGGAAAAGAGTCCTGCAACTTTTCAGTTTGGAACGACTTGATGTTTTCATAGTGGGTTTATAACTTTCTTTATCCTCAGCTAAAATGTCTCCTTGAAGTATAACTTTCAAAGGGTTCTTTACTTCATAACAGCGTACTCTTCACCCCTGCTGCTGGGATGGAATCATTCAGGATTTAGCTGATTCTATAAAACCTTCAATAGGGGGAGGAGGGAGGTGGAAACAGGCAGCATGTCAACGTTACATACTGCAGGAAGAAAAAAAATCAAAGTACAATACTGAAGTCTCACTAATAGCAATCTACAAAGGCAGTCTTAAGCTGTGTATACATGGAAAACATCAGGACATCAGACATAAAAAAGAATTGGGAACACAAAACTCCTGGGGTCATCAGCAAGACACGGACTGATCTATGATTCTCCCACCAAGAGAAAATAGTAAATTTCGGAGTACATTTATGGAAAAATAAATATGCTAACGTTCACTTGCTTTCAATCAGGTCCTTCTAATAAAAATGTTTAAAGCGTCTTGCTAGTTTACTCCCATTTTTCATCGTAAAACATGCATGCCAAGCTTCAGGTTGAACAGTCCCAAGCCTGGAGTCGGATTGCACTGTGGTGCCTATTTCTATTCCTCACAAAGGTGAACACATCGTAAAGCAATGTCCAAAATCAAGGAAATGCCTCATTTACCCGGACAAGCTTCAGGTGCGGTGCATGCCGTGGAATTTTCAGTCAAAAGCTGAGTCTGATTTCTCGTCTCGGCATAAAGCAATAAGAGTTATGTCGACAGTACTGCAGGATTTTTTTTTAAAGGAGATGACAGTACATTGTTAACCTGGGACTAACAAAATGAGAGCTCATGGTTCCAATCGTCAGTGTGTTCTTCTACGTCCATTTACAATTCAAAGAGATCTTGAAGAATCCTACACAAGGTAAAAAAATTCCTTTCACAAGGGAGATTAAATGGATCAAAGCAACTTCTGAATTTATCAAGTAATATAACCTATTCGTCCCCCCTCTGCCTTTGCAATGTGTGTATCCAATTGCTTTATGAGTATTTATCCAGTATGAACTCCAAAAACGTTTTGTCATTTCCCAGTCAGTGTTTTTATCCATTTCCAAATGTTAACAGGATTACTGAAAGAAAGAATTGCTGTAAACAAGGTATTGGCTTGCTTCCAGAATAACGTATTCTACAAATGATTGTCTTGGATCAACGCCAAGGATGGAAAATGCACTTGCACACTGCTATACTCAAGTGCAAAGACAACATTCCTCTACAATAACACTAATGTCAACAAAACTGTAGTTTTAAATTAACAGCGTGGGTTATTAAAATAATTTACACAAAAATCAAATTGGCAGGCTCAGCTTATTTATTTTCATTCATTCCTCCCCTCCACTCCTGAGGTGTTGACTCAAGTATGATTACCATCTATAAGCACCGGGATTCCTTCCTCCCTTAACTGAGCAACTAACCTCCATGTGCGAACTTGGGCAGTAAATGCAGTCATTTCAGCTGTGAAAAGTATTGCAGGTTACCTACGATACGATACAATACGATAGAACTTTCCTCAGTGCCGGAGGGAAATTGGTCTGCCAACACTCATAACATACAACAGGCAAACAAAAACTTGAAATTAAAATTAAATTAAAAGTAAAAAAGAAAGAAAAAGACAAGCGACTGTTGACTGGCTGCTGTGTGCACAGCGCCTTCACCAGAACAAACTGGAACGAACAAGCAAACGAACTCAGACTTATCCCCTGGCCAGAGGTTTCCAAACTAGAATGTACCCCCCCCCCCCCCCCCACCACACCAGATCCCCCTTTGTCCTCCCACTGTTCCTCACAGCCCCCCCCCCCCCCCACGTCAGGTCTCCATTGTCTTCCCCTCCCCCCCCCCATCAGTACTGTGCTGGTGTGAGGGGAGTAGCTGTGCATCTTATGATGAGGATAATAAATTGAATGGCAACTCCTGTTCCCAGTGTTGCTCTAACTCACCACAGACAACACCCACTCTGTTGGTTTAGTTTAGTTTGGTTTAGAGATACAGGGTCTTCGGCCTATCAAGTCTGCACCGACCAGTGATCCCCGCACATTAAAACCAGCCTACACACACTAGGGACAATTTTACATTCATTCCAAGCCAGTGAACCTATAAACCAGTACGTCTTTGGAGTGTGGGAGGAAACCGAGGATCTCAGAGAAAACCAATGCAGGTCACAGGGAGAGCGTACAAACTCCGTAAAGACAAGCACCCATATTCAGGATCGAACCCGGGTATCTGGTGCAGTAAGGCAGTTGTCTACCGCTATGCCACCGTGTCGCCCTTTTATTCTAAAAAAAATGGACACTATCAAAAGGAGACTTCCTGAACATATGTGGCTTAGAGTAAGATATGCCAATAGAACCATCAACCCTGTTCACCCAATATAAAGCTCACTTTTCTCTCCTTTTAATAAACCATCATGAATTCAAGAAGCAGTAATTTGATATGACTATAATCAGCATCAGTAAATCCAGAAGATCCTGCAGAAGCAGCATGAGAAAGTACCAACAATTATATATCAAAAGAGCACTAAGAACACTGCCAAGTTATTTGTTAAACTCAGAAAGTGTAACATTGTTTAATGTCAAAATCATGCTTAATTAAGTTAATGAACCACAAGATTCCCACAACTGACTCATTCTTTTAGTTCCACTGAGCATAATTCTACTCAAATAGAAACTTGCTATCGGGCAGCTGGAACAGTGATTCCAGGAGCATAACGTTATAGCTGCAAGGTTTATGGTAGCTGCTGTTATTAAAATTATTTTAAAGAATTTTATTTCTAGAATGGTCTAAAAGCTAAAAGCTAAAAAAACATCTCAGTAGCAGACACACCTGTGCACCCAGCGAAGCAGTGCAATCAAAGCATTTTACATCTCTCTAAACCAAGGTCAACATATTTAATTATGTGTTTATTTTTAAAGATATCAAGTACTCAAAATAAATGATCCCCATTCCAGGTACTGTACCCTACAGACATCTGACAAAACTAAGTGAGGTATGCTATTTTGTTAACTCCTCACGTGCCATTTGTTATTTTCAATGTGTACATTGTCAGATTTGTCTGGCTTATTCATGGGGTGGCACAGTGGCACAGCGGTAAGAGTTGCTGCCTTACAGCGCCAGAGACACGGGTCCGATCCTAAATTTAACTTCCATAGATTCAACGTAATAATCGGTTGGATTTGCCAATTCCGCACCAGAGGTAACACAGGAAATCAATCACAGTTCCAACACAGCATCTTCAACCAAGCACTCATGTTGCCAGCTGCCTTTACACAACTTGGTGGATTCTTCATGGTCCAAAGGAAAAGCATGAATTGTTTGAATCTTTCCAGTACTCAGACTGGGAAGAATAGCTGCAGTGGTTCTATTGACATGAATGAGAGAAATTCTGGAAGAAGGGTCGCGGCAGCTATGTCTACAACTGTTGTGTGTGTGTGTGCATGTGTATTTAATTCAAATATACTTTGTCACATATACCTAGGTACAGTGAAATTATTTTTTTTGCATACGATCCAGTAAATTCATGCAACAGACTCCATCTAGGCAGTACACAAAAAGTCGTCACATTTTTGGCGTGGACCAAGTTTATAAAGATCTTAGCACACTCTTATCCCCTCGCAGCGGAGAACCTGGCCTGTTGCTGCACGTGGGCACAGGCGGCCCACTGGGACCCACTTAGTTCTTGGCGGACCCCACCAGGTCCCTCTTTGTTCTCGGTATGTGTGTGTGTGCACTTTTTAATGCTTTTGATTTTTTTCAACATTATACAGTTATAGAATTATAAAGCATGGAAACAAATCCATACCAACTCATCCATGTCAACCAAGTTACCTAACCAAGCTAGTCTGGCTTGCTGATGCCTGGCCACACCCATCCAAACCCTTCCTATCCATTTAATTTAATATTTTCTTGACACATAATGATTTTGAATGCTTCCATTTGCCCAGTATGTTCACAAACATTCTTCACGGCAGGTGGATGGATGGGCAGGGGAAATGTGGCCTCACCAAATATGAAGACCATTATGAAAATGCAAATGTCTATCTATTCTGTGACAAGCCCACTGCCACAGTTCTACACTCAGCTACACCGATGTAGAACTGTACATTTGACAAGCTGCTCCACATTCTTCCTTCTGAAGTCACTCCTTACTTGTTACTCAGGCTTTCATGGCGGTTTCCTCGACAATTCATAAGGTGGTCCTAAACACACACAACAATAACAAGAGTGGCACAGGCAGGCCATGGAATATATTAGGAAGGGGATAATCAAACATGGTGCCTCACTGTGTCAACATATATCAGTCCCACATTACACTAGCTTATATTTCAGTCCCAATCCAAACCAATGTCATGCCAAATCATTCCCCCACAAAAAATCTATGTGCATAATAAATCATGAAAACATCATGATTATACAGCACAGAAAGAGCAACTCTAAGGAAATTTCGGGCAATAACAAATAAGTAGGAATTACTTTCAATTTACTTGATTTGCAAGTAATTGATTTTGCCACTTAATGCTTAAAATTGTTACTATTCCACTCATGAATCGTTCACCTTGATTCGCAAAAGGTCACTCATTTACTTGGATGCTAACCAGCAAATGAGCACAAACTTGGCAATTTCACCTGTCACATTGTAACAAAAGGTGTGATAGAGGTGCCACCCTCAGATTGAGACTAGGAATCTTTTTAGTTGATATTTTCCTAACAGCTGTTCACGCAATCAATGATGTGCTAATTTGCTAGTGAGGAGTGTTTTGTGCTGTGAACTGATTGCCAGTGGGAAATCTCCAATGCAAAGGCAAAATATAGGCAAAATTAGAAATACAAAGAACAAGCAGAAAATGCTGGAAATATACTTTTGGTCAGAAATTTACTGAGATCAAACCAGGGTCCAACACCAAAAGGATTTCAACATAAATAATTTGATTCCGTTCGAAAAAGCTCCACTTCCTAATCACCAACACAAAAATAGCAACTTAAAAAATATTTTTTAGACTTGCATTTAAAAAGTACCTTGTTAACATCTGATTGAATTGAGCACTTCACCGATAATGAATTATTCCTGCATTTTGCATTCAGTATGCAGACAAATGCAGCAGTCGATTTGCATATAAATCTTGTAAACGAAAATGAGTTAGACTCATACAGCACGGAAACAGGTCCTTTGGCCCAACTCACCATGCCAACTAAGATGCCCCGTATAAGCTAGTCCCATTTACCAATGTTTGATTCATATCCCTCTACAACTTTCTTATCCATGGCAAATTAACCTAGTTTTAGTGATGTTGATGAAAATCACTGAAAAATTCATGTTGATATACATTCACAAGACATAGGAGCAGAAATAGGACATTCGGCCCATCAAATCATCTCCGCAATTCAATCATGCATTATCTATTTTTCCCTCTCAACCCCAATCTCCTGCCTTCTCCCCCTAACCTCAAAACATCTTATGGGATCTTTGACATTAGTCTTGCCTGTCACTTATCCCTAAACTATCATCATCAGTGCAGATTGTCTGAACATTATCTCATTCCTGTTTGGTCTGCATTATGAGTTGCTCCTTTAATGAACCACTGTAGACTATTTAGGAAAGAGTAACACAAGATGCTGCTGTCTTAAGCAAAAGAAGTGCTGGAGAAACTCAGAAAAGCAGGCAGGATCAGTGGAGGAATATGGTCAGTCTGAAGGAAGGCCTCGACCCACAATGCGATCTGTCCATATCCCTCCATAGATGCCACTTGACCCACTGAGTTCCTCCAGCACTTTAGATATTTGCTTAGGAAGATGTAAGATTGTGCTTTTTCTAAAGGATGAGTTTTTTCATGTAAGCACAGGGCAACACAAATCAATTTGGTTGCTACCAGCCCAACATTCTCCACCCTCCCCATCTCTGTTTGACGGGATGGGCAGTGTCTCTGGAGATAAGGAATAGGTGAAGTTTTGGGTCGAGACCCTTCTTCAGACTTCTCTGAAGATGGGCCTCGACCCGAAACGTCACCCATTCCTTATCACCAAAGATGCTGCCTGTCCCGCTGAGGCACTCCAGCATTTTGTGCCTATCTTCAGTTTAAACCAGGAACTATCTGCAGTTCCTTCCTACACAGATATTATTACCCAAATACCTAGCACCGTATTTCTGTAAGATTTCTGTGACTATTGTTTCAATAATTGTACACAATGAAGATAAGGTTTGAAGTTCTTTTTAATTCTGTGGCCAACCAAAATTGTGCATAGTCTGTGAAGTTGACCAAATCTCTAATGGGCAGACCACAAAACAATTAAATGCAACAATATCAATATACTAAATGGCCTCGAAACAAAGACTGCCAGCATTGACAATTCATGAATAAGGGGATAATGGTTTCAGAAACACTTGCTCTTCCATACCTTTTGAGAAAAAACAAAATGATTCTCTCAAGTAGCGTGTGCTTAATCCACAGATGCAATGCTTTGCAATAAATACAGATGGAGATTAAGTTCCTACTATCAGTGCTGTTTATATCGACTTTGATTTAAAATCATTGGAAATTTCCAAGTGACATTAAATCTGCAGTGCTTCAAAGTGACATTTTTACAGCTTAAGGTATGAGCTAAAGAAGCTTATCTTTGAAAAGAGTCGGTGTTCTGCTCAACCTTGATCTGTTTGGAAGATTAGTTTGTAGTTTGCTATGCAGGGTCAACATCAGGAAGCACACATCTGTATGTATGCATGTAGCAGGGCCCTCCGCTCATCTCCTTTGGGTGCTACCTTGTTACTGTCAGGGGCCAAAGATCAGCAAATGTCAGCCATGCATTTGATGACAGTGTAAATGTTTAAATATCTCTAATGCAGAACATGATTGCAAAATCATTTTTGCGATAGGCTTCAACTCAGCACTTGATACCGAAAATGAGATGACGAAGCTCTGGAAATTACAAACTAAAGAGGGGCTTGAGGAAAAGGATAGTTAACAAAGCCTACAGTTAAGTGAAATACTTCAGATGGGAAGGTATTTCTGCTGACATTTAAAATTAGGCTTTTTTCCATACATTGCTTTTCTTTTTTTTTTATCCCCACTGAAGATTTATGAGATTGGCATTGTCATCCAGTTTCCCATGCTCAAGAATAGAGGCAGCAAACACAATGTAAGGAAGCTTGAAATGAGCGAGATGCTCTTACAATTACCACCGCATCATGCTCTTTCTGATCTAACAACGCGAGTCCTTGCACAGACTAATCAGAAACCAATAAAAATAATATAACTGAAGCAGATGCATTCATGTGGCTTGCAGACCTGATGTTAATACCCATTAATAATTGCACGGCAAAAATCAAGGGCACCAACTAATTAAGAGCTGGCTTAAGATCCACACCTATCAATCCAAAAGGTTATGGTCATATCTAAATAAAACAACACTTCATCGTCAATTTTGATAATTGAATCATTTCACCCTTGGAATTAGGTACTTATAAATAAATGTGATAAATTATCAGTGTCGCATTTGCATCTAAATTGGAGCACTTACCGTCACAATCATCCCCCTTTTGCTGAAATCCTGCTTTGCAGATGCACTTGCCGATGGGCACCAACCACTCACCCTCTGCACTGCAATGCATCTTCGGAGGGTTTTCTGCTTCCTCTTCGGCATTGCTGACACAAATGCCGTGCACCTCCACCAGGGACGAGAATTCAGACCCCGTCACGGTGTCTGGGAAAGTTGCTAAGTTTTCCACAATGGACCAACACTTCTTATAGTAAACGCGTACAGACACCAGGGCAATGCAGGCTCCCACATCCTGAAAAGCCAAGTAGAATCCCTTTCTCGACAGGGGCCCGATTTCCCTCACTTCTGTGTTGAGCTTCATCACACGCTCTCCAAGATCTCCCTGGGTAAAACTTTCGTCTGCCGCAATGGTGTCTATTTTGAGGTACTGAACCTCCTTGATGTTCCTGCCAGCATCTGAGTCGCTCTCGAAGTAATACAGGTTAAATGTCTCCTTGCATGTCCCCAAGACTCCTGGAATGCTGTTACAATCCCTCAGGGTAAACTTCATCTCCACAAATATCCTCTGGGCATTGCTTCTCGCAATCCAGTTAGTCCGCAGCCAATTGTTCTGATTTGGTTCCATTACTCTGCACACCTGGTAGGTGCGGATGGGAATGTAGTTCTCATCTACACCACTGATCTCCTCCCACTGAAACACAAAAGAGCAAGATATAACTCTCCCAAATAATAAAATAAACAGACACCAAAAATATTGAAAACACCCTTTGACATATTTAAAGACTGCAGTTAGAAGTTATTTTTTATAAAAAAGGAATTCACTCAAGCATGACGGACAACATAAAATACAAGTCAAGCATTTCTGTTCTATCATGTAACACCATGAATTATATTTTTATCCTTGACATACCACGGAATGATTTAGATTGGGCAGCTTTGGATTATAGGAGATGCAATCATTGTGTATGAATTCAGTAGAGAGGTTATTCCACAAAAGCTTTCAAAAAGAATGTCAGCTAAATCAAACTATCCTACACAATCCATGTCCTTCAACAAAAGATTCATAGCCAATGCGTTGATGTTATTAATTCAACTCCACTTGAGACGCAACCAGGTAATAGGGATTTGCAGTTACTTTAACACCTCTCTAAGGCATGCAGGTACGATTGGAAAATACAATAAGCTTATATCATGTGTAGGAATGAACTGCAGCTGCTGGTTTCCACCAAAGATAGAAACAAAATGCTGGAGTAACTCAGCTGGCCAGGCAGCATCTCTGGAGAAAAGGAACAGGTGACGTTTCAGGTCTGAAGAAGGGTCTGCTATTCCTTTTCTCCAGAAATGCTGCCTGACCTGCTGAGTTACTCTGGCATTTTGTATCTATCTTAAGTTTATATCATGATGGTTCAACCACCACTTTCGTACTACAGACCAGCTGCTGTTACAAGCTGGTGTGCTCCTAACATTGGTTTCTATTCCAGAATTTAACCTGCCCATAATATTTCTTATGTCATATTCCCTGTCTGAGTTTATTGTGCATAATATACTGCAGATGTGCACATTCTTAATGAAACCAACCCGAACATTCAGACATATTTGTTCACCCAAGACAGAAGGAAACAATTCCTTCCCATTATAGTAATCATTCTCACTCCACCTAAACACCTCATCCTCATCTCTCAACAACAACCAGGTCAATAAAGAATGCTCAATTGATTTCTACATGTTTTCAATTTGTCCAGAAATTGCTCAATATTTCATTTTTTCTAAATACTGGAACCTGTATGTCAATGCTTCTTATAATTGAGTAACTGGCTCATTCAATGACTAATTGAGCTTATCCCATGTGCTGTTGGGAACCATGCTTGGATCATTAGTGTGAGCTTACTCAGCCAAGTTATCGTTATGGCAGAGGCTACAATTGACCCAAGTAACTCTTGAATTTTATGGAGCTTATGTAAAGCTCTCTACTGGAAATGCTCTTGGGAAGGTCAGGTGACAGAATTGAACTGTTGCATGCCACATAATCGAAGCCCCTGTCAACTTACATTGTCAAACCTGACACATGGCCACTTAAGCAGAGTACGAAGAACAATTGGTGCCTAAGTAAGTCCGATGGTGAGCCCTGGCATGTGCTGGGTATTTGAAGGTTATGGGATACCCTAGAATCCAATGCAGCTGCCAGAAAGCAGGATCAGATATATTTTTCCCCCCCGAACAGATCAGTTGCACAGCAAGAATGCACTCCCAGCAAGGCAGTTGCTCACTTAACATTGCACTGAGAAATGAGGAAATAACCTGGAGTGCAGCTGTAACCATGAGACTCAGAAAGGTTGAAGCTCAGTACTTAACTTGCCTGGGTCCTATGGATTTTTGGGCTGTCAACTATGCACCAGAAAAATCTATGGTTCATTGTTATCACAATAAGCTTCTTCAGTGAAATTCACAATTAACATGTAATGCAGAAGGTGAGATGGGATCTTATCTGTGCTCATAGCTTATTACATTTCAGTGGGCTACCACGTAATCAGTGATCCCATTGATATCAATCCCCAAAGAGTTTCTGGAAATGTGCAATCGGGACATAAGATTTAGACTGGGCCATTTGACTCTGCCATTCAATAAATTTATAGATAATCTTTTACTGCAGTCTAATATGGCACTATCCCCACAACCTTTGATTCATTGGAATTATAAATTATCTCATCCTCAGCCTCAAATACAGTGAAATTCTTAACACATTGACTGCAGTAATTATTACTCATCTCAAATCTGAATTATCAGTCCTTTATTCCAAAGATATCATCTCTTATCTTAGAGTTCCTAATCAGACATTACAGTCGCTCAGCACCTACTATGTCAAGACGCTTACATTTTTTAGATACTTCCATCAGATCATCTCCCATTACTTGAAACACTAGAGTTTGGGCCTAAACCATTCAATCTCCTCATGAGACAATCTCCACATTATCCCATTTATCTCTTAACTTCACCTGCAGTGCAGGCTCAGCAAAGGGAAAATCTACAGCAATGTTTCCCAAGGGAGTAGAAAATAAAATGGAAGAACAATTTAGCAAGAGATAACAACCGGAAATTAAATGGAACGTTTAAAGGATTTTCCATGTCCTTTAAAACAAAATTCTGAATGTTTTATCCTCAACACTAGAGAACAAAGTAAAGTGCTTTTTATTTCTGATTTTATATTAAATCAATGTGGATTGGACCCTGGCTGGATGAATTTATCAAGCAAAACAGTCTCAGGGTTTAATAGCTTCCCTCCAAATGCAGCTTTAAAACAAGTTTCATAATTTATTTTCCAGACATCAGTGGGAAACAAAATCTAAGTTACATTTTATATTTTTCATCGTGACCTGAACAATTACATTTTCAATCGCTTCCTGATTAAGATCTTGATAAGTGCATGGTTGGCGTCTTTACATATAGCTCTTCATTAGTTCCTATCAACTGCACAAAAAGTGTGGTAAATATACAAACCACATTGCACATTGGCAGAATAAAATAAAGTCTTACAAAATGAAAAGATATGGAACATTTGTTCTTACAGCTAGTCTCAATGCCAGGACACATGCATTGTATGAATCAGTACAGATCTAATTTCTATGGATATGCATTTGCCTATGTCCTTAACTATCCCTACATCGTGATAAAAAGATTTACTTATTTCATTTGCTTGATTTCAGATCCAATTTGTGTATCACAATACTTGAACTTCTGCTACTATTTGCTTTAAAAAAGTGAACCCAGACCACAGTTTGAAAATTGAAATGTAAAGGCAAAAGACAAAATCCTTCTCCACAACGATTCAACTGCTAATTCCCTGAAATCAGTTTATAATTCCACTACCAAACACCTAATACCTTGTGTGGTTATAAAGTGGTATGATAGGTGCTCGACCTGTTACGTTAAAATATATGTTGCATCATTATTCAGGGGGAAAAAAAGTTATTGTAGAAAATAATTATGGAAACTTGAGTGGCAACATACTTTTGCTTCGCAAATATTAGTTGCCATTTTACATTCAGCATCAGAGTTGATACAGTTATACAATTCCATTTTCTTAAATTGTCACAATATTACACCCGGTGATATATTGCGTCTTTTGCACGCAAACGTGATCTATATTGTAACCAATTATTTTCTGCAATGACATAGATTCTTTCCCTTTCATTGCACCATAAAAAATGCAACAGCTTATTTGGCTCTTCCTTTGCCGCTATAATCCAGGATTATTTTAATGAGAGATAGGCTCTAATTAAAAGAACGCAGACAATTTGAGGACAATGATCGCACCAAGTAATGCCTTTTGGTATGAAGAAAAGTCGCAATATTAAGGGCCTTCATGTGAACCAGAGCAAGTAAAGAGGAATGTTCTGTCTAAAACGCTCTAAAAAGACAAGCAGACAACAAAGCCACTCAGTATAGCCACCTTTTGACAAAATTGCATATCTTTTATCTGATTGCTTCAAAGATAAACTGAAACCTTTCTCAAGAGCTGAGTAACAATCCTTTCTAAATCCCATTTATGAAAAGCCCCCATGTAATGGTGCAGACAACTACTGGAATGTGCAAACCATTGATATTCATTTACTTCAGACAAACACCCTGTTACTGAGGTCCTGTTGCAGTTTCCATATCACAAGACTTGCAAGGCTCACACAAAACCCTCTGCTGGATAACAGACTGCAGGGCACTCCAGTCAAGAGAAAGTTGTGCCTTTATTATTGTAGTGCAGGTAACTTCTTACATGCTACAAATAGTTGTGGATCTTATCCACACATCAAAAGTTTGAAATACGATTGCTTCATTGAAAGATGTCGAAATCTGTCTGGCTTGAGAATAGCATTTGTTTAGATTCAACATTATACAAATGGATTCAATTATGACAAAGTGTGCCTTTTTATCAAGAAGTCCTTAAATATATTCCAATCTGATGAGATTATAATGCCTGCCTTTTAGTAATTGTGAGTATTCCAAATGCTGTGAGATTGGGCAAATTCTGAAGGTAGGTGGGGCCCAGCAGCTAAAAATTGTGAGATCAGAGGTTTGTCTTTGAGAAAATAAAAAAATGGAAAGTGTTGAAAATCAAATTGCTGAATAGGTGAAAGCGTATTGCTCAACAGTTATTTTGCATTTTATTCCCCAGCCTTTAGACTCGTTGAAAATGGTACTGAATGTTCCATTCCCAACATTAACATCTCATCCAAATGAGCACAAAAATGTACTTCTTCAAAAGCAACTAAAATATAAACTGAGAATTGAGCTTACAGTTTCTCATGACACTGCACAGTTCTTGTTTTATAGACCTTGTTGGTGAATTGTTGAGATGCTACTATATCGCAAAATAGCCCATGCTGCTATATTTCACAGCATTCTTGTAACATTCACTCTTGCCATTTTTTTGCTTAAATGCTTACATTTATTAGCATCGTATACTTCTCCGGAACAATTCCAATTTTTTTCCTCCAGAACTCTGGTTTAAAAATCCAAATAGCTAATTACTGGACAAATTCTTTGGTAACTGTATGATCCCTGTCCTGATATAATCAAACCAATTATTCTCAAAACCTTTGCTCAGGAAATTATCTTTTGTGGATCACATGTTAATATCTGTTCACGCATTGACCCCAATAAAGCAAGAGGAACATTGCGGCACTGTGCAATGTAACTTCCAATGGGATGGGATTTTTTTTTAAAGAAATACAAATGGAAATTTAATATATCTAACATCAGAAGAATATCTCACAATATGTATTAAAGCAAAACAGTCATTACATGACCTTGCATTGGAAAGACAAACACATAATTGCTGGAAGAATATAATCCGTAATGATGTCCAGTGTAAATAGCCACAGTTTTCATTATTTAATGGATCCTTTATATGAGAATTGTCTAAGCATAACATTCTTCATTGCAGGTGCTATCTAATTCCTGAACTATCCTGTAAATACCACAGATACCGTGTGGCACAAGCTGAATCCAGCCCGCCAGTGTCTGGGTTTAGCTCCAAGATGTAAAATTCTCTTGATGTACTGACTGAAAGCACAGCAAGCAGGACAAAACTCCATCAGAGAAAGTGTGACCTACTACGGTCACACAATTGTTTATTGTACTCCCCTTGTGACAACATTTACATCTTCCCATCATCTCAAATGTACTTCAAAACGTTATCTATTTGTTTATATAATTAGCCCTTCATAAACCCTGTGTAATAAACTGTATGTTTGCCCAATTAAAATTAGGTGCTTTTTAAAAAAAAGTGCGGGGCAAATTTTGTAATTAATTGCCCTGAATAAAGTGCAGGCCCAGCAAAGTAACTCAGGCTATTAAAATTGCACATTTATTTCTGACGAAATGAATACATAGTTAAGAGAAATGAGAAATCAACGATCACTCCAAGGGTAAGAACGATGTTAGTTTTATTGTTTCTGAGTGTATATTGGAAATCAATTGACTGTTATTTATTATATTTTCATTTGCCCCAGGTCTCAGCTACCTAAACGTTGGAAGGTGTCATCGATCTGTGATATAACATTTCCTTTTAGATTAGCGTTAATCACTTTAAACAGTGGATCTGCTCGCTAATTGAGACGGTAATGCGGTCACGAAGGAACCGCTGGAGTGAATGAAATGGAAAAGTAGAACCAAAAGTAGACGTGATCCCGAACGTGGCGGTGAAGACTGAGTATTGGGGCGAAACGGGCGGGAGTCCCTGAAGACTTACCCCATCACCAGGAAAAGAGATCCACTCCAAATCCGTCTGCTGCGCTTTGGAATCCAGCAAAATAACTAGTGGAGAAAGAGAGAGAAATCAAACGAAAAGAGTGAAACTGCAGTCACATTTACACAAACATAAAACAGGTTTATTATGTGATCAATATACAAAATCCAATTTGACATTTACCCCCAAACCTCACGTAAAATATCCAAACTTCGGGCACTGTTGTATTTAAAGCAAACGGGACTAATTAAAAGTAACATTTCCAATGTTGTCGATTTCAGATAAATTTCCCTTCCTGTGCAACTATTTGGTTTCATGTTGGAAAGAATCGCCTATCTTTCTCGCTCGCCCCTTAATTTATTTTAAAATGACCTTTCAAGTGAACCTTTCAATTCATGTGTTTCTTCACCGAACTGCAAAATATTCGACATTGTGGTGCCTAGATGTCTGACCAGGAGAAGAAGAAATATCATCACCGTTTATAGTGCGAGTGTGTGTGTGGTTAGCCATTGGGATGCATTTGCAGGAAATGGCAGATGTCACAGCCATTGGTTTCAGGCAAGTCTGCTCGCTCACTTAACTTTGGTCTCGCTGACGAGAATTCACTGTCAATTCTTCTTCTGGGAACAAGGGCTTAGAGCGGACAGTTAGACGCGGTTTTTCACTGCGGATCGAAGTCGAATCGGATTCTGGCGTCTGCCAGCAACCAACCAACTGTTCGAGCGGTGTCCATCACAGACACTGAAATTTGTTTAACACGCAGCAAGGAGCGGGAGTTTAAAAGAGTCTCTGAACCTGCCTGGACAATAACTCGCCCCCTTTCGTTTCCATGTTTCATTTTCATTCCACGTTTCATTGCTAATAATGGCACCATTAAAAGCCAGAAGACAGACTATTTAACGTAATAAAAGACCCAAGAGGTCTGAGACATCGTCGGTTAAGTTAGTTTTATGGTTTTCCTTAAAGCCGTGTTCTGCTTCATCCCGGCATCGTTACAAACTCAGAATATTACACCGGGATTAATACAGAATATTAACCGGGATTAGCCTCGATCGTCCAATGCTGTCCTGCGCTAAGAGTATTATATTGACTTAAGTTTGCATGGACTCGCTTTATGTGTGGTCAATGCAGCCGAGCGACCTGGGATGGTGCTGAGCGTGCAACTGACCGGGACAGAGAAATGTTTGACAACCGCTCTATCGGCCGAAAGTTGAAGTCAGGCCGCCGTGTCGCGGAGAATGGCCGGGAGCTCTACACTTCCCTCCAGGTGCCGGAATGTGCCCACAGAAACAACAGCCCGCCTCCAAGCGACAGGTAACTTGCAAAGACAGCGCTGCCTGAAAATACCAGCCTAGCCACCACTTAATGCAATAGCTATGATCTTTCGTTTAAACATCAGAAATAGGAGTCGTGTTTATTTCAGACGTTTATTTAGTCTTGATTGGTTTTCGCCTTGTGCAAAAATACCCACCACCATCTCCAACTGAGGCAACTAATAATTATTAATGTTAATGTTAAATTTAGTAGCAAATAATTTTAAAGATCAATAAACAACATGCGCCGTTTGTGTGTTAAATACAAATTAGCACTTGGCGTTTCACACTACTTTTAAATGTTCCTATATGCCGATCCATTGGAAGCGAACGCAAGCAGCAGTTATTTTTTCGTGATCCCGTTCGGGCACATGCACGAACTTCATGCAAGTTGACATACTAGCCACCTTTAAACGCTGACATTATTCGATATCTCTCACTGAGCATTTTGTTACTGTATCACTGCGACACCTGCATTCGTAACGGAGGGACTGGAGAAAGGTAAATAAAAAGGTTTTGTGAAAGAGGGAAGGAGAGTGCAAGTATCAGAGTAAGGCGCAGACCAAAGTGGCCACTTTGCAAAATCCTCTTTCACCTCGGCCAACCCATCCATCCTCTACATTGCTCCAACTAACTTTGTGCTCCCGTTGCACAGCGCGGTCAGAATTGTTTCCCCCCCTTTGGACGGTGCGGCCGATTTGTGGATGGACAAATCTTTGCGCTGCTCGCACAAGCAGAGCGGCCCAATATGTGACCCTGCTCCTCGAAAATAAAACTTTTCACCCGCCTTCCCAGCGTCTGGAAAACTCGAAGGCTCAACTGCTCTCAGTCTGCCGCCCGCAATTGTTTCTAGCAATCGCCGTGTCACGTTTATCCGGCAGATGTAAACATGCACGTTCACATTCGCCGGGTGCAGTTGAATATTTGCAACCCTACCGGGCACCTAGGCGGTGCGACTTAACAAGCTACATAAACTGCCCCTGCGACCCTAGTGACTCATCTGGAAGTGCTCGGAATGTGATGTTTCGGTCCGATGGGTATTTCCAAATCGTGCATTGCAACGGTTTCAAGGCACGCAGATTAAAATGGAAATGAATGAATAATTCCGAGGGCCGAAATGTTCCGTGGTTGAATTAAGATGCATTTATTCCAATGCATCCCCCTGTGCAATTCACCCAAATCGTGGCACCAAAAATCAGCGTGTATGTCTAAAGTGTGCAGTGTGCGCCTAACTCGGTGCGTTCAGTGATGGAACTCCCTTTCAGCTGCAGCCTCGGTAGATGCCCACTGTCTTTTCCCCTAGTAGGGGATGTGGTCGGGACTTGGACGGGGTCAAGGCGGCTGGTGCTTCTCGGCCGTCCCGTTTGGAAGTAGCGACCCGGTCAAGCAAGCGGCAGCTTCAAGGAAGGAATTGAAGGAGGGGAATACTTTTCTTGCTTCTTACCTTCTCTCGCAGCCTGCGTCAGATGCGTGAGAATGGTGCTGAGTACAGAAATGCAGCAGCAGATAATCCAAAGAGCGTGGCTGAGCTTGGAGCCCATGGTGGGTAGCCGTGGCTTGGGCTTTGGGAGGGTGTGTTTTTTTTAACTGCCGCTCTTGCAGCGAACTCGCCGCGTCTCTGTGCTTTAAGTCCCAGGCTGTGGCAGCAGCGCTTATTCCACACACTCAAATAGCGCCCGGTGCTTGGTGAGGGCGGAGATCCCAGCTGCCGCCGCGTCAATCTCGCCGTTCCGTCTTAAATAGACAGCCGTATCACCCATTCACTCACAGGATTTAAGGACAGGACCGGCCCAGAAGGAGGAAGGTTGTCGCCAATCGGAGTGGGAGAGAGGCGGGGTATGCCTTCCCCAATGGAGCGAACTCTACACACACAGTAACACGCATGGTAGCGAGAAAGAACTGAGAGAGGGTTTCATGTTGGAGAAAATCAGAAAACATTAAAGACACGCAGGGCAGTTACAGCGAGCCTCCTGAAGGATTAGGATCAAAGACTCCGCGTAAGAACCGGGACAAAAAAAAGAAAAATCATCGAGCTTGCAAGGATTTTATTTTTAAGTGACTCCAGAGAGTGAACACAAAGAACTGCAACAGCGAGAGACATAAAACAGGTCCACGCAGCGAAGCAGTCCAGAGTGTGTCGAAAGAAGTAGGGTAGAGAACGAGGGAGAGAGAGATTAAAGACTTACACCAGTGGAAACAAAGCGGTGGGCTGCAAGAATTGAGATAAACTAGGACAGGAAGAACTGCTGAATAGTTTACTCTGGTGAAGTGCGGCCACTCGCCGCAGTGTATGTGGATGGCGAATGGATTGATTTGGTTGTATTTCTGTTTATTTTTAGTTCTCTCCCTTACCCGAAAACCAGGATCAATGTTAACCTGCATCTCGCCACTCAATTGCCCCATTCCCGTGCTCTCAACCCTCACAGAGCCTCCAGGCAGTAAGCATCAGTGTCCACACTGCCAACGACTTGCAGTGCAGACGCTTCTCCGAACTGAGGTCACCAGAGAAGAACCTGAAGTTGCACATGCTAATTGTAGTTTAGATTTGCAGCATCTGCAGTTTTATTTTGCTTTCTGTTAGGTTAAATCGTCGCCTGATTTGGGAAAGCCAAATCAACTCCAAAATACTGTGAATGAGATCACAGTTTACGAACTGTGACAAATTAAAATATTAACTCAGCCTTTCTGTCTACAAATATGCTGGCCATGTTATGTTTCTGTTTGGTTAGTACTTCTGGCGTCCATAGTACTTTATTTTTGAATTGTGGTCCGTTTGAATCATCTCACCACAATATGAACTTATCCATGAGTCATCAGAGAGTCCGACAGTTCTGAGACGGAGTCACAACAGTGATCGGTGCTTTTCGTTTTACACTGTCTGTTTTTATGACATTTACTGGCACCGCAAATCATTATGATGTTTTCCTAATGACTTTATTCAATGACAAATGCAGACAAATAACTTGTTTGGCAACCATCGTGGCTTTGGTTAATTCACATTAAAATGTCTGAAAGTGCTGGCATAGGAAAAGCGTTCCTTCGTACAAATTATATTCCCTTTATCTGTTTCCAGTTGGAAACATTGACAGATTGCATCTTCACCTTAACAGAACGAAATGATTCAGTCACTCAGGTGACCAGGATAGAGGGCAGTGTAATCCCCGCAGCATGATCTCCGTAAAAAAAAAACAATAGTTGTGGAGATGCCGAATACGAACATTTGCTCACTCTGTTCTATGTTTGATGATATAACGGGCACAATTTATAAACAGTCCAGTACATGTTCTTCCAGGTTTCGTTTTATTTCACGTAACCTCCAGACTAAATATATTAAAACCGTTTATGTGAATGTGATTTATTCTTTCTGCGGCTTCTCCTTTCCTTTTAACTTCCTCCAAATTGCCCCCAAGAATTGTAGTCCTGTCATGAAAGAACCCATACTGAGATTTGATTCTACGCATGTTGGTAAATCTCATCAAAATCACATTTTTTTTTCATGCTTGAAACCAGGCAGCAAATGCTGTTGAAGTGCTCAACCACAAGATATAAAAATAAAGATCTTGTTGCAGGTTTTTTTGCTGTAAGTCCATTCAACACAATCCAGTGTTTAAGCAGGCATATGCAAGCAATTGGTAGCAGGAACATTTGGAGATGCTAAATTTAGTTGTGTTGCCCCCACTCAAGACTGGTTGAGATCAACCGAGCATTCAAAGGTGTGTTGGAACATAGATTGGCAGGGAAAACAGTAAACGAACAACTCAAGTATATTCAAAGACAAGATGATTTGTATAAATACTGGAAACATAGTAAATAAAATATAATGGAAGGATATGCTGAGCTAGTTATTTATAAGACTGAATATATAGAAGTAAAATCTAACAGAAAAAGGTTCACTGGTCATTATGGATCAGAGAACAAGTACATAGCAAAACTGATTTAAAAAAAAAGAAATTAAAGGGGACCGTGGATGTGGGAAATATGAAAAGGAAAGTCAAAAGACAATTTTTTAAACATATATAGTAAAAGAGCATTAAAAAAGAAAAGCAGGGGTTGATGAGGATCCGTTTGTACTGCAGAGGACATAAAATAAGTATTCAGTATAGTTTAGCACACTACCACTGGAGGAGGTAACAAAGCACAGTGGTAAGCAGACACTTGCAGTGTAAATGACTGCCCGCCCTATGTTGCTATGAGAAGTAAGAGTCAATATTGAAATTTTCTAATCTTTTTTGAATAGGAATAATGCAAAAAATAGGAATAATCTAAAAAAACAGTAACTGCGCTCAGGGAAACTAATATTTGTGCTATAATTGAAAACAGAATTAACTGCCTCTTCGACCTGAATGGGTTAATCGATGCCAACCAGCACAGATACATTTTATTAACATAAGGCCATCTTTGAATATAGTAACAGGGATCATAATAATAAGGGGTAGGAAGAAACAACAGATGCTGGTTTAAACTAAACATAGACATAAAAAGCTGGAGTAACTCAGCAGGTCAGGCAGCATCATTGGATAAAAATAATAGGTGAGATTTCAGGTCGGGTCCCTTCTTCAAACTGAGAGTCAGGGGAAAGGTAAACAAGAGATATATACAGTGATACCGAGAGATATAGAACAAATGAATTAAAGATATGTAAAAAGTAATAGGGTTGAAATGCAGAAGTGCAATGTAACAGATTTGCTAGAACGCTGTTGAAGGGGCAACTCCAGCAACATTGTACAGTAAGAAATAGAACATGGTGTAGAGATGAATAGCTGTTTTTTTAGTTGGAGGGGGTCAGGTAATAGGACTACGGTTTGTTGTGGTCAATATCCCAGGCTTATGCATACAGGATGTAACTTCACTGTTTGTTTTCAATATTCTCCCAACTTCTTCCCAAAAAGGGAAATAAACAGCACTGACAATAGTAACAGACCAGATGGAAGTGTGGAGCATCCCAACCCCAGGATATCTTATTATTCAGTATTAGAAGCATTGACAGAGTAACACAATTCAGATGCATGACAGATGCTATTTAACAAGGAAGTGTGAAGTTATACATTTTGATGAAATAAATGAGCAGGGATAATATACTTTAATAATTTAATGAGAGTTCAGGAACAGACATATCAAGGAGTTTATTACATATCACTCTTTGAGGGTGGAATGCTAAATTAAGAAAACTATTCTAAAAACTTATGGATCTATAATCAAAGCCATGGAACACCAAGATATTATGCCTATTCTTTACAAATCAGGTTGGGACCTTATCTGTATGTTGGGGTTTCATTTCATATGTACCAACATAAAAAATCAAATACATCAAAATATTAATAAATACTTTAAGGTTTTCAGTATTGATTGATGCAGTAATGTAATGTAAAAGAGCATGCATAAAACGGTAGCATTTACTGAGAGCACACAAAAGCTGATGCCTGTCACTTTTGGGGCAACAACACACAGCTTGAATGAGCTGACAATAAAATAATGGAGCAAAAGGGAGAAATGTACTAATTCAGATTGACAAATCAGATACTTGCATATTTAAACACCTCTCCCAGAGATTTTCATAAAGAAAGTGTCTTAATCCATGATTGATTGTACTCTCCTTCAGAATCTTTAATTTTACCTTTGCTACTGCATCATTTTATTGAAACATTCCTCATATCTCATTTTGCATCCACTTTGTCTTGTTTTGTCCACTTTGTTTAACTCTTCTTGCTTAAAAGGAAATGGTTTGTTTTTCACAAATAACCCATCTAAATATTTTTTTCTCATAATCTACTGTGTACTGTGGGACATTACAAATAACTAACTAAGGAATGGCTCATGCCAGTCACACACAGTAATGATTAATCTTTCTAAATCCCAGCCCACCCTCTGCATCACATGCTGTCTTTAACCGTTACATTATCATTGCAACTCTTGTCAGACACAAGCATATGAATGTTCTACCTTCCATAGCCACACAAGACCATACAGGGAGCAAAATAAATTTACTTGCTACTTTAGTTTATCAATGCTTAATGTACTTGCATGATGTTCTTTCTTTTTCTAACTTTAAAGTATCAAGCATCATATAAAAATATTATAAATAGTAAATCATAGATCTGAGTATATTTATTACCATTTACAGACACAAAAGGCTGGAGTAACTCAGTTGTCAGGCAGCTTCTCTGGGGAGAAGGAATAGATGACGTTTCAGGACGAGACTTCTTCAGATACCATTTATGTCATCTGATGCGTATGTATTTGAAATCCAAGGAATAGTTCACAATGAAAATCTGTTACAGCCAAAAGTCTTATGTTGTTCTAAATGCTGTTTTTGCTTTTTTTTCCCTTTAACCTTTATTGCTTTTATGCATACACAAATAAAACACAAATATAACAACGAAACATATAACAATGCAGTGATACATACAACAGTGCAGCGGGGGGTTCAGTTTACAATTAATGATGCAGTATACAGAACTAGTTTCTTATTAAAACAATTTCCAATACATTATTGTCAATAAGATTTTACAGTGTTGATATCTCTATTTCTATACCTAATCCATTTTTCCCATTTTCTGTTAAACTCGTCTTCTTTCACTCTTAGGGAATATATCAATTGCTCCATCACAAATATTTCCTGTACTATGTCTAACCATTGTCTAAGTCTGGGTGTGTCTGCTGCAAGCCAGTTTCTTGTAATGGCCTTTCTGCCAGCTTTGAGTAGGTTTTTAACCAAGTAATGATCTTCCTTCAGCATCACTGTAGTTATATTACCCAGGTATAAAATGGAACACTTCTTGGAGACTATATATCCTAATATCTCCTTTAATTCTGAATTCACTCTGTCCCAAAATGGTTCTATTTTTGGGCAACTCCAGAAGATATGTGCATGATTTGCGTCTGTTTGGCCCCATTGCCTCCAGCATGTTTGCTGCCTTAGAATTTGCTTGCTTTTTATGTTAGGCGTAATAAAGAAACAAATCAGATTTTTCCAATTAAATTCTCTCAATTTTTGTGAATTAGTGGATGTCTGTGGTGTTACACACATATGCTGCCATTCTTCTTCTGAGATTGTGATGTTCAATTCCTTTTCCCACTTAAATTTTACATAAAATGTAGTTTTAGCTTGACATTCCATTAAACTATGGTAAAGTTTAGAAATAATCCTTGATGTTCTTTTGATGATATGCATTAACTATCGCTTCTATCACTGGATTATTTTCTTCTAGTGCCTCCCTTTTTACTTTTTTACTGTAATAATCTCTTAGTTGGAGGTATCTAAACAAGTCTTGGTTCCGAAGTGCAAATCTATCCTTCAGATCTTGAAAACTTCTTAGGTCTCCATTTTCAGTAACAGTACAAAATGCAGCAATTCATTTTTTCATCCACTCTTTAAGTGTTGAGTCATACATCCCTGGTTTAAATTCACTATCCAAAGCTATACATCTTAATATTTTTTGTCCTTTATTCAGTTTAAGTTGTCTGGTAAGAGTGAACCAGGTTTCTAAAGTTTTTACTTTCCAGGTTTCTAAAGTTTTTACTTTCCATTTTATGTAGTTGTATGTTTTTTAGAAAATTTAATTAATTGAATTGATTGAATGATACAGCATGGAAATAGGCCCTTCAGTCCACCAAACAATGATCACCTGTTCACACTATTATCTCACCTTCGCATACTGGTGTTAAAAATATAACTTTAATTGCAGACAATTCTTCACTGATCATTACGTGATAAAGTGTTGTCTCCACAAGTGATGCATTATTATGCACCAGTTACAATAAACTAATGATCACAGAGAGTTTCATAATGATCTAAAAAATAATAATATTTCATTATCGGGGAGATGAAATGTTTTGTTAGTTGAAATTATCTTTTGCTTGAAGTCCTGACCTTAGAGTGGATGCGCTTTCCTAGGTAATTTATTCAAACAAGAACAGCTGAGATCTCATGGTGTCCTGACCACTATTCACCTCCCAACCAACATCACTAAAACCAATTATCTTGTCATCTGGTTAATTGCCGTTTGGGAACCTTGCTGAGAACAAATTGGCAGCTACATTTGCCGACACTAATGCAGTGACTACACTTAAAAAGTTATTTGTTTGCTACAAAACATTCTGGGAGGCATAAGAAAGATATTTATCCAAACTCTTTGGAAAATCAATTGGTTATTTATTTAGAGCATAAACACATGATGGACTCAAAGGTTCTAGGATGTAATGAGAAATATATATACATATATATATATATATATATATATATATATATATATATATATATAAAAGGATTTTCCTGAAGGATTCGACCAATGAGTCTTTCAAGCATTTATATTCTTTAGATGAACCCGCACATACATTATTTTCTGAAATGCACATTTGATTTACACAAGTAACAATTTATTGTGGGACCCAAAGAACTGCAGATGATGGTTTACAAAAAAAATCAAAGAATTGGAGCAACTGGAGAAATGTCTCCAGAGATGTTGCCAGACCCACTGAGTTTCTCCAGTACTTGCTGTCTTGTAACAATTTCATTTTGTTCTGATGAATGCTCTTTGACCTGAAATATTGACTCTTTTTCTATCTCCATGGATGTTGCCTGTCATTTTGAGTGTTTCCAACATTTACTGGGGTTTTTTGCCATGCTTCAGGATGAAACTTGCCCTTTTAAAATCTCATCAATGAAAAGAGCAATTAACAAGAGCCATTGCATTTTTTTTTCTTCCCGTGACCAAAGTTAGATAAAGATCCAACTATAGTTATGCCGCACTAAGTAAAACACACTATTCTTAAAGACAGTAGCCTAAATATTAACATATCTGTCAGCCATTGATGTCCTCCAGGGAGCTTCAACCTGAGACAGAATTGGTGGGTCTGCTAAATTTCTCCCTATTCCACGGTACTCTGCAAGCCAGATCTGCGACAGAAATAATTGATGATGGAAAACTTCATAGTGCTGCACATGCAAAATAGGTTTCATAAATGAGAGTAGCCTTCGCCAGTTAAGAAGTATCTTTATCCTCTTGCTGAGAATAAAATTACTTCATACATATTTTGTGGCAGTAGCTTTTGATTCTTTTGTGTACCGCGTCCTGAAAGAGGCATTCACGTAAATGCAGAGTTTCTTTAATCATGGTGCATTGTAAAGCTTCTTATCGAATTATTCAATTTCTTAGCCAAGTTTTTTTAAGCATCAATAACTCATCCAATTTTTTCAGACCACAAGTGAAAAATAAATCAGACAGCCCTAATAACCCAGTGGCGATTGCTTTGCTTGCTTAACTTAAATCTATTCCCTCTGATGCAAATAGGAGGGCAGCTTTATTCTGGCTGCTAATGTCCATGATTAGTGTGTACTAAGTACCAACTGTTGCTTTAAGTAAGCACACACTTCAGAAAATGTTAGACACTGCGTAGAGCAAACTCTCTGGTCTTGGAGGGCAGCTGCTGGAATTCATTCTGGCACATGCTGCCTTTGGGAGGCATTGAACTATCGTACTGTATGAGAGAGGTAGAATCAGAGCTGTGAAACTCATATTCTTCAGCCATCCACAGTCTCTTCCACAGTCAGCGATCAGGTAGGTGCTGCCACCAGTGTAACAATGTGTATCATACTAGGTTAATCAAACGCTCACAAAAGATATAGTTATAATAATACGGAAATGACAGCTAGTTAATGGTGGAATGCAATGTTATTTATGTGAATTTATTAATTCAATATGGAATGTTTATTTCATGTTTTTTTTAATTTTGCATTGCAGTCAAACTAACGCTCAGATGCTTAGCAACTGAGTACAGTTCAATTGTTGACTCTGTTTCCCGATGATCTGCTCACGTTAGAAAGCAGCCGACTAGACCATCTCCTTCACACAACTTCCCCCTCCTGTTCATAGCAAACCTGGCATCGTCTTGATGGCAAAAAAATTTCTTGAGATAGACACAAAGTGCTGGGGTTATTCAACGGGTCAGGCAGCATCTCTGGAGGAAAAGGATGGGTGACATTTCAGGTCTGGACACAAAAGGTCCTGACCTGAAACGTCACCCATCTTTTTTTACCATGGATGCTGCTTGACCCGTTGAGTAACCCCAGCACTTTATGTCTATCTTTGGTATAAACCAGCAGTGTGTGATGTGGAACGCACACCAGATTCACAAGTCACATTATTAAAGATAACTTGTTATTTAGGAACCAGCATCAGGTTGGTCGTTGTGGCCAATATGTAGTCAGTACACTAGACCGTAAAGGAAAGGAGGCTTCATGACTTGGGCAAGTCACCAGGCTTTGACCCACACATTGTTATGATGGGAAACCAGCTGTGTGTTAAAGTTGGAATCTCTTTTAATTATGGGTACATACATCTCAGAGCTGACAGGTAGCACGTCAAATAAAGACACCTTGCACCATGAGGAATAGCCTATTATTCTGAAGCACCCTATGACATGTATGAAGTAATGACTGCACGTAACCTTCTACATGGTGAGATAGTTTTTATGGCTCAAGCAGCTGACAGAATTCAGTCTTGACAGAACAACAGACACCACACACAATGTACTCAACATTGTGGTCTGGGTAGGAGTTTGGTGGCCTGATCCGCCCTGAGTTAATAAGCCTTTTGGTGAGACTTCTTCTGCCATCTACATCCTTCCCCTTCCTATAGTTGATTTATTCAGAGACTGCTCAGACAGAATGCCCTTTAAGACTGTGATGTTTGTAGGCAACTGATGGGTGCAGATGGTTTGAATGTTGGATAAATTCTTTCAGCATCTATTATGCCGCATCTAGCCGAACTCCAGAAAAACCGAATGTTTTCAGTCATGGGAACAAGCAGCAGAAACCAATAACGGATTAATCTGAAACGCTAGTCGATTAACTGGCACTAGTGCGATGAAGCAAGAATGGACCACCCAACTGTTGAATGCATGTACGGATGTGCAAGATTGAGAGAAGATGTTAGCTGGAGGACTTAATTTCAAAATTGCAGGGCTGAAAATGATTATCCATCTACTCTGCATATTCATAGCAATATATCTTTTTGCTTTGTTCTTTCTGAAGCAAATATATTTTCTCTTTGTTGTATTAAGATTCATAATTGAATCATACAGCCTTCAAACACCAATCTACACTAATCTTGCTTTCTACTATAGTCCCATCCACTGCCCCAGATTCAACCTATTACCCGCACACTGGGAACAATTTACAGTGGCCAATTAATTTATCAACCCATACATCGTTGGGATGTGAGCGGAATTTGGTCACGGGAAGAATGTGAAAACTCCACACCAGAGTTCAGGCTTAAATCTGGGTCACTGGAGCAGTGAAGCAGCAACTTTACATGTGCCATTGTATCCCTCTGTCTAATCCTACAACAAGCATATCAATATATTGTTATAATATCATGAAATATACCAATTTTTTACAATTACTTTGAGAATTTCCTTTATCTCACTTCTTTACTTCATTAAAAATTATTTTATAAATAAATATACATTGCAACCGGTGCATCTTATTTTCTGCCTCTCACCAATGCTACATTTCAATTCTATTTTTCCCATGATTTTCCATTTCTAGCAAGGTCACAGCATGATTTTAATTGCATTTGAAACTGGTAAACTCTCTGCAGAGACAATGTTGGGAGTATGTTTTTTCTTATAACATTTTATATAAAGGCTATTAGTTTAAATACGTGTAATAGGTAGAACAAGTTATATGAATTAATCTTAGCAGTCTACCGTATTATTAACCATCAGATTTTAGAACTCATATATTTTGCCAATTTTCTTTTCTCATCAAAAAAAGAGTCTGGTGAGAAATGAAATATGTTTCTCCATTTCCCCCTCCAGCAATCTTGGCCATTGGCATTGCTTAAAAGATAATCATGCACATTCTGCTTTCGATTTACTGTCCATTATGGAAGAAAAATCATCAACAGAATTCTTTGAGTTTCCAAATAAATGCTGCCACTGGAATCATAAACTAAGAAAATCATCCACACATGTCAGCACCTAGTTTCACAAGATCAGACTTTACCTCAGGATAAATACAAAGTAAGAAACAACCTTAACCTCACCACATGAAATACCTTAATCTCTGCTGCATTTGTTTCTACTCCAGCCACACTTACATGAAGGTTAAGCAAAACTATAATTTGTTCCTCATTGGAGCAACTTCAGTACCGTGGACCTATGTGCATATAGATCTAGATTGAGATCATTTAATTTTCATAGACAGCAGGGAATAGTTTCGATCCAAAATCCCAAATACAAAGGCACAGCATCTACCTGAATACCTCTGACAAGAACATTCCACTCCACTCGAAAGACGTACAGGGATGGTAAATTGGCTTGGTGTAGATGTAACAAAATTGTCCAAAGTGCTTGTAGGGGAGTAGTGTTAATGTGCATGGATCGTTGGTCAGTGCAGACTCGGTGGGCGAAGGGCCTGTTTCCATGCTGTATCTCTAAACTAAACTAAACTAAATTAAACTAAAAGTACTCACTTTGAACTGTGTGAGATACATGGATCTATGCTTATTATTGCATGAGTAAATTAGGAATGATTAACTTCCTTCTACTTGTTAATAAAAAACATATCTATGAAAGGATATTACTGATTAAATTATCTCCAGCTATTGCAATTTTAATTAGTTTATTTTTTGGCTGAAGAACAGAAAGGAAATATTGATTCTATTTTGGGTGCATCACATTATTCCTCTTTCTATTTCCCACGCTTATTGTTTAGCTCATATTAGCAGTAATTGCAATTATGTCAAAATAACTGTTGGCATTTTATTTCTCTTTTGACCCTTGGATTTGTTTTGCTCAATTTCCTTTGGCAGGTGCATCTCAGCGATGGCTTAAAATGTCACTGTTCCCAGTTCATGTTCAGGGTTTATCCGTTTTTCAGAGTCTGCTATATATGGAAACAATGAAAGTTTTCATTTTCATTCAGCTAAACAGTGAAGAAGGGCAATTATGACACACGGTTGAAATGGCTGTGCCTCATTAATCAGCAGGTTCAGATTTCACCGTGATCCCCATGCATGGAGAATGTAATTGCACAATGAGAGGACATAAGCAGAACATTAACTGTCTTTGAATGACATAGATGATTGTTTGGACATCTGGAATAGATACTGATCAAATATAGTTAGTGATACATAGATCAACATCTAGTTAAGAACACGAATGCCAGTCTCAATGAGCAAGGTACATCGTGGCTAGGTTAAAATCAAGGCCACCCAAGAAAAAAGGAACAGAAGATTCATCCAACAAATGTATTGGTGAAAGAAGGGAGATAATCTCTTCAAAATTATTACTTCCTATTGAAATATGAGATCCAAATAAAATTCAACAATTATTGATGCTTGAAATCAGAAGTTTCAAATTCTTATGCATGCTTACCAAATGTGTGTCAGAGAATTCTAACTGACTTCAAAGCATTCTTCTGGAACTGTTAACAAACTTGCCAATTGTGGACATCAAAATGTAACACTGCAAGCTTGCATGGAAATTATTTCTAGTCCAATATCTCATTCTCTTGGCATGTTGCCAGAGTTGCAAGGGTAACCCAAAAATGAGCAAGCAGCCCAAATATTGTTTGCAATCAACACCGGATTGAATTATGCATTAAAATCCCAGCGTTTTTGTTTTCACGGAATTAACTTATTTGGCAATTACCTTTATTTTATTTGGCAGAAACTATTATTTCACTGTAATACTTCCTCAGAAAGCCAAGAATGTGCAAAGAAACTGTAGAATTTCTCTAAACAGTTTAATTGGATCACTTGGTGCTCCTTGACGTGTTTGGGTTTGCTGATTCATTATTCCTTTTTTTGTTTTAATTGTTTGATCATTGATTAAAATTAAAATTTAAATTTAAATTAAGTTTTTGTTGCAATTTGATCAATATGCACTATACCTTTTTGTTAACTGTTCTGTGAGTAAAGAAGATCAATATGGGCAGCATGGAGGCGCAGTGGTAGAGCTGCTGCCTCACAGTGCCTGAGACCCAGATTTGATCCTGACTCTGGGTGTTGTCTGTGCATTCTCCCTGTGACCACGTGGGTTTTCTCAGGGTGCTCAGGTTTCCTTCCATGTTCCAAAGACGTGCAGGTTTGTAGCTTAATTTGTTTCTCTAAATTGCCCCGAGTGTGTAGAATTTGTGAATGGATGACAGATGATTGGCATATACTTGGTGGGCTTACGGGCATGTTTCCATGCTGCATCTCCAAACTAATAAAATTCTCATGTAATCTGAAGGTGAAGGTGAAGGTGAAACTTTCACAGCCATCTATTGGCTCCTTTGCCCAAACTTACATTCACCCGTAAAATTATTATTTCCCCATGCTAAATGGGTATATTGTACTTGTTCTAAAGATGCATTGAAATTACCACTAGCTTTTTAGAATTGTATGTAAGAAAACATTTTCCTGATGTATTATTAAATCTTTTGATTAAAAAAAAACTTTATATTTCCTGTTAGAGACCATTTTAATGGTACCATTATAAATCCCATTAAAAGTGAAAATGACCTCAGATCACAAGGTCTTAAACAAGCTGTGCTTGGTTTGCATGAATCAGTGACTCATGAGTTGAAATAGTAATTTTCACTAGTTTTCCCTGTGAAGAAAACTGCATCATCAGTCCAACAAGTATGTTCAAGCACAATTATATATTCTGTATTACATCCATTTTAATATTGGAATATATTCTAAATAATTTGGTGGAGATCTGAATATAAATTGTCAGTAACTGAATGGGTGGTGGAATGGACAAAACTTTCAAACCCATTCAGAAATGGCAATGTTGGAAATTCTCAGTAGATCACACAGCATCTGTGCAGAGAGAAACAGGGTTAATGCTTCGGACCAATAGCATCTCATTGAATCTGGGAAAAAGTAATGAAGACAATATAAAGAACTGGAGCACATGGAAACCATTCAGCTCCACAAACCTGCTGAACCATTACTGATCCAGAAAATATCTTGACCACTTCCTCACCCTCTCACCCTATCCCTTGACGTCCCGGTAGGTAAAAGGTCTCTCAACCTCTGCCTTGAATATATTCCACGACTGTGCCAGAGCTCTCAGAAGTCAAGAATTTGAGAATCATAACCCTTTGAGAGAAGATATACATTTTAATCTATGTTCTAAATCAGTGACTCCTTATTTTGAAACTATGGTCTCATTTCTGGATTGTTCCACTTTGGGGAAATCATCTTAGCAATCCCCTCAGAATCTTACCAGTTTAAATAAAACCATCTCTCATTCTTCCCAATACCGATGGATACAGCTCTAACCAGATCAGCTCTAACCAGACTCTGCACGGACAGCACCCATAGTCAGGATCGGACCCAGGTTTTTGCCGCTGAAAGGCAGCAGCTCAACCGCTGCGCCACTTGTCACTACTGCTTCCAGTGCGCATGCATCATTCCTTAAATCTGGGCAATTAAACTGCACAATACTTTAGGCATAGTCTCGTCAGTGCATTAAACTTCCCAACAAGTATCAAAACTGATCAACTCTTTTCTTCCAGAATAAAGTCCAATATTGCATTGGCTTTCCTAAATCCATTCTGCCATTTTTATTTCTGGTACTAGAACCCCTAATTCTCTTTGTACTTCAAGATTTTATAATCTTTTCATTTAAATAATCTTTTGTTAAATTTATTATTCCTTCCACAGTGGATAACATTACATGTTTCCATATTATATCCTATCTACCAACCTCTTGCCACTCATTTCTCCTAACTATATATTTTTGTTTCACAGCTTCCTAATCTACTTGTCTATTTATCTATTTTATCTTTAGTCAGAGGTTGGTGAATCTGTGGAATTCACTTCCACAGAAGGCTGTGGAGTCCAAGTTAATGGATATTTTTAAGGCAGATAGCTTATTGATTAGTATGGGTGTCAGGGGTTACGGGGAGAAGGCAGAAGAATGGGATTAAGAGGGAAAGGTAGATCAGCCATGTTTGTGGCAGATTAGACTCAATGGGTCGAATGGCCTAATTCTACTCCTATCACTTTGGAACATGAACATCTGTAAATGTGGCTCCAGTTCATTTATTCCCTTGATCTCAGTCATTGTTCATCAGCCCCAATTCCGTTTCCTTTGGTTCTTTCTCGTGAACGGCCATCTTCTATCTCACGTCTTTCCGGTCGGTCAGTGATGGTTGACGGTCGGTGGTTGCAGAATTGGCTACTTCAGTCAGTCACTGTGGTACATTTCTGTTGTCAGCATTGCCCGAGATGCGCCATGTGGAGGCTTCTGCTTGCATCCCGTTTCCTTTGGTAAATCCCTGTTACTGATTACCAATCTGACCCCTTATTCCTGACAGTTGTTTTAATTTATTCTCAACTGAACCAATAAATAATTCTCAATGCTAAGTACTCTTGTGCAGAAAGAGTGATGTTACATAATTTTTGTGTAAATACATTTTGCATCTTATATTCTACTTATATTTCTTGCTGTGATTTACGCCTTCACTTTCCTCTTTCAGCTGGCACCACTATCATTTCTATTATTCAATCTGTCTTAGCCTCCAAAGTGCTGCTGGAGGTACTCATAAAACTGGTGCAATCAAAGGTCGGTGTGGGCTCGGTGGGTCGAAAGGTCTGTTCCATGCTGTATCTTTCAATCAATTCAATCAACTCAGCGGGCCCATCTGCCAGACTCTCTACGTTTGTCCAGCAGTTTTGTAGTTTGCTCAGGTTTTCAGGGTCTGTAGTCTCTTACAATACAATACAATACAATACAATACAATACAATACAATACCATTTATTGTCATTTGAACCTCATTGAGCTTCAAACGAAATTTAGTTCCTGCAGTCATACAAACACGAAAAGAACCAAGATACAACACAATTTACACAAACATCCATCACAGTGAATCTCCTCCTCACTGTGATGGAAGGCAAAGTCTTATCTCTCCCCTGCACTCCCCATTCTCCTCCAGAGTCCAAGCCTCCGGCGGGCGATGGTAAATAAGTCCTGCGGCCATTTTGGCCACCCTCCGTGCAAGGCCGTGCTCCGTGTCTTGATGTTAGAGGCCCCGGCGGGCGCTAGCAAGTCCCGTGGCCATTAAAGCCGCACCGGTCAATGTAAGGCCCCGCTCCAGGTCGTTTTCAACACCGCAACTCGGGCGGGAGAAGTTGCCACCGCGGGAGCTCCGAAAAGCGGTCTCTCACCAGGGACCCGTGAGCTCCCGGTGTTACCGTCCACCGGCCTGCAGCTGGAGCCTCCGAATCTCCGGGGTCGGGCAGCAGCAGCGTACCACCACAGCTCTCCCCGTTCCTAACTCGGCCAGCCCCACGATGGTGAGTAGTCCGCAGCTCCGCGACTGGAGCCCCAGGTCCGGTTGGAGGTCGCTCCACGGTGCTAGACCCCAACGACAACGGAGACCCGACAGAGAAAAGGTCGGGTCCTCCGTACAGGGAAAAGATTTTAAAAGTTTCCCGCACCACGCTCCCCCACCCCCCACCCCCCCCCACACATACCCAGCTAAAAAAAAACAGAACAGTATAACTACAGTCAAACGAGACAAAAAATTTAAAAAAGACAGACGGACTGCAGAGGCCGCTGCGACGAGGGTCGCGCCGCCTTCTTGTGCCAGCCTTAGTTTCCATTTTTCTACAGATCCTCCCTTTGTTTACTCCATCTTTCCTCCTTCACTGTAACTTAAAGGTGGCACAATGTAAATTGCCCCTAGTGTGTAGGATGCGAAAATGGGTTAACCTAGAACTAGTCAATGATTCAATGATACGTTTTTGTCACATATACCAAGGTACAGTGAAATTCCTTGTTTTTGCATACAATGCACAAAGTACGCAAAGAGTCATCACGTATCTAACGTCCACGAAGTTATAAAAGTACTCATTAGACTCCCAATGATCACCCTTTTTTTCTCATGCCCCCACCCCTCCACTGGGTCCCTCCTTGTACTTGACGCCAACTCCATCCACCCCACCCCCCCACCCACCCCTCCATCGGGTCCCTCCTTGTCTGTGGTGGCCCAGAGGTTTAGAGGCTAATATATATTCTTCTCGGTGTATGTGTTATTGATGGTTGCCATGGAGTTGGTGGGCCAAAGGGGCTCTAAACCAAATATAATACGTGTTTTAGTTCCTGCTTTTGCTTGCTATAACAAAAGGCCATTCACCTGAAATATTAATCCTGTGCTCTCTTCACAGATACTGCCTGGCCCACTGAGTACTTCCAGCATTTTCTGGGTTTTTTTCAGATTTCTGGCATCTACAGATTTCTGCTTTATTTTTAATTTAACCTTGCACCCGCAATGGAAACAGCAAGTATAAAAGATAGAAATGGATTAGATGTAAGCCTTTTATTTATAACATGGAGTGCTATCTTCTCTATTAACAGGAATGAAACTATAACGTTTGCTGAATTTATTTTAGACAATAACATATTATGATTGGGCCTTTTGGGACCAATGGTAGATTATCTGTGAAATAGAAATGGTCAAGGTTGACTACATTTTAATGGTAATGTTAGACTGATCTCCCAGGGTTCAACGTTTCTCATGGACTATTTTTGATCCAGATCAAATTCCTGACAGATTAATGATTTCTTTAGAACATCACACATATGAATCTGATCTAACTAAGTTAGCCAATGCGCTCAAAATAGTACAGAGGGAAATGTCAAACCTTTGTGCTATAATTTATTATATAATGAGGTCAGGGGAAAAATAATATGAGCTTTATCGCTGTCAAAGTTGTGGGTATAGTTTTCCAGGTCGTTCAGCAGATAATATAATTTGTCAGTTTAAACTGAAAATATTCTAATATAATGTTTGCATCAGTGGGGCAAAGTGTTGAAAGACAATATTTCATACTTGTATTTTTTCAATTGCATATTTAATTCCACCTCCTCAAAAATTACATTTGCATTTTACAAACTCGAACATATGCTTTTGTCACTTATTAGGTACAGATATTTCTTGATATACACAAACAAGTGCATTCTTGGAAAACATTTTATTGAGTCGTATTTTGTGCATTGAAGTTTATGTGACCAACATTATTTTTTTGGTATAATGTATAGGACAGCAGTGCAAAATTTGTCAAAGGTCAAAGACACATACCACAAAGAGTCAAAGGTATCATAATGAGAATTCATAAATGGAGGAATAGCAGTAGCTATAATCATTCATGTTTAGTTTTGTTTAGTTTAGTTTAGTTTAGTTTATTATCATGTGTTCAATTAAAGCTTCTGTTGTATGTTAAACTGTCTGTGGAAAGACAATACATGATTACAATTGCGCCATCCACAGCTTACAGATACATGATAAAGGGAATAGCGTGAATAATGTTTTGTGCAAGATAAAGCCAGTAAAGACCAATTAAAGATAGTCTAAGTGTCTCTCATGAGGTAGATAGTAGTTCAGGATTGCTCTCTAGTTGTGATAGGATGGTACAGTTATTGGTACAAAATTCCTCGAGATATTTCTCCTACTACTTTGTTTATTTCATATTTCATTATGATATAGGCCATTCAGCCCACCGTATCTATTCTTGCTTCCAGTGCAATTCTATCAACTCTATCCCTTTACTTATTAATCCTGTAACCTATTTTCTTACATCTGCCCAGCAACACGGTGCTGGCTCGAAGGGCCAAATGGCCTCCTCCTGCACCTATTTTCTATTTTCTAACACCATTTATCATATTGAATGATCAACACCATGCTTATCAAAGTTCTAAGTATGACATATGATAAATATAGAAGAAACACTTTCTTGGGCAGCCTTGCTTTAACTGTTGAAATTTCCACATGTTTTATACTTCCAAACATACTTTGGTAAACACAAAAATACAAGTTAAATACAAAGGTGGCACTATGACGCAGCGGTAGAGACGCTGTCTCCAGAACATTTTTCCTAATTATTTCTGCCTTTTTATTTTTTCATATTTAAAAAGAATCAATACAATTTGTCTAAAATGCCTTCTCCATTTGGGTGATGGAGAATACATACATGTGTACAAGTGAATTTGGAAGTAGAAGTATGCCATTTGGCCCTTCATGCCTGCTACACAATTCAATATGATAAATGGTTGACAATTTAATTCAGTGCCATTTTCTGGTACTAAATCCATGCCCCTGCGTTCCCTTAAGCTCTATACAGTGGCTTGCAAAGGTTTTCATACCCCTTGAACATTTCCACATTTTGTCAACACAAAGTGGCGCATAATTGTGAAGTGGAAGGAAAATGATACGTGGTTTTCAAATTTTTTTACAAATAAAAAACTGAAAAGTGTGGCATGCAAAAGTATTCAACCCCCCTGAGTCAATACTTTGTAGAACCACCTTTCACTGCAATTACAGCTGCAAGTCTTTTGGGGTATGTCTCTACCAGCTTTGCACATCTTGAGACTGAAATTTTTGCCCATTCTTCTTTGCAAAATAGCTCAAGCTCAGTCAGATTGGATGGAGAGCATCTGTGAACAGCAATTTTCAAGTCTTGCCAGAGATTCTCAATTGGATTTAGGTCTGGACTTTGACTGGGCCATTCTAACACATTAATATGCTTTGATCTAAACCATTCCATTGTAGCTCTGGCTGTATGTTTAGGGTCATTGTCCTGCTGGAAGGTGAACCTCCGCCCCAGTCTCAAATCTTTTGCAGACTTTAACAGGTTTTCTTCCAAGATTGCCCAGTATCTGGCTCCATCCATCTTCCCATCAACCCTGATCAGCTTCCCTGTCCCTGCTGAAGAAAAGCATCCCCACAGCATGATGCTGCCACCACCATGTTTCACAGTGGGGATGGTGTGTTCAGGGTGATGTGCAGTGTTAGTTTTCCGCCACACATAGCGTTTTGTATTTAGGCCAAAAACTTCAATTTTGCTCTCATCAGACCAGAGCACCTTCTTCCACATGTTTACTGTGTACCCCACATGGCTTGTGGCAAACTGCAAACGGGACTTCTTATGGCTTTGTTTCAACAATGGCTTTCTTCTTGCCACTCTTCCATAAAGGCCCAATTTGTGGAGTGCACGACTAATAGTTGTCCTGTGGACAGATTCTCCCACCTGAGCTGTGGATCTCTGCAGCTCCTCCAGAGTTACCATGGGCCTCTTGGCTGCTTCTGTGATCAATACTCTCCTTGCCCGGCCTGTCAGTTTAGGTGGACGGCCATGTCTTGGTAGGTTTGCAGTTGTGCCATACTCTTTCCATTTTCAGATGATGGATTGATCAGTGCTTCGTGAGATGTTCAAAGCTTGGGATATTTTTTTATAACCTAACCCTGCTTTAAACTTCTCCACAACTTTATCCCTGACCTGTCTGGTGTGTTCCTTGGGCTTCATGATGCTGTTTGTTCACCAATGTTCTCTAACAAACCTCTGAGGCCTTCACAGAATAGCTGTATTTATACTGAGATTAGATTACACACAAGTGGACTCTATTCACTAATTAGGTGACTTCTGAAGGCAATTGGTTGCACTGGATTTTATTTAGGGGTATCAGAGTAAAGGGGGCTGAATACTTTTGCATGCCACACTTTTCAGTGTTTTATTTGTAAAAAAAATTGAAAACGATGTATCATTTTCCTTCCACTTCACAATTATGCGCCACTTTGTGTTGGTCTATCACATAAAATCCCAATAAAATACATTTACGTTTGTGGTTGTAACGTGACAAAATGTGGAAAAGGGGTATGAAAACTTTTGCAAGCCACTGTAAATACACGAATCTTTGTCTTGAATATACTTAGCAATTGAGCCGCAATAATCCTCAAACACAGCTAACGACTTTTGTCATACTTTGTCAGGGTCATTGCTATGGTGGTTATCTTGCACCCTAAGGCCTAGATGTAATTGAGACCTCTCCACCATTTTACATCTGGCACAGACAAGTGTTGGCTGTGGGGTGTGTGAGCAGGTCAGGTGTGCAGGGACATAGTCCTGTGCAATGTATCAATGCTTTTGTGTGAAACAAAAGTCTCTCAATGCAAAAAACTGAAGGAAATGTGAACTTTAAAAAAAAATGTTCAACAGGACAGGCAACATCTGAGGAGAGAGAAATGGAGCTAAGATAAGTATAAAGACAAAACAAGTTTTATGTTTGGGAGTGATGAGAAAACAAAAGGAGACGGTATGTTCTAGAATTTGATGGGGTGAGTCATAGGAAGTGGTTGAGTAGGCTAGGACTTTATTCCTTGGAGCGCAGGAACCTAAGGGATGATCTTACAGACGTGTATCAAATAATAAGGGGAATTGGTAATGTGAATGCACAGTGTCTTTCACCCAGGATAGGGGTGTAATATCTTTCTTGACCTCAGCTCCTCTCCAATAGTTCGCCAATGATGAAACTTGTGAAATGTAGCCAACATTTTAAGATACCATAAGCATAAAAAATGATAATCGTGAAATGCTGTTTCCCAAGCTGAAGGTTAGATTTTATGCAGGATACTAAAAAAAATGTGCCATGGAGTCTGTTACATTCATCTGCGCTTTGGTTTAATGACTCTTTCAAGAGATGGCACCTCGAACTGTGCTGAAATCCCACAGCACGGTGCTGAAATACCAGCCCAAATTACACGTTCCGGCTTTTGGAGTTTAAGTTGAACCCACAGCCCTTTGATTCAGGAGAGAGTACTATGAGTGAGCCAGTGGTTAAAGGATATAATTGAAATGTTACTTCCTCTCTGTAAAGGAAGGTAAAAAGCTGTGGACCTGATCAGAGTTATAAGCCCAGCACACTGCCCTGAGCTAATGATCAGAGAGCAGAGATTTGTTAGCTCAGTGCTGGTCATGATATTGCAGTAGGTCTTTCGGAAGCTGGTGTGATTTTTGTACAGATTGCACTGCAAGGTTATTTAACATGTAAATCTCATCATTATTGACTCATAAGGGTTGTGATAGGAGGGTGTCTGCAATGGTTTTGTCTTTGTGAATTGCAGTAATCCTGTCCACACAAATGGTTATTGGAGTTCAGCCAGATTCTGTTTAGAAGCTAATTCTTGCAGCATTGACCAGAGAACTGAATTACCAAAACACAAAGTGCTGGAGTTACACAGCGGGTCACGTAGCATCTCTGGAGAACATGGATAGGCGACGTTTCGAGACAGTGCCCTTCTTCAGACTGATTGTAGTAAGAGGGAGAAAAGAGGTGAAATAACAGCTGGCAGGTGTTTGTTGGGTACAGATGAAGGGTTTTTTGATTGACAAATGGGAAGAAAAAGGCAAGAGAGGAAAAGAAGACCAATGGGTGTAAGACAAGGAGAGAAAAGGAGAAAAACGTGAAGCCAAATAAATTCATATAGGTGAAAGGGAACAGGGGAAAGGGGGCAGGAACCAGTGGATGTAGGTTTTAGGTGAGGGGGGAAAGATTTAATAGGAACCTGAGAGGTAACCTTTTTACACAAAGTGTGGTGGATGTATGGAACAAGCTGCTGGACATGGTAGTTGAGGCAGGTACTATTGCAACAATTAAGAAACATTTAAACAGGTACGTGGATAGGACTAGTTTAGAGGGATATCGGAAGTGGTGGCGCTGCCCTAGCAGGTGTGGCTCGCCTGCAGTCCGTCTGTTTTTTCTTTTTTTTTGTTGTCCTTGTCCTGTTTGGTCAGTTGATTTGAGTTGTTTGTTTGTGTGTTGGGGGGGGGGGGGGAATTGTTTTTAGCCTCTTCCTTCAGGGGGGATGCAACTTTTTTTTCTCCTATCCCCCGTCTCCGTCTGCGCTGAGGCCTAATGGCGGAGCTGGCGGCCTCCAACTGCGACCGACCCGAGACTCCGGAGGCAGAGCCAGCCAGGACTTACCAGCGCGAGGCTGTCCGACTTCGGGGCTGCGGCGGCGTTCTGGCGGCGGGACGGCCTGACTCGCGGCTGTGGAGGTGTCCCGGCGGCGACGGCCTGACTCACGGCTGTGGAGGTGTCCCGGCGGCGGCAGCGACTTCGGAGGTTCGGCCGCGGGCCCAGTGGACGACATAGTCGGGAGCTCGCAGGTCCCAGGTTGGTGACCTGTTTTTCCAGAGCTCCCGCAACAACAGCTGTGTCCGTTGGACTGGAGGGCGGCAGCTTCAACCACCCAGGGCCGCGGAGTTTGAACCGGCCCGTTCGCGGAGCTCGGATTCAACCGCGGGACTGACTCACTTACCATCACCCGGTGGGGTCACAACATCGGAGGCCTGGATCGCCTCAGCGCAGAGGGAGAGCAAGGAGGGAAGACACAAAGACTTAAGACTTTTGCCTTCCATCACAGTGAGGAGGTGCTTGGTGAACTCACTGTGGTGGATGTTAATTTGTGTTTATTGTGTTTTGTTGATTTCTTTAATGTATGACTGCCAGGAACGAAATTTCGTTCAGACCGAAAGGTCTGAATGACAATAAAGGATACTTTACTTTACTTTATATGGGCAAAAAGCAGGCAGGTTGGACTAGTGTAGATGGGGCATGTTGGTCGTCTTGGGCACATTGGGCCGAAGGGCCTGTGACCACGCCGTTCGACCTTATGACTCTATGTGACAGTGTAAGCAGACATGATAGTGGTGTTTAAGAGGCACTTAGCCAGACACATGAGCATGCAAAGAATGGAGGGATAAGGATCGTGTGCAGGCAGATGGGATTAGTTTAGTTTGGCATCATAGTCAGCACAGATATTATGGGCCAAAAGGGCTAAAGGACTTCTACCTGTGCTGTAGTTCTATGTTCTGTAGTCAGAAACTTCCTGTTCCACACTGGATGGTCTTTCCATTACTATACATTCAGAATCAATGCCTGTAAAATCTTGAGAGGTAGATTTGTGGGAAAGATTGCTCCATTTTTGCTCAATTTTTCAGGACGTCCACAGCAGTAACCTTCGCCTTGTCCTCACCTATGAAATGGACTGCAGCAGAAATGCAGCAGTGCTGCTTCCTATGTTGAACCTTTCCACTGGCCAACCTATTAACTGAACCTCTTAATACCACGACCTGGGCAATCTCCAGGCTATACTCGTAAATTCTCTGGGTTTCCAATAACATGATCAATCATAATTTTAAATGGCAGAGTTATTTCAATACAAGACAAAAGTCAAGCAAAAATGATAAATTGCCCTCAAAGGTTGTCTATCACAGCATTTTTAGGTGGTACAAATTCTGAGTGTCACAGCAATTTCTGAATTCCATGTGCTTGGTGTCTGGAATTATCCTTTTCTGGTCCATGCTGGTCACTAAAGTGATTTAGTTAAAGACTGGGTTGTGTCCTTTACCAGCTGCATTCAATGATTAACATACAAATAAACCATTATCTGAATTGTAAAAAAATGTATTCTTTGAAGAGTGTGAAACAGGTATCAAATTAAAGTTCCCTAATGTATTAACACATGAAAGTCATTAGGACCAACTCTGATTGCAGTTGGAAAAACCACCATTTTAACATCATGCTTTGCATTGAAGATTACTGGGAATGGTCCGGATAGTTGCCTGAATACTGCATTGTGTTGAATTACTTGTAAAGTTGTAGGGTGTATGTTGAAGTGAAGGTTTTGTTCTTGTCCTGATGCTTTATGCTTGACTTTGTAAAATCTTTCAGGATGTGGCTTATGGTATGTCTTCGGCCAACTTTCAGTCTGTTGTTAAAGTATTACCTTTGAAGGTGTAACACTCACTGTGTGGTTACTCCACTCAGAGGCTCCAACAACTACCCTGTAGCAGGCAGGTCAACTCTTGCATGAAAAATAGTAACTTCTTCCAGACGTACACAGTATTATAAAATACAGTAGAATTACCAGCACAGGCAGTATGAAAAGGAAACTTGCTTTCTTGGCCTCCTTTCCACAGAAGTGTCTGGCACAGGCTGACAAGGGTTCCACATGAATGTACTGCCAGGGGTGTTGGTGGAGCAGATATTATAGTGGTGTTTAAGAGGCTTTAGATAGGCACATGGATATGCTCAGTGATGGAAATGGGGGGGTAGGCAGGATGGACGGCGTTCCCTTACTTTTCAGTTTTCAGTTTCCATCCTGTGCATGAATTTGCAGCTTATCCTGCGCTACTTAATCAAAGGGCGAGAGCAAACGAGCGAACAGAAGGCCGAAAGCAACGATCAGAGAGTGGAATAGATGACATTTCGGGTCGAGGCCCTTCTTCAGACTGAGTCAGGGGAAAGAGGAACAAGAGATATGGACGGTACTAAGGACAAATGAATGGAAGATATGCCTGGCTATATCTCCCGTTTCCCTTTCCCTTGACTGTCAGTCTGAAGAAGGGTCTCGACCCGAAATGTCACCTATTCTGCTCTATGATCGTGGCTTTCGTCCGTCTGTCTGCGCGTTCGCTCGTTCTTGTTGCCGGCACTTCTCCCCGCAGACTCCGCCAAACAAACACACACACTCACATAAACACACACACAGCATGTCCAGCCGTGGTGGTGTGGGCCGTGACCAGGAGCAGGGCGAAGAATGACATCAAACGGGTCATGGCAGTTATCGAAAAAGTATGGAAATGGTAAGGGGGAAATTTAAAAAAAAACACCCGAAGCAAATAGATGTTTAACAAAAAGAAGAGGTTCGGCGATCGTTCAGTGTCCGTGTCTGAGTGAAGAGGGGAAGAGGATGGCTTGAATGGGTGCAGGATTTTCTGGAGCTCCTTCCAAATGGCAATATTTTGTATGTTCAAAGTTAAAAAGGAGGACTAGGCAGGAATATCAAAATGATCACCTGCAGCTGAGGAAAAAAAGATGATTTGTGCATGAAGAAGCCATGACCAAAGCAAAGATACTGGAGCGGAGACGGAAGCCGGTTACGGAAATGGTGCTGGAGATTACCCATGACCCTACTACCGCTTTTTCGTCGAGTGGACTATCTTGCTTCGCTATTGGATCTCTGGTTTCCAGTTTCCATGAGATGGAGAGTGTGGAGGAAAGTGGCGCTGTAAGGGCAGTCCACGTCTTTCACCAGCTCGTTGGAACTTTTCCCAATTACATAATGACTGTCTAAGAACTTGGCCCTGATCAGTCCTGGCGTCTCTCCGCCATAAACAGAGTTCACCTCCTGGACGCTCAACTCGTAGACCACCCGCTCCTTCCTGAAGCGGATATCAAACAGCTGTAAACCGCTGGCGGGACTGTGGCGGAACGCGAACTCCCAATCAAAGTAGCGTACATGGTTGTTCACAACGTGGTATCTTGGTCCACATGGCTCAAACTGGAGGGGGCCGTAGGTTTGAAACTTATGGCGAGGTCTCAGCGAGGCGCAGTTGGGATCCGAATCTGTCCTTTGGATCTCTCTCCCTCTCTCACTCCCTCTCTCTCACCCTCTCGCCTCAGCATTCCCGGAATCATTTGGCGTTTTGCAGGGACGGTTGCATCTGTGGTTTCTTCCTGTTGGGGGGGGGGGGGGGGGGGTGGGGGGAACCCTGGCCCATGGCGGCTCCTGGTCCATTCCCTCTGAGGGTGCCGCCTGGCCCGCTGAGTTCCTCCAGCACTCTGTGTTTTTTGTTTGGCTCTGGAGTTGAAGGTGGACATGGAGGGGCTGGGGTGGCTCAGCGGGACGGGCGGCAGCTCTGGGAAGTGGGTGGCGTTCTGCAGACAATCACAAGTACTCCCACCGACGAGAGTTCAGTTCAGTCTGAAGAACGATCTTCTCTCCAGAGTCGCTGCCTGTCCCGCTGAGTTACACCAGCTTTACGTTAAACTTCAATTTCAAGAGTTAAATAAAAAACACAGAGTGCTGGAGGAACTCAGCGGGCTAGGCGGCATCTGTGGAGGGAATGGGTTAGGAGTTGTTTCGGGCCAGGGTTTTTCTTCAATAGGAAGGAACTGCAGATCAAAGATACTAGAGCAGATATCTGTATCTTTGCTGCAGATCAGGCATGATATTCTTCCGATTTAAATTGGAATTCCTATTTTATTGTTTTCCTATTTTCAATTATTTGGTGGCCAATCAACCGCGAGAGAGGGAGAGAGAAAGAGAGAGAGAGAGAGAGAGAGAGAGAGAGAGAGAGAGAGAGAGAGAGAGAGATTGAAGAATGCAGCTATGACATATTATACACAATAAACTATATTATAAATACACAATAAACAAGTTATGCATTCTTGTACTCTTACATGGGTATGACCGCAATTAACGCCCCCCCCCCCCCCCCCCCCCTCCCCGCCCTTCCTTCCCAACCTCAGCCTCATGGACCTTAGAGTACCCCTAGTTCCTAAAACCCATTTCCATCACTGGATATGCTGATGGTGGAGGGATGCAGATCTCCAGTCTCACCCATGCTGGCACCAAAGAAGAAAGAAAATGTTTACTTGAAGAAAATAATCTGATTAGTTTATCCAGAAATACCTTGTATCAAGTAAATGGTATGTGTGTGGTTATCGTTGAGAATTTTCATAACCCTCAGGGGGTCACGTCGATCCTTTTTCAGTCTGTGCCAAACACATTTGTGGAAAGGAGCCCCTTACAAATATCTGTATTTGAGCAGCAGGGCAATAATTCTGCCCTCAACATATCAGTAAATTTATTAGCATACATTAGATTTACAGTTTGGTCTCTGGATGTATCATAGAATCATAGTCATAAACCACGGAAACAGGCCCTTTGGCCAAACCGGCCTGTGGTGACCAAGATGCCCATCTACTCATCCCACCTGCCCGCATTTGGCCCACATCCCTCTGGAGATTGATAGATTCTTGATTAGTATGGGGATTATGGGGAGAAGGCATAAGAATGGGGTTGAGCAGGAAAGATAGATCAGTCATGATTGAATGGCGAAGTAAACTTGATGGGCCAAATGGTTTAATTTTTCTCCTACAACTTATGAACTTATAAACCCTTCCTATCCATGTACCTGTTCAAATGTCTTTCAAATGTTGTTACAGTACAAACCCCAATCACCTACTCTGGCAGCTCATTCCACATACCTGCCACCCCCTGTGTGAAAAAGCTGCCCCTTGTCTTTCTATTAAATATTTCTCATGGTCCTCTGGTTCTTGATTCCCTTATTTCTGGCCTTTTGATCGTACCAAGGCACTATTGGAAATAAGGCACTATTGTATAATCATATTAGCAAATATTCCCTGGTACTCAGTGAGTTAACATTTGCATAAATGTAAAACAACTTGCATCAATCTTAAATCCATGGTATGTCACAAAAGCGCTAAACATATTTTGGGACTGAACCATAAGGAAATATGAAGTCATTAAAAAGTCAAAGAGAAATGCCAAGAAATTCATCCTGGGTAAATGCACAACATAGTCCCATCAGCATATTATACTCAGTCTCTACAATTAACATTTTGATTGGAATGAATATCAGAGGCATAATATCATGTGGTGACATGATTATGAACTCCACTTAGTGCTTTTGAATGGGAATGAATATAATTTTATATGAGCATCTTAAAAACAGAAGAGAAGTAGGGAGGCTTAGGGATGGAATTGAAGAGTTTAGGGATCAGGCAATTGAAAGCATAATTGCCTATGTTAGGTCAATAGGAATATACATAAACACGTAATTTATTATTCCATCTTGAAAAGTAGATCCTTTCTAAGTCTTTTCTAACGTAGGCATATGGTAATACAGTGTACATACCCTAATTACATGGCTTTGATTCACAGGTGGCCAATAACTCACCTGCTGGGAAGGAAATGAAAAATAAGGGAAAAAAACCCTTAATCTCGGAGGTCAGAATAACATCATATCTACACAACATACAGACTGTTTTGATTGTAGTACATCACAAAACTGAGAGGACATGGTACACCACATACTGAGTACGAACTCAACGACGTACAAGTTACAGCTTTTCAATAAGCTACTCAGTGACAACACTTCATAAAAGCACAATTTATACAATTTATACATTATATATGGGTGTATTCTTGAAATATATTGTACTGATCTACAACTTATACAGGTTAGGTGTAATCTATGCAGTCTTATGAACACCTTCGCCGATCTGTGATCTGTGGTGAATTCCTCAAGACATTTCTTCTCATCCATCTTCATTGGATGAAGCCTTATTTCAAGACTCATCCTGGTTTCATATACCACTACCAGGGGAAATATAATCCTTTAATTTACCCTGCCGAATCCTGTAAGAATGCTGTACACTTCAATGAAATCATCTGTCATTCTTCTAAACTCATGAGAGTACAACCCTAATCTACTTAATCTTTCTTCATAGGGAGAATCTATTTTCCCAGGAAGAATCTGCTTTCCAAGCTTCCGGTGAACCTTCACTGCACTCCATCTATCACAACTATATCCTTCCTTAAGGTTGTGAAGCCAGACCTGTACCCAATATTCCAGATGCAGTCTCACTAGGGTCCTATATAACTCCAGTCTGACATCTTTATGCATGTTCCAAAATCCTCTTGTAATAAAGATCAAATATAATTTATCTTCAGAATTGCAGAAATATAATTTATCTTCAGAATTTATCTTCTGGAGCAGAAAGTTGTAAAGGGACATTGACGTTTTAAAATAGATGGGTGAAACCATGGTAGATGAAAAATGTTAAATGCAAAAAAGCAAGATTTACCTTTGACTAAAAACATAGAGGATTTTCTAAATGGGAAGCAGCAGTAAGAGCAGAAAGAAATTTAGGGATCCAAAACAAGTTACTAATAACGGTAAAATAGAGACACAAGGAACTGCAGATACCAAAATCATGAGTAAGGCACAGAGTGCTTACCTAAAAACATTGCCTGACCATTCCCTTCACAGATGCCGCCTGATCTGCTGAGTTACTCCACCACTTTGTATTTTACTAAGAGCAATTAGGAAAATACAGAAAACAATGCTTGTAGAATATTGGCCGTTGCCTCAATGGGGCTGCTGTACTGAAGGATAGATAGTGTACTAAACTGTTTAAATCAAATCTAGGGTAGAGCATTTGGTTCTGGGCACTGCCCTTCAGTGAGTATGGAGAGAAAGCAGGTACGGGATACTGAGTTGGATGATCAGCCATGATCATATTGAATGGCCTACTCCTGCACCTATTTTCTATGTTTCGATGTTTCTATCTCTCTCTCCCTCTCCTTCCCCTCTCTCTCTCCCCCTTTCTCTCTCTCCCCCTCCCCTCCCTCTCTCTCCCCCCTCTGTCGCAACCCCCCCTTTCCCCCTCACATCCCCCCCTCTCTCTCCCTCCCTCCCTCCCCCTCTCTCTCTCACGCAGCGAGGCTCCGACTCTGCGCCGCAGACACCGCAGTCACCCCCCCCCCCCTCCGCCCGGCCCGGAGAAACGGGCACTCCTGCAACGCAATATTCCATTACTTACCTGGAGTAGACACCTAGGATCTTTGGTAGACACGAGGCATCGAGGTGATTGTGTGGATTGCAAATGGAGATCGGAACCCGCCCGGGCCCACTGCACACGCGCAGAGAGTCAGCATCATTTTGTGTCGCTACTGCGTCACCGATTTCCCCCAACTGCGCAGGCACGAATGGTCGCAATTTTTTCCCCCAAAATTTCCAGCGGGCCGGAACCAGAATTTTGGGTAATTTCCGTCAAAGTGTTTACGCTGATTGCGCTCTAATTCTTTTACTCTGGGAAAAAAACACCATGGCCGGAGGCCCCCTAGATTTTGAGGCCCTAGGCTTAAGCTTGTGAAGTTTATACATAAATCCGGCCCCGAGTATACCTGGACTTTCAGAAAGCATTTGATAAGGTCCCACATAGGAGATTAGTGGGCAAAATTAGGGCACATGGTATTGGGGGTAGAGTGCTGACATGGATAGAAAATTGGTTGGCAGACACGAAACAAAGAGTAGGGATTAACGGGTCTCTTTCAGAATGGCAAACAGTGACTAGTGGGGTAATGCAAGGCTCGGTGCTGGGACCGCAGCTATTTACAATATATATTAATGATTTAGATGATGGGATTACAAGTAACGTTAGCAAATTTGCAGATGACACTAAGCTGGGTGGCAGTGTGAACTGTGAGTAGGATGCTATGAGAATGCAGGGTGATTTGGACAGGTTGGGTGCGGGCAGAGGCATGGCAAATGCAGTTTAATGTGGATAAATGTGAGGATATCCACTTTAGCAGCAAAAATAGAAAGGAAGATTATTATCTAAATGGTGTCAATTTGGGAAAAGGGGTAGCACAACGGGATCTGGGGGTCCTTGTTCACCAGGGTCCTTCTGCAGTTGTATAAGGCCCTAGTGAGACCACACCTGGAGTATTGTGTGCAGTTTTGGTCTCCAAATTTAAGGAAGGACATTCTTGCTATTGAGTAGTTTCGCAAGGTTAATTCCAGGGATGGCGGGACTGCCATATGCTGAGAGAATGGAGCAGCTGGGCTTGTACATTCTCGAAATTTAGAAGGATGAGATGGGATCTTATTGAAACATATAAGATTATTAAGGGTTTGGACATGCTAGAGGCAGGAACGATGTTCCCGATTTTGGGGGAGTCCAGTACAAGGGGCCACAGTTTAAGAATAAGCTGTTTAGAATGGAGATGAGGAAGCACTTTTTCACACAGAAAGTTGTGAGTCTGTGGAATTCTCTACCTCAGAGGGCGGTGGAGGCCGGTACTCTGGAAACTTTCAATCTTGAGCCCAAGATTGAAACTTTCAATCTTGGGCTCTTGAAGAAGTCAGGGGATATGGGGAAAAGGCAGGAATGGGGTACTGATTGTGGATGATCAGCCATGATCACATTGAATGGTGGTGCTGGCTTGAAGAGCGGTATGGCCTACTCCTGCACCTATTGTCTATTGTTTACCCCTGAACCACCATGCCATTCTGCAGTACAACCTAGACTAGAATTACATTTGGGTCATTGGCATGTGTACCGAGGTACAGTGTAAAGCTTTTTCACTGTACCTTTTATAATTGTGTTATAAGGACAGTTTATATTTACTAGCTTAACACGAGTTTCTGCTTGAGACTTTTAAGTGACTAGTAGTCCAATGCTGGGGATAAGAAACATAAACAATAATCAAAATCACAAACAGGTTGGCATAATTTCAAAATTAGTGAGTGGTCGTTCTGGACTGATATGTGGAAGTAAAACCTTGCTTCTTAATCCTACTAATCAAGTAAAATATTCAAATCTCAGATTAATAATTATGTTTATTGTGAAAAAGCTTTTCACTGTACCTCGGTACACCTGGCAATAAAGTAAACTGAGCTGAACTGTTTAATAAACATAATTAGTTTAAGACCAAAAGTAGATTAGTGGATTTAACATAAGATTAACTATAATTGTAACGGATTGTCAGAACAGCTTGAAGAGGCTGAATAGTCAGTTCTGCTCTTAGTTGGTCAGTCACAAGGAAGCATTCAATTCTATGAGGCAGTAAAGAAGAGTTGACACCCAGTCAAATGTGTATGAAAAATGCTTGAAGAAAGCGTATCGCTCAGTGGCGCAGCAGTAAAACTGCTGCCTCACACCGCCAGAGACCAGGTGCGATCCAGACTACGGGTGCTATCTATGCGGAGTTTGTGCTTTCTCCCTGTGACCGCGTGGGTTTTCGTCCGGTGCTCTGGTTTTCTCCCACATTCCAAAGACATGCACGTTTGTAGGTTTGTGTCTGTAAATTGTCCTTAGTGTGTAGGATGCAAAACTGGAATAACTATTATGGACGGGTGATCGATGGTCAGTGTAGACACGGTGGGTTGAAAGGCCTGTTTCTATGCTATATTGCTATATTGCTAAATCGCTATATCGCTATATTGCTAAACTAAACAAAACAAAATTTGGACATTTCTGTAATGTGAAGAATTGACAGAAATATGATTTTATAAAGATATGGAGCAGATTCATCTAGTGTTGTAATTGCATATCCAGAATGAGACTAGTGAAAAGCAAATATCATAATGAATGTCATGTTACTTCATACTAAGTGAAAAACACAGAATTAATTTCTGGGTAATGGTCGAGACATGAACAGTGTAGTTACTGAATACATAATTGGATTCTGCAATATCGAGTTTTTGACTCTTTCCAGAAGGTTGAACAGTTATACCACGTGGCCTTCTTTAATCATAATTACCTTGTTAAAGATACATTGTTAAAGATACATTTGTACATGAACCTGGGTTATTTTATTTATATATATATATATATATATATATATATATATATCATAATGTCATATATCATATTATATATAAAAAAATAAAATAACCCAGGTTCATGTACAAATGTATCTGGTGCAATGAACATTATTTTTAAACCACTTTTCATTAAGGGCTCTAGATAATCTAGATAATCAATGCATCAGCCTATCTTCAATTACATTGTATTCAAAAACGGTTTACAGAGAGCAACATAATTTAGGAATTGCCTGGAGCACGCAAAACCAAGTCTCAGAAAAAGGCATTTTCTCATGTCAAGTCCCCAATTATTATGCAATTAATTTTTTGTTCATCTCAGGCAATGTCTCAGAGATACAAAAGGTTGGCCATCAAATGGAGTATTTTGTAAAGTTGCGAGATAATGTACGTACATCTGTACCAATTCTACAAGTATTTTCCTTTCAAATGCCAATGATAATGGCTGCCATGCCAATTACCAGTTTCAGAACCACTTATGTGAATCAAAAACAGCTGTACTGAAGGTTAATGAATAGGGTGTAATAAAAGTAATAACTAACAAAGTATGGCAGATGTGGGGTGGGTGCAGAGTGTGTTGGCTGTAGAATTGATGGCAAAGATGCAATATAGGTGCAGTTAAACTCAACAAGGATAGGCAGGCAGTAATATCAACGTGTTCTCTATATGGTTTTCCGGTTAGACTCATGAAGGCCAATGGAAGATGTACCGGGACAGATTGTGGTATTAAAATAGAGTGCCTTATGTAAAACTACAAGAACAACCGTGGCATGGTAGCACAGTGGTAGAGTTACAGTGTCAGAGACCCAGGTTCGATCCTGACTACGGCTGCTGTCTGTATGGAATTTGTACATTCTTACAGCGATCTGTGTGGGCTTTCTCCGGGTGCCCCAGATTCTTGCCACACTACAACGAGGTGCAGGTTTGTAGGCTAATTGGCTTGGTAAAATTGTAAATCGTCGCTAATGTGTGTAGGATAGTGTTAGTGTGTGGGAATCGCTGGTCGGCTGAAGGGCCTGATTCCACGCTTTATTTCGAAACTAAACTAAACTGTACTAAACTAAACTTGTATTCACATGGTGCCCATCATAAACTTTATTGTACTTTTCCAGTGTAAAATATCGAACTTAAGGTTATGCAAAAATAGGATATCAAACGAGGAGATTCAATAAAATGTGCAATAGTGAAACCAAAGTCAGAAAAGCCAAATTAAAAATGGCAAACGTTATCATCAGTTCCACATTGAGAATTAAATGCACAAATGTGCAGGTGAATATCCTTCAGAACTATCTATCCTCACCAAGAGTTTCAAATTAATTACTCTTAAAAAAAATATTGCCAAGCCTTAATGCAGTTCCAATCCTAAATGCATTCTGCTTTAAATTTATCTCAAATACTTGCAGGTCACATCGCACCTCTTTAGGCAATAATGATCAAATATCAAAACTTCTAATATACCATATTCACATATTAAACATTTATTCAATAAACTAATTTATGCCTTTCAAGAATTACAGTAATTTTGGTGAACAAAAGCTCCTGCCCATAAATCAGTGCAAATCCTCTGACCATCTGAATCAAGGTATTTTATTACCATGTCTCTTTGATAACTGTATGTGGTGGGTTCAATGAAAATATCATTCACCGGGTATTCCACTAGACAAAATGCATATCTTGTCTAGGATTTTGTCTATGATATTGGTTTCCATTATTCTGAACAGTGCAGATATATGGTTAGAAATGAATTTTGCACATAGAAATCTCAATTCAAGTGAAGGTCAAATGCATTAATTTCAAATACATGCATCTTATGGTGCTGTTGTCTTGCAATTTTCTGCCCTTCTTACAAATTCCACATTCAGACCGTGTGTTCTGTTCTAGGAACAGAGCAGAACCCAGTCAAGCATATTTACTACTTACCCTACAGCTCTGACATCATGCCAATGAGCCAATTCATTGATAGTACCATTTCCTAAATTAGTTGCTTGTATTGAATGCATTTAGAAACTTACTTTATATTTCTGTTTTGGATGCTTTGCTCTTCATTTTCAACTTGAATTTTTAATATATTGAAAAGAAAAAACATATTTCATTTATTGCTTTTCCTCTTTAGCTTTGCACTATGGAAACAATTTTCACTTGAAAACATGTAACCTTTTAATTGGCCACAGGCCTGGGAATATTGTGATGTGACCCACATTTGGAAGATCTCCAGACAACTTTAGCTGCATAAAAGGGATGGTGCCTCACAGCACTTACAAATATACTTATTTTTATGTCTAAATGAAAACAACAAAACACCATCTGTTTCTTGGTTCTACCTTCTATCTCCAATCTCTCAGACCTTCTATCTCCCAGAAACCACTTCAACCCCAAACCTGTACATAGGTGTTTCTGTAAATACAGCACTCAGTAGTGAAACTGACAGTCTCCAAACATCCAGGTTACTTTCTTATATTTTATGTAATATTCCCATTGTTTCATATCCTGTATTTTAAGTCGTATAGATCATGATATATAGCCAAAATATTGAGATGAAGCAAAAATAAATAAATCTATTTTTACAAAGAAAAATATCATTTTTCAAGCAGGGTTTCATCGAATTCTTAGGCTAATTTATACCAGAAAGATTACATTAATTTTGCTATTAAATAACGCGATATAAGCCAAATTCTGATTATGCTTATGGTTTTTTATCATTTATCACCTGATTAGATGGTTTTCTGATGCCCCAAGTTTTTACAGCACAACGTGAGTAGCAGTGTCCATTTGGTCACATGTGAAATGTGTGAATTAAAAGCAGAGTAACTGTTTTTATATTTATTAACTGGAATTATACCCTAGATACCCTAGCAGGGATGACAGTGGAACAACAATGGCAGGTATTTCTGGGTATAATACAGAAGGTGCAGGATCAGTTCATTCCAAAGAGGAAGAAAGATTCCAATGGGAGTAAGGGGCGACTGTGGCTGACAAGGGAAATCAGGGACAGTATAAAAATACAAGAGAAGAAGTATAACAAAGCAAAGATGAGCGGGACGCCAGAAGATTGGGATACTTCTAAAGAGGAAAAAATTAGTTGGACCCTTGAAGATTGAAACTGATGAATTTAGTATGGGGAACAAGGAAACGACAGATGAGTTGAACAGGTACATTTGATCCGTCTTCACTAAGGAGAACACAAACAATCTCCCTGATGTACTAGTGGCCAGAGGATCTAGGGTGACGGAGGAACTGAAGGAAATTCACATTAGGCAGGAAATGGTGTTGGATAGACAAATGGGACTGGAGGTTGATAAATTCCCAGGGCCTGATGGTCTGCATCCCAGGGTACTTAAGGAAGTGGCTCTAGAAATCATGGACGCATTGGTGATCATTTTACAATGTTCTATAGATTCAGGATCAGTTCCCGTGGATTGGAGGCTATCTAATGTTATCCTACTTTTAAAAAAAGGCGGGAGGGAGAAAATAGGGAATTATAGACCAATTAGACTGACATCGATGGTGGTAAAGATGCTGGAGTCAATTATAAAAGATGAAATAGCAGCACATTTGGATAGCAATAGCAGGATCGGTCCGAGCCAGCATGAATTTACAAAGGGGAAATCATGCTTGACTAATCTTCTGGAATTTTTTGAAGATGTAACTAGGAAAATGGGCAAGGGAGAGCCAGTGGATGTAGTGTACCTACACATTCAGAAAGCATTTGATAAGGTCCCACATAGGAGATCAGTGGGCAAAGTAGAGAACATGGTATTCGGGGTAGGGTACTGACATAGACAGACAATTGGTTGGCAGAAAGGAAACAAAGAGTAGGGATTAACGGGTCCCCTTCAGAATGGCAGGAAGTGACTAGTGGGGTACCGCAAGGCTCAGTGCTGTGACCGCAGCTATTTACAATATACATTAATGATTTAGATGAAGGGATTACAAGTAACATTAGCAAATTTGCAGATGACACAAAGCTGGGTGGCAGTGTGAACTGTGAGGAGATGCTAAGAGGATGCAGGGTGAATTGGACAGGTTGGGCGAGTGGGCAGATGCATGGCAGATGCAGTTTCATGTGGATAAATGCGAGGTTATCCACTTTAGTGGCAAAAACAGGAAGGCAAATTATTATCTGAATGGTGTCAAGTTGGGAAAAGGGGAAGTACAACGAGATCTGGGGTGGTCCTTGTACATCAGTCACTGAAAATAAGCATGCAGGTACAGCAGGCAGTGAAGAAAGCGAATGGCATGTTGGCCTTCATAACAAGAGAAGTTGAGTATAGGAGCAAAGAGGTCTTTCTGCATTTGTACAGGGCCCTAGTGAGATCACACCTGGAGTATTGTGTGCAATTTTGGTCTCCAAATTTGAGGAAGGTCAGTCTTGCTATTGAGGGAGTGCAGCGTAGGTTCACGAGGTTAATTCCAGGGATGGCACGGCTGGCATATGTTGATAGAATGGAGCAGCTGGGCTTGTATACTCTGGAATTTAGAAGGATGAGAGGGGATCTTATTGAAACATAGAAGGTTATTAAGGGTTTGGACACGCTAGGCGCAGGAAACATGTTCCTGATGTTGGGGGAGTCCAGAACCAGGGGCCACATTTTAAGAATAAGAGGTAAGCCATTTAGAACAGAGATGACGAAAAACATTTTCACACAGAGGGTTCTGAATCTGTGGAATTCTCTGCCTCAGAAGGCAGTGGAGGCCAATTCTCTGTATGCTTTCAAGAGAGAGTGGGATAGAGCTCTTAAAGATAGTGGAGTGAGGGGATATGGGGACAAGGCAGGAACGGGGTACTGAGTGTGGATGATCAGCCATGATCACAGTGAATGGCGGTGCTGGCTTGTACGACCGAATGGCCTATTGTCTATTGTTTCTTTTTTATAGTTTATCTTTTGTGTTTAAGCTTTTCACTGAAATACATAATCTATATAATTAGAAGTCTCATCTTGACCACTTCCTGTCTGCGCTCTATATTGATTTTAGAAAAATTGCTACCCTGTATTGCTGTGATTTTTGGCCATCATACTCACAGTCCTCCTCTGCTGAGCCAGCCCCGAGGCTTTTTCCCATCGATCAACAATCAAAAAGTTATGTTTAAAAAACCTTGAGATCGGCTGATTGGACCTCTCGCCTATCAATCACCGCGATGAAGGTAACGCCCATTCCGGGGGGGGGGGGGGGCAGGACTATAAAACCCCAGATGCCTGGACGTGTCAGTCACTCTGGCAGATCGTGAGGATCTCTAAGCTGTGAATCAACTGAACTGTGAGTCTGCAATGTACTTGCAATAAATGATTTGTTAGCCCTTAATGACAATGCCATGAGTTGTTTGACCTGCTGCACTGCCTGTGCTTGAAAGTGCAATGCTAAATTGGAAATGAAATGACAATGCCATGAGTTGTTTGGCCTGCTGCCCTGCCTGTGCTTGAAGCGCAATGCTTCATTAGGTCCGACTGTGTTTGGAAAGAATAAATGCTTTATTAGGTCTGACTATGTTTGAAAGGAATAAATGCTGTAGTAGGTCCGACTGTATTTGGAAGGAATAAATGCTTTATTAGGTCCGACTGTGTTTAGTCCAAATGTCCCGCTCATTTCGTGACTTCCACTTAGTGGACAAGTCACGCTGATTGCGTAATTTCCGGTGAGTGCAGAGGTCACGCTGATTGCGGAAGTGCCGCTGACTGCGGAAGCCCCACAGTGGAGAGGCCGCGCTCGACCGTGTGAGTAGATTCAAGAAAGTTTACTGTCATATATATGGTGTGTGAGTCAGTGTGTGTGAGTTTGAGAGTGAGTGTGAGTGTGATAAGTATGTGTGTGAATGTGAGTGTGATCAGTATGTGAGTGTGAATGTGTGTGTGTGTGAGTGTGTATGTGAGTGTGCGAGTGTGTATGTGAGTGTGCGAGTGTGTATGTGTGTGTGAGTGTATGAGTGAGAGTGTGTGAGTGTATGTGTGGGAGTGTATTTGTGTGTGTGAGTGTATGTGTGTGTGAATGTATGTGTGTGAGTGTGTGTGTGTGTGAGTGTATGCACGTGTGAGTGTGTGAGTATATGTGTGTATGAGTATGTCTGTGTGAGTCTGTGTGAGTGTGTGTGAGTGTTTGTGTGTGAATGTGTGTGTTTGTGTGAGTGTGTGAATGTATGTGTGAGTGAGTGTGTCAGTGTGTGAGTGTGAGTGTGTGTGTGAGTGAGTGAGTGTGTGAGTGTATGTGTGGGAGTGTATTTGTGTGTGTGAGTGTGAGTGAGTGTATGTGTGTGAGTGTATGTGTGTGTGTGTGAGGTGGAGGGTGTGTGTATGTACATGCGTTTGTATGAGTGTGAGTGTGAGTGTGAGTGTGAGTGTGAGTGTGAGTGTGTGTGTGTGTGTGTGTGTGTGTGTGTGTGTGTGTGTGTGTGTGTGTGTGTGTGTGTGTGTGTATATATATTGGAATTGGTGGCGAGGTGGAATATTGCGTTGGGGGACCAGCCCTCCCATGTGAAGCTGGGACCCAACGGGTCCCACTTAGTCTAGTAGTGAATAGATCTTAAATTCATGAAATAAAAATCTAGTTTTCTCACCTATTTTATCGATGTCTCATTCTGTAGTCTTTTTTTTGATGTCGTCATTGCTATAACTTTTATTTGCACTCGTCGCGATTTATAATAACCAACACGATTATAATGACCTTGATGTGAACTACGGGCCTCGTGGTGGATTACATGCCAACAATTTGTAAGGGAGCTTAGAAATTAGTATGAGACGATGTTGCATATGTCTTATATCTCTTGTAAATAAGTAAAAATTATTATTTTTTTTAATTTTGAAGGTATTACATTTTGGTCACATTTTGATCAAATATTTGCTCAAAGGGAACATAGGCAGGCCCATTTTTAATGCTGTGGTATTTCATTATGATTTAATAACTTCCAAATTTGGCCACCCATGTCGCAGGTTGGTACCATTATTTACAGAAACACCCACATTCCTCTCAATTATATTGCTCTCAATTGAAGATAAGCACCCATTATCTTGCACTCAAATCACTGGGGAACATAAGCACCCATCCCCACTATAGTTGTCATTACCTTTTATAAGAAGATCAGGCACTTGAAAGGCATGTTTACTCAGGGAAATATTGCAATCTCTTCTTCCACCTGTCCAAGTCATCAAGACCGGGTACTGAAAAATCAAATGACCTGTTCCCAGCCAATGTTCTACTACTAAGCAATAGGCCCAGCAGGGCACACCAGAGAACAAGGTTATTTTTTTCTTTGATAGACACAAAATGCTGGAATAATTCAGCGGGTTAGGCAGCATCTCTTGAGAAGAAGGATGGGTGACGTTTCAGGTCGGGACCCTTCTTGGGACTGAAAGTAGGGAGTGGCGGGTTGGTGGGGACTTGTGAAGAGTTTAAGGTCAGAAAAGACCAGAACAATCAGCATCAGATGCAAATAATCTCAGAGAGGCCAGTGCTGGTAGGTCCATTGGTAGCTTGTGAAGGTATTATTACCATTCTATGAATGCATAGAGGACTATACCTAGTCTACTGCACTGCTCTTTAATTGCGAATTTAAATAAAGTGACCAAGACATTGTTCTGTCAGTTCAATATCAGGCACGTTTCCCATAAGAGATGAAAATGTACAGAGCTTGAAAAACGTGACCACAAGGTTCAAGAACTATGATCTTCTATGGACTGTATCTTTGGTTGCACTATTGCAATGGATGCACTTTGGTTTTGCCCGATTATAGTTACCTCGTATTATGTCTATTGATTTATTGTATTATCATTATTAAATATTTACCTGTATGTTATATGGCTTCAAGACCTATAAAGCTGCAGCAAGTAAGAATTTGATTGTGTCTTGTTTAAACCATTACATTGGTTGCACAGGTTGGACTATGGATTTGCACGATCACAGGTACCTAGCATTATCGTTTTATTTATTGTTTTATTATTATTGTTGCATATTTATCTATGTGCCTTAGCATTTACAGGCCTGGCAAGTCATAGCAAATAAGATTGGCAGTACTCTGATGCCAGCACATAAGGCAATTAACCACTCCTAACTCCCTTGAATCTCTCAGTTAAACTGTAGCACATCATTTTAACAGTGACATCGCAAGAACAGAATATTTTATTCCATCTGAAAATATATGTTGTGAATTATTCTACATATTTAGACAGTTAATTATGTCAGGAAGGATATATGATTATTCATCAAATTTCCCGAGGAAAGAGGTAGAAGTTTCTAAATTAATGCTTCTGCAAACAACCATTTCTCAAATTGCGAAAGAGATTATTTCTGCAAGAATATTCAATGAAGCAAAATTTCATAAATTTAAGGGATTAGGCAAAATTCGTCATTGTACTGTACAGTCCTAAGGGAAGACAGTGGTATGCAATTCATTATTGTGAGAAAAAGATACATAAATCTACAATCTAGAGTTTAATGGTTCAATGGCGTTATGGAAATACCTGTAAACCAATTGTAAATTGTGGCATACCTATAGTTGGATGAAGTTGGATCTCAATTTCAAATATATCTAAATTCATTTCTGAACAGCAGAAAACAGCCTATCGGGGTGCATCATGGCTTGTGTTGGCCACAGCCCCTTGCCCAAGACCACAGGAAATTGCAAAGAATAGTTGTGGTAACCCTGTCCATCACACAGACCAGCCTCCCCACCATTGACTCCATCTACATTTCATGCTGCCTCAGGAAAGCAGCCAACATAATCAAAGACCTTTTTCACCCCAGTCATTCCCTCCCTTCCCCTCTCCCATTGGGGAGAAGATACAAAAGTTTCAAAACACGTACAATCAGATTCAGGATCAGCTTCCTGACCGCTGTTATCAGACTACGGAATGGCCCTCCCACAGTCTGGGGTGTAGCCACAATTTTCCAACCTACCTGACAGCGGATCTTGAATCTTTTTTTCTGTAACTGTTCCACTACAATGCTGTAATACCATATTCTGCACTATATTATTTTCTTTGCACTACTGATGGTACCTATGTATGCCTTAATTGTACTCATGTACTGTACAATTTGACTGGATAGCACACAGACAAAGCTTTGCACTGTATCACAGAACATATGGCAATAATAAACCAATACCAATACTTTTTTTTGGGAATACATTATAACATGCTTAAAATTAAACATAAAATAGTAGTGAATAATCCAAGCAAAGTTTAAAATAGATTAATTGAAGATCACATTAATTGGCAATTGCAATATATAATATGGTCAAATTATTAACAAATAGTGGCCAAATTAAAATGACTGGGATATAGTCTATAAATTATTACATAACCTTCTCTAATTTTAGAAAATGATTAAATTTGATTCCTTCACATTACTGGTAATGATAGAAATCTAGATTATCGTTTTCAATACACATAAACCGAGGGATGTCTACAGTATTTTTTAGTGCAGATGACAGAGAATAGTAAGATTGAACGAGAACTTACCAGTTCGAAGGTTGATCTTTATTTTATGAGGAGTCGAAGTGAGGGATTTCGTGAAGAGCCCGCCGGCGCGCATGCTCGACATACTTCAAAGTAGCGGCGTGGAATCACAGAACCAACAATAGAAATGACTTCGCATAGTATGATTGAATTGACTAAGATTACCAGATGAAGGTGATTGAGGGTTGGGCGAGGAGGGCACGAAATCCCTCACTTCGACTCCTCATAAAATAAAGATCAACCTTCGAACTGGTAAGTTCTCGTTCAATCTTACTATTTCATTTCGGAGTCACGTGAGTGACTTCGTGAAGACTTCAAAGCTTCTGTGATTACACGCCCTGGACCACGTCCATGCTGACACACCACTACCAGGGATGGATGGGAGGAACAAACTTGCTCAATAGTTCATACTGCAAAACAAGAGCATATTTATTAATAACAAATCAAAACCCCTCATGCGGGGACATCTCCACGTTCTTGACCTGCATTCAGCACGGCTTCTGCGAACTGTAGAGGAGCAGCAACAGGCCTGTTATAAAAACGCTGGAACACAGCTTCATTCGCCCATCCTGCTGTGGCGAGAATTTGGTCCATGGGCACCTCCATGACCCTCGCCGCTGACGTCGATGCAGCCCTGGTGGAATGAGACTTGAACACATTAGTGTCGATACCTGACTTACCCAAGACGACTCGAAGCCACCTGGATATCGTCTGGACTGTCACTCGATGATGAGGTCTCTTATGAGTGACAAGCAGGTATCTCTCCATTCCTCTGATGCGTGCCGTCACCTTGACATAGTGGCGGATATGTGAGGCTAAACATAGCCTAGCATCTGCGGGGTATGCCGGGAACTTCAGCTGCAGCCCTGTGCACCCAGGTCTATGCTGCTTTAGTAGCTCGTCAATGAAAAAGACTACTTCTGTAGGGGTAGATGTCATTCTGTCGACATGAAGTTTGTGTAGTGTCTGTACCCTCTGAGCTGAAGTCAGCGCTAGTAACATCACCAGCTTCATGGTGAGTTGGTCCAGTTGGAGACCACGTCCTGAGCAGGGTTAATACGTCCCTGACATCCCAGGTGATATTATAGCGTGGTGTAGGCGGATTCATATTGAATATACCCCGCATGAGTCTGGACACTAGCCTGTTGGATCCTACCCCAATCTTGAGGTAGAATGATAGCGCACTTCTGGCGCTGTTGACGGCACTGTAACTTAAGTGTTCATCATGGTGCAACCCCGCGAGGAATTCCAGGACGTCAGTTATTGTCACGTCATCGTACGTGATGCGAGAGCGGCTGCAGTAGGCTTCCCACTTCTTAATATGCGAGCGGTATCTTCGCCTTGTGGACTCTCGACACGACGCCCCGATGGTATCCATGGTCCGAGCCGAGAGGCCGTATTGGACTAACGGCCTGTTCAGAACCTGCAAGCCAACAAATTTAAATAGCCATGGCAGGGATGTGGCTCCCCTGAGACAGGGTGAGTAACCAATTGTGGGCAACCCTTCAAAAGGACCCAAGGTTCGTTGAGCATGTCAAAGACCACCGGATACCAAGGCTGTGTGGGCCAGTCGGGTATAATAAGGATGCCCTTGGCAGCATCTGCCTGAATCTTTCGCAATACCCGACTGATGAGGCAAAACGGAGGGAAGGCATAGAAAAACCAATTCCCCCAGTCCAGCGAGAATGCATCTAGCGCTATTGCCCCAGGATCTGGTTCCCATGAAACGTAGGCTGGTACCTGATGGTTTAACCGTGACGCAAAAAGGTCAATGTCCGGTTTACCAAATTTGGCTGTGACTTGAGAAAAAATCTCAGGATGCAACATCCTTTCGATGTTGTCATTAAATTTGCGTGACCTGGTGTCCGCCACAGTATTAAGCTCACCTGGCAAATAGGTAGCTGAAATCCAAATGTCTCTTTGAACACACCAGAGCCAAATTGAGTTAGCCAATCTGTCACACGAAACTGACCTGGTACCACCCATATGGTTTAAATATGCCACAGCTGTAGTGTTGTCTATTTGGAGACGGACGTGTGCTCCAACAAGCTTGGAACAATATGCACGAAGTCCGTGGAATGCTGCCAGCAACTCCAAATAGTTAATCCCTTGAGTCAACAACATCGATGCCTCAAGGGTGTCCCATCCGCCACCACAACTAGAGCAAGTATCAGTAGCTCCCCAGCCATTGGAGCTTGCATCAGTCTGTAAATATACCACCGGATTAGCCTCCCTGACAGGCTTAAATGAGTTGCTAATGTGACACACCCACCATTGCAACTCAGTTATCGCTTCGGACGGCAGCTGCATTGATCGATCGTAATGACCAGCGTTCCGTTTTAACGCAGTAATTTTAGCTCTTTGCAAATTCTGATAATGCAAAGGTCCATATCGTGCTGCCGGAAACAAAGCCACTAGCTTGCCAATTACTGTGGCTGTATGCCGAATCGATGGTATATTGGTGCCAATTAAATCTCTGCACACCTGAGTGACTTCCTCAATTTTGTTAATTGGTATAGTTATCCTCATGCTCATTGAGTTCACCGTGAACCCTAGGTAATTAATTACCTGGGCAGGGCAGAACTTCGATTTCTCTGGATGGACAATGAATCCTAATTGTTGAAATATATTGACAGCAGCTGCAACACCCTGTTCAGCCAATTGCAGGGTGTGGCCCACAATAAAGACATCATCTAAATAGGCCATAACTATATGATGTCGTTGTCTCAAATAAGCCATGATTGGCTTCACCAATTTAGTGAACAATCTAGGGGCTGTAGTGAGCCCATTAGGCAAAGCCTTATACTGCCAAAGTTGCCCCATCCAGATAAATTTCAAAAACCTTCTATCATATTTCTGGATGGATACTGAATAATATGCATCCCTCAAATCAATGCATGCCATAAAGCAGCCATGAGAAATCAATGATTTGGCTGTTTCAAACGTATCCATTTTAAAATGAGTATATGTTACAAACGTATTCAAACGGGTTAGATCAATAATGACACGACAGCCTCCATCCTTCTTAGGTCTAGTAAATATGTTCGAAACAAACTCAATTGGCTCATGCACCGTTTTCTCAATCACCCCCTTCTGTTCCAGACTTAAAATTTCCTTATAACCTGCTGCCTGTTCTGCAGCAGACAATTTGAACGTACGACCAGGCATGTGCTGGGATGGAGGAATGTTGCCATTAATAAACTCAATTTTATGCCCCTGAATATTCCACAACACATACTCATCACCAGTAAAATTACCCCATGCACCCAAAAACGACCGTAAACGACCACCAACATGGGAAGTTAGAGAGAAAAAAGAGAACCAGACCCCCTCACCTCCGTGGTTACCGGCGGTCCTTGACACGTGTGGGTGGCCGTGGAGGTGCTGGGTTGGCTTGAGGGCGCGGCGTCTTCGATTTCCACAAAGGTCTCTGCCGACCCTGTCCTAAAAAAGACCCTTGGTGCTGGTTCTGGTGCTGTTGTCGTTGTGGAGCTAGAGGGTGAGTCCTCGTCGAGGCACTGGCCGACCCTCGTGAACGAATGTATGGAGCTTTTGAGCCTGACGGTGTGGGGGCTCTCTGAGAGCGCATGATCCCCACCGTTTTGGCTTGTTCGTCAAGCTCTTTGACTCTCTTCGAGAGGTCCTCACCAAAGAGCTGACGGGGCGGCGGCGGCGGCGGTGGTTTGCACAATCCTGCAAACTTCGGGTTGAGTGCTGGGCAGATGCTGTTTTTGCGAAACCCGTTGATTTCGTGCTGGGTCGCGCACAATAAGGCCAGAGCATCTTCCTGGTCCAAATTCAGTTCGTCCCCGTCCACCGACCGCGTAAAGGCGGTAATACCGGCCGTGAGGAGTTTCAGGATCCGCTGCAATTTTAGCTCCTGTTGACGGATAGCCGCACTGATGTTGCCCCATATTGGCGTATTGACCACAGGCACGTTGAGGGAGTTGCAGTTTGATGGAGCCTTGTGACGGCTCATAGCCTGGATGAGGACTTCTTCCTGCAGCACCTGATTATTAAGAAAGTCCACTGTGGCTGCCAGCTTTGTATTTAGAGGAAGACCAGCCGTATGTGGGGCCGCGAATTTGGTCGCCACATCCAAGAGTTCCTCCGTTGGCACCTCCAACGGAGGTGGTACAGGCTCCACCAGAACCTCCTCCTCCTGCTGCTCCAGGCTGATAGTAGATGTTGGTGAAGACGCCCTGTGCCTGTTGCTGCCCTGCTGATGTTGACGTTGAAGCAGGAGCTCCAGCAGCCGCTCCATACGGTCAATACGCCCTTCACCCTGAACACTCAGGTGGTCGGAGTCCTCCGGCTCTGAAAAGAAAACCGGGCTCCTGTCATCGGCCCGCACCTCGTCGAGGCCCTGCCGGTGCCGGTAGTTGTCGCTAACAGCCGCCGAGGCGAAACTGCGCGGGCGTGTTCAACCGCCTCCGTTTAGCGGGAGCTGAAGCCGCTGCCACTAAGGGCACTTGCGGCGAGGTGTCGGCACCAGCCGAAGCATGGCTGCCTGGGGCCCGCGCAGTCTTGCCGGCCGCCCACATCGTGGACGTTGCCGACGCATGGTCTCGCCCACCCATCCATGGGGGGCTCGGCGACCGTGACGAGACCCGACTCGACCGACCCGTCCCGGCGTCGAGAGTCGGGGTGTGCCGGCTGGACCTCACAGCCGCCCCGGGTCTCGCCCTGGAACCTGACCGCTCCTCCGCGGCAGGCAATGCCTTAGCCCTGACAGGGTTAGGCCTCTGGGCTCCTGCCCTCCCCCTTCTCGGAGGGCTGAGTGGAACAGGCCGTGCAACGGCACGTGCCCTGCTCGAGGCCGCCAGCGAGCCCGCTGACGACCTGACTGCCATGGCAGGGTCCCCCTGCTCTGGCGGCACACCACACTCCTCCTCGTCGAACTCCTCCGAGCTGTGGTGTGCTGGCGGATCTGGACCTGTGAACACAGGGCTTACCCCAATCTCCGCCTGAGTCCCGGCCTGCGCTGCAGGTACTGCCGATGGTAACGGCCCCGGAACTGTTGACCGGCGAACTCGTCCTGACGTCCTCCGGCCCTTCGAACTCCCATCCATGTCCTTGCTGCAAGACATAATCAGACAACAAGGACCACCAACTAAAGGTAGAATACTTACCTCCGTGGCCCCTTATGAAGGGCTGGCGAGGAGCGCGCTCCACCGCCAGCCGTCGCAGCAACGCGGTACGACGATATGTCGAGCATTCGCGCCGGCGGGCTCTTCACGAAGTCACTCACGTGACTCCGAAATGAAATAATAAAATTGCATTTCATTCATGGGGTTAGACAGTGCCATATACTGCAAGATTAAAGCTATACATACATAATGCATTCATTTAATTTCACATTTGTAGTTGCAGAGTTAGGGTAGTGTTAGCATTAGGAAATGATAAGTGTTTCTCAATTGCTATGGGTGATCATATAATTTAATTCCAGATTTGTTTACTGTATTGGCTGGTAGCAATTTATGGCTTATTTTAGATTCAATTCGTACAGGGCTTGGCAAAATGTTTTAACCTGAAGATTAAAAGAGCATTCCATGGCTACATCAGCTGGACTGTTCCATTTCACACAATAGTCATTAATCCCCATCACGTCTGTGACTGAGGTTACCTAGACTTTTGAATTTCGGGCATTTAAGTGTTGTTGCTTCATACCCACTGGGAGCTGGATTGAGACAGGCCAAACTCATTTAACCTAAGACCCTCAACAGCCATCAAGCACAAGGGAAGAATCTCATTTTACTTCTTGAGGATGGATTTGAACCTAGGTCCAAAAGATGAATGAATAGTGTTCTAAGCCAATGCACAACCCAGTACCCCTTGAGAGTGGTATTACTGAAGCTTTAAAACATTCATTTAGCCTGAGTTTAAGGAAAAAAGGAAAAATACATTTAAGTTTAATCTCAACGATCTGGAATTTAATATATTTTTCATGCACTTTAACAAACGTAACTTTAGTTGCTAAACCCAAAATAAAACTCTAACCAAGAGAGATAGACAATTTTCACTCATAGAGTCTTGCATACAGCATGGAATATGCCCTTCGGCTCAACTTACCTAAACCGACCAACATGACCAATCTACACTGGTCCTTCTTAATTTTAATTTTCCTTTGTGTTGATGGCAATGTATCCAATGCTTATGAAATGGTTACATGTCTCAATAATCCCACCTTCTTGAATTTGGAGCCTCTATTTCTCTTATTGACACGAGATTATACAAACATGGATGAAATCCACCCATTCCTGCATGTTTTGTTAGCACACCGAATGTGCGAACATTGCAAAAACACAAGAGCCTGTGAATGAAGATTCTAATTGAAATCTGCTTTTGAAATAAAATTCAGTTGAATTTTTGCTTTATTTTGTGTGGTTTTAATGTCTTGGTTCATCTCTAGCTCTTTTTAAGATTAACTTCAATTGTAAGGAGATACCAAATATTGTAGTTTTAATGAGTCTCTCCTGTTGTTCACAAAATAATTCCATTCTGATTGGGAAAACGTTACATTGCAGTCTGATGTGTGCTGTAGGATGGTTTCATTCTCTTGATTCTTTTATATTTCAAAGCCAAATCCTTTGGCATTGACTGCATTCGTCTTCTGCCAAAAAAGATAAATATGAAGTTATTTATAATCATGTCTTGCAAAACCAAGTGAACATGAGCAGCATTTACATATGATATGGCTATTCAGTCAAACAAATGAAATGAAACTGATGTGATTGTTTTTTCTAAAAACTGAGGTTATAAGATATCTGGGAGTGATTACAAGCAGCTATTTCATCTAGGGTTACAGAAAATATCATGAATCAAAACCGCTAAAAATGAATGATTTACAATGTTGAGATGAGATTGGTAGTTTGGAATCACTTCCATAACATTTTGTATTAACTTGCTCGGATTCAGTTTGATTTTCAGTTTGTTGCCGTGGCTGCTTTAAATGGCCAGGATGCTCCATATAATTGGTAGCTAATAACAATTTCACTGAAGGAATAACACAGAAAATGGAAGAGACAATGAATCTCTTTCTTACGTGTTTGGAAAAACAAACAAATATTTGCAAAGTTTTCCTCTGCCAAATCAAGAATGCAATTATTGTGATAGGACTTAAAATGTTGAGGAATTCATTAATGGGCAAAAATATCCATGTTAGTGTCTTCTTGATTTATAGATGAATGAGATAATTTGCAATTTAATTATGGTTCATTATAAACATCAAAAAGTTGAAGAAACAAACAACTGCAGATGCTGAAACAAAGAACTGTAGATGTTGGGTTATATCAAAGATAGCCATCATCTCTGGATAAACGGATAGGTGAGATATTTGGTCAGGACCCTTCTTCAGACTGAAAGTAGGGGGTGAAGGGGTGGGAGGAGCGGGAGGTCGGGGGTTGGGGAAGAGCTGGAGGCGAGAAACTTCTACTTACGCTCTCTTCCCCTCCCCCTCTTGCATCTTCCTCCACCCTAGTCATTAAACAGTTCCACAGTTCACACATGGTATCCCTCTTGGGATTACACCTTCCCAAGCCAGCAATTGCATATCAGGGCAGCACTCTGCTTGAGGTCATTTGTTGCCATCCCCATTTTGTCCTGGCCTTTTCTCGCCTCCAACTCTTCCAACTCCCTCCCACCCCCTCCTTTCAGTCTGAAGAAGGGTCCCGTCATGAAACGTCACTAATCATTTTCCTCCGATGTTGCCCGACCGGCTGTGTTGCTCCAGCACTTTGCGTCTAACTGCTGACGCTGGTTTAAACAAAACAAGACAAAGTGCTGGAGTAACTCAGTAGGTCAGGTCAGTAGATGCTGCCTGACCCGCTGGGTTACTCCAGCACATTGCGATCTTTGACACCAAAGGTAAATGGGCTGACAAATGTGTTTCCACCTGTCACAATGTAGGAGACCATAATGGGAGAAAGTGGTGGAAGAAGATGTAAGATGTAAAGCCTTTTCCAGTTGGTATAGTTTTCCTCTGGAATGGGAACATGGTATAATCCTTGTAGTGGTCCCATGAAAGTACAGTAGCACCTAATCCTGGAAAATCCTCCACCGGTCCTTGCTATGCAGGTTTCTTTCTATATGAAAGATTCATTCTTAAGAGGACAGGCCAGTTGAATAATCATATGATTATGAATATACTGATGAGTGGGATAGCTTCCTCATTATTATCTGATTTGGATATAAAGCTCCATTCTCAAGCATCTTCCTCCACCCTAGTCATTTAAACAGTTACATAATTCAGCAGAAGTAAAACCAAAACCAAATGGTTAATTGAGATATCGTTAGTGGTGAGAGATACAGGACTAGTACAGCCCAATCTTCCACCAGGCCTGTATAACTCACGGGGGAAATTTCAATGAAGTAGCTGCTGCAGTTGCTAAGAAGTTTTTTTTTAAACTGAGATGTAAACAAGCCAAATTGTTCCATGTTGTGAGATACTAATTATTTCTTAAGCTACTTGCATGATTACTTCCTGAACACGAGTCCTTTGTCATTGACAGTTGATGCAGAATACATTGATCATCATTGTTAACAGTGAAGCTTGCCAATGTAATATAAAAATATTATTACAATCATATAACATCTTTACATAATATAAGAAGCACAGATCCCCAGAAGTAATTACATGACAGAATCTCTTCCCGTGGTTTGAATATAAGTTATAAAATGCATAAGCTTCTTTCTGCTGATTTATGGTTTTACTTGGAATTTAATCAGAATACTGTTATGTGCAGTCTTGCACACAACCATTCTTTGCTTAGCTGACTCTCTTGAAATATATTTTTATAGTTGATATATTTGGTTTTTTTTTAATGTTTTTTTTTAATATAAACCACATGTTTTATCAATGAAAATCAATGATTTGTAAATTTCCTCTATTGGCTGCTCCAATAAACAAAGCTGGTACCTGACAGAATAATTGTAAACTCCATTGTCACCTGAACACATCAGGTTGCAGTACAATTGCAATACAGGTTGCAATATAGTTTAATGGTTCTGGGACAAAGCATCTTAATGAAGGGCCCTGATCACGGGTGATCAAGGCAGGAGGAGGAGGAGAACTGTCTGAACTGTATTGCCTTCCACCAAAGTGAAGAATGCTGTGGTGCATGTCTATGTTGAAATATGTTTTAGTATTGTGTCCTTTTTTAATTGTAACGCTGCATGGTAAATTACATTTCAACGCACTTTATGGTGCATGTGACAAATAAATTTGAACTTGAACTTGAAGTAAATAAGGAAACAGCTGAGCGGTGGAGTTTCGAATGGGGATGAGGTCAACCAGAGCTTCCCACATCCTCTCAATAAGGACCAAAGCTTTTGATGTAAGTTTGCAAGCCATGAAGCTGATTTGACTAAGATTGGTGTATGCTTCAACCTAAGGGAAGGAGAAACCAACATTATAGCTTGGGTGCCCATTGAAAACAGTGAGTTGCAGTTGGTGGAAGGAGGGGAATGTTCTGCATGAGACCGCATATCACTCAATTCAAATTATGAGGAACCCTCCTTTGACCCTGTGAACATTTGTGTAGCTGGAAAGATATTGCACTTATTTCTTCAGCTAGCTGACTTGGACTTTTATGATTACATCTATTTAGGTGAAATGGAAACAGTGCCTAATAATGTGCATTAGAATTGAAGATGTGTTCATCCAATTTTTACTTTGATTTGTCATCTTTTCATCATAATTTCCTAGAAATGGATAAGTGCTCATGTTTCTGAAGCTAAGGCAAATTATAGATAAGTAAGTCAGACATTACCACTCTAAGGTAGGCAATATTTGAACGAAAGAATCAATGCGCACCTGTGTGCTATAAATATGGTGGAGCATATTCAAGCAAGCTGTAGAATGAAAACAGTGGAAGAGAGTGGGTTTCAATTTAAGATTTTAAATATTCTTCCATGTCTTAATCTTTATGATATAGTGGCTTTTAAAACAGCATGACATTTTATAATAAAATACCTAAGACAAAACAAAAACTATTTTGACATCTCCACAAGTGTTATTTCTGCTTTCCCAGAAACTAATTATGAATGAATTTTCCTCTCACCATAATCTGTGCACATTCTCTACCTCATTTAATAAGCCAACACCCTTCATTGTCATACAATTATTGTGCTTCTCTCAATGCCCCCCCCCCCCTTCATACCAAACACACTAATATATATCAATCAAAATCAATTACATTTTGATGTAAACATTTTAACTTATTGACTGTTTTGATTTTGGAAGGTTTTGATTCAGTGGCCTCTCATTTTCAGTAACGTTCTAGAATATAGCACCGGAATTTGCTCTGTTTCAATGAGTTAGGGTATCACTTTACTGTTGCTACAGCTGTGTGGCATTAACTGCAGTCTGCTTCCAGTTCTATGATCAGTGGAGTGTGTCACACCACACACCCAACCAAATGTGAGCTCCAGTGCACTAAAAAGAACCTGTCTTTCCTTTTGGCTTGATTGAATCTAATGAATTTATGTGCTAACTCCAATGATCAGGCCATCACCCAGAGGTGCACAGATTCATTAATCGCCTCTCAGCTGTTGTGCCTACTTTGTGTCTTTCACCGGTTTGCAACATGCCAATAATATTATTGCCTTTGCAAAAATGCCAGAGTTTCTGCTTTGCCTCATAAGCTACTGCACTTATTGACCAAATGCACACAAATCCTTTTTTCAAATTCCTTTTTATAGATCTCTCATTTCAGAGATATCAAATATTTCAACTTTAACTGTATTATGACCTTGTGGTTCTTTTTAATATTCCATACTCAGTTCCAAACACACTGTGTGGTCCAAAGATTTACAATGGTACTTTGTTAGAATGACTGTCAGTGCAGTGTGAAAAGCCAGCTGCACAGATGAGTATTTGGGATTCTTAAATATGCAAGGTTGGAAGACTCATCTGTGGCCCTTTACCAGTTGCAAAATCATTGTGGCGTTGTAAAGAGACCACCAAGGAATCCGTTGAATTGAGAATTTCATGACAGTAGGTGACATTTATCCAGTGTCAGTGCTGATTCTCTCACTTGAGTTACCAGGGTCAATACTTTTCATTGCTTGTTTCCAAATACTGTCCAGCAAAATAAAAGGTGCAAGGGAAAATTTGAAAACTAATCCCCTGCATCCAAATCTACATTTGCACTGCACTTAACGTTCTTGCTCTGCACATCTGACTACATTTTTCGAGATACCACAGCTTTCTAAATGAGATAGAAATGAACGTCAGAAAGCTTTACACCAGTATTTTCTCACATTTGTGGATGCAGAGCAGAGGGAATTAGTAACTGATATAAACCTTTGTAATAACCGCTCATCTTCTCATATTTAGGCACAAGAAAGATAAATCTCATTATTGTAAATTGAACCACCATCATGCAACCAACACCTTCTCTGGAGATATAGTTACATCATAATTATTTGGGCAAGTTTATATGAGTAATCTCTGCATAAAACCCTGTGCATGCCAGGTTTTACTGCCCAGAGTATGCATTCACAGAAGGATAACCTTTATAAAGGTACTTCAGTTTCAACTGAAGGGACATCTATTTAATGGGAAAGCTCTTCTAGTCTCACCCAGAGAACGACATGCTTGGTCAATTGTTTCATGTTTCCAGCAGCAATGCCTATACTAAACGGCAAAGCAAGGCAGCGGGAGGTTATGTGGGAAAGCAAAACACACAATTCTGCTGACTCAGACTGCCAGGTCTTCCTGGAGGAAATTGAAAGTCGGACATACAGGTACCATTATAGATCCCTAGTATAATTTTTATCTTCAACATATGCTGTCTTAACCTTTCACAATGCACTGTCATTAAGAAAATTGGTACTGTAGTCTTGTGTTATGTAAGGATTACAGAGGCATCGACAACTGATCAGAGAATTTTGTACTGTATGTGGCAATACTTGACCTGGTGGAGACTGCACCAAGTACTTATCTCTCCACTCACTAGAGATGTTGCAGTATTTTTTTAGTAGGTCTTTTTGCCTCAATGATTGACCCAAGCCTCTGCTTTTGCCAATGAGCCTCTACGGTGTATCAGAAAAGCTTGCACATTTGAGGCCACTGTTTATTTTGCCAATTTACAAAGGCCTTTTATCTGGCGAGAGCCCTATTAGATTATACCAGGCGTGCTTCCTTTTCATTCAACAAAAGTAAAGGGCCTGTCCCACTTGAGCGTCATTTGCACGTAATTTACGATACATCATTTACGCGTCACGACGCATGTGATGTGCGCATGGTGCACATTACGTGTGCATGGTGCGAATTACGTGCGCATGGTGCATGGTGACGTAGGCAGTGATGTAGGGTCGCGTTTGGTGCCCCAGGATTTTGGGATGAACAAAATCTTTGTGCGCCATATGCGTGAGACGCAAATGACGCCCAAGTGGGACAGGTCCTTAAGAAAATAGAAGATGCCAATGCTAATTATGGCTACAGGAAGAGATATTGAATAGCTGACCAGTTTACCAGCAGTTGATGGACACCAACCCCACAACTAATCTGCTGCTGAATCAGCTGAGCTAACTGGTGGTTAACTGACTAGCACAAAAGCAGTTCCCTCCTTTCTTCTTTCTTCATTTGCCGCTGGACACCAGCTCAGGTTGCTTCTTTTATGGTTAATTTTTATGGTCAGAAGAAATTTGCTGAATTTTGGGTAAATATAAAATTCCAGAAACAGAAAGATTCCATTCAATCACCACTCGATTTTTCAGTTAGATGGTCTGCACTTGGTCTCCACATGTATTTGCATTTGTTCCAATTTTATTTTATTTAATGACACAGTGACAATCCGTTCATTTATCTTGAAAGCTTCAATTCAGAGAATCATAAAATCATAGAGCCGCACACCATCAAAGGATTTCTGACCTATCAACTCTTGTTATTGAAGTGTTATCCAGTTAGCTGCACTCATTTCAGATGTAGTCATCAATCTGATTTGAAAATTACTATTCAATCTGTGTCCACCATCCTGGCATTGATTGGTATTGGTATTGGTATTGGTATTGGTTTATTATTGTCACGTATATTGAGATACAATGAAAAGCTTTGTTGTTTACCTCAAATAAGCCGTAAACCACATAGACTATTATTGTTATTATTTCACTATTAGTGTTTTTTGTGTGTGTGTTGTCTATATATAGATCATATATATTTATGATCTATATATATGTGTATTCGTGAGTATGTGTATATGTAAACACGCTGAACTTTTTTTTCTCTCGTTTAGTATATTGTTTACATAGAAAATAGGTGCAGGAGTAGTCTATTCGGCCCTTTGAGCCAGCACTACCATTCAATATGATCATGGTTGATCATCAAATATCAGTACCCCGTTCCTGTTTTTTCCCCATATCCCTTGATTCCTTTAGCCCTAAGAGCTAAATCTAACTCACAGTGTACTGTATTTTCTTATTCTGTTGTGCTGCTGCAAGTAATGGGCCTGTCCCGCATAGGCGATTATTTAAGCAACTACAGGTGACTAGTTTGTCGTCACATGTTCGCTGGTGGTCGCAGGGAATAGCCTCCGCAGTAGCGCAAAAAGTCGTAGCATCTTTCTGGTTGCCGCTAAATTTTCAACATGTTTGAGACCAATGAGTATAGCTTGACTTCTCCTTACATAGGTGCTGTCATTGGTTGCCGCCTAGGTTTCTCGGCGACCTGCTACGACTATGATTGTCGCCGGCAGTTGTCTAAAAAATCGCCAAGTGCTCATAAGAACTTCACTGTTCTATCTGGGACATATGACAATAAACCACTCTTGACTCTTTACTCTCTCTTGCCAGATCACATATACATGAATGTAATCAACCCTTAGGGAAGTCACTCTTTTGGGATGTGTATTATAAATCCTAACTACACTTTCCACATAGAACATTTTACTTGTTTTGCCACTGCATTTCTGTACAGGAAAATAATATGAGTTTACTAGGCCTAGAGGTAAATATATCAGGTAATGGACTGGTTGTTCAGCTGAAGAATTTAAATCATGAGAACGCAGCAGTTAGAGATAAACTTTGTACAAGCAATAAATCAGTCAATCGTGTTCATGGTGCTATCTTTATAGATTCATTAGAAATAGGATTAGTGTTTGAAAATTAGAATGTATCTAACATAATTCCAGTATTTAAAAGGAAATGTTAGGGTGACTACAGACTCAGACTCAACACCTGCTGTGGATAAAGTTTTAGAAGGCATCTTGAATTAGAGGAAATAATGAAACATTTGGACAAGCGGGGCACAAAGTGAATTTATACAAAGAGGGTTCTATTTGTTAAATTTGCCCAATTCCTTTGAAAAAATTCCCAGTCAATGGAGAATTTACAGATACGAAGTGGATTTCAGCATGAATTTTGTTACATTGCTCACAAATAATTGTTTCAAAACGTAACAGGGCATGGTATTGAAAGCAATTTGCCATGTAGGAGGCAGGTGTTTAAGAAATTGGTGCACTATGAGAGGTTCTGTTTTATAATTTGTACATTGCCTTTAGTTTGCCAATTGGTTTACTATTATCATTGATCAATATTGTTTAAGAAGGAACTGCAGATGCTGGACAATCAAAGGGACACAAAATGCTGGAGAAACTCAGCGGGTGCAGCAGCATCTACGGAGCGAAGGAGATGGGCAACGTTTCGGGCCGAAACCCTTCTTCAGACTCTCAATATTGTTTAGTTTATTTAATTTAGTTTAGTTTATTGTCACAGTGAAAAGCTATTGCTGCATGCTAACCAGTCAGCAGAAAGACAATACATGATTACAATCAAGCCATCCACAGTGTACAGATACATGATAAAGTGAATAACATGAATAATGTATAGTGCAAGATAAAGTCCAATAAAGTCTGATTAAAGATAGTCTGAGGACCTTCCATGAGGTAGATAATAGCTCAGGACTGCTCTCTAGTTGTTAGAGATGGTTCAGTTGCCTGTTAACTGCTGGGAAGAAATTGCCCCTGAATCTGGAGTCTGGTTTCACACTTCTGTACCTCTTGCCTAATGGAATGGGGGAGAAGAGGGAATGGCCAGGGTGCGACCTATCCTTGATTATCTTAGTGGTCTAGCTGAGGCAGCGAGTGGTGTAAATGGAGTCAATATAAGGGAGGTTTGTTTGTGTCTACAATGTCTTGGTTGCATCCACAACTCTCCGCAATTTCTTGCAGTCTTGGATGGAGCAGTTCCCAAACCATGCTCTGATGCAACCCCATAAAATGTTTTCAACAGTGCATCGGTAGAAGGTAAGAGTTGTTGGGGACATGCTGAACTTCCTTGGCCTTCTAAGGAAGTAGAGGCGTTGGTGTGCTTTCTTGGCCATTGCTTCAATATGGGTAGTCCAGTACGTTGTGGTGATATTTACTCCTAGGAATTTGAAGCTTTCAACCATCTCTACTTCGGTGCCATCAATGCATACTAGGGTATGTGCACCACTTCGCTCTCTGAAGCCGATCACTATCTCCTTTGTCTTGCTGACATTGAAAGAAAGGTTGTTGTCTCGACACCAGGTCATGAGATTCTCAATCTTGTTGAGATAGTTGAGATCATTGAGATAGCTTTGGATCTCCTTGGATGTGCCCTATTGAATGGGCACTTCCCTTGGATAGATACTATGCTCACCAGCTGACCAATTTGTTTAAGCAACAAATTAATTGTCCTCATCAATAAAATCTTGGTAAAATGGAATTTAATGTCCAAAGGAACTCACTTGTAAGAATATGGGGAGTAAACACAACTAGGTTAGATGGCCATTGGTAAATAAAAACTGGATAGATTTGATGGACTGAATGATTTATTTCTATATTATGATATTTCATGTTAAAATATATTTTTTTAATTGGGATTTGGCAAATAAGAAATAATCTCTTCATATATTAAGTTCTCCGCTTTATGTGTCTGTATCTTCTGAATTGCCTTATTTACTGACTATGTTCATTACTTAATGACAGTAAAGGGTATTTACATGTTTTTTTATGTATATAAAATTATTTTTTGTTTATGTTATTATTTATAATTAATATTATGCATAATTATAAGACATACTAATTACACAAGAACAATGGCAATTTTTGTGCTGTAGTGAGTTGAGTTTATTATCCTTGTTACTTTGACAAATGAACACAATTTCACGCACCATTTGTGGTGTTTTCTGTATAAATTTCTTTTAGCCACAGCGTTTCATTAACATTTTTACTAGATATTTTGCATCCTGATAACCTCTGAAACATAGCTGTGTAGTGAAAACTTGTCCAAGATAGTTTCAGTCTCGCTAGCCAGCCCAACATAAATCGAACCCACAATGGATGATTACATATCTTCTCATTGCTGGCAGATTAACGGCCAGTACTCCAGATGCATTGTGCACAAAGTGTGAGTTTATTCATGTGCAAATCTGGCGTGGAAACTTAAATCAGCCTGGCTCAAATTGCCAACCTGGATTTGCTCTGAACCCCAGTCTGAAACATTAACCCTGCATTGCAACAGAAATAGCATGCATCTCTTTGAACACAATTTGGAGCATGTAACTGAGACCTTCGACAGTTTTGTTTGAAGGGAGGAGTCGTCACACTGTAAATGATTAAAGTGTTGGAGATAAAAGAAATACTTCTCTTGCCTCTAAATGCTCGTCTTGATTTACAGGTGTATGAATTGCTCTCAGAAAAGCCATACAAATAAAGTCACAATTGCTGTCTTTTGTAAGGATCTAATAAGAATATAATATTGTAAGTAAAGTAACAGAAACACGTGGAAAAAAAAATTTAAAGTAAAACCTAGCATAGTTAAACAGTACAAATGATCATTCAAATTTACTGTTGTGCAAACATTTTTGCTTGTTTATCACATAATAGCAGACAAAATCATTATTTGCATCAATGATGTTACAGTATATCGTTTGCTGAATGGTAAAAAAAAATGCAAGGTATTATTGTGATGCCTCAGGGCTGACCATGATACGGTGCCTACCCTCTGGCAGCAGGCCTGGCTTGCCCACCATCCCCCAGTGGGAAGCTGTTGAGCTCTTCCCTGCTTATCCCTGAGGCCTGGAGAGGTGAGGGCAGATATCCAAGATGGCGGTGGCGGCAGAAGCAATGAACTAAGGGCCGGTAGGTGGACTGGCTGCGGGAGGCAGTGCAGAGCTCTTCAACGGTAAAGTGGACTGTTAGAGGCCTGGCAGCATCCTGGGACACTGCTGGATTGGGCACCGCTCCAAGAGGCTGAGCGCATGGACCGAGCGTCATCTGCAGCTGCTCGGAGCAGTGGATCAGCGGTGGAGGACACCAATGGCTACGCTTGGCCAGGCTATCCCTGCAATGCCACCAGGACAACTGGCCTCCATGGTCATGTTAAGAATTCTCCATTTATACCAAATGGGACTTGAAAATGGAGCCAAAGCCTGGTGACTCTTGTATACTGTCTCCGTATACTACTGCTATACACTTGCACCAAATCTAAGATGTGCTTAGGTATAATAATCCTTTTACTGAACTGTATGCACAAAATAATTTCACTGTACCTCGATATATGTGCCATTAAACCATTGAATATGAAACTAATAAGTCAAGAGAGCCAAGAATGTTGAATTAACATATGTATTGAAATGGAGCAATGAAATTCTTACTTGCAGCAGTACAACAGGTTTGTTAACACAATATTCAATAGATTTGTTATTTAGCCTCCGTTGTCCTCTCAATCACCTATGCAATAGTTGGTTGAAAGTGTATGAGAAGTTATTTTAAATGTTTAATCTTTAGCTTGGCTACATTACTACATATATTAAAATGATCAATATTAATGATTGTTTCATCACTCCAGCCACTCTAAAAAAATCAAATAGGAATATTTAATAGGTTGTATAAATATATATTACATTATAATTTTTTTACTGTGTCTTAAATAATTACCTTGGTTCATTTCACACATTTTCTTGTCCGATGGCTGTTTCCAGATGCTAATCAAAAAATATATATCCATTGGCAAATCCTTCATGACATTTCTAATGAGGAATCGAACATTACTCTGTTTAATAGAACAAATCCAAAATCCTCATTCCTTCACAGTATCTGTTACTTTGAATCTTTTCATTCCTTATTCATATGTGCAGCACATTAAATAAAGTTCAATCATGAGAGATAAGCACTGGAGTAAACGCATTACAAGATTAGTGTACATTTCAATGGAGGGAGATCACTTTTTTTTGTATACAAAATTGAATCTAAGATGTAAAATGACACTTAGAAAATTTGGTGAAATATACTGCAAAGCAAATGCTAAATTCATGATAGATTGATTTCAGTTTTGCACCTCCAAATACCTGTTTCCTCAAGGTAGACAAAAGTGCTGGAGAAACTCAGCGGGTGCAGCAGCATCTATGGAGCGAAGGAAATAGGCAACGTTTCGGGCTGAAACCCTTCTTCAAACTAAAACACAAGTCTTAAACACTTAATTCCTCAATATTGTTACTGCAATGTCAGTCAAAGCTGAAGGTGCAACTATAGGTAAAGCTTAATGCTTTAGCCCATATTTGTGAAAATTTCAGATAAGAAGCTCATAAAAAACAACAAAAAGAATAGTAAGACTGGAAATTGGAAATTCAGCTTTGATAAGGAAAGGGAAAGTTGAATTTGAGGGTAATCTAACCCTCAAAGAGAACCATTAGAACAAGCTACAAAATATTATTTAAAAGAGAAATGGTTAGAAAAAGGTAATATAGATCCCTCACAGACTGAGACGGGCTATATAATGTGGTGGAGTAAGGGAATGGTTTGGAAATTAAATAAATATTTTGTGTTTGTATTTGTGTAAGAAGAAACTGAAAACCTATCGGAAATAATGGAAAAATACAGGTCTGGAGTATTTGAGGATCTGAAGAAATTGCACAAAGTATTTAAACATAAAGTCAATAAGACCTGATGATCTTCACATAATGTTTTGAAAGAGATGGCTATGGTGAAAGTGGATGCAATGAATGTCATTTTTTTTTCAGAATCCCATGAATTCTAGGAGAGTCTCACAGATTATAGGGAAAAAATGTAGTGATAGGGAAAAAGGGACTTTGGAACATTTAGACTGACACCAGTAGTAGTGAATTGTTGGAATCAATTGTAAAGGAACTGGTATTTGGGATCCTTTATCATATGAGTAGAGTTTGAACAGATTGGGCTGTCACTTTCAGGTTATTAGAAAAACAAAAGGATTTCATTGAAACATTCAAAATTCTTGTAGGGCTTGACACGATAGGTGCACAACTAATATTTCTCATTGAGCCATCTAGAACCGGAGGTCACAACCTCAAGATAAAGGGACGGTCACCCAGGCCTAAGATCAGATGAACATACATACAAAACAGACACAAAGAAGGAAAGGACAGACAGAATTGAGCTTCATTCTATAAACTCTCAACACATTTCCATCAATAATGTCCAACAGTTATGGCTTTTATCCAACATTCAATGATACAGGCCAATGAGTACCCATGATGGGGGTTACACAATAAAACTGCTTGGTGCAGAGGCAGGTTTACTGGAAAGCATGCGTGAAAAAACCCACCAAATATGAGAGCCCAACCCCAACCTGCTCAGTATTTTCTATCGAATCTGATACCTACAATATCCGGAATGTAAATGGTGGTCAGGTTAAATTTAACATCTTTGGGCCCAAACATTGTGATATTTCCGAGTACATAAGAAACTGCTGTTACTGGAATTTTGAGCAAAAAAAAACCTGCTGGAGGAACTCAACAGTTTAGGCAGATTCTGGGGAGAGAAATGGACAATTGATGCTTCGGGTCAGGACCCTTAATCTGGACTGACATATTTCTGATACTCAGGATGGTGATGATGAAATATTCACTGGTTAGTGTCAAGGAAACTTTGTTAGAGATTTTCTTCATGGAGATGTGGTGATATTAATTTTAAGTACACCAACACTAACTGGAGAATTTACAGTAAATTGAAGCAATTAATAAACATGGAATACAACTAACCTCACCATGAAGCTACTGTATTCCAAAAACACGTCTGGTTCATTATCAAGCTACAGCGATGGAAATGTTGCCGTCTTTTTGCAGCCCTGCTGAGAGATGAATCTTGATGACAGCAGTGTGGCTGTTTCTTACCTGCCCTTGGAAATGGCCAAGCAAGCCACTCAATTCAAGAGTCTGGAGGCAATGAAAGATGGGCAATAAATACCCAAAAAAAAACACCTGCTGGAGGAGCTCACATTCTGTATGAATAATACTGTAGGTGGTCATTGTTTTGTACCTGTGAGCTAAGTTAACATCTCAGTTATTAGCCTAATCTGAAATGTTGTCCAGATAATGCTTCATGTTGACAAAGACTAAAATGGGATAATGTTGAATTGGCTCCTCAATTGAAGTGAGAATTGATTTACTGTGCACTTGGAGAGGATGAAGAAAAAACCTCATTATCATCTGTAGGAAGGAACCGCAGATGCTGGTTTAAAACGGATATAGACACAAAAAGCTAGAGTAACTCAGTGGGTCAGACAGTATCTCTGGAGAAAAGGAATAGGTGACGTTTCGGGTCGAGACTAGCTTTTTGTGTCTATCTTCTCTTATTATCATCTCTTGTCTTGGTTTTTCTGCAGTATTCCTCCTTCTTATTTGCTATGGTCAAAGACTGTCCCCACAATGAGAAAGCTGTGCAGGACACGAAACATGTGCCTCTCTGAAGTGCACTGTAGTGCATGCCAGACTTGTATGGACATCTAAACATGCCAGCACCGCCATTCAATGTGATCATGGCTGATCATCCCCAATCAGTACCCCGTTCCTGCCTTCTCCTCATATCCCCTGACTCCGCTATTTTTAAGCTTACTTTGACAATATCTGCAATGCCATGCATAACTTTACCATTTGGGGACAATCTTTGCCGATGGCAAAGAAGAAGACAAAGAGTCACCATCCTACAGAAAAAGGTAGGCAAGAAGTTGTAATGAGTCTATGACCTTGTGTGAGTGTGCAGTTAATTGCCTTCACTTCAATTATTGAGCCAGTTCAATATTCCTGGTGGTTCCATGGTACCTATTAGAGGAATGTTTGGTTAGAATTCTCATTGTGTCAGGAGCCGGGGATTCAGAGGTTAACTCTTGTTCCCATGATCTACCAGTCCATCCATTGAGCTGAATGACATATGCCAAGCAAAGCTGATTGCCTGAACTAAAAAGATGAATGCAATAGAAAGATTACCATAGAAAACATGGAACAGTACAGCACATAAACAGGCCTTTCAATGTCTCTGATGCCAAGACCAACTCTTATCTGCGTGCACACAATCCTTATACTTCCATTACCTGCATGAAACTATCCAAAAGTCTCTTAAATACCACTATTGTATCTGCCTTCACCGAAAGCAAGTTCCAAGCACTCACTACCCTCTGTAAAAAAACTCCCCTTCAAACTTTGCCCCATCTCACCCTAAAGCTATACCATCTAGTATTTGATATTCCCATCCTGGAAAAAAATGATAACATATTCATGCCTCTTGTAATTTTTTATACTTCTATCAGATCTCCCATCAACCTCCGGCACTCCAGAGAAACCAATCCAAATCTGTCCAACCTCCATGCAGCTAATACCTCCTAATCCAAGAATCAATCTGGTAAACCTCTCTGCACCCTTTCAAAAGATTCCAACATTCTTTATTTTTCAAAAAGATTAAAATAATGTCATTAGATGAGTTGAGTGCAGACATAGAACACAATCTTGAGGCCATGGGAAAGCAAAATTATTGCAAATGCTGCATTATATCTCAATACAGAAAGAAGTTGGAGTCTGCATTTGGCACTGTATTGGAAATGTCCGTAGACCTCCGAGACAGGATTGTGTCGAGACTCAGATCTGGAGAAGGGTATAAAACAATTTCTGCAGCATTGCAGGTCCCAGTTCCAGAGTTCCTCTGAGGCGATGGGAGAACCTTCCAGAAGGACAACTATATCTGCAGCACTCCACCAATCAGGCCTTTATGGTAGAGTGGCCAGATGGAAGGCACTCCTCAGTAAAAGGCACATGACAGCTGGCTTGGAGTTTTCCAAAAGGCACCTAAACAAGATTCTCTTGTCTGATGAAACCAAGATTGAACTCTTTGGCCTGAATGCCAAACGTCACGTCTGGAGGAAACCAGGCACCGCTCATCACCTGGCCAATACCATACCTACGGTGAAGCATGGTGGTGGCAGCATCATGCTGTGGGGATGTTTTTTAGCGGCAGGAACTGGGAGACTAGTCGGGATTGAGGGAAGGATAAATGGAGCAAAGTACAGAGAGATCCTTGATGAAAACCTGCCACAGAGCATTCAGGACCTCAGACTGGGGCGGAGGTTCACCTTCCAACAGGGCAATGACCCTAAGTACACAGCCAAGACAACGCAGGAGTGACTTTGTGACAAGTCTGTGAATGTCCTTGAGTGACCCAGCCGGAGCACGGACCTGAACCTGATCGAACATATTTGGAGGGACCTGAAAATAGTTGTGCATCGACGCTCCCCATCCAACCTGACAGAGCTTGAGAGGATCTGCAGAGAAGAATGGGAGAAGTTACCCAAATACAGGTGACAAGCTTGTAGCATCATACCCAAGAAGAAGTCTGAAGAAGGGTCTCGACCCGAAATGTCGCCTATCTCCTTCGCTCCTTAGATGCTGCTGCACCAGCTGAGTTTCTCCAGCTTTTTGTGTAACCCTCGATTCTCCAGCATCTGCAGTTCCTTCTTTAACACTTGAGGCTGTAATTGCTGCCAAAGGTGCCTCAACAAAGTAGTGAGCAAAGAGTATGCAAATGTGACATTTAAGTTATTTCTTTTTAATTACTTTGCAAATATTTCTAAACACCAGTTTTTGCTTTTTTATTATGGGGTATTGTGTGTAGATTGATGATAAAAAAAAGAATTTAATCAATTTTAGAATAAGGCTGTAATGTTACAAAATGTGGAAAAAAGTGAAGGAGTCTCAATACTTTCTGAATGAACACTGTATGTGTAATATTATTTGATCTAATTGTATAGCATGGAAAACAAAGCTTTTCTCTGTACCTCGGTATCCATGACAATAATCATAAGGTCATAGGCGATAGGAGCAGAATTAGGCCATTCAGCCCATCAAGTCTACTCCACCATTGAATCATGGCTGATCTATCTCTTCCTCCCAACCCCATTCTCCTGCCTTCTCCCCATAACCCATGGCACCCGTTCTAATCAAGAATCTATCTATCTCTGCTTTAAAAGTATCGACTTGGCCTTCTGTGGCAAAGAATTCCACAGATTCAACACCCTCTGACTAAAGAAATTCCCTCTCATTTCCTTCCTAAAGGAACATCATTTAATTCTGAGGCTATGACCTCTAGTCCTAGAATCTCCCACTAGTGGAAACATCCTCTCCACATCCACTCTATCCAAGCCTTTCTCTATAATAAACGTAAAGCCAAATCAAAGCCTGTCATGGGTAGAGTATCTGACTTTACTTGTGGCAGAATAGTAGTCTGATGGAGAAGATTCAAACTGCAAACAGAAAAACAAGTTAAGATTGAAGATAGACGCAAAGTGCTGGAGTAACTCAGCGGGTCAGTCTGAAGTAGGGTTCCGACCCAAAACGTTAACCTACCCTTTTTCTCCAAAAATGCTGCCTGACCCACTGAGTTCTCCAGCACTTTGTGTCTATCTTTGGTATAAACCAGCATCTGCAGTTCCTTTCTGCACAAGTTAGGACTGAATGTGGGTTGGTGGAGCTGTGAGGAACAGCTATGCTGGCTGCGATACTGAATTGAGAACGGAACCAAGATGCTCTGATTCACTATGATTTTATGAATCAAAATCTTCTGTTCTGGGAATGGGACACTGTTCCATAGATGAGGTGATTAATAGTCAGTACAATCTGTACAATCCGGATTCATCACGTGTTAACATTGCTGCAAGTGTTCTGCCCATTCCAACGAGTGCAATTATTTCCTCTTTGAAAAGACGTCAATTTCTCTCCAGTTTTAGTTTCACTGCATGCAGCACATTTCTTTGCCTGAAAAACTGTGGGGGAGTTTTGGGAGTAACACTAATTTTGATTGGGTTCCCTTCAATGTCACATAGGTGACACTTATCTTGCCTGAACTAGTATTCAGACAGCATACAGTTCTCTTTACAGTGATAATAGCCATTATTTCATTTTTTAAAACAATGCAACAGAAAAGCATGTTTTGCTGCTTGCATGTTGTTACATGGAACTACTATCCACACTCTCAAACTGTGCATATTTTGGCTTGCTGATTTCACTATTCGGGGCAATCTTCAGTGTTTTCCAAAAGGTCAGATTCACCTCTGATAACAACCATCTCTGAATCCAGTCACCATTGATTCTACATACTAATCCGTCCCTTTGCATTTGAGAGAGTGCATTGCCATAATTAGTTTTGTGATAACTTCCCTCAGTCAGCTATAAAGTCTGCCACTGCTTCTTTAGGTTTGCTTGATCATAAATCAGACTTAAGCCTTTGCATGATCTCACTTGGCATTGGGTTAAAGTGATTCTTCAACAAATCCACCAATTCCTTGAGATTTGTATTGCTGTGTGTCTCTGGGCTCAGCAGCTTTCTCACTAAACTGTAAGTCGGGGATCCCACCACACTAATTAGGATTCCTTATTTTGATCATCAATATTGCTTGCAGCAGGCAAACATGACAGCATCTCACAATGATCCTCCAAGGTCTACCTTTGTGCGTCAAATGCTGTGATCGAGCCTGTTGTTGTGGCCATTTTGCCTTTCTTTTTTTGTAAAACAGTTGGTTGTTAGACTTCATCCTCACCTCTTTTATTTGATTAAGAATTTTTCTTTGATCCTACTTGACTTTGGAGAGCATTTTTCCTCAACATGAACATAAAACATAGCATATAGAACAGTGCACCACAGGAACAGGCCTTTTGGCCTGACAAACGGAAGGTTCGAGTGCCCCGACCGCGGGAGAACAAAGAAGGGAAGAAGATTGAACTTGTTTTGCCTTCCATCACAGTGAGGAATGTGGGGGAGTCGCTGTGGTGGATGTTCATGTTAAAAAAAATATTTGGGTGTCTAGTTGCTCTTTATAGGTATGACTGTATGGCAATCTGAATTTCACTGTACCTTAATTAGTACGTGACAAAAAAACAAACCTTGAACCTTAATGTGTATGCCGAACATAATGCTAAGACCACTGTTACCTACCTGCACATAATCTATATCTCTCCATTCCCTGCACATCCATATGCCCAACCAAAAGCCTTTTAAATGCCACTATTGTAGCTGCCTCCACCACCATACCCTGCAGTGCATTCCAGGCACTCACCACCCTCTATGTACAAAACTTCCCCATATATCTCCTTTAAACTTTGCCTTTCTCACTGTAAAGCTATGCTCGCTAGTATTTGATATACTACCCTGGGAAAAATCATCTGACTGTCTACCCTATCTGTGCTTCTCATGATTTTATACACTTCTGGCAGGTCTCCCCGCAACCTCCGGCTTTCAAGAGAAAACAATTAAAGTATGTCCAACTTCACCCTGTGGCTAATACCCTGTAGCTAATACAGGTGTCAGAGGTTATGGGGAGAAGGCAGGAGAATGAGATTAGGAGGGAGAGATAGATCAGCCATGATTGAATGGCAGAGTAGAATTGATGGGCCGAATGACCTAATTCTACTCCTATTCCTTATGACCTTATGACCTTTTGACCCTCTGAACCAGGCCTCATTCTGGTAAACCTGCTCTGCACATTTCCAAAGCCTTGTTCAAAACATAATATATCATAAGGAAGCATGGAAGCTGATCCTCATCCTTTCTTTGGCAAGCCTACTGAGATGGACGTGTCCTTTAAAAAAGCACTTGCAAAGAGCAACCAGTGGCATCTGCCAAAGATCAAAGCAGTTACACGAGATAAGCCCTCAAAAATACCATGACTCTTACTGCCATGGAGAGCAATTATTATATGTGTACATATTTGAAAAATTCTATATATCACCAAACAAAATAAACAATACTGCATCTGTATATTTGTACAAAAAGGCATAAATTATCAACCGAACACCAGAGTAGAAAACCATCAAATGAAAACCAAAGCGGAGTAGACATGATGGGTCGTATGGCCTGATTCTGCTCCTATCACTTATGAACACATTAACTGTGTTTCTCGCTCCATAGATGTTTCTAACCTACTATCAGTCAGTGAGAAGGCCCACTGGAATATCTGGTTCAGTCTCTTTTTATGTAGGCTTATCTTTAGGTGAAATACTTGACCTTAATGCACGATAACTTGTAACAGCACCTCTAATCAGCAATCTATTTCTATATTGTTAATATTAATAATCTGGACATAATTTTGATGGTCAAATGGTTACATTGTTCTCTTATTCAAAAACATGATCTTTTCTTTTTAGGAAATATCATAGAAACATAGAAAATAGATGCAGGAGGAGGCATTTTTGCCCTTCGTGCTAGCACCGCCATTCGTTGTGATCATCCACAATCAGTAACCCGTGGGTAGACAAAAATGCTGGAGAAACTCAGCGGGTGCAGCAGCATCTATGGAGCGAAGGAAATAGGCAACGTTTCGGGCTGAAACCCTTCTTCAGACATCAGACATCCCCCTCTGGGGACATCAGTAACCCGTGCCTGAATTCTCCCCATATCCCTTGATTGTGCTAGCCCCCAGAAGCTCTATCTAACTTTCTTTTAAATTCATCCAGTAAATTGGCCTCCACTGCCTTTATGGCAGAGAATTCCACAAATTCATAACTCTCTGGGAGAAAAAGTTTCATCTCATCTCAGTTTTAAATGGCCGCGCCTTTATTCTTAGACTGTGGCCCCTGGTTCTGGACTGCCCCAACATTGGGAACATTTTTCCTGCATCTAGCTTGTCCAGTCCTTTTATAATTTCATATGTCGTTGGTTAAATACTAGAAAATCTTATTCCGATCAGAAAATGCTTAATTTCCTCTCTATTATCAAGATAAATTGGTGTTTAAAGGGTAGTTATTGATGTTAGCAGCATAATTAATACATTTAAAATAAGCGCCCTTGGCTCTAATCGTCTCCCAGGATTTTATGCCTTATCAATTTGCTAATGAACTTCAGGACCACTGCAGCAATTCCAAAGTGAAGCCAATCTATCACAGTCACAGCCTCAAAATGGCTGCCAACATCATCAAGGACCCACACCATCCTGGCCACACACTCATCTCTCCGCTGCCATCAGGTAGAAGGTACAGGAGCCTGAAATCTGATACATCCAAGTTCAGGAACAGCTTCTTCCCCACAGCCATCAGGTTATTAAACTCGCCATCAAACAAACTCTGAACTGTAACACTATTGCACTTCATCTGTTTATTTATGTGTATATATATGGTCCATGTTATATAGACACACTGTTCTGTATTTATGCTTACAATATTCTATTGTGCTGCAGCAAGCAAGAATTGCATTGTCCTATCTGGGACACATGACAATAAACTCTCTTGACTTGACTTGATGTGAATCAACATTAATTTAATAGACCACAAACCATAAGTTGGATTGTACACTACTGCTCTATTGAAAGGATGCAACGCCTGAAATCTTAACTCTCGGGTTACATTACAGCACAGGAATAGACACAAGAGACTGCATATGCTGGTAATGTGGAAAAAAAGGGCTGGAGGAATTCACTGAATCCAACAGCATCCATGAGGTGAAAGGAATTGTCCACGCCCTGGGTTGAGATCCTGGATGGGAGCTCAGAATGCAAAAGGAAGATGAACAGTATAAAGTGTATATAAGTTCATAAGTTCTATGAGCAGAATTAGGCCATTCGACCCATCAAGTCTACTCCATCATACAATCATGGCTGATCTATCGTTCTCTCTCAACCCCATTCTCCTGCCTTCGCCCCATAACTGCTGACATCCTTATTAATTATCACCCCTCTCCCTTTTCCCATTATTACCAGCTATCCTCACTCCTCACTCTCAGACCTGATGCCAAAGCATTGACAATTCTTTTATCCCCACAGTGGTTGCTCTACCCCCTTTCCCCTTACTCTTGCCTGAGTCTCTCCCACTTTGGTGTGCAACCATTTCTCCCACCCACCCAATCATCCTCCTTCATGTACACTCCCATTCCCAAGTCCCTCATTTCCCTTTTATCACCTCTCTTTCTCCTCGTCTTTGTCCCCTTCTACCCATATTCCTCTCTCTGACTTTACATTTTACGCTTCTTCTCACCTCGTCTGGTACCCAATTGTTTTGTTTTCACCTCTACCCTTTTGTTACTTCCACCAACTGTCTGCCAATCTAACTTCTTCACCTGTATCCACCTATCACTTGATAAGATTTGTCTCTGTCTATCTCTCCCCCCCACCCCCCCCCCCCCCACCCCCCCAAACAGGGCTTCCACAGAGGATGCATGACCCACTGGATTCCTCCTGCACCATGTGTTTTGCTCAGGATTTTAGCTTCAGCAGTTCCTATCTTTCCTACAAATATTTGTGTTTTATCACGCACAAGTAGAACCCGCTGTAAAATCTGAGGATTGCAATGGAGGTTATAGAGTCATAGAGTCATTGTCATCCTCAGGCAGCTTGTTCCATACATCCACCATCCTTTGTATGAAAAAGTTACCCCTCGGCTTCCTATTAAATCATTCCCCACTCACCTTGAACCTATGTCCTCTTGTTCCCGATTCCCCTACTCTGGGCAAGAGACTTTGTGCATCTACCCGATCAATTTCATTTCGGAGTCACGTGAGTGACTTCGTGAAGAGCCCGCCGGCGCGCATGCTCGACATATCGTCGTAACGCGTTGCTGCGACGGCTGGCGGTGGAGCGCGCTCCTCGCCAGCCCTTCATAAGGGGCCACGGAGGTGAGTATTCTACCTTTAGTTGGTGGTCCTTGTTGTCTGATTATGTCTTGCAGCAAGGACATGGATGGGAGTTCGAAGGGCCGGAGGACGTCAGGACGAGTTCGCCGGTCAACAGTTCCGGGGCCTTTACCATCGGCAATACCTGCAGCGCAGGCCGGGACTCAGGCGGAGATGTGGGTAAGCCCTGTGATTACAGGTCCAGGTCCGCCAGCACACCACAGCTCGGAGGAGTTCGACGAGGAGGAGTGTGGTGTGCCGCCAGAGCAGGGGGACCCTGCCATGGCAGTCAGGTCGTCAGCGGGCTCGCTGGCGACCTCGAGCAGGGCACGTGCCATTGCACGGTCTGTTCCACTCAGCCCTCCGAGAAGGGGGAGGGCAGGAGCCCAGAAGCCTAACCCTGTTAGGGCTAAGGCATTGCCTATCGCGGAGGAGCGGTCAGGTTCCAGGGCGAGACCCGGGGCGGCTGTGAGGTCCAGCCGGCACACCCCGACTCTCGACGCCGGGACGGGTCGGTCGAGTCGGGTCTCGTCACGGTCGCCGAGCCCCCCATGGATGGGTGGGCGAGACCATGCGTCGGCAACGTCCACGATGTGGGCAGCCGGCAAGACTGCGCGGGCCCCAGGCAGCCATGCTTCGGCTGGTGCCGACACCTCGCCGCAAGTGCCCTTAGTGGCAGCGGCTTCAGCTCTCGCTAAACGGAGGCGATTGAACACGCCCGCGCAGGAATCGCGCAGTTTCGCCTCGGCGGCTGTTAGCGACAACTACCGGCACCGGCAGGGCCTCGACGAGGTGCGGGCCGATGACAGGAGCCCGGTTTTCTTTTCAGAGCCGGAGGACTCCGACCACCTGAGTGTTCAGGGTGAAGGGCGTATTGACCGTATGGAGCGGCTGCTGGAGCTCCTGCTTCAACGTCAACAACAGCAGGGCAGCAACAGGCACAGGGCGTCTTCACCAACATCTACTATCAGCCTGGAGCAGCAGGAGGAGGAGGTTCTGGTGGATCCCGTACCAACTCCGTTGGAGGTGCCAGCGGAAGAACTTTTGGATGTGGCGACCAAATTCGCGGCCCCACATACGGCTGGTCTTCCTCTAAATACAAAGCTGGCAGCCACAGTGGACATTCTTAATAATCAGGTGCTGCAGGAAGAAGTCCTCATCCAGGCTATGAGCCGGCACAAGGCTCCATCAAACTGCAACTCCCTCAACGTGCCTGTGGTCAATACGCCAATATGGGGCAACATCAGTGCGGCTATCCGTCAACAGGAGCTAAAATTGCAGCGGATCCTGAAACTCCTCAAGGCCGGTATTACCGCCTTTGCGCGGTCGGTGGACGGGGACGAACTGAATTTGGACCAGGAAGATGCTCTGGCCTTATTGTGCGCGACCCAGCTCGAAATCAACGGGTTTCGCAAAAACAGCATCCACCCAGCACTCAACCCGAAGTTTGCAGGATTGTGCAAACCACCGCCGCCGCCGCCGCCCCGTCAGCTCTTTGGTGAGGACCTCTCGAAGAGAGTCAAAGAGCTTGACGAACAAGCCAAAACGGTGGGGATCATGCGCTCTCAGAGTGCCCCCCACACCGTCAGGCTCAAAAGCTCCATACATTCGCTCACGAGGGTTGGCCGGTGCCTCGACGAGGACTCGCCCTCTAGCTCCACAACGACAACAGCACCAGAACCAGCACCAAGGGTCTTTTTTAGGACAGGGTCGGCAGAGACCTTTGTGGAAATCGAAGACGCCGCGCCCTCAAGCCAACCCAGCACCTCCACGGCCACCCACACGTGTCAAGGACCGCCGGTAACCACGGAGGTGAGGGGGTCTGGTTCTCTTTTTTCTCTCTGTTTAACTTCCCATGTTGGTGGTCGTTTACGGTTGTTTTTGGATGCATGGGGGCATAAAATTGAGTTTATTAATGGCGACATTCCTCCATCCCAGCACATGCCTGGTCGTACGTTCAAATTGTCTGCTGCAGAACAGGCAGCAGGTTACAAGGAAATTTTAAGTTTGGAACAGAAGGGTGTGATTGAGAAAACAGTGCATGAGCTAATTGAATTTGTTTCGAACATATTTACTAGACCTAAGAAGGATGGAGGCTGTCGTGTCATTATTGATCTAACCCGTTTGAATACGTTTGTAACATATACTCATTTTAAAATGGATACGTTTGAAACAGCCAAATCATTGATTTCTCATGGCTGCTTTATGGCATGCATTGATTTGAGGGATGCATATTATTCAGTATCCATCCAGAAAGATGATAGAAGGTTTTTGAAATTTATCTGGATGGGGCAACTTTGGCAGTATAAGGCTTTGCCTAATGGGCTTACTACAGCCCCTAGATTGTTCACTAAATTGGTGAAGCCAATCATGGCTTATTTGAGACAACGACATCATATAGTTATGGCCTATTTAGATGATGTCTTTATTGTGGGCCACACCCTGCAATTGGCTGAACAGGGTGTTGCAGCTGCTGTCAATATATTTCAACAATTAGGATTCATTGTCCATCCAGAGACATCGAAGTTCTGCCCTGCCCAGGTAATTAATTACCAAGGGTTCACGGTGAACTCAATGAGCATGAGGATAACTATACCAATTAACAAAATTGAGGAAGTCACTAAGGTGTGCAGAGAGTTAATTGGCACCAATATACCATCGATTCGGCATACAGCCACAGTAATTGGCAAGTTAGTGGCTTTGTTTCCGGCAGCACGATATGGACCTTTGCATTATCAGAATTTGCAAAGAGCTAAAATTACTGCGTTAAAACGGAACGCTGGTCATTACGATCGATCTATGCAGCTGCCGTCCGAAGCGATAACTGAGTTGCAATGGTGGGTGTGTCACATTAGCAACTCATTTAAGCCTGTCAGGGAGGCTAATCCGGTGGTATATTTACAGACTGATGCAAGCTCCAATGGCTGGGGAGCTACTGATAATTGCTCTAGTTGTGGGGGTAGATGGGACACCCTTGAGGCATCGATGTTGTTGACTCAAGGGATTAACTATTTGGAGTTGCTGGCAGCATTCCACGGACATCGTGCATATTGTTCCAAGCTTGTTGGAGCACACGTCCGTCTCCAAATAGACAACACCACAGCTGTGGCATATTTAAACCATATGGGTGGTACCAGGTCAGTTTCGTGTGACAAATTGGCAAACTCAATTTGGCTCTGGTGTATTCAAAGAGACATTTGGATTTCAGCTACCTATTTGCCAGGTGAGCTTAATACTGTGGCGGACACCAGGTCACGCAAATTTAATGACAACATTGAATGGATGTTGCATCCTGAGATTTTTTCTAAAGTCACAGCCAAATTTGGTAAACCGGACATTGACCTTTTTGCGTCACAGTTGAACCATCAGGTACCAGCCTACGTTTCATGGGAACCAGATCCTGGGGCAATAGCGCTAGATGCATTCTCGCTGGACTGGGGGAATTGGTTTTTCTATGCCTTCCCTCCGTTTTGCCTCATCAGTCGGGTATTGCGAAAGATTCAGGCAGATGCTGCCAAGGGCATCCTTATTATACCCGACTGGCCCACACAGCCTTGGTATCCGGTGGTCTTTGACATGCTCAACGAACCTTGGGTCCTTTTGAAGGGTTGCCCACAATTGGTTACTCACCCTGTCTCAGGGGAGCCACATCCCTGCCATGGCTATTTAAATTTGTTGGCTTGCAGGTTCTGAACAGGCCGTTAGTCCAATACGGCCTCTCGGCTCGGACCATGGATATCATCGGGGCGTCGTGTCGAGAGTCCACAAGGCGAAGATACCGCTCGCATATTAAGAAGTGGGAAGCCTACTGCAGCCGCTCTCGCATCACGTACGATGATGTGACAATAACCGACGTCCTGGAATTCCTCGCGGGGTTGCACCATGATGAACACTTAAGTTACAGTGCCATCAACAGCGCCAGAAGTGCACTATCATTCTACCTCAAGATTGGGGTAGGATCCAACAGGCTAGTGTTCAGACTCATGCGGGGTATATTCAATATGAATCCGCCTACACCACGCTATAATATCACCTGGGATGTCAGGGACGTATTAACCCTGCTCAGGACGTGGTCTCCCATGGAAGGGCTCCAACTGGACCAACTCACCATGAAGCTGGTGATGTTACTAGCGCTGACTTCAGCTCAGAGGGTACAGACACTACACAAACTGCGTGTCGACAGAATGACAGCTACCCCTACAGAAGTAGTCTTTTTCGTTGACGAGCTACTAAAGCAGCATAGACCTGGGTGCACAGGGCTGCAGCTGAAGTTCCCGGCATACCCCGCAGATGCTAGGCTATGTTTAGTCGCACATATCCGCCACTATGTCAAAGTGACGGCACGCATCAGAGGAATGGAGAGATACCTGCTTGTCACTCATAAGAGACCTCATCATCGAGTGACAGTCCAGACGATATCCAGGTGGCTTCGAGTCGTCTTGGGTAAGTCAGGTATCGACATTAATGTGTTCAAGTCTCATTCCACCAGGGCTGCATCGACGTCAGCGGCGAGGGTCATGGAGGTGCCCATGGACCAAATTCTCGCCACAGCAGGATGGGCGAATGAAGCTGTGTTCCAGCGTTTTTATAACAAGCCTGTTGCTGCTCCTCTACAGTTTGCAGAAGCCGTGCTGAATGCAGGTCAAGAACGTGGAGATGTCCCCGCATGAGGGGTTTTGATTTGTTATTAATAAATATGCTCTTGTTTTGCAGTATGAACTATTGAGCAAGTTTGTTCCTCCCATCCATCCCTGGTAGTGGTGTGTCAGCATGGACGTGGTCCAGGGCGTGTAATCACAGAAGCTTTGAAGTCTTCACGAAGTCACTCACGTGACTCCGAAATGAAATAGTAAGATTGAACGAGAACTTACCAGTTCGAAGGTTGATCTTTATTTTATGAGGAGTCGAAGTGAGGGATTTCGTGCCCTCCTCGCCCAACCCTCAATCACCTTCATCTGGTAATCTTAGTCAATTCAATCATACTATGCGAAGTCATTTCTTTTGTTGGTTTCTGTGATTCCACGCCGCTACTTTGAAGTATGTCGAGCATGCGCGCCGGCGGGCTCTTCACGAAATCCCTCACTTCGACTCCTCATAAAATAAAGATCAACCTTCGAACTGGTAAGTTCTCGTTCAATCTTACTATTCCTCTCATGATTTTGGTTTTGCCATCCAACACTTGAGAGACTTTCCCTCATTAGCCATCATGATTCTGGGTACTATTGAATAAATGTTATATTTATACCGTGCTGTATCTCTGAACTAAACTAAACCCTACTTTTTTTACTTTCCTCATTTTAAAGTGAGCAATGCTGCCAGGTCAGCTCTCAATCATCCTAAGAGCAATGCCATTGCCTTAGAACCACTGCCTTTGAACTATTAGAGGTCACAGGTTTGTCATTTGCAGTTAAACTATTAGCAGTCAGCACCTCGTTTACTGCTTCATCTGTTCCTTTTGACCAACCTTCTCTCCTGTAGCTGCCAGGATATCTGGTTGTGGGGTGGAGGGGAGGGGATGATACAGGTCAATGAGAGCTGCTTTGTCCGGATTGATATAATACTCCTTGATTGCTCACAGAACTAGTCTGGCAGAACATAATCATTGCATCCTCAAAGCCCTGTGGCTGGTGGGACGGATCACTGAACTCAGTAATTATTGAGACAATCTTTGCCTGATTTCAGAGTGGAATGAATGTTACTTGTCATAAATAAGGCCACATCTAAAGGTTGTCCAACTCACGCTGTGTACTGGCATGTCTGCACTTGGCCATTTTGCTCATTCTTTTTACTGCAATTTGACAGTACCTCACAGCATGACCAGTAGGCCCCTTCAGTCAATACTGACTTCACTGTCCCTACTCGTTCTCTTCACCTTGCCCCTTCTGATCTCACTGTGTATTATAATAATAAGACTGCAAAGAATATATCAAGTCAACAAAAAGCAGAAGACAAAATGTAGAAACAAGGAACTGCAGATGCTGGTTAGACACAAAAATAGATGCAAAGTGCTGGAGTAACTCAATGGGTCAGGCTGCATCTCTGGAGAAAGAGGCTGGGTGACCTTTCGGGTCAGGGTTCCCGAACCGAAAAGTCACCCTGCCCTTTTTATCCAGAGATGCAGCTTGACTCGCTGAGTTACTCCAGCACTTTGCGTCTATCAAAGCAGGAGACACTCACTGCAATGAACCAGAACCTTTTTTTTTTCCCAGAGTAATTTGGGCAAAGTGATCATTGCTTTATCAACACTCCTCATGGTTTCATGGTGGTCACTGCAAAAATACTCTGCTCATAATTATGAATTCTTGGCTGGAGTGATGATCGGTGTAAAACTGACTATCTTGTGTCCCAACAACCATAGAGTCACACAGTGTGGAGACAGGGCATTTGGCCCAACTCGCACAAACCGACCTTCATGTCCCATATACACTAATCCCATCTACCTGTGTTTGGCCCAAATCCCTCTAAACTTGTCCCATCGATGTACCTGTCTAATAGTTTCTTAAAAGTTAAAACCAATTTGATTCCAAGTGTAGTCTGCAAATTAAATTGCCTATGATGTCTCAGGTACCTAACATCCATCACACCAACCTTTGGCTATGCTTACACAGAACTTGCACAATTAGAGAGTGCACTGCCATGTCATCCTTGCAGAGCTCAGCTTTTGTGCATTTAAGCCCTTTGGTCAATGCAAATTCAGCAAATCACCATGTATACCATGGGGGCATCACATAGCTTATGAACTTGGCTGCACTGATTATCTCTTTCAGGAAAAATGAAAGAGATAATGTGCTCTTCACGGGCATGGGTGGGGAGGTCTTGGTGGCAGCTCTGGCTACAGACATGTGGGAAATATTTGTCAATTCCTCCATATTGAACTTGACTTTCAGAACGTATCGCTCTGCCTGGATTGTAGAGATATGTGATCTTTAAATACCCAGCAGGACTGGCTCTCTTGGTGCTTTCAACTGAGACTTTTCCCCCTCCTTCCTCTGCCTCTTCTAGCAACTAGACTTGCTCTTTAAATTCATTATTTGTTCTACTCTGAAGTTCATTAGAACAGTACTGGATTCCTGATTGCAACCAAAATATTTGTTGGAAATTCCAGATCAGCCTCAGCTCCAGCACTTCATAGAGATTGTAGAACTTGTTCTCCTATGGGTCACTTCTCTTCAGTCACCTAAACAATTCAATCACCATCAAGTCACAAGTAATTGAACATTCCTTTAAATCACACATTATGCTTTATGGAGCTTAATTCTACATTTTCTGCACAATGCCACCACTAACTACAATTGACCCTGAGAATTGTGATCTGAATTTGAAATTTGTCCTCTTGAAAATGCACCAAAGCAGGACTCTTTCTTAACCAAGACTTTTGGTTTCATTTCAGTTTTTTTCTCTAATTACATCTCTGGTTGAAGACAACGAAGACTTGGGAATTGGAAACGGAAGTGAAGTTAAGAACCTTCTACATAGAAAGTGTAGAACTATCTGCTGCAAATATCTGTTGCTTCTCAGCCACTTGTTAATTTTAAGTCTGGCACTGACAGATTTTTGTTACCCAACAGAACAAGAGAAATGCCACAAGACTGAGCGTAAAGAGTTGGGTAGAAAAGCAGCAGCAATATTTTCAATAGCAGGTTATTAAGATGGAAAAAGTGGAGAGAACATTTGTGAGGATATTGCCAGGACTTGAGGTGCCTAAGCTACTGGGAGAGATTGATCAGGCTAGGAATTTATTCCTTGGAGAAAGGAGGCTGAGGGGTGATCTTGTGGAGGTGTATAAACTCAAAGGGACTTGATAGGGTAAATGCCGTGTCTTTTACCCAGAATATGAGAAGCAATAACCAGAGGACAGGGGTTTAAGATAAGAAGGGAAAGATTTAATAAGAACCTGAGGAGCAATCTCTTCACTCAGAGAGTGGTAGGTATATAGAATGAGTTGCTAGAAGAGGTAGCTGAGGTAGGTACAATAACAACATTTAAAAGATGCTTGGAGAGGTAAATGGATAGGAAATGTTTCGACCAATGTATGCCAAATTCAGGCAAATGGGACGAGCTTCGATGGGGCATGTTGTTTGGCATGAACAAATTGAGTTGAATGCCTGTTTCCGTGTTGTACGACTTTTGACTCCATGAGGATTGAAGGATCTTGGGACATTTCACTGCTCAGGGCAGAATAAAATGCAAATTCCTTTTCTGCTTCATTTACTTGGACTGTGGATATTACAGTGGTCACTGGAAGTGAGTCACGTGGTCAACAATATATTTTTGTGATTTTATTTGGTTGCCTGCTATTTATCTGGAGATTCTGCAGGGGTTAAAAGTTGAGCAGGTTTCATCAATTCATCCTGAAGCAGTCCTGTAAATAGCATGCAATGCAAAATAAAAGAGCTGACCCTTTCTATCATGGGTATTCAATAATTTTTTTGAACTCTCCTCCGAGTGAATAAAGGTCAAGGAAGTCTATCATTACATCTAATACTACTGAAAAATGAGCCAGCTATTCTACGTATGAAAAGAAACCAGGGAATATTATAGAAGCCGATTAACTTACAAACCTGCAAGGGATGTTGGAGGAAACTGCAGAAGCCGGAGGAAACCCACTCGATCATAGGGATAACGTGCAAGCTCCACACAAACAGCACCTAAAGTCCAGATTGAACATGGGTCTCTGGAGCTGTGAGACAGAGGCCATCCTTTTTTTTCAGCTATCTGTCACCAGAAATAATACTGCTCTGTTTATCTTGAAGAATTCAGTTTTTCTCTCATCCTCAATGACCTCTAGACGACATTCCACCCATTGCCAAAAACTAACCGTGACCCCCAAACATGGAATGTGTTTATTTGTTTAAGGGCAGTGCACATTGCTTGTAAGGTCAACCTTTATTATCCAATCCTAGTTATCTTTGAGAAGTCGTTAATAAGTTGTCTTCTTGAACTTTTCTGGCCCTCATTTTGAGGTACACTCACAGCGCAGTTCGTTGGGGAGATTCAAAATTTGACCCTGTGACAATGAAGAAACAACAGCATTTTCCCAAGCCAGAATGGTGTGTAAATTGGAGGTGAAGCTAAGGAAAATGACATTCCATGTTTCTAGGTAGTATAGGCTGTGGGTGTGGGAAATGCTGTCAAAGACATTTTACCAAGTTGCTGCAAAGTTTATGATAGATGGTCATGCATCATTGGTGTTGGAAGGGAGAGATGTTTAGCATGCCAAACAAGAGGGCTGTTTTGTCTGGATGATGTCAAGTTTTATCAAATTCATTTGAGGAGCACTCATCAGGGAAAGTAATGAACTCTTTGGCGTTCTCCCAACATGAGATTGCGGCTTTGTAGGCCGCTGGCTCCAGCCGACGCAGCAGTCCGAGACTCCGTAGAGTCTCCAGAGTAACCCGATCAACGGCCGGGGAACTGCTGGACGCATGCAGTTTCAACCCGGGCTGACCAAACGTTGCATGTCTAAGGCCAGCAGTATTATAAAAGACCCCACACATCTCCATCACGGACTGTTCACTCTGCTGCCCTCGGGAAAAAGATATCGCAGCAGAAGGAGCAGAACATCAAGGTTCTGCAACAGCTTCTTCCCACGAGCCATCAGACTCCTGAATGCCATGTAATGGGCTGCCACCATTGTCTATTTATCCTTTTCATCCATGCCTATCCTTCTGTTAATTTATTGTGTTGCACAGGGAGCCAAATGCAACGTAATTTCGTTTGGAACTGCATATATCAATGTATTTCTAAATGACAATAAAGTTTGTTTGACTTTGACTTTTTGACCTTGACTTTGGACTGGCTTGATAGTGGGCAGGGGATTCATTTGGCACATGATATTCAAACTCGAACCTTTACTTCAAACCTTGGTATTTATATAGCTGATCCAATTACATTTCTGTAGCAACAAAGAACTGCAGATGCTGGTTAATACACAAAAACACACAAAGTGCTGGAGTAACTCAGCAGGTCAGGCAACATCTCTGCAGAACATGTACAGGTAATGTTTCAGGTTCAGACCCTTCATCAGTCTGATTGTAGGAGGGAGAGGAAAGCTGGAAGAGGCAAGAGGCAGGACAAAGCATGGCAGGTAATAGGTGGAGGCAGCGAGGAGGGTTTTCGTTGGCAGATGTTTGGAACAAAGACCATAGATGAAAGAAGGTGTGAGGCAGGAATAAAGAGGATATCCAGGAAACTTCCCAGGATGTTGATGGAGGAGGATATTGAAAACTAAATAGAAAAATTACTTTGGTTAATAAATAACAATATTTGAACATGAGATGGCATCAATTGTCCTGCTAATAATCCCAAGCAGGGAATTAGTCAATTACTCTAAGTCATTTCTATTAAGAGATACGTGAGGAACTTCTTCATTTATTGAACGTCATTGATGTGAAATTATTTGTGCACTGATGTGCCTAAGCCACTAAACATGCACAACATTTTCTGAAGATATTTATGTTTAATTTGCTTGAAATGCTAACTGTGTTTCTTTCTTCACAGACGCTGCTTGACCTTCTGTACACAACTCTTTGCAGTTGATTGAGAGGAGAAATTACCCTCACCACTGTCTTGACTTGGTATCCTTTCTGAATCTTTTCCTCTTAGTTCTGGCCCCAAAAGAGAATAATTCCATCAGCATTTATGGCTTTTGTACTCAGTAATTCAAAGTGTTTACCAACTTTTCCCACGTGGAGGTGGAAATAGGTCATTGTTATTTCTGATCCCAGAATGGTAGATATTTACAGATATAGAAACACATTGTACCTGAGTTAACTCAACAAAATATTACAACATAATTTCCATTTCACATATCTCTTCCATTTCTGTTTCAAAATTACTTCCCTGTTTGAAGTCCAACTATCTATCACAATCGACTTTCAACAGCTCCCAATTTTGCTGACTTCTACATATGTGTCGGTAAAATGTATACTAAGTTGATGCCACTGAATCACAGTATATTTCACTGAAATATTTAATTCCTGTCGTCAACTTTGCAAGATAAGCTGACAAAATTCAACACTTTCACCAATTTAAAACCCTCTAACAAGACAACACCGGGTTCCAAGTGATATTACTTTCAAGGCAGATGGATTGGATCTGCATAATGGGCTTTACATTTAAGGATCTGTGGATTTCTGATATTTATATAATAGTGGCATTGGAACATTTATCAAACTCAACAGAATCTACGATTGATGTCAAAGATAAGGTAGACTACATAACCACATATAATTGCTATTTGCTTAGACTTTTGAAGGAAATAGTGTGACACAATTCAAATTAATATACAAGTTAAAAAAACACAAAATGCTGGAGTAACTCAGCGGGTCACGCAGCATCTCTGGAGGATATGAAAGCTGTCTGAGCCCATCTAGGTCCTTCAGAGATAGAGCATTTTGTGTTTTATATTGTAAGCCAGCATCTGCGGTTCCTTGTTTCTCCAATATAAATGAGCATTTGGCTTTAATTTCTTTGAAAATGTTAGCAGGCAAGAATAATTGACAGAAACTCTACCTCATTTAATTCTTCCAATTCAAAAAGATGCATGATCATATTGCCTGCTAACCAACATGCCTTAAATCCCTGCTGGATTGTGAGGAATGTACTTAGTTCTCATCAATTCAAAACTGTTTCACTGGGATTAGTAATTAGCTCCGGCAGATATTGATCTGATCATTCATTTGTGGCGCACAGTAACAACAGTGACATTAAGAATTGTCCACAAATGAATTGCACACAATACCTCTCTCTAAATGTGTGTAAAACTATTTAATGCATAATCTATCCATCAAAATGACAAGAAGGCACAGTTGCTGTTATAATTCATAATTCTGATTTTATGTACTGTTTTCATTGTTGTAAGATATAATTTTCCCTTATCCCCTGGACAAAATACCTGTTTATAATACTCCAGTGATTAAAATAATGAGACAATATTAGTGCCCGAGAAGTAAATGCAAAAACATGGGCAAGTCTGTCACACATTGTAAATATTGGACAATAGGGCAGCACGGTGGCACAGCAGTCGAGTTGCTGCCATCAGCGCCAGAGACTCAGGTTTGATCCTGACTACGGGTGCTGTCTGTACAGAGTTTGCACATTCTCCAGAGTTTGCACGTATCAGTTCCGGTTTCTAGGCAATGATCAGCAACATAATGCTCTTCATCAAATCATCTGCTTTATAGTGTCAATTAATCACATGGTATTGTTCATCATTAAGTGACCTGCTATATAGTTAATTAAGTGGCCTTCCTTGTAAGTCTAATAACGTTATTTAGTACGTGGGCTCCCCAGATTAAGAATGACCTGATTCACAGGAATCTGACTTGATGCAAATTCACCCAATACATATTTAAAGCATTTCCATTTTCAAGTAATAATAATAAAATATATCATGGTATTCAGATATTGTATGTATTCCATTAATTTAATTATGGACAGTTTTAGGGTGATTATTCAATGAAACTAAATAATTCTTGCAAGTGTATGTGGGTGATTAATAAGGGTGTTAGGGATTATGGGGAGAAGGCAGGAGAATGGGGTTAGAAGGGAGAGATAGACCAGCCACGATTGAATGGCAAAGTAGACTTGATGGGCCAAATGGCCTAATACTGCTCCTATTGCTTATGAACTTATGAACACGATCTGATAAGGATTACTGCAGATGACTGACATTTCTGACTTATGGAGAATTAACTTACAGACAATTCTCATGAATGGAACTCTTACGTAACCCGGTGCTTGCCTGTATTGTTAATTAAATAATCTATTAATTATTGCTGCTTAATCAAATGATCCACTGCATCACATTGCTTAAATGTATGATCTTCCATACACTGCTGTTCAATGAAACAACCTTCCACATGGTACCTCAGCCAAATTGTCCATTATAACCCGTACATTTAATGATTTTTTTATATTGCACCCCTTAATCAAATGAACAAAAACGAAATGGCAGGTCATCTGTAACTTAACAATTGCATTTCCTTTAATTATTTCTCTCATATTCTGAAGGTGCTGACTCTCAAGAATTCCCTCGAAACCTCAGCCAACTAGCACTTTTTCATGTGTAAGTCAAAGCCGTTGATTTCTATTAACTGCTCAGTGATGGGAGATCGTGTGGAGAAGTACCATTGACATTATACCCTTATCCTGCAGTCACTGCGGGATAAGGAGAGGGAACTCTGGTCGAATTACTCTGTTCTAGCTGATGGATACCCAGGTAAGTTTTGTCTCCCTGCTGGCAACTAGTTAAAATTGAATTATTTAGTAGAATTCAGGAATATAGCTTGGATATCCTTTCAACTAATTAACTACATTAACCCTCTGAACCACAAGGGCAACCATCTACTTCACTTAACTTTTTTATCATTATATATTCATTTAAAACCATTTTCAAATAAAATGTTGTGACCAAATATAGAACCAAGGAGAATGAAAACAATTAGATTCTGAGTAAAGGTTGATGAGCAGCAACAGGTTGATAACGAAGCAATATGCAAGGATAGTCAAGAGAAAGTCCATGGAATTGAATGGCAATAGAGATTTTGAGGCAAAGCCTTAAGGGCCTGTCTCACCAGCATGCGACTGTATGCGGCTTGCGCAACCTAACGTGGTCGCTTGAGCCGTACCGCCTCGGGGGGCTCTTCCCACTTCGATCTCTGGAGTCATTTGGAGTTGTGCAGAGCTGGTCCCGACATCGCGCGGGGCTCCGAAAAACTGACACGGTTCAAAAATCCCGCAGCCGCATTGAGGACGTACGCATTGTGAAAATCGCAAACCAATGCTAATACAAATTATGCCCATATCTTTTTCTCCAGAGGGAACTTAAATGTCTGTAAAGTTCATAAATAAAATGGGGATGTTTGGCCATTTTTTCCCATGTCCCTGCAGTTTTCACGGGTTGAGCTTGGTTATTTTTGATCCCATATGTTCTAATAAGCTATCAATGTCTTTTTAGACTAATTACTTTCAATACAACAAATTTAAAGCAGCAATTATGGTTCCATAATGATAATGTATCTTAAATTTACGTGTGATCGAATTAAGCAGGATCGGGTAAAAAGAATCAAGTAATCTCATAGCCAATGTCATTAATAAAATAGAAATGTTAGAGCAGCATCCAAGGATTTATCTAGCAGAATACTGCTATAAACAAAAATAACTTACTTGGTAAGGGAAGTGGTAAAGCTGTGGAAATGCTAGAGAAAGTTCATTGTGGGGAAAGTATTAGTGTGCGCCACAGGAACTAAAGCCTGCAACCCCCGTTTATATGAGTGAAAATGACGTCACGCCCGACCTTCCCGCGGACTTTGCTCGAACTTCACGTCAACTCGCTTGAGGATCACTCGACCTCCGCGCGAACCCCGCTTCCGGTTTTGTCGCGCTAGCCGCATGCAGCCGCCTGCTGGTGGGACAGGCCCTTTATTGTTGCAGCAACACTTCCAACAAAACAGATAAGGAATGCAGCCAAGCAAGTTTTAACATGACAATAACATAAAGAATTTAGATGCAAAGGGCTCATTATAACAGTTGAAACATGAGGAGATAGAAGCAGAAGAGAGGCACTAAAGCCTTCTAATTTGTTGTTCTTTAATGAGGGCAGTAATCCAGAGCATCTTTTCAACATAATAATGTGTGATTCCTATTTTTCTGTGTGGTTTGCTCCTTGTTTTACCTTGAGTGACAAGTCAAGGTCTTGATTCATCACCTTTGTTTCGGGAAAGTACACCATTGTTGATGACATCATCAAATGGGAGAGTGACAATGGGGAAATGAAACTTGGGCATGGGAAAGGAAGTGGGTGCAGACACATAAAAATGTGCAAAATAAACTGAGCATGATTTACTCATTGAAAAATGCTGAAGATGGTGTCATGAGGAAGTGACTTTCAGATATTATTGGTTTAAAAGCCTTTAGCTACTGTGAACGTAAAAAACCTGGAGGTCATAATTAAACAATAACCAGATGGTGCCCTCCTGTGCTACTTCTCATGACTATCCTGCTATTTCTGTTACTATCACAACATTTAAGACATGTTTAGACAGGTATAGGGCAGGTTTAGAGGGATACGAGTGAAAAGTCAAGGTCATACATCTTCACCTTTGTGTGGGAAAGTACACCATCGTTGATATACAAACACCGACAGGTTGGACTAGTGTAGATGGGACATGTTGGCTGGTGTGGGCACGTTGGGCTGAAGGGCCTGGTTCCATGCTGTATGAATCTATGACTCTATGACTCTTCTCACTAAAGTGTTTAAAAATCTACTTTATTAGGGTAGGGTTGGCAGGTCCAGACAGTATTGTTTGAGACAAGAAGTAGGTGCGTGGGAAATTAAAGAAGGCATCAGAGGATGGTGAACTTTTGAGTGCTCTTCCCAAAAGAGGATCTACTCTCATCCGATACAATCAATTACTCTCTTAAATCTCTTTTCTACCTGTAAATCTAGCACCATTTCTAAACCTAGTGTTCTATATTTACAATCTTAATTATTCTCAGGCACACCGAGCTTAATACCTGGACAGCCATTTTTCCGTACTCCCGCAGTCTTAATAATTTTGTTTCACTTTTCAAAAATAGGGAGGATTTTCAAGGTAACAGTCTTAATTCCAAATTTCAAATTATGAACATCAAGATTTACGTTGCCCACAGAGAGAACTGGAGAAATAAACAAAGTTAAACTATAAGACCATTGGACATTGGAGCAGAATTTTATCATGGCTGATTTATTTTTCCCTCTCAACCCTACTCACCTGCCTTCTCCTCATTAGTTTTGGAGGAACTCAATGGATCAGGCATCATCTGTTAAGGGAATGGGCAGACTATATTTTGGGTCGGGACTCTTCTTCTGACTCTTTCTACAGAACAATTCTGGAGTCCTTCTGGTCCCATTTTCACTACCTTCAGAGATAGTATTGTATGTCTTGACTTTGCAAGGTAGGAGCATATGGATGATAGTTTTGTTTAGGTTAATTTAGCCTATTGTCATGTTATTGGGTGATAAATCTGGTTTATATTTCCACAGACATTTATTTTTGGTTGCAGATACAATCACGATATTTACAATGTTTAAAAGATGTTTAAACGGGTTGCTTTGGATAGGAAAGGTGTAGTACGATATAGGCCTAATGTGAGCAAATGGAATTAGTTTCAATAGGCATTACAGTCGGCATAGACGAGGTGGGCTGAATGGCCCTTTCCTGTTGAGTATAATTCCATGAGGAACTAAAAGGTGGGAAAGAAGAAAAGTAGGCTGTCGATGCAATATTACCTGTTTTATCATAAAGATCAAAGCCATCTTTTCACAATCACATGTTCTCACAATGTTTTCTTCATCCATTAATACTTACTCAGTGTACCCTAAACTGGACATTTAAATTTATCTCTATTTTTTTTCTTGCTGCAAATCTTGTTTTACCAGTTCAAGGCATGTTTTTCAGCAAGAAAAAAACGTGAATGCAAACCGTTTGGTGAGTCAACCTGCCTGGTCAGGAAACCAGTCTAAATATGGCAATCTCTCTGTTGCAGAGAAAAGAAAAGGTTGTGGAGAATCAATGTCAAATGGAAAATGCCATAACACGAAGCAGCAGTCCATGGGCTAATAACACAAATATGACGATGTTTTAACATTTTTAACTCAAATTCATTTCATAATGTGTCAAGGTTAATTTTTTTTTCTCATGTAATTTGATTGGAGTTTGTCAATAATGTGGTCATTTATAAAAGTGTGCATGTGTCAGCTCTTGACTTGTAGCAATCTTGTTGAATCTGCAGTACAATCAGGTAATTTATTGAGCAAGCACAGTCCCATAGACCAGAATGGGATGATTTGAAAAGGGGGTGTGCCAGAAAAATCTCAGGTGACACAGTGCATTGTGGATACTCCTAAGCATAACAATCTCATATAATGTTTCTTTTGCTGAAAGGGAATTTGGAAATCTGAACTAGACAGGCTCCAGAAGTTCTAAATGAGGGATTTGCTGACACACCGAGGCATCTTAATTGCTGCAAAACCTCAATGAGTTCACGCTCAGAGATAAAATCTTATATCAGTTTTCACATTTATGTTATTGATCTCTTCTTGGATATCCAAAGCGCATCTTAACTCATCATGCCAACAGGAATTGTTTTGAAGGTCTGCCTGCATAAATTGTAACAAAGAATTTTGAAAGGACATTGTATATCCTGATGTCATCATCAAGAAATTGAAATATAAATAGAGACCCTTGTCCTCGCCCACATCATACAGCTACCAGTCTGCTGTGGAGGAACAAAAAATATGTTTTTGTTACATTAGTGCGATTGATATTAATACATTAGGCAGAAGTGCGACTGTAGTATAGATCAACCCTCCAGCACTTTCCCACTGAAATTAATTGAATTGCAGAGGAGTCAACAAATCAGTACAAAATACATTAACCTTACATCTCCCTCTGATACCACCTGGTTGGGAAATGATCAATAGTATTACACAGGATCTAATCTGAACTGAGCAGTTTATATGCTGACATGAAAAAAAATGTCTTCACAACAACTTGAAGCGTCCATTTATCATGCAGTTAATTTGTAATTATGTCTCCACTAATGGGTCATTGGAGCTGGAATAATGAATAGGCAGAGGAGAATTTCCAGACAATGCTGGCATTAAGGTGGTAAAATGACAACATACACCTTAAACTTAACTTGAGTTGTGACACTGTTTTCAACAGTCTTCTAAATAAAATGATTTAATCTCCCATTAAAAAACTAGAACATACCGACAATACCCCCAAGTGCACTACTGGTTAGGATTATTTTACCAGGAAGCACTTAAAATTGAAGAGTTGTTTGAATTATTGGTTTCTCTAAAAAACAAAAATAAACTTATTTTGGCGTTCGTTCTGAGGTAAAGGAAGGATGTTGTAATAATGTGATGGGTAAAGCCACCTCTTCTTTGTTTCACAAATCCCTGGGAATGCTGTGAAATTCTTGCTGACTATTTTGTTAATGTCAGTGTAAGACCAGAAGACCCAACGAAGAATGTATTGTATATTTTGATTATCTGGTGATATTACTGGTGCCAGTTCAAAGGGAAATTGTGAGAATGTTATCAAATTTTTACTTCCACATCTTATAACTTGTACGATGCAATACCTGTTCTTTGGCCACTCGTGGGCTTTCTAACCTTTGAAAATTGCAAGATGTGCAGGTGATTTCAGACTGGATGAGATATGGACACCGTATTGACAAATAAAATGAATTATGCAGTGCACAGGGCTAAGGTAGTCAAATATCCATTTGCAGTCCCTTTTGTAAGACCGACTTCTCCTGATGCACCCAATGAAACTTTAATTTGTGATCGCTTACTAAAAAAAGATAAGCTGTTTAAAAGAATACCTACCTTGATGCGGAATCTTTCAATTAAACCACATTCAATCACTGCATGGAAATACTAAGTTATTTTATCTTGCTAGCAATTTTAGGCTGCTGAGTTGTACTGAAGTTGGCCTAACATGTCTTGTGTATGATCTTGTAATCAGTAGAGAACAGAACTCACAATCTATCACTTTGGACTCAATTACCTCCATACATTAGATCTGAAAATAAATAAGGAAAACACTACATTAGCCTCATTTATGTAAATGAAAATGATGCAAGTGAAGAAAAATATTCAGTGATATCTCAGTGAAAATATATTTAGTGATGTTTATACATCGATGCTGAGGCAGATAAATATTCCACATGTTCCACAGTTTTGAATGCCTAAAAATTGGTGCAAAATCCCACTGGAAATAGCAAACTTCTTTACATAATTATTCGCAGGTACAGCTCTCACAAAGACACAAGAGAGGCTAAGCAGTGACTTTGTCAGATTGCGTAAAACAGGTAACAACAAATTGAAATCAGCTTCCAATGGACAGCATCAACTTAAGGATAACCACATGGTAAAGAAAAGAATAGCTCCCAGGTTTCCCAATGTCACTTTCAATTACCTATGATATCAATGTTCAGAAATAAATTACTCTTCCTTCATCTATTTCCTGGATAACAGAACCATACAGCGTGGCAGACAGCAGTGAACATTGGCTCACCTCAACCTGCTTAAGGGCAACTGGGGGTAGGAGAATACCTGCTAATCTTAACAATATGGTTTACACTGAGTTAAGCAAGTACATTTTATAACAAATTATACAAGTAAGCTTATGGTGAGAAAATGTATCCATTTTTGTTAAAATACTAGGCTACATAGAAAATTTGAATGGTGAACCTGTATTTATCACTTAATGGCACACCAAGGAGGATTTTGAAGTGCAATTGTGCATTACTACCAACTGCTCTAGTCAGTAACACAATTAATATATTTATGTGAACTAAATCCTGAGCTAATTTTAATTTCTTAAACTCTTCTTGGCTTCGGTACCCTTTATTTAATGCCGTTCATTTCTGCGTTGAGGCGAGCAGGGTGGGGAGGACGGCATAGATAAAATCGATACTTTCTACCTCTCATTTAGGCTCTGGATATGCCAGAACACATGCTGACACAAACATATAGTAGGGTGATGAGTATCTTCTGAGATTTAATTGATTTATGTTCATTTATTTTGTAATAAATAATTGTGATCTGATATGGTTAAAATTAACTCACAGTAAATTGCATGAATCGACCATGGATAGAAATTGCCACCAGGATTTAATATATGTACTTTTCCCTTCATGATTAAAGCTTTCTGTTCCGCCATTTCCATTTCTCTATCCATCCGACTCTGCAATGGCAAATAGAGACACTTCATTTACATTGTAAGCATTGGTTTCATTGAATGGTACGTAAGCCAGGGTGTGAATTGTCAAGTCCCTGATATAAACAGAATAGGTAGATACAGGTGCTACAGATGAGACAGAGGTGGGGGTTAAAAGAGGGGGATGAGGAGATGCTCTATTGGTTAAGGAGAAGATCACGGCAGTAGTCCGTGATGATGTTACTGAAGAATCATCCAGTGAGGCTATATGGGTGCTACTGAGAAATACAAATAGGATGATCCCCTTTTTCGGATTGTACAGTAGGCCCCCAAATAGTCAACAGAAATTTGAGGAGCAAAGATGATGGGAGATTACAGACAGCTCGAAGACAGTTAGGGTTGTCATAGCTGGGGATATTTACTTACCCAGTGTAGCCGCTGACTGCCATACTGCCAAAGGATAATGGGATGGAATTTGTCAAGTGTGTTCAGGAAAGTTTCCTGAGGCAATCTATGGAGGGTACTACCCAAGCAAAATATGAGTTGCTGTTCCTCCAATTTGCGCTGGACCTCATATTTCGCTTGGGTAGTTTACACCCCAGCGGTATGAACATTGACTTCTCTAACTTCAGATAGCCCTTGCTTTCTCTGTCCATCCCCTCCCCCTTTCTAGTTCTCCCACTAGTCTTACTGTCTCCGACTACATTCTATCTTTGTCCTGCCCTCTCCCCTGACATCAGTCTATAGAAGGGTTTTGACCCGAAACGTCACCCATTCCTTCTCTCCAGAGATGTTGCCTGACCCGCTGAGTTACTCCAGCATTTTGTGTCTACTTTCGATTTAAACCAGCATTTGCAATTCTTTCCTACACATGGGTTTATAAATATATTTTGGAAGAAAATGGTATCAAGAGAGTCAATAGGGACCCTCCGAAACCAAAATGGGGTAATCTGTATGTGGAACCATTGGAGATGGGTGAAGTCCTCAATATGTTTTTCTTTGTTCTTAACACAGAGAAGGACATGAAGACTGGGGTGCTTGGGAAACTTAATGGCAATGTCTTGAAGATAATTCATATTACAGTGGATAACGTGGTGGATGTCCTAACATTTATGAAGGAGATAAATCTCCTGGACCTAATCGTATATATTAAAGGACACTGTGGGAAGCTAGAGAAGAAATTGCAGGAGTCCTGACTGCGATATATTAATCATCAATAGATATGATGAGGTACCAGAAGTCTGGAGGGTGGATAATGTTGTGCCTCTATTTAAGAAGGGTTGGAAAGAAATACCTGGCAACTCTCGACTGGTAAGTAAAAAAACATTACTGGAGAAAATTCTGAAAGATAAGATCTACATGCATTTGGAGAGACAGGTGTTGATTAAAGATGACACAAAATGCTAGAGTAACTCAGCGGGCCAGGCAGCATCAATGGAGAGAAGGAATGGGTGATGTTTCGGGTCAAGACCCTTCTTCAGATTAAGGATAGTCAGCATATACATGTACATGGGAGATCATGTCACACAGAAAGAATGTTGATGAGAGCAAGTGTTGGAGATGTGGTCTGTATGGGCTTCAGCAAGGCCTTTGATAAACTTCAACAAGGTGTGCTGCTTGAGAAGGTTAGATAGCATTTGACACGTACGATGGCTGCCTCGTCATCAGCCTGTCTCATCTTTTTCCTTCTTTGTTGTTTTTAGTTTGTTGTAAAATGTATGTTTTAGTGTACTTTTAGTTTTGTATTATGTGGGGGGTGGTGGGGAAGGTGTGGGGGAAACTGCTTTAATCTCTTTCCTCGATGGAGATGCAACTTTTTTCCGTGTCATATCCCCATCCGCACTGCGGCCAAACATAATGGAGCTGGCGGCCTCTTTCTGGGAACCGACTTTGGGATCTTCAACCGCAGGAGCCTGCGGACTTAACATCATGGAGCATGCGATCCCTTTGTCAGGATTCAACTTTGGGAGTTACAACCACGGGAGTCTGTGGACTTTAACATCATGGAGCGACTTTGGGAGCTCCAAGCCACAGGAGCTTCGACTGCCCCAATCACGCGATCTTCGATTGCCCCGACGTGGGAGCTTCGATTGCCGGCAGCAGGAACTTGTATTGCCCTGACTACAGATGGTTCGACTGCCCCCACCGCGGGAGAAAAAGGCGGAAAGAAGATAAGGCTTTATTGTCTTCGATCACAGTGAGGAATGTGGAGGAGCCGCTGTGGTGGATGTTTATATCAAATTTTATGTAGTTGTGTGTCTTGTTGCAGTTTTGGTATGACTGTATGGCAAACAAAATTCCTAATATGTTGCTAAACATGCTTGGCTAATAAATCACAATTATGATTATGATTATGATCTAGGGAGATGCAGAATCCAGTTCTGTCGAATCCAGAAGTGGATACGGAATTGGCTTTACAGTAGGAAACAGAAGATGGTGGTAGAAGATTGGTTTTGTACTGGAGGTCTGTAAGTAGTGTGCCTCAGGGATCAGTAGTGGGTCCATTGCTGTTTGTCATTTATATCAATAATTTAGATGAGAATGTACAAGGCAACATTAGTAAGTTTGCAGATGACACTAAAATGTATAAAAGTTGAGACATTCATGTTATAGTTGTACATGATGTCAGTGAGATCACACTTGGAATTTTGTGTTCAATTTTCACCCTGCTATAGGAAGGTGTGCAGAGAAGATTTTGCCAGGACATTTGGGCCTGAGTTATTTAAACACATTAGGCAGGCTAGGATTGGATTCCTTGGAGTGCAGAAAACTGTGGGGAGACCTTATAGAGGTGTATAAAATCATGAGGGAATCGAGAGGATGAATCTTTTACCCAGAGTTGGAGAATCAAGAACTAGAGGACATGGGTTTAAAGTGAGAGGGGAAACACAGGAACTTGAGTGGCATCTTTTTTCACATACAGGGTGGTGGGTTTATGGAATTGAGCTACCAAAGGAAGTAGTTGAGGTAGGTACAATAACAACATTTAAAAACATTTGGGAAGGTACATTGATAGGAAAGGTTTAGATGAATATGTGCCTAGTGTAGGCAAATGAGGCCAGCTTGGATAAGGCATCTTGGTTGGAATAGATGAGTTAGGCCAAAGGGCATGTTTCTGTGAAGTAGGCCTCTATGATTCTATAGTATGAAACATGTGCAGTGTATTATGCAGCCGATTGATTAAAACCTGTTTTCCGTGGCAACAAAATTGTTTCCCTTAATTGTACAAGTCTTGTGACAAATAAAATTACAATTATTAGCACTTAAGTATGGAAACAACACCAGAATATGAAATAAATTATAAATGTAAAAGACAATTAACAATGCACAAAACAGCTTCTTGGATCTGAATTTTTTTGTTATTTATTTGCAGATTGAGGGGTTGAAATTGATATCTTGCAGCACCTGGTGGGCAGCACGAACAGATGCAAAAGACCCGGAGGGCTGCAACCTGCAGGGGGAAGCTGCCAAGAACATTCCCCGAAGACCAAAGACCAGAGAGGAAGGAGCCATCAATAATGGATGTGGGGAGCAAGGCCGGTAGGAGAGGGGATTGGGGTCTGGCCTACTGTGACTTCAGGGTCGGCTGTGGGAGACGCCTCCAGGGCACAAAGGTAAACGGGCGAGGAGAAGGATATTGGTTTGCTGGACGATCCAGATATCCAAGGAAGGTGATGGTTGGAGGCTCTGCAGCTGCCTGGGGCTATGAAATAGATTTTGAAAATGGCACCAAAAGTGGCACATCTTGTATGTGGGCTCAGTGGACCATTTCTGAAACTTTGCTAATCAGGGATTGTGCTTAAGTATGGAAATACTTTACTGGACTGTATGCAAAACAAAATCACAGTGTTTGCTCATGTGACAATAAATCATCTTCCCCACTACCGATGTCAGACTAACTGGTCTATAATTTCCTGTTTTCTCTCTCCCTCCTCTCTTAAACTTAATTACTTTTCCCCAGCAACGTCCTTACTATTAAGACCCGCAGTTGTGCTCTCCTGTCTCTGGCCCCGACCTTGGATTTGTTGCATTGGTGTAGGGCACTGAGAAAAGGCTGTCGACTGGGCCTTCTCAGTATTGTACAATAGCTTGTATACCTGGGAAATAGGAACAGACAAAGGCTATTTGGCCCTTCGCATATCTCTCGTTACTCAATAAGATCCAAAGCTGACCACAGCACCACTTTGTGGCTTTAACCCCATATCCCTCAATTCATTTAACAATCAGTTATCCTCTGTTTAGAATTTACTGAGTGAATGATCCTTCATAGCCATGTGTAGTGAATTCCAAAGATTCACCACACACTCAGTGAAGAACTTCCTTCTTACTTCTATCCCAAATGACAAACTAATTATCTTGAGACTGTGAGCCTGGTTTTAGGCAACTCTGTTTGGATAAACATCAAATCTGAATCTAATGTGTAGTAAGATGCTCTCTCCTAAATTCAAGAAAGTAGAGGTCTAGCCCACTTCTCATTTCTAACAAACCTACCATTGTAGGAATCAGCCAGGCAAAACTTTATGGCTCGCCCTCTATCGCTCTAATATGTTCTTACTGAGATAGAAAAACAGATTTGTACACAACGTTCCAGGTTCAGTCTCACCAGGACAACATATTTGGAGCACATCTTCTGTACTATTGTGCTGTATTATTTGTAATTGTCTTACAAAATCAACATATTCTTTGCCTCGTTAATTATCTGCTGAGCTTGCATTATTATTGCAGCGATTTAAGAACCAAACCACTCAGATCTTTTTGAGCATCAACACCTTTCAATCTATCAGTATTTAAAATACCCAGTCTTATTATTTTTTTCCATCAAACTGTATGACTTCATTTTTTCCATATTATGATCCATTTGCCATGTTCATGCCCTGGTGGAAAATTATGTTCTATTGTGAATTTTGTTAAGTTAGTAATTTTCTGAAATGTTGGTGTTGAAATGTGTCTGGCAAACTAGCTCAAAATCAACGTTAGTCCCCTTCTTGTGCCTTCCTTCTTGGGCCTCCTTAATAAAGTGATTGAAAGAGTGGTGGGTCTCTGGAACTCTCTGCCACAGAGGGTAGTTGAGGCCAGTTCATTGGCTATATTTAAGAGGGAGTTAGATGTGGCCCTTGTGGCAAAGGGGATCAGAGGGTATGGAGAGAAGGCAGGTACGGGATACTGAGTTGGATGATCAGCCATGATCATATTGAATGGCGGTGCAGGCTCGAAGGGCCGAATGGTCTACTCCTGCACCTAATTTCTATGTTTCTATGAAATCTTAAACAGGCTTCAGAGTACTCAGGAATACAGAGTGTTGGAGTAGCTCAGTGGGTCAGGCAGCATTTCAGGAGAACATGGATAGATTATGTTTCGGGTCAGACTGGCTGTAGGTGGGGGCAGAACAAAGCTTGGAAGGTAATACACTGACCAAGGTGTGGAGGGTTATTTGATAGGCAGATAAAAAAGCTAGAGATGAAAAGACAGAAGGTGTAAGACAACAGGACTGAGCAGTTGCAAAATGTGAAGCCAGAGGAAGGAATGTGGGTTGAAGGGGATAGGGGAGAAATAGGTTCACAGGAGATGTGCATGTGCGGGGGAGGGGGGGGGGTGGGGGGGGGGAGATAGCGGGTGGTTATATGGAGGATGAAGCTCAAAATACTCAGAATTCTGAAGAAGGGTCTCGACCAGAAACGTCACCCCTTCCTTCTCTCCAGAGATGCTGCCTGTCCCGCTGAGTTACTCCAGCATTTTGTGCCTATCACAAAATACTCAGGGTTGATCCAGGTTCCCAATATGGTGCTCAAATTGCCCGTTTAGTTCTGAGATATAGCGCGGAAACAGGCCTTCAGAACACCGAGTCCATGCTGACCAGCAATCTCCGCATACCAATACTATCCTACAATTTACTGTGGACAATTTACAATTAGCCAATTCGCCCATTAACCAACAAACCAGTGTGTCTTTAGAGTCTGGGAGGAAACCAGAGCTCCCGGAGACCAGGAGGAGAATGCACAAACTCCATACAGATAGTAACCAAAGTCAGGATTGAACCCAGGTCTCTGGCGCTGTAAGGCACCAACTCTACCGCTGCGCTGCTGTGATGCTCCAGTTTTGCACTTGCTGATTATTTTGGTGGACATGTGGCATTATAGAAACATAGAAAAAAAAGGTGCAGTAGGCCATTCGGCCTTTCGAGCCCGCACTGCCATTCAATATGATTATGGCTAATCATCCAAAATCAGTACCACGTTTGTGCTTTTTCCCCATATCCCTTGATTCCGTTAGCCCAAAGAGCTAAATCTAACTGTCACTTGAAACCCTTTGGTCAGCTCATGTCATGGTTCACGATAAACAATAATGAGTATAGCATGGATCATCCAAATAATATTGTTGGTGGGTCATTATTTATTGCTAGGACAGCGGCTTAGATTAAAATGAAGGCATTAAAACAGCTGGTAGTGATATATGCTGTGACGTCAATGGTTGCAAATGATCTGTATATGGAGAGTGGGAACTTTTCCCATTCATGTGAGTTATGACATTGAGCAAGGCAGCTCGCAGGCCCATATGGCTGCAATATGGACCTCCAAGATGCTGTCCAAGCTGTAAAATTGTATAGCTTTATCAAGCTGATATTGATTTTGCTTGGGAAGTATTTGAACTGTGTTGAACAGGAAAATAGCAACGCTATAACTTACTTCATATCTCTTTGCTGCAGAATGGTTTATAGTCCAAATATTCTCAGCTTGAACCAATTCTCGGTACATAAAAGTTAAGTGTGATTGTAGATTTCAATGACTGGCGGTGTAGCTTGTGTGGTGGAGATTGTCCGCAAATCCCTTTGGGCACATGTCTTACTCAACCATGAACTTCCCACAAAGTGGAAGCCTCAGCTTTAGCTACCAGAAAACGTGTCTGTGAACAGTGTTGCTGGAACAAGCATTTCTTGTGCAACCCAAACTTTTTGACAGCTCTCTGCGGATGAGATTGATCTTTTCTATCCTTTCTATCCTTTTCACTCCATCCTTTGTGATGTTCATCACCCGTCAGCTGTGATCACCTATCATACATGGCTAGCTAGATGTGAATTGGATAGCACAAATTACACCTTGACATTGGTCAAAAGATTCCTAAGTGATAGGAATAGAATTAGGCCATTCAGCCCATCTAGTCTACTCCACCATTCAATCCTGGCTCATCTATCACTCCATCCTAACCCCATTCTCCTGCCTTCTCCTCATAATCCCTTAGTACCCCTGTACTAATCAAAAATCTATCTATCTCTGCATTAAAAATATCCATTGACTTGTAACCACAGCCTTCTGTGGAAAGAATTTCACAGACTCACCACCATCTGACTAAAGACTAACTAAAGAAGGGTTTAGACCCGAAACGTTGCCTATTTCCTTCTCTCCATAGATGCTGCCTCACCCGCTGAGTTTCTCCTGCATTTTTGTCTACCAAAGACTAACTAAATTGCTTTACATTTCTTCACATTCATAGAACAATCACAAGAATGAAAACTAATGCAGTTTGCAAAATTATCTGGAAGAAAAGGTGATAGGAATAATAAATTTAAAAAAATGAAATCATAAAGTTTAAAAATGAATTGAGTTAGATAGAGCTCTATGGGCTAGCGGAATCAAGGGATACGGGGAGAAGGCAGGCTTGGGTTACTGATTGTGGATGATCAGCCATGATCACAATGAATGGTGGTGCTGGCTCAAAGGGCCAAATGGCTTCCTCCTGCACCTATTTCCATGTTTCTATGTTTCTATAGAAAAGAAGAGACTAAAATAACCGTTAGAAAAGTATGCATTAGGCACCACGAGTAAACAGCAACCAATTATGGAGGTGAAGTAATTAAACCATCAGAAATAAGTAAATAATGCGAATTGAGTGATTAAGTGACCTGTGCCAAATTCCAGTTGCATTCCAGCCATTTTTATTTAATACTGGACTAAGTGAGACCCGTTGGGTCCCAGCATCACACGGGAGGGCTGGTCACCCAACGCAATATTCCACCTCTCCACCAATTCCAATATTGGTGGCTAGTAGGGGTGGGGGGGGGAGCGTTTTCTGGAGCACTAGTATGGGTGTTGTGGGCTGAAGGGACTGGTTTTCAGAGGGCTAGTATGGACATTATGGGGCAAATGGATTATTGGGCTGGCGGCTCAGTCACACAAGCCTGTTGTGCTCGCAGCTCACTCACGGCTGGTGGCTGGCAGTTGACTCACGGCTATTCCTTGAAATTCCATTTCAAGCAGGGTGCAAGGCCACCAAATTCAAGTGCAGTTTCATACCAATTCAAACAGGGTGATGGCCACTGAAGACAGAGAGTCATGACCTCTCCCTCTTCCATCTTGCAGAGACTGAGCCACGCCCACATTTCTGGGTTTTAAAGTCCCACCCCCCTCCCACCAGAAGGGGCGTGGCCTTCATGGCATGATTGACAGGTGATAGAATCTCAATATTTTTTAAACACTAATAATTCTTTTATTTTTCATCGATGGGAAAAATTCTCGGCACCTGAGGAGTGGAGGGGAAGTCTGAGTATGATGGCCAAAAATCACAGCCATACGTGGTATCTTCAAGAATAAATCAATATAAAGCACAAACAGGAAGTGGTCAAGATTAGACTTTTAATTATATAGAAGACAAGGAAACTTTAATTAGCCAAGGCAACTTTAATTAGGCAATACAGCTTTAGCATTTCCAAACCAAAGGCAACATAGCTTTAGCATTTCCAAACCAAAGGCAACACAGCTTTAGCCTTTCGAAACCAAAGGCAACACAGCTTTAGCATTTCCAAACTATATTTTCAAACCACATTAAGGGCACTGACAGGTCAGTAAAACCACTCACAATTTAGTAGACATGTGTTCAGTGTTATTCACAGCTCAGACTGAGAGACGTAACCTTCTCGCTCCCCCATCTTGCAGAGACTGACTGAGGCACTTCCCGGTTTTATAGTCCCTCCGGAAGGGGTGTGGCCTTCAGAAGAGAGAATCTCAACATTTTTAAAACAGTAATTACTCTCATATTTTTCATCGATGGGAGAAATCCTCTTGTCCTGCGCAGCGGAGGGGGACTGAGTAAGAAGGCCAAAAATCACAGCCGTACGTGGCAGCGTTTTTTTCTAAAATCAATATACAGACCAACAGGAAATGGTCAAGATCAGACTTTTAGTAATATAGATTACAAATAAATTATCTTCAAGAATATGGCAATATGTTATTGGAAGTTTCTAAGGACGATGCAACTACTTGCCTTACCGATTGTATACAGCAAATCTTAGCATTCGGCGTGTGCAAAGTTTTTCCTCTTTGCCCATCACAACATATTTCGTACGTGACCTTTGATTACCAAACAACTTACCAAAACCCTTCAACATTTTGAATATACTAAATCTCTTGATTTTTCCTGCCCTCAGGAGACAAATCCAAGTGTCCCTTCGCTCTCGTCATATCTGAAACTTCTTGGCACAGGTATGTTCAAAGAAAATCTTATCTCGTAGAGTCATACAGCATGAAAACATGCCCTGTCCATGTTGACCAGCATGCTCCACGAGGGAATTGAATGCACCATCTCCAAGTTTGCCGATGACATGAAGCTGGGGGGCAGTGTTAGCTGTGAGGAGGATGCCAGGAGGCTGCAAGGTGACTTGGATAGGTTGGGTGAGTGGGCAAATGCATGGCAGATGCAGTATAATGTGGATAAATGTGAGGTTATCCACTTTGTTGGCAAAAACAGGAAAGTAGACTATTATCTGAATGGTGGCCGATTAAGAAAAAGGGAGATGCAATGAGACCTGGGTGTCATGGTACACCAGTCATTGAAAGTAGGCATGCAGGTGCAGCAGGCAGTGAAGAAAGCGAATGGTATGTTGGCATTCATAGCAAAAGGATTTGGGAATAGGAGCAGGGAGGTTCTAGTGCAGTTGTACAGGGTCTTAGTGAACCACACCTGGAGTATTGCATACAGTTTTGGTCTCCTAATCTGAGGAAAGACATTCTTGCCATAGAGGGAGTACAGAGAAGATTGACCAGACTGATTCCTGGGATGTCAGGACTTCCATATGAAGAAAGACTGGATAGACTCGGCTTGTACTCGCTGGAATTTAGAAGATTGAGGGGGGATCTTATAGAATCTACAAAATTCTTAAGGGGTTGGACAGGCTAGATGCAGGAAGATTGTTCCTGGTGTTGGGGAATTCCAGAAGAAGGGGTCACAGTTTAAGAATAAGGGGGAAGTCTTTTAGGACCGAGATGAGAAAAACATTTTTCACACAGAGTGGTGAATCTCTGGAATTTCATTTCGGAGTCACGTGAGTGACTTCGTGAAGAGCCCGCCGGCGCGCATGCTCGACATATCGTCGTAACGCGTTGCTGCGACGGCTGGCGGTGGAACGCGCTCCTCGCCAGCCCTTCATAAGGGGCCACGGAGGTGAGTATTCCACCTTTAGTTGGTGGTCCTTGTTGTCTGATTATGTCTTGCAGCAAGGACATGGATGGGAGTTCGAAGGGCCGGAGGACGTCAGGACGAGTTCGCCGGTCAACAGTTCCGGGGCCTTTACCATCGGCAGTACCTGCAGCGCAGGCCGGGACTCAGGCGGAGATGTGGGTAAGCCCTGTGTTCACAGGTCCAGATCCGCCAGCACACCACAGCTCGGAGGAGTTCGACGAGGAGGAGTGTGGTGTGCCGCCAGAGCAGGGGGACCCTGCCATGGCAGTCAGGTTGTCAGCGGGCTCGCTGGCGACCTCGAGCAGGGCGCGTGCCGTTGCACGGTCTGTTCCACTCAGCCCTCCGAGAAGGGGGAGGGGAGGAGCCCAGAAGCCTAACCCTGTTAGGGCTAAGGCATTGCCTGTCGCGGAGGAGCGGTCAGGTTCCAGGGCGAGACCCGGGGCGGCTGTGAGGTCCAGCCGGCACACCCCGACTCTCGACGCCGGGACGGGTCGGTTGAGTCGGGTCTCGTCGCGGTCGCCGAGCCCCCCATGGATGGGTGGGCGGCACCATGCGTCGGCAACGTCCACGATGTGGGCAGCCGGCAAGACTGCGCGGGCCCCAGGCAGCCATGCTTCGGCTGGGGCCGACACCTCGCCGCATGTGCCCTTAGTGGCAGCGGCTTCAGCTCTCGCTAAACGGAGGCGATTGAACACGCCCGCGCAGGAATCGCGCAGTTTCGCCTCGGCGGCTGTTAGCGACAACTACCGGCACCGGCAGGGCCTCGACGAGGTGCGGGCCGATGACAGGAGCCCGGTTTTCTTTTCAGAGCCGGAGGACTCCGACCACCTGAGTGTTCAGGGTGAAGGGCGTATTGACCGTATGGAGCGGCTGCTGGAGCTCCTGCTTCAACGTCAACAACAGCAGGGCAGCAACAGGCACAGGGCGTCTTCACCAACATCTACTATCAGCCTGGAGCAGCACGAGGAGGAGGTTCTGGTGGATCCCGTACCACCTCCAGTGGAGGTGCCAGCGGAGGAACTTTTGGATGTGGCGACCAAATTCGCGGCCCCACATACGGCTGGTCTTCCTCTCAATTCAAAGCTGGCAGCCACAGTGGACTTTCTTAATAATCAGGTGCTGCAGGAAGAAGTCCTCATCCAGGCTATGAGCCGTCACAAGGCTCCATCAAACTGCAACTCCCTCAACGTGCCTGTGGTCAATACGCCAATATGGGGCAACATCAGTGCGGCTATCCGTCAACAAGAGCTACAATTGCAGCGGATCCTGAAACTCCTCACGGCCGGTATTACCACCTTTGCGCGGTCGGTGGACGAGGACGAGCTGAATTTGGACCAGGAAGATGCTCTGGCCTTATTGTGCGCGACCCAGCACGAAATCAACGGGTTTCGCAAAAACAGCATCCGCCCAGCACTCAACCCGAAGTTTGCAGGATTGTGCAAACCACCGCCGCCGCCGCCGCCCCGTCAGCTCTTTGGTGAGGACCTCTCGAAGAGAGTCAAAGAGCTTGACGAACAAGCCAAAACGGTGGGGATCATGCACTCTAAGAGTGCCCCCACACCGTCCGGCTCAAAAGCTCCATACATTCGCTCACGAGGGTCGGCCAGTGCCTCGACGAGGACTCACCCTCTAGCTCCACAACGACAACAACACCAGAACCAGCACCAAGGGTCTTTTTTAGGACAGGGTCGGCAGAGACCTTTTTGGAAATCGAAGACGCCGCGCCCTCAAGCCAACCCAGCACCTCCACGGCCACCCACACGTGTCAAGGACCGCCGGTAACCACGGAGGTGAGGGGGTCTGGTTCTCTCTTTTCTCTCTGTTTAACTTCCCATGTTGGTGGTCGTTTACGGTTGTTTTTGGATGCATGGGGTAATTTTACTGGTGATGAGTATGTGTTGCGGAATATTCAGGGGCATAAAATTGAGTTTATTAATGGCGACATTCCTCCATCCCAGCACATGCCTGGTCGTACGTTAAAATTGTCTGCTGCAGAACAGGCAGCAGGTTACAAGGAAATTTTAAGTTTGGAACAGAAGGGTGTGATTGAGAAAACAGTGCATGAGCCAATTGAATTTGTTTCGAACATATTTACTAGACCTAAGAAGGATGGAGGCTGTCGTGTCATTATTGATCTAACCCGTTTGAATACGTTTGTAACATATACTCATTTTAAAATGGATACGTTTGAAACAGCCAAATCATTGATTTCTCATGGCTGCTTTATGGCATGCATTGATTTGAGGGATGCATATTATTCAGTATCCATCCAGAAAGATGATAGAAGGTTTTTGAAATTTATCTGGATGGGGCAACTTTGGCAGTATAAGGCTTTGCCTAATGGGCTTACTACAGCCCCTAGATTGTTCACTAAATTGGTGAAGCCAATCATGGCTTATTTGAGACAACGACATCATATAGTTATGGCCTATTTAGATGATGTCTTTATTGTGGGCCACACCCTGCAATTGGCTGAACAGGGTGTTGCAGCTGCTGTCAATATATTTCAACAATTAGGATTCATTGTCCATCCAGAGAAATCAAAGTTCTGCCCTGCCCAGGTAATTAATTACCTAGGGTTCACGGTGAACTCAATGAGCATGAGGATAACTATACCAATTAACAAAATTGAGGAAGTCACTAAGGTGTGCAGAGATTTAATTGGCACCAATATACCATCGATTCGGCATACAGCCACAGTAATTGGCACGTTAGTGGCTTTGTTTCCGGCAGCACGATATGGACCTTTGCATTATCAGAATTTGCAAAGAGCTAAAATTACTGCGTTAAAATGGAACGCTGGTCATTACGATCGATCTATGCAGCTGCCGTCCGAAGCGATAACTGAGTTGCAATGGTGGGTGTGTCACATTAGCAACTCATTTAAGCCTGTCAGGGAGGCTAATCCGGTGGTATATTTACAGACTGATGCAAGCTCCAATGGCTGGGGAGCTACTGATAATTGCTCTAGTTGTGGGGGTAGATGGGACACCCTTGAGGCAGCGATGTTGTTGACTCAAGGGATTAACTATTTGGAGTTGCTGGCAGCATTCCACGGACTTCGTGCATATTGTTCCAAGCTTGTTGGAGCACACGTCCGTCTCCAAATAGACAACACCACAGCTGTGGCATATTTAAACCATATGGGTGGTACCAGGTCAGTTTCGTGTGACAAATTGGCTAACTCAATTTGGCTCTGGTGTATTCAAAGAGACATTTGGATTTCAGCTACCTATTTGCCAGGTGAGCTTAATACTGTGGCGGACACCAGGTCACGCAAATTTAATGACAACATTGAATGGATGTTGCATCCTCAGATTTTTGCTAAAGTCACAGCCAAATTTGGTAAACCGGACATTGACCTTTTTGCGTCACGGTTGAACCATCAGGTACCAGCCTACGTTTCATGGGAACCAGATCCTGGGGCAATAGCGCTAGATGCATTCTCGCTGGACTGGGGGAATTGGGTTTTCTATGCCTTCCCTCCGTTTTGCCTCATCAGTCGGGTATTGCGAAAGATTCAGGCAGATGCTGCCAAGGGCATCCTTATTATACCCGACTGGCCCACACAGCCTTGGTATCCGGTGGTCTTTGACATGCTCAACGAACCTTGGGTCCTTTTGAAGGGTTGCCCACAATTGGTTACTCACCCTGTGTCAGGGGAGCCACATCCCTGCCATGGCTATTTAAATTTGTTGGCTTGCAGGTTCTGAACAGGCCGTTAGTCCAATACGGCCTCTCGGCTCGGACCATGGATACCATCGGGGCGTCGTGTCGAGAGTCCACAAGGCGAAGATACCGCTCGCATATTAAGAAGTGGGAAGCCTACTGCAGCCGCTCTCGCATCACGTACGATGACGTGACAATAACCGACGTCCTGGAATTCCTCGCGGGGTTGCACCATGATGAACACTTAAGTTACAGTGCCATCAACAGCGCCAGAAGTGCGCTATCATTCTACCTCAAGATTGGGGTAGGATCCAACAGGCTAGTGTCCAGACTCATGCGGGGTATATTCAATATGAATCCGCCTACACCACGCTATAATATCACCTGGGATGTCAGGGACGTATTAACCCTGCTCAGGACGTGGTCTCCCATGGAAGGGCTCCAACTGGACCAACTCACCATGAAGCTGGTGATGTTACTAGCGCTGACTTCAGCTCAGAGGGTACAGACACTACACAAACTGCGTGTCGACAGAATGACATCTACCCCTACAGAAGTAGTCTTTTTCGTTGACGAGCTACTAAAGCAGCATAGACCTGGGTGCACAGGGCTGCAGCTGAAGTTCCCGGCATACCCCGCAGATGCTAGGCTATGTTTAGCCTCACATATCCGCCACTATGTCAAGGTGACGGCACGCATCAGAGGAATGGAGAGATACCTGCTTGTCACTCATAAGAGACCTCATCATCGAGTGACAGTCCAGACGATATCCAGGTGGCTTCGAGTCGTCTTGGGTAAGTCAGGTATCGACACTAATGTGTTCAAGTCTCATTCCACCAGGGCTGCATCGACGTCAGCGGCGAGGGTCATGGAGGTGCCCATGGACCAAATTCTCGCCACAGCAGGATGGGCGAATGAAGCTGTGTTCCAGCGTTTTTATAACAAGCCTGTTGCTGCTCCTCTACAGTTCGCAGAAGCCGTGCTGAATGCAGGTCAAGAACGTGGAGATGTCCCCGCATGAGGGGTTTTTGATTTGTTATTAATAAATATGCTTTTGTTTTGCAGTATGAGCTATTGAGCCAGTTTGTTCCTCCCATCCATCCCTGGTAGTGGTGTGTCAGCATGGACGTGGTCCAGGGCGTGTAATCACAGAAGCTTTGAAGTCTTCACGAAGTCACTCACGTGACTCCGAAATGAAATAGTAAGATTGAACGAGAACTTACCAGTTCGAAGGTTGATCTTTATTTCATGAGGAGTCGAAGTGAGGGATTTCGTGCCCTCCTCGCCCAACCCTCAATCACCTTCATCTGGTAATCTTAGTCAATTCAATCATACTATGCGAAGTCATTTCTATTGTTGGTTCTGTGATTCCACGCCGCTACTTTGAAGTATGTCGAGCATGCGCGCCGGCGGGCTCTTCACGAAATCCCTCACTTCGACTCCTCATGAAATAAAGATCAACCTTCGAACTGGTAAGTTCTCGTTCAATCTTACTATTCTCTGCCACAGAAGGTAGTCGAGGCCAGTTCATTGGCTATATTTAAGAGGGAGTTAGATGTGGTCCTTGTGGCTATGGGGATCAGGGGGAATGGAGAAAAGGCAGGTACGGGATAATGAGTTGCGGTGCAGGCTCGAAGGGCCGAATGGCCTACTCCTGCATCTATTTTCTATGTTTCAATGTTTCTATGTTCCTGAACATGGAGGTCACAGTTTTCAGACCGCTATACATTCTTCCTGATGGTCGGAGTGAAATAAAAGTGTGGCCAGGGTGGTGTGGGTCTTGATGATGCTGGCTGTCTTTTTGAGGCAGTATCCTAAAGTTCCTTTTAATGGTGGAGTTGATGCTTATATTTATGTATAGTAATATCTGATCTGACTGGATAGCATACAAAACAAATATTTTCAATGTACCTCAGTACATGTGTCAACAATAAACATAAACTTAGCTTGCGTTGGAAGATGGCTAGTAGGTTACATACATTTTTGTGATTTATCTCCTTTCACCACATCAAGTTTGTTAGAAGTTGAGGAAATATGACCAGGTATTTACGTTGCTGGTTAAGATGATGACTGTGATACATGATGCCAAGGGAGGCGTGGAAGACTCTTAATCATGCAGCTGTTGTGTAGAGACCACAAATCAAATGGATCCTCTGCACTCAATCTCACAGTAAATGCTGCAGGTGTTGTAAATCATAAATAAAAACATAAATTTATGGAAACACTTCAGTGGCACGGTGGCGCAGTGGTAGAGTTGCTGCCTTATACCCCGCGTTTGATCCTAACTGCGGGTGCTGTCTGTACAGAGTTTGTACATTCTCCCCTTGACCACGTGGGATTTCTCCAGGTGCATGGATTTCCTCCCACATTCCAAAGACCTACAGGTATGTCGGTTAATTGGCTTTGGTAAAAGTTGCAAATTGTCTGTAGTGTATGTAGGAAATTGCTAATGCATGGAGATAGTTGGTCAGCACGGACTCAGTGTGCCGAAGGGCCTGTTTCTGCACTGTACCTCAGAACTAAACTAAACTCAGCATTGCTGGCAGTGTTTGTGAAGAAATTAATGGAGTTAATTGTTCAAGTTAATTATCTTTTGTTAGGCTTTTTTTCTGTTGAAGGGTCATCGACCTAAAAAATATTTCTATTTCTCTCTCCATGTTTCTATTTTTCTCTGTTCTCCAACTAATGGCTACCCCAGCACACTAGGCACTACTTCTGGCAAACAGAGACACAGCACGTCAGGCAGATTTGGTGAAGAAAGCAATGGAGTTATCTATTTCCTTGCCTCCATCCAGAGACCTCAGCAATCCTTCCAGCTGAGACAGAGGTTCACATGGACCTCCTCTAACCTGGTCTGCTGCATTCCTCTACTTTGGTGAGACCAAGCATAGACTTGACGACCGTTTGCCGATCACTCGCCCTTTGTCCAACAAGAGCTTTATATTCTGTCAAATTGGTGAGAACAGGTGCCTTTATTTTACGATATGATAGAACTATATTTATCTCAGGAGGGAAATTAATTTGCCAACAGTCACTGTAGCAGTCATTGCCACTGCTACACGGATGGTTTTAAACTGAATAAGGGGGGTGGGGTATCAAATGGGATAGTCGAGGACGGAGTTAGAGGGAAAGAGAGTAAAGCGATGGTTAATGACCCCAGAATTAACGGGGAAGAAAGCTCACAAAGGGATAGGAGAGTATGGCCAAGTGTAATAGGGATCGATGTGAAAGGGGCCACTTGTCAACATAATTCTATAAGGAGTAAGAGTGTTGTAAAAACAAGCCTGAAGGCTTTGTGTCTCAATGCGAGGAGCATTCGTAATAAGGTGGATGAGTTGAAGGTGCAGATAGCGATTAATGACTATGCTATAGTTGGAATCACGGAGACTTGGCTCCAGGATGACCAAGGCTGGGAGCTGAACATCCAGGGATATTCAATATTCAGGAGGGATAGACGAAAAGGAAAAGGAGGTGGGGTAGCGTTGCTGGTGAGAGAGGAGATTAATGCAATAGAAAGGAAGGACATTAGCGTGGAGGATGTGGAATCGATATGGGTAGAGCTGCGAAACTCTAAGGGGCAGAAAACGCTAGTGGGAACTGTGTACAGGCCACCTAACGGTAGTATTGGAGTTGGGGATGGCATCAAACAGGAAATTAGAAATGCGTGCAACAAGGGTAACACGGTTATAATGGGTGACTTCAATCTGCATGTAGATTGGGTGAATCAAATTGGCAGGGGTGCTGAGGAAGAGGATTTCCTGGAATGTATGCGGGATAGTTTTCTCAACCAACATGTGGAGGAACCAACGAGAGAGCAGGCTATTCTAGACTGGGTATTGAGTAATGAGGAAGGGTTAGTTAGTAGTCTTGTTGTGCGTGGCCCCTTGGGCAAGAGTGACCATAATATGGTTGAGTTCTTCATTAGGATGGAGAGTGACAAAATTAAGTCAGAAACAAGGGTTCTGAACTTGAACAAAGGTAACTTTGAAGGTATGAGATGTGAATTGGCCAAGATAGACTGGCAGGTGATTCTTAAAGGGTTGACAGTGGATGTGCAATGGAAGGTATTTAAAGACTGCATGGATGAAGTACAAAAGTTGTTCATACCAGTTTGGCAAAAGAATAAATCGGGGAAGGTGGTGCATCCATGGATAACAAGGGAAATCAGGGATAGTATAAAAACAAAAGATGAGGCATACAAATTTGCCAGAAAAAGCAGCCTACCGGAGGACTGGGAGAAATTCAGAATCCAGCAGAGGAGGACAAAGGGCTTAATTAGGAAAGGGAAAATAGATTATGAAAGGAAACTGGCAGGGAACATAAAAACTGACTGCAAAAGTTTTTATAGATATGTAAAGAGAAAGAGACTAGTTAAAACAAATGTTGGTCCCTTGCAGTCAGAAACAGGTGAATTGATCATGGGGAACAAGGACATGGCAGACCAATTGAATAACTACTTTGGTTCTGTCTTCACTAAGGAAGACATAAATAATCTGCCGGAAATAGCAGTGGAACGGGGGTCAAATAAGATGGAGGAACTGAGTGAAATCCAGGTTAGCCGGGAGGTGGTGTTGGGTAAATTGAACGGATTGAAGGCCGATAAATCCCCAGGGCCAGATAGTCTGCATCCCAGAGTACTCAAGGAGGTAGCCACAGAAATAGTGGATGCATTAGTGATAATTTTTCAAAATTCCTTAGATTCTGGAGTAGTTCCTGAGGATTGGAGGGTAGCTAATGTAACCCCACTTTTTAAAAAAGGAGGGAGAGAAAAAGCGGGGAATTACAGACCAGTTAGTCTAACATCGGTAGTGGGGAAACTGCTAGAGTCAGTTATTAAAGATGGGATAGCAGCGCATTTGGAAAGTGGTGAAATCATTGGACAAAGTCAGCATGGATTTACGAAAGGTAAATCATATCTGACAAATCTGATAGAATTTTTCGAGGATGTAACTAGTAGAGTGGATAAGGGAGAACCAGTGGATGTGTTATATCTAGACTTTCAGAAGGCTTTCGACAAGGTCCCGCATAAGAGATTAGCATACAAACTTAAAGCACACGGTATTGGGGGTTCAGTATTGATGTGGATAGAGAACTGGCTAGCAGACAGGAGGCAAAGGGTAGGAGTAAACGGGTCCTTTTCAGAATGGCAGGCAGTGACTAGTGGGGTGCTGCAAGGCTCAGTGCTGGGACCCCAGCTATTTACAATATATATTAATGATTTGGACGAGGGAATTCAATGCAACATCTCCAAATTTGCAGATGATACCAAGCTGGGGGGTATAGTTAGGTGTGAGGAGGATGCTTGGAGGCTGCAGGGTGATTTGGATAGGCTGAGTGAATGGGCAGATGCATGGCAGATGCAGTACAATGTGGATAAATGTGAGGTTATCCACTTTGGTGGCAAAAACATGAGGGTAGACTATTATCTGAATGGTGGCAGATTAGGTAAGGGGGAGATGCAACGAGACCTGGGTGTCATGGTACACCAGTCATTGAAAGTAGGCATGCAGGTGCAGCAGGCAGTGAAGAAAGCAAATGGTATGTTAGCATTCATAGCGAAAGGATTTGAGTATAGGAGCAGGGAGGTTCTACTGCAGTTGTACAGGGTTTTGGTGAGGCCACACCTGGAGTACTGCGTACAGTTTTGGTCTCCAAATCTGAGGAAAGACATCCTTGCCATAGAGGGGGTACAGAGAAGATTCACCAGACTGATTCCTGGGATGTCAGGACTTTCATATGAGGAAAGATTGGATAGACTTGGTTTGTACTCGATGGAATTTAGAAGATTGAGGGGGGATCTTATAGAAACCTACAAAATTCTTAAGGGGTTGGACAAGCTAGATGCTGGAAGATTGTTCCCGATGTTGGGGGAGTCCAGAACAAGGGGTCACAGTCTAAGGATAAGGGGGAATTCCTTTAGGACCGAAATGAGGAAAACATTCTTTACACAGAGAGTGGTGAGTCTCTGGAATTCTCTGCCACAGAAGGTAGTTGAGGCCAGTTCATTGGCTATATTTAAGAGGGCGTTAGATGTGGCACTTGTGGCTAAAGGGATCAGGGGGTATGGAGAGAAGGCAGGTACGGGATACTGAGTTGGATGATCAGCCATGATCACATTGAATGGCGGTGCAGGCTCGAAGGGCCGAATGGCCTACTCCTGCACCTATTTTCTATGTTTCTATGTTAAAAACACAAAATACATGAAATGAAAGTGACGAGTGAATAGGCTTTGAGGATGTGCGTAAAATGATTGAGGAGGTGCGGGGGGGAGGAGCGGTGGTGGTGGGGGGGGGAGTCAGTCTCAGTCTACCCCATGACAGAAGGGAGAGGAGTTGTAAAGTTTGATAGCTACAGGGAAGAAGGCGTTCTGTCCTGCATCTTGGTGGAACCAGTCTGCTGCTGAAGGTACTCCTCAGGTTGACTAGTATGTCATGGAGGGGGCTATTGCTTTAAACTTCTCCTCAGCCAAGTTTGGTCCTTCATCATCTACGTTTAGGCAAGGAGGACTGGTTCTGAGTGATCTTGCACCTACAGTTCCTCAACTGTGTTCCTGCTATTTGGTACCATTGTGTTCCTGTACTGCCTGTCCTCTGCTACCTGGCAGACCTTTGAACAAATTAACCACTCTCCTCTAGAACATATCCTTGCTGATGCTATACCACACAAGAAAAAATCTATTGTGTCGGGCCAGTCCATGGTGAATATTTGTAGCCGAGTAATCCTTTGTACACTTGTTTAACTCATCCTGCTGGTGAGCATGCAATGTATTAACAACAGTGGAAATTTGCCTTAGTTCCAGTTGAGCAAACAAATCATCAATCAAAGGTGCGGGCTATCTGTACACATTTGCTTCTCTGTTGATTGTTATCTTATAATCTCCACAGATCCTAATAGTGCTATCTATCTTCACTACAGGAATGTTGGAGTATTCCAATCAGAAAACGACACTAGTTTAATGATACCTGCTTCCTGTGGGGTGGTTTCAGCTCTTCTCAAACATTTCCTTGCATCCTGTAAACTACAGGCTATGATCCGAAGAGCCAATATACAGAATTTTCCTTTATGTAAATTTTGCTTCCATACCTTGAATACTCCCAAGTTCATCTCAAAATATCTTGAGGTATTTTTTTCATGATTTGCTGATAAAGACAGTTTCATCATATTTGGATTATAACCCAAAATTGCTGAGTAAGCCGTTTAGACTGAGACTAAATTTATTTTCCCAAAGAATATTGAACCTACTGAATTCTCTGGCAGAGTAGGCAGTTGAGGCAAAATCGTGAAATTATATTCAAGAGGGAATAAGATATAGTTCTAACGGCTGAAGAAAACAAGAGATAAGGGATGAAAGGAAGAACTGTGCACTGGATTTGAAGGGTTAACTATGATCATATGAATGCCAAAACAGACATGAATGACTAAATGGACTACTATTGCGAATTTCCATGTTTTTATTTATCTATTCCGCATTTGGTAGGGAAATCAGACCTGTACATGATATTCCATGTCTATTCTCACCAGCTGCCTCCAACCTCTACAGATACAGCATAGAAAGCTCCAACCTCTGAAGGATCACCTTAGAAAGCATGTTATCAGGATGCACCACAGTTTGAGTTGGGAACAGCTCCATTCAAGACCGCAAGAAATTGCAGCGGATTGTGGAAGCAGCCCAGAACATCACACAAACCTACCTCCCTTCTATTGACTCAATTTCCCTAATGCTGCATTGCAAGGCCAGCAGCATAATCAAGGACGAGTCACACTTTGGCCACTCCCTCTTTTCCCCTCTCCCATTAGGCAAAAGGTGTAGAAGTGTGAAAACGCACACCTCCAGATTTGGGGACTGTTTCTTCCCAGCTGTTATCAGGCAACTGAATCATCCTACCACACCCAGAGAGCAGTGCTGAACTACTATCTACCAGTTTGATAACCCTCAGACTTTGCTGGCTTTACCTTGCACTAAACGTTATTCCCTTATCATGTATCTATACAGTGTAAATGGATCAATTGTAATCGTGGATTGTCTTTCTGCTGACCGGTTAGCACGCAACAAGAGCTTTTCACTGTACCTCAGTACACATGACAATAAACCAAAATGAACTGAACTCTTTTACTGCAGTTGCAGTAATACATGTTTATTCCTCCACCCATCATCCTAGAGTAAAGCAAAGCAATGTCATATTTGCCTTCCTAACCGACTTGCAGTAAATAATGTTCAAATATACTATAGCACTCTAAATATCAACTGTTTTAAATTCGTCATTTTAAATTTTCTGTTGATTAAAATTCATAATCCCACATTTTTCTACATTCTATCTGCTCTGCACTTACCCATACACATAGCTGAACTATATCCCATGTGTAATTATCCATTGTAAATCGGCCCAAATTACGTCAATATTGGAACAGCATTCATAGAGGCATACGCAATCTTACTTTACTGAAAACCAGTGCTTCTTATTTCCTCACATATCAATCAGAATATGCTCATTCCATTTCTCTTACCACTAATCTATTTAAAGGACCATCGTTTATATTGTCCTCACCTTCCACCCTACCAGCCGTCACATACAACAAATAATCCTCCGACATTTTCGCCACCTCCAGCGGGATCCCATCACTGGCCACATCTTCCCATCACCTCTCCTTTCGGCTTTCCACAGAGACCGCTCCCTCCGTAACTCCCTGGTCAATTTGTCCCTTCCCACCCAAACCACCCCCTCCCCTGGTACTTTCCCTTGCAATCGCAGGAAATGCTACACATGTCACTTTACCACGCCCCTGAACTCAATCTAAGCAGTCTTTCCAGGTGTGGCAGAGGTTCACCTGCACCTACGCCAACCTCATCCTTTGGATCCGCTGCTCTAGGTGTCAGCGGCTCTACATCGGTGAGACCAAGCGTAGGCTTGGTGATCGCTTCGCCCAACACCTTTGCTCAGTTCGCAATATATATATTATTTTTTAAATTTTAATGTAGACTTTATTCAAGTAATAAATATATACAATATGTGAACCGTGCAAAAAATGCACCTGACATTTTCGTCGGCTATACAAATAGCTCAATAGTCTCTACATTTCTCAAATCTGTCCCCCACCCGTGCCACTTATGTGGCCCCCTGGCGTGGGATACCTTCCCTTATTTTGAGGGGCGTCTCAACCATACCGTGCCTCCCATGTCCAGCAGCGGAAGGACCCTAGACTGTGGTCCTCCCCCACCGAGCCTTGGCGTTGACTGCACCGAGCTTCAGTGCATCCCTCAGCATGTACTCCTGCCATCAGCATGTACTCCTGCAATCTGCAGTGGGCCAGTCGGCAACATTCCCTGACGGACATCTCACTCTGCTGGGTGGTGAACAACCCTCGGGCAGACCAAAGGGTGCCTTTCACTGAGTTGATGACCCTCCAGCAGCACTCTATGTCAGTCTCTGAATGTGTCCCTGGGAACAGTCCGTAAATCACAGAGTCCTCTGTGACGGAGCTGTTCGGGATAAAGCGTGCCAGGAACCCTTGCATACTTCTCCAGAGTCATTTTGCAAATCCACACTCTGCGAAGAGGTGGGCAACCGTCTCCTCTCCATAGCAGCCGTCCCGAGGGCATCGTGCGCTGGCAATGAGGTTCCGATGGTGCAGGAAGGATCTGACTGGGAGGGTTCTCCTCACCACCAGCCAAGCCAGGTCTTGGTGCTTGTTGGTAACTTCTGGCAATGAGGCATTTTGCCAGACAATCTGGGCAGTCTGCTCTGGGAACCACGCCACCAGATCCATCGAGTCCTTTCCCTGCAGTGACTGCAGAACATTCCGTGCTGACCACTGCCCAATGGACAGGTGGTCAAAGGTGTTGGTCTGGAAGAACCTTTCCACTAACGACAGATGGGGCGGCAGATGACTGGCACATTGCGTGGCATCTGCGCCAGGCCCATCCTTCGCAACACCGGGGACAGGTAGAACCTCTGCAGGTAGTGACACTTGGTGCCCACTTGCCTTGGCTCTACACTCTGCCTGATGCAGCCACACATGAAGGTGGCCATCAAGGTGAGGGTGACGTTGGGAATGCATTTACCCCCATTGTCTGCTGACTTGTACATTGTACATTGCTCAGTTCGCAATAACCAACCTGATCTCCTGGTGGCTCAGCACTTCAACTCCCCCTTCCATTCCGAATCCGACCTTTCTGTCCTGCGCCTCCTCCATGGCCAGAGTGAGTCCCACCATTAATTGGAGGAGCAGCATTTCATATTTCACTTGGGTAGTTTACACCCCAGCGGAATGAACAGTGACTTCTCCAATTTCAGGTAGTCCTTGCTTTCTCCAACTTTCCGCTCCCCTTCCCAGCTCTCCTACAGCCTCTCTCCGCCTCTTCCTTTCTTCTTTCCGCCCCCACCATCCCTACCACCCCCACATCAGTCTGAAGAAGGGTTTTGACACAAAACGTCTCCTATTCCTTCGCTCCATAGATGCTGCCTCACCCGTTGAGTTACTCCAGCATTTTTATCTACCATCATTTAAATTGTGATCGCCACAGCTTTCAAATATAATTACATGTGTATACCTTGAATGTTTAGCATGTAGTAAAGCTGAGAACAGCAAGAACTTGCAACCCCTCAATTGCAAACAGTGCACTGATACAAAGTTGGTTGAGATTCTGTGATCCTTGTGATTGAGGTTCACATAAGTGTAGTTCTTGCTCTTTTCAAGTAGTATTGGCAAAGCTATTTCAATGCCAATAGTAGTATGAATCAAATGTAAAACAACCAAAATGTCTTACTTTATGTCAAGATTCAATATTAAACAAAGTTTATGACTCTTTTTTTACTCATATTAAGCTTTCCCCAGCTTCTGCGTAGCTTAATGTTCTGTGAATAACAGGCTGACTTTTGCTGTATCCTGCCAATCAATCACAATCATCTCCCACTGCATTTGGTACATGTCTGGAAATGTGTTATGGGGTTAGCAAAGCATAGTGCATCCTTTAAATCTCACCTGCCCTGTTCTACTCAGTGGGAATTAGGCAACGTATTATCGACACTATTGAATATCTGATTTTTTCATACTTTCTTCTAACTTAATAGTTATCAAGTGTGTAGGAAGGAACTGCAGATAGACAGAAAATGGTAGAGTAACTCAGCTAGACAGGCAGCATCTCTGGATAGAAGCAATGGGTGATGTTTCAGGTCGAGACCCTTCATCAGACTGAAGAAGTTTCTCTACATGAAACGTCACCCATTCTTTCTATCCAGAGATGCTGCCTGTCTTGCTGAGTTACTCCAGCATTTTGTGCCTATTTTTGGTGTAAACCGGCATCTGCAGTTCCTTCCTACACAAGGAACAGGCAGCATCTATGGAGAAAAGAAATAGGTGAGGTTTTGGGTCGAGACCCTTCTTCAGACCCTCAAGTATTCAATTATCGAATCATTTTGCATCCATACAATTTTACACATCTTTGTGGATATTTGTCTCTGATTGGTTACTGAAAATTGGAAGAATACTTTGTTCCCTGCCACTGATACCCTGATAAATACAACCCACCTGCGAGTTTTTTATCCAAATATCCCAGTTTTCAACACTGAATCAGAGTTATCAGGGCTCCATTGACTTACAAATGTAACGGTACAAAGCTATAAATAATTGCAGATTTTATCGTGTTATCATTCCCCTCTTTAACCGAGGTTAGGCAGTTTTGGGGCAGTGATTAATGGTCCTACACAAGTTAAATCCACCTGGAATTTGTACAAGCTATAATGTGCCCTCTTCTTTCTCCGAGGGCAGGAGGCCAGACATATGAACAGTTTACTCTGCACCTGCCTGATGCGGTCACGGCTCTGCCTCAGATTGGCAGCTTTTAATTTTCTTTATAATTTCTGGTGGCGGGATGGAATGTTGAGGTCACAACAAAGTTCTCACGCTAATTGACGACCAATTTCTAAAGAAAATAGAACTTCTCTTGAGATTCCTGAAGAAAATGTTTTAATGTTTTAAGGAAGTCTTAAGGAAGAGCCAAAGATTCAGCGTACACACCTTAAAGGAGGCATTAAAGAAAATAAATATTTTTGAATATTACAGGTGAATCTAACATTTTACAATTCTTCTACAATTTTCATGATATCAGCTTGGGAGTGCTGACAAGACCACTAGTCCAATCTCAGTGAGACTGATGAAGGGTCCTGATCTGAAACATCGTCTATCAATTCCTCCCAGCTGCTGGCTGATCCATGTGTTCCTCCAGCATTTGTGTGTTGGACAATGTGTTGTGATTTTTTTCCACATCAATAAGCTTCCAGATTCATATTTTATTCTAAAAAAAATAAACATGTTTTCTAAAGTTGACCTTGTTAGTGAGCTGTAATATATTTTGATCCTGAAATTCGTTTACAGATGCTTTGGCTGGCTGAAGTTTGGGAAGACATGGACACTGTTTTTAACTCAATGTCCATTGTTTGTATCAAGCAACGATAACTCTTTAAGGATCTCGACCCGAAACGTGACCCATTTCTTCTCTCCCGAGATGTTGCCTGTCCCGCTGAGTTACTCCAGCATTTTATGTCTACCTTCGAAAATTCTTGTACATTCAATTGTTAAAGAAAATAAGTTCTCACACAGGATCATAAAAATCGGACTGCGTGGACAGCAGATTAAATTTCATAAATTCCAGTAAATGTCAATGAATGTTCCAGAACTTTATAAATGAGGTGAGGCAACAAATGTTCCTTTATTTGATTCCTAAACATGGGGTCAACACATTGATATGTTATTTGTCCCTTCATGACCCCTGGCAAGGCCCCAAACGACCCCCATAGGGGGTCACGACCACCATGTTAAGAACCACTGCTCTAAAAAGAGGATTATAGAGCACAAAACGGCCACTTCTACCTAACTCATCCTTGCTGATCAAGATGCATTCCCATTTAGCTATTCTAAGCTATTGCCATTTGTTCGAATTACCCCATGTCCCTCTAAACCTTTCCTATCCATGTCGCTGACCAAATGTATTTTTAATGTTATTGTACCTCCATCAGCAGCTTCTGGAAGCTTGTTCTATGTAACCTCCCAAGAGTTACTCCTCTGGTCATAATTTCCCCCACCCTAAATAAAAGATTAGGCATTCACCCTATCCATACCCCTTATGATTGTATCCACCTCTAAAAGATCACCCCTCAGCTTCCTACACTTCAAGGAATAAGATTTTAGCTGGCCCAAATCTCTCCAACAGCTCAGGCTCTCGAGTCCTGGAACCATCCTCATAAATGTTCCCTGCATCCGTTCCAGATTAATGGCATCTTTCTGATGGCTGACAATATGTCTAAAGTCTTCTTCACCATCCTATCTACCTTCACCTCCGACCCCATGTGCAAGAATAATATCTGTTTGTACTTCCATGAAATGGGTATCATACTGGGGTTGCAAAGGTGACTCATCATTTGCATGGTTTGACTAGTTTTGATTACAAGTGATATATATTCCATTTTTAACTGCTTGGTGTAGAAAAAAAATACTTTTGGAGTCTTTTGAGAGAAACAGCACTGAATACTTTTGGGAGAAACAGCACTGAAACAAGCTCCACGGCCTACCAAGTCCATGGCAATGATCAAGTATCATTCACACTAATGCTATACTAATCTCATTTTATTCTCTACACATGCTAATCATCAACTTCCTCCATATTTTACCACTCACTCGGGCAGTTTACAATGGACAATCAGCCTACCAATCTACATGTCCTTGTGATGTTCAAGAAAACTAGAGCACCCACAGGAAGCTTATGTAGTCACAGGACAATGTGGCAACTCCACATAGCAACCAAGGTCGGAATTGAACCCAGTTTTCTCGTGTTACAAGGCATAGTAGCTGCACCACCATACCGCTCCACACTGCAACCTGGTTTCAATGCAGGAATGCAAAGAATGAACAAATAAATGGAATGCTTTTTTGGGTCGGGAGGCTGTTACCAGTAAGGTAGTTGCTTGGATCAGTAAAAAATCATCAATTTCCATTTGTAAGTTGTGAAAAATTATTGTGTAAATTATCCGTCTATTTATAAAACAATATTTATGATACAAATCTGATGGGAAAATCACATATGAAGAGAATGCAAAATGATTGCAATAGGATAGCGGCAAGTGGCAGGAAATTGTGAGATGGAGTATAATTTAGAAAAATGGGAGATTATGCACTTTGCAGGAAGAATAAAATAACTTTTTTTGTACAGTTGTACAGGGTAACACTTGTGTGATAGGTTATTAAACTTTGAGGGTTAACATTAACATTAACTTAGAGAAACCAATTTGGAACATAAATATAGTACTCTGTCTTGGTGATTGAACTGCAAGAATAAGATAGCCCTTTTATAATTATACAGGGATTGATGAGACCATAGCCAGGGCACTGTGTGAATATTTGGTCAAAATACCTGATGAAAGATCTGCATACTAAGAGAGAGTGCAGTGTACATTCCCAAGATTGATTCCTGCTCGAGAAGGTTGATTTATGAGGAGAGATGGACCAGTATTGGCCTATACCCAAAGAGTTTTAAATTAAATGAGTTCAGACAATTTCAATGCGGTCTAAAGTGGACGTTAAACAAAACTGCGTTTCATTTACATTAAATTGCCAATTGCATTCAGCAGCAAGTAAGGATAGTGGTGTTAGAGAAAGTATTCTGGGACTGTGCTTCTTGCTGCATCATAGAAAGAGAGGACACGGTATCCTACTTTGCATTAAACATTTAATATGTAAGCCCTCTGCCAATCGTAATTTAAATGAGATAGGTAATCCTACAATGATGCATTCCACCACAATTTAAATGCCAGGTATTGGCCGCAGGCATCCCTCGCCAACTGATTATTTTACTCAAGCACAACCATTATCTCTGTTCCAGATGCCTAGACCAAAATGTAGTCACTATCAGGCAACTGAACCATCCTATCACCAACTGGAGAGCGCTTCGGACCTACCATTGGAGACCTTTGGACTTTCTTTAATTGGGCTTTACTGGACTTTGTCTTGCACCAAACATTAATCCCTTTATCCTGTATCGATACACTGTGGACGGCTTGATTGTAATCATGTAAAGTCTTTACATGACTGGATAGCATGACTGGATAGCATGCAACAAAAACACTTTTTCACTATATCGTGGTACACATTACAATAAACCAAACCAAACTAAACTAAACTAAACTAAATCAGAGAGACAGCAGTAGCAATGGGAAGGAGGAAAGTACAGATAAATTGTTGTGTGCATTTGTCTTATCACTTCGTCTGGCACCTATGACTATCAGAGGGTGAAATAAAACAGGTATGGTTTAGTGAATCTGCATGGAAACAGGCCCATCAGCCCACCTAGTGCATATCAACCATCAATCGTCTGTATTAAAACACTTATGTCATTTTACTTTCACCTCCACTCCCTACACAATAGGGGCAATTAACAGAGGCCAATTTTCCTACAAACCTACATGTCTTTGGGATGTGGGAGGAAATCCACGAAGTTACAGGGAAAATATGCAATCTTCACACAGACAGCACCTGAGGTCAGGATCAAACCCTGGTCTCTGGTGCTATGAGGCAGCAGTTCTTGCAGTTGGTCTGCTGATATGGGGCTGTGGGTGTGTCAGTGGGTCCTGGTCCCCTGACCGGGTCAGCCTATATGTTGCGGCTTTGCCTCTGACAGATCAGTTGTGAGAGTATAGAAAGCAACCCCACTCTCCAGGCCTTTTCTTTTGTGCCAATCCCTGGTCCTTGCTGAAAATTGACTTCTCTTGACTGACCCAGAGGAAAGATATGGAGCAGCTGTTTTCCAAATTCCAAGTAAATCATTTCTCCACCCCAACCCTGCCACACAAATACCCCTTGAACCTGGAGCGCCTGATTGTGCACCAACCTCCTGTTCATGAGGAAGCCTTGTGATCCCTGCAGCCGATGACAATATATCTAGTTTAGGCTCTTCTCAACAAATGTATCTGCTGGCTTTTGAATATTGTTAGAAATTAATAAAATGCAAAATTTAATTCCACTGCAATTTTGTCCACCTTTATATTGTCCAACCTTTATAATGTCTTGAGGTTCATGCTGCAATTTACGCAATGCCTTTGTACAATGGGTATCATAAGCTACCGTAGGCTTCATGTCCCTTCAAACCCATTCTATCTATATTACTAAAGGTCTGAGCTTGACCTCTTCCTGTTGTTCTGTATATTGATTTTAGAAACAACGCTGCCACTTACGGCTGTGATTTTGGGCCATCTTACTCAGAGTCTCCCTCCGATGTGCAGGACAAGAGGATATTTCCCATCGATTAAAAATAAAAGTTATGAGTGATTTTAAAAATTTGAGATTCTCTCTCCTAAATTCCATGCCCCTTCCTGAGGGACTATAAAACCCGGAAGTGTTGAGTTGCTCATTCAGTCTGCAAGATGGGGGAGCAAGAGGGTCATGTCTCTCAGTCTGAGCTGTGAATAACACTGAACTAAACTGTGAGTGGGGTTCTACTGACCTCGAGTGCCCTTAATGTGGTTTGAAAATGAAGATGTGGTTGGTTTGAAAAAGCTCAGCAAATGGTTGGTGGTGGTTGTTTTGAAATAAAGCAGATCAAATGGTTGGTGGTGGTCAGTTTGAAATAAAGCACAGCAAATAGTTGCTGGTGGCTGGTTTGAAATAAAGCACATGATTAAAAGTCTAAACTTGACAACTCCCTGTTTGCATTGTATATTGATTTTAGATAAAATGCTACCACTTATGGCTGTGATGTTTGGTCATCTTACTCAGTCCCCCTCCGCTCATCAGGTGCAGAGGATTCTTCCCATCAATGAAAAATAAAAGTGTTATTAGTGTTAAAAAAAAATTGAGAATCTCTCTCCCGTCACTCACGCCATGAAGACCACGCCCCTTCTGGTGGGAGGGGGAGGGATTAAAAAAATCAGGAAGTGTGGGTGTGGCTCAGTCTACTGAACTGTGAGTGTGGTGTTTTTTTTTATGTGTGGTATTATGGTGGTGTCACCCTGCTTGAAATGGCATGAAACTGCACTTGAATTTGGTGGCCTTGCACCCTGCTTGAAGTGGCATTAAACTGTACTTGAGTTTGGTGGCCTTGCACCGTGCTTGAAGTGGTAGGAAACTACATGGGTTTGGTGCCCTTTCACCCTGCTTGAAGTGGTAGGAAACTGCACTTGAGTTTGGTGGTCTTGCACCCTGCTTGAAGTGGTAGGAACCTGCACTTGAATTTGGTGGCCTTGCACCCTGCTTGAAGTGGTATGAAACTGCACTTGAATTCGGTGGCCTTGCACCCTGCTTGAAGTGGTAGGAAACGGCACTTGAATTTGGTGGCCTGCACCCAGCGTGAACTTGTCAGAAACTGCACGAATTCAGTGGGCTTGCACCCTGCTTGAACTGGTAGGAAACTGCACTTGAATTCAGTGGCCTTGCACCCTGCTTGAAGTGGTAGGCCCTGCTTGAAGTGGTAGGAAACTGCACCTGAATTTGGTGGCCTTGCACCCTGCTTGAAGTCGTATGAAACTGCACTTGAATTTGGCTGCCTTGCACCTTGCTTGAAGTGGTAGGAAACCGCATTTGAATTTGGTGGGCTTGCACTCTGCTTGAAATGGAATTTCAAGAAATAGCCATGAGACAACTGGCAGCCCACCAGCCATGAGTGAGCTGCCAGCACATCAGACTTGAGTGACTGAGCAGCCACCCCAAGACTCCATTTGGCCCACAATGTCCATACTAGTCCTCTGGAAACCAGTCCCTTCAGCCAGAACACCGTTGGGGGACCAGCCCTCCCATGTGAACATGGGACCCAATGGGTCCCACTTAGTCTAGTCATTGAATAAGATCATCCACTTTAAGTCCACATGTCTGCCCATTTGCCATATCCAGACTCTCCGAGTCACCAAATATCTATCACATTCAGAGCTGAATTACTCAATGACTGAAACTCTGAAGAACCAGGGGTGAGTTTCAAGTTAAGAGGCTGGCTATTTAGAGATGAGATATGGAAACATAACTTTCCACTGGATATTGTAAGATTTTGGAATTATTTTGCCTAGCGGGCTGCAGAATCTCATTTGTTAAGTCATTTGTTACTGAAACCTTTTCAACAAAGTCTGCATCCATGAATGAATGATTTTTTTTAATATTCAGATTTCTTAAAACATGTTATTTTCTCTGACACAGTGAGAATTTAAACCTATCGTGTTAGTCCAAAAATGTAAACATGGCATTACTGCACCTGTTTGTAATAGGCATTTCATCATATCAAACACATTAATAATCAAACACATCTCTGGGCCGCTTCTGAAATTGCTATGTCAATGCTTGCCTACACTTTCTTAGTTTCCACACCATCTGTCTAATAAGTAAGTCCTTAATAATTTAATTCTCCTTTATGACAGGATCAGAAAGCGCCATTTTTCAGAACAGCTGTTGTGTGAAGAAATGAGTAATTTGCACATTGATAAGAACAAGCAGAGAGCATTAGTAAAAATGACAGAGATGCATATAGTAAGGCAGCATAACCTTTTCAGTTTTTATTCAGAATGGTGTTCAATCACTTTACTGCATGACAAAATACTGAAATGTAAACGTTTAACAGATGCAGAGATAGCACAGTAAAAATAGTTCCAATGCTCCTGCAGGCTCCAGTTACTTTCCATATGCTCGTGAAAGGTGTCATTCTTGCACGGTACCATATGCGCTCTGGTAGTTGGTTAAAATGTTGTAGAGTGCACTTCAAGAATCCATGTGTTCATTATTTCCTGCATAATAATCAAAGAGAATGACATTCCTACTGACAGGCAAATTTAAGGTATTTGTCCCTGCAATTTTACAAAAAGCACTTTGAACATAGGACATTCAGCAGTACAGCACAAACAGGTCCTTAAGTCCATAATGTCTGTTCCAAACATGATGCTAAGACCATCTCTTAGCTACCTGCACATTATCCATATCCCGCCATTCCCTGTATTTCCATATGTCTATCCAACAATCTCTTAATTTCCACCTTTATATCTGCCTCAGCTACCACTACTGATAGCATGTTCCAGGCACTCATCGCCCTCTGTGTAAAAAAATGTTCCCCATACATGTCCTTTAAACTTTGCCCCTCTCACCTCAAAGCTATTCCTCCACCCGGGGAAAAAGGCTCCGACTTATGTATGCCACTCATAATTTCACATACTTCTATCAGATCAACCCACAACTTCCGGCATTCCAGAGAAAACAATCAAAGTCTGTCTAATCTCTCTCGGTAGCTAATACCCACGAATCCAGGCATCATTCTGGTAACGCTCCTCAGCACCCTTTCTAACATCTCCACATTCTTCCTATAATGGGAGACTGGAACTGCACGCGATACTCCGCTGGGAAGCACTTGGTGGCCCTCCTCGCTCTCCAATTACCCTACTCCCTCTCCAATGGCCCTGCTCGCTCTCCAATTACCCTACTCCCTCTCCAATGGCCCTGCTCACTTTCCAATTACCCTGCTCATTCTCCAATGGCCCTGCTCACTCTCCAATTACCCTGCTCATTCTCCAATGGCCCTCCTCACTCTCTGACCGCCCTTCTAGCTATATGACAACAAGCTAATGTGAATCTGAGTCTGAATGCGCACTGCAGGGTTCTATGTACACAGTTACGTGCTGAAATAGGAACTGTGTGTTTCCCATTAAGATCTGCATGAAAGGTTTGCTACTGCGGCATCAGTGGCTTGCTGATCACTGGAGAGGATCTCTATGAAAGCTGCAAAACAGCTGCGTGAAAGGCTGTTGTTGAGGTGCCCTGCTGTGTTGGGAATATAGCATACTCCTTACGTGATGGTCTGCTCTGATAATCTCCTGTGCCAGGGGTGACCCAGTGTCACTGCGATCCGATCAAGTGGTCAAATAGGAGAGCACGCAGCTCAAATGCGATTTGGACTAAAAGCCAGTAACCAGTTAAGGCAGCACCACTGAGCATCAATTTTTCAGTTCACATTCCTTTAATTGACATCTCATTGCCAATACCTGCTCTTGAAAAAATGTACTTAGATGCCTCAATTTACACAAGCAAATAAAGTAATGAATGCTGAATTACCCGTGATTTTGTGATTTTGTTAAGTGTGCAACTGATACCAGAGCAATGTTAGCTGTGTGAAGATGAATAATACATGGAAGTGATTGAGCCAAGTGCCAGATATATACAAATTCACCTGGAAAGGATCTCTAGTGACCAACATGTGCAAAGTTGTTTGTGTGCATGAAATGGTGCATGTGGGTCAAGTTTTTAGTGTTTCATCTTCAATGTCTAGTTTATTTTAGAGATTCAGCATGGAAGCAGGCACTTCAGCCCAATGAGTCCACATTGGCCCATTAACACTGGTTGTATGTTATTCCACTTTCCCTCTGTATTAGGTGCAATTTATAAAGGCCAATTAACCTGCAGATCCATATGTCTTTGGAATATGGGAGGAAACCGGTGCACCTGGAGAAAACCCACACAGTTACAGGGAGAACGTGAAAACTTCATACATACAGCACCGTGGCCAGGATCGAACCTGGGTCACTGGCACTGTGAGGCAGTGGCTCTACCATCTGTGCCACTGTGCTGCCCTGTTATGGCCAGAATTACCATTGACAGCAGTGCATTTCTTCTTAGTATACAATGGCAAATACATTTGGTTATTTAACACCAACCTAAAGTTAAGATTGGTACACAGGGATGAATATAAGAAGAAAATACATAAAAACATCATAAATATGTAAAACACAAGGGAGGTAAGCAAGTAGGCCTTGAAATTCTAACACTTTTTTTCTCTCAAGGGGCTGTGTGTCTTTGGAACTTTCTTCCTCAAAGGTTGTTGGAAGCAGATTATTTGAATATTTTTAAGGATTCTTAATTAAAAAAGTGAGTAAAAGGTTACCATGGGTCGACTAGAATGTGCAATTATGGTCATGATCAGATCAGCAATGATGCTACCAAATGTGGGAAGAGACTCAAAGGAGCTGAATGATCTACTCCTGCTCCGCACACATATTATCTTCTTATCTAGATAAATGATTAGAGTGTGGAACACCATGTCAAAGATTTTATTTGGAGGGATGGGCATTCTTAGTGCATCTGACCTGCTTGCCGCACATTGGATAGTGTCCACTTGTTTGTATCATACATCTAACACAGTTCTGCAAATTGTATTGACGATTGAATTGTCCATAGATAATGAAAGCCAGTCATGCAGAAACAGGACTTCATATAAGGCTTCCTCTGACACAACTAGAGAGCAGTCCTGAACTTCTATCTACCTCATTGGTGACCCTCAGACTATCTTTGATTGGACTTTACAAGCTTTACTAAAAGTTATTCCCTTATCATGTATCTATACATTGTAAATGGCTCAATGGTAATCATGTATTGTCTTTCCGCTGACTGGTAGCACACAGTAAACGATTTTCACTGTACCTCATGAGAATAAACTAAACTGAACTGAATTGAAACTGAATTGAACTGAATCGAGCTGCTCCCAATCAGTGAAATCCAACATTGGAAACTGCCTTCAGTTAGATGCCATTAACATAAACAAAAAAAGTTTATTTTTATGCACCTCTGTAAGTTCATTCAACCCAAGGAAAGGGTCCTGCCCAGCCCAATCTCGCCCTATAGCTCAGGCCCTCAAGTCCTGACAACATCCTCATAAATCTGAGCATTCCCTCCAGGTTGATGCCATCCTTAGGTGCCATAGAATAGTAAGATTAAATGAGAACTTACCAGTTTGAAGTTTGATCTTTATTTTATGAGGAGTTACGATGAGGGACTACGTGACGAACCCCGTCCAGCCACACGTGCGTCAATCTTGAAAGCAGCGGTGTGAAATCACAGGTAATAGTGACTGAAGTATAATCGTAAGATAACAGAAGACTAGAACTACCAGATGACATTTATGAGGGTTGCGAACGGAGGGCACGTAGTCCCTCATCATAACTCCTCATAAAATAAAGATCAAACTTTGAACTGATAAGTTCTCATTTAATCTTACTATTTTACTTCGGAGTCACGTGAGTGACTACGTGAAGATTTCAAAGCTCTGTGATTTCATGCCGCAGATTCAAATACGGCCTCTCACTGCATTGATTGACTCAACATAATTAAATAATCAATAGCAACCCCTCTATCCCAGGGGGAAACTATATAATTGAACTTAAAACAGAATCAGCAAATAACCCCAGCCTTGCAATTTGGCTTATGATAAAATCTCTGGAACACCAGCTCACTGGACCAGGCGGGAATCCTTGGGGTATGCCGAAAAGACAATCTTACACCCTGTCACCCCTATTCGACTCTGCTTAGGCAGATCATAAACATAAAAAGTGATGGCATCTGCTGATATCTCCATCCTGTCTAGCCGCAGCTTCTGTAATGTCTACACATGTTGGGCTGACACCAACGCCACAAGCATGGCCACCTTCATGGTTAGTTTGGCTAGAGATAGGACTGTGACAGGAGTCCACTGGCGAAGGAGCATAAGAACTTTGCTTATGCTCTGTGCAGAAGGGATGTCTCATCCATCTGCCTCCACACTGGAAGACATATCAGTAGCACCCCAACCTCAAGCACTAATATCAGTCTGTAAGACTATGGAAGGTGGTTCAACCAAAACTTCCCTGGAAACACTTGAGACATTTGTAATCCACCATTGTATTTCTGAAATGGCTTCAGCTGGCAATCCCATGGCCCTGTCAAAATGACCTGCATGTGCCTGTTCTTTTGCTCGTTGTAAGTGTTGATAATGCAGAGGTCCAAACTGCACAGCTGGAAAAGCAGCCACCAACTTACCAATTCAACTGGTCACCTGTCTAATTAAAGGTCATTGTTCACCAAGGAGATTGAATCAACCTTCAATTAACTGCTGCCTTTTGTCACTGGGCAGAGTCACTAACATGGTAAAGCCCAAGTAATCAATAATTTTGATTTATCTGGATGAATGACGAACCCCAATTGCTCAAAATACCCCCTATCATCACAATGAACAGACACTGAGTAATATGCATCTTTAAGATCTATGCTTGCCATATAACACCCTTTGGAAACCGACTGTTTATCGGTAGAAAAGTTTCCATTTTGAAATTTCAATACAGCATAAAAGGGTTCAGGCTTGTCAGGTCCAAAATGATTCTACACCCCCCATCCTTTTTAGACCTAGGAAAGATACTTGACACAACTGATGTGTTTGACAAACTGACTTCTCAATAATCCCTTTTTTACATAATATCTCAAGTTCTGTCTGTATCTGCATATTCTCTTCTTGTGAAAACACGAGTGTTCAACGTGGAACATGCTGAGTTGGTGTACACACAGCAGGATAGAATTCAATTTTAACCCCCTCTACACTGCCAAGCACAAACAAATATGATGTTATCTCCTGCCATTGTTTGAGGAACAGGTGTAAAGTGCTCCCAACTTGAACATCTTTCCCACTTAATTTGTTTTCCTCAGGAGCAAAATATCTTACCTGCACATTTCCTGACTGCGCTTGTTGCCCCCGGCCCTTCACGTGGGCTTTGTTCAGCCACAGACTCGGCATCAGTATACCCCTGAGTCAGCAAACCCTCCTCCTCCATGAGTGGGTAATCATGCAGCCCTATTCCAGGTGCTGCTGGCACCGGCTCTCCAACAGCCTGGTGTGGACACCACTCCTCCTCCGGGAGTGTGTCCTTAATGAGCATCCTCTGCATTAGGAGCTCGATCAGGGAGAGCCATGAGCAAACACACTCCCCTTGTGGAGGTGAAACCTCCAGGCCCGACTCTGGGTCAATGGGCCTAGCAGACTTTGCTGTGGCCTTATGTCCTATCGGCATGGCAACGCTGCTCATAGGCAACGTATCTGCAGTCACAAGCCCCCCTGCTGGCGACGGATTCGGTGAGCTAGGCGGGCACCCTCTAACCGCACTCCCGCGGTCCTCCAAACTTTTGACAACGGGTCGCCTCACCTTCACCTTTGCTGCTTTCTGCATCTTGAAAAAGTTGTAAGTCCTGAAAATCACCCGCAAATGCAGAAAGCGACCTCCAGGCTCAGTTTTTACCTTAAGGTGTTTTAAACTTACCACTGGAGGAGCTCTGCTGCTCCAACCGGTCGTCTGCACCAATGCGTGATGAAGCACGTGTGGCTGGACGGGGTTCTTCACGTAGTTACTCACATGACTCCGAAGTAAAATGTCTATGTTGTTGTGCTTTTTTGCAAATTCTTAATTTCAAATGCTTTTATTGCTTTAAATTGCTTTTCAATATTTTTAATTTCATTTTGTTTGACTCCTCCTGATTTAGTGTTCAGAAGGTCACACAATTTAGAGGGAGCTGGAACTGGAATAGGCACACAATGCAGTTTCCTGATCTGTATCAAAGTACCAGAGAGTTCAACTTACAACTTGTTTCTGCATGTTTGTTTCCTTTTGGGAGAATGGGCCTTCATTTTATAGTCACACTATCAGCTGAAGTCATCGAACTGGAAGCTGCAATACAAAGCTGTAATCAAACTCTCTGTAGTACAATGCATTATTACAACATTATACTCTATCACTGAATCAACTATCACATTTTTATTTGGCAGGGTATCATTAAAGTGTTGGCATGATGGAGGTTAAGTATGTGTATCTAGAGATGGTATACATTACTAACATTAAGGTAGAGGGAAACTTGTTTGTAGAACATTTGAATTGCAATGTTCATTGAAAAGTATTATATCTGTATTGCATATTAATAAAAAATAAGAACACAAGAATTAGGAGCAAGATTAGGCCATCTGACCCTTCAACCATGCCTCATCTTATACCTCATAGCCATTTTACTGCATTATCCAATGTTACTTGACTCCCTGAAATCTATTAAACATCTGCATGGAGCAAATGACTAGATTCTCTTCTCTCTGAAGACTTTTTTTCCCTTTTCTAAGTCCTCAATGGTTTATCCCTTATAATGCCCTTAGATTCTGGTCTCCATGGCCTGGAGAAATGCTTTCCCTGCATCCAGCCTATTGAGCACTTAAAGAATCTTGTAAGTTTCAATGAGATTTCCTCTCATTCTTTTAACCTCGAAAGAATAATGCCAAGTCAATTTCTTCTCATAAGATGTACCAGTCAACTCTGGAAAGACTCTTGTGAATCATCACGGCACTTCCTCAATGGGAAGTATATCATCTTTTAGGCAACGGGAACAAATCTGTACACAATATTGCATTATCACTATTGCAATTATACATAATTGCAGTCAGATATCTTTTCCCCTCGATGTACATAAAATGCTGGAGTAACTCAGCGGGTCAGGCAGCATCTCTGGAGAAAGAAAATAGGTGACGTTTTGCATCAAGACCCCTCTTATAAAATCATATCTTTGTCTTTCTTCGATGAGAAATGTAGAAGGACACCAGTAATGTCCCTAACATGGTACATGCAGACCTACCTCATCGGGAAGCCTCAGACTACCTTTGATCGGATTTTACTGGCTTTACCTTTACTAAACATTATTCCCTTATCATGTAGCTGTACACTGTGAATGGCTTGATTGTAATCATGTATTGTCTCTCGGCTGGCTGTTTAGCACGCAACAAAAGCTTTTCACTGTACCTACTGCACAGGAAATACACGTGACAATAAACTAAACTAAACTAAACTAAACAAATGTTGATAAGGCAGTGGCTTTTGTATTGAAATGGTCCATATTGGACAACATTTGAGTCTTCCTGTAACCTCTTGGACAGTGATTATATCCAACCTGAGAACACATGATGAAGATATATGTTCAAACTAGTTAGTTATCAGCAGGAGAGATCACAGGAAATACTAATTAGCTGGATAGCGCTAAGGTTTGATGAATGACCACTTCATGATTTTTTTAAGCAAAAGCCAGTTTTGTAATATGCTAATCAGATAGATAGTTACAGATTTGCACAGAACAGAACCAGACCCTTTGGCCCACCACGTTCATGCCCACCTTTTTGACCCTCGACACTAATCCCATTTGTCCTTATTAGGTGTAGTCCGTTTATGGTGTAAATGGACCTATTTGCTTCCACTGAGTGAACTGGCCAAATCACAGTGAAACGAAAAGAGATAAAGCTTTGTCCCAATTGAATTTTCTAATTAAAACCCTCCAGTGGACTTCTCAATGTTATTTTTTGAACCATATTAAATTTAATGAAAATTGTAATTAATTTTAATGAGGACTAATATCAGCACAAAGGATACATTAGCACTGCCCATCAATGACTTCAATCTCCCACTCTTTCTTACTTTTCCCTCAAGTGATAAATGGCCACTACCTTCCAATTATTAGAAAAATGATGGCGTTGCATTAAATGTGCTAAGACTTAATATTTTTTTGAAGAAAATTCTTTGGAAAACTTTATCTTTTGCAGTCAGAATAATCAAAAGAATTGTGAATGATTGTGCCAGCTGCTAGAGGCCCAATGATAGACTTTGTCATGATTTATGATGTAACATCGGAGCATTTCATATTTTGGGGGAACGTACCATGTGCTCTATTTGGAGAGAAATTCGAATTGATTTAATGTTGAACTTGCTACAGTTATAAGAGTTAATGATTATATTAAAATGGTGCGAATTGAAAAATTGAGTGAATTTATTTGGAAATCTAACTCTAATACATTTATGAAAAGATTTTACCTGTCGCCTTTCAGTTTGTTTTAAATTTATTGGCCATGAACAGCCCTGGAATTGACATTGTTTTTGAATGCTTTGAAACTCAAAAGTGTAGAAAGCAAAGAAAAAGAAACACAAATCAAAAATCATTGAAGAGAAATGCTTTTAGTCATCAGTGCTGTGACTTGAGGAAAAACAATCTGGAACAGAGTAAAATCTGAACCCTTTTGGGCCTGGAGGGAACTTTCACATTTCATTTAACTGATGAAATAACATAATTTGGTAAAGAACTAAAATGCAATTGTGCTGTCTCTGTGCACGCTTCAGTTTCACCTCTCTAACAGCAATATTTGTTTGATTAATGGTGTACATGATTAACAAGGACATGGCATAAGATGGCAGACGATAGGGTGTATGCACATCCTGTAATGGTCTCAGTTATTTAAACAGGCGATCTCATAGAATGGAATTACCTACCTTCCTTCCTTCCTCCGTGCTGCTCTGTGTTCACCACGAGCAGCTTTTCACAGGAATGAACCAAGGAACAGCAGTAGATTATGATTTTATGCCTCACTCTTTACCCTTAACCATCTCATCCAAAAACACTCGAAACGCTTTCAAATTTATCCTCAGTCCCTTGCTGAAAGAATTTTCGTATCATTCAAATTCCCACAAAGAGACTGTTCTGACTTTACTGATGGCAATAACATTGATCATATTGAATTGTAAAATGACTGTAAGTAATGGACGTATTTTTTATTAAAGAGAGGCCCCTTAAATAAATGTTGCCAATTAAACATTACAATACTCTTGATTTTTATTTTCCTCCAGGTTTTTTCCACTGCTGAGGCTGTAACTATGACATTTGCTTTATATTATTGTTCATCGCAGTTCCGTAATAAACTCTGGCATAAAATTACTTATCCAGTAGAGTGTTTATGGCTCCCCTCTCTGCCACTGACATGTCCACAAGCCCTTAACAGTTGTCTAACTTAATCAGACATTCACTTTAAACACTTCCTTGTCAATAACAAATGGACATCAGGGAGAAATTTGTGTCACTCATGGTGATTCTCTTTAAGGATTGTTTTTTTTAATGGATGTTTTAGGGGCAAAAAAATATTGTTTGTGATAATAGTGGCCGAATGATCAGTGTACAACTGTCCCAGTTAAATAACTGTGTTATGTGCTTATCTATAGAAATGTCAATACCACCAAACTATTCAATAGTTAAACACATGACATAGCTATTTAACTAAGGCATTCAGTCACCACTGTTAATCAGTTTGAGCTTCATAAGGCTGAGGCAATAGAAATTAACAAAAGAGAAAGATCATTAATGGGCTGATTTCATTGCTGCTTGTAAAACAAAACTGGTGGAAAACTCACATACACACATATTAAAATCTAATTTGGCCATTAAGACACTTGTCCAATTTTAACTGAAGCCACGCCTTTTCTGTTCAGCCAGAACATAAGCATTTCCAAATCCTGCAAACTTGCTTTCATTCTCTCCCCTTTCCCTACTAATCCACAATTAGAGCTTCCTTTCCCCTTTACATTTCAGCAACTAGTCCACACATTCATGGATTATCCTTCATTACCTGACACATCAACCACAGGAGATGCCACACCTGGTCTTTTACCTTTGCCCTTTTCTGTTGCCTACGGTCCCAAACACTACTATCAGATGAGGCAGGAGTTCGCTGACATGTCCTCCAGTATACCATATTGCACTTAGTGCTCCCAATGTGGTCTCCTTTACCTTCGGGAAAACAAAACACAAATTGAGTGATCATATCACGGTAAACCTCCATTCAGTTGGATAGGAAAACTGTGAGATACCAATTGGTATGGAAGGACCGTTCAGAAGCCTGAATAAAAAGGGTTGTATTTCTGAATTGATTAAAATAATTCAATTTTAATCAGTGCCAGCAGGGATACAGAATTTACCTGGGTAAGAGCTTAATCTTCACGGTATTACCGGTATTAGCCTTACCATGAGGGACTTTATCAAATGCCTTACTAAAATCAATGTAGACACCATCCTCTGCCCTATCCTCATCAATCACCTCCATCACCTCCTCAAAAAACTCAACCAAGTTATAAATATATGTTTTGCCTTGTTCAAAGTCAGCTGACTGCAGCTAACAATCCCATTCTCATCCAAATGGGAATACATCATATCCCAAAGAATCCTTTCCAACAGCTTCCCTACTGCTGATGTGAGATTCACCCACCTTTAATGTCCTCAATTAAACTTTACTTCCCTTCTTAAAAAAGGAACAATATCAGACTAGTCTTTCAGAACCTCGCTATGGAAGATAGTAAGGTCCCTACATTCTCCTCTCTTGCCTCCCTCAATAAATTGTGATGGGTCACAGGGATTTATCCACCTTAATGCCCTTCAAGAGCCCCAACACCACCTTCTTGATCTCAAACTACCCTTGCATATTAGTAGGAAAGAACTGCAGATAGAAACATAGAAACATAGAAAATAGGTGCAGGAGTAGGCCATTCGGCCCTTCGAGCCTGCACCGCCATTCAATGTGATCATGGCTGATCATCCAACTCAGTATCCCGTACCTGCCTTCTCTCCATACCCCCTGATCCCTTTAACCACAAGTGCCACATCTAACGCCCTCTTAAATATAGCCAATGAACTGGCCTCAACTACCTTCTGTGGCAGACAATTCCAGAGACTCACGACTCTCTGTGTAAAGAATGTTTTCCTCATTTCGGTCCTAAAGGAATTCCCCCTTATCCTTAGACTGTGACTCCTTGTTCTGGACTCCCCCAAAATCGGGAACAATCTTCCAGCATCTAGCTTGTCCAACCCCTTAAGAATTTTGTAAGTTTCTATAAGATCCCCCCTCAATCTTCTAAATTCCAGCGAGTACAAGCCGAGTCTATCCAATCTTTCCTCATATGAAAGTCCTGACATCCCAGGAATCAGTCTGGTGAATCTTCTCTGTACCCCCTCTATGGCAAGGATGTCTTTCCTCAGATTTGGAGACCAAAACTGTACGCAGTACTCCAGGTGTGGCCTCAACAAAACCCTGTACAACTGCAGTAGAACCTCCCTGCTCCTATACTCAAATCCTTTTGCTATGAATGCTAACATACCATTTGCTTTCTTCACTGCCTGCTGCACCTGCATGCCTACTTTCAATGACTGGTGTACCATGACACCCAGGTCTTGTTGCATCTCCCCCTTTCCTAATCTGCCACCATTCAGATAATAGTCTACCCTCATGTTTTTGCCACCAAAGTGGATAACCTCACATTTATCCACATTATACTGCATCTGCCATGCATCTGCCCATTCACTCAGCCTATCCAAATCACCCTGCAGCCTCCAAGCATCCTCCTCACACCTAACTATACTCCCCAGCTTGGTATCATCTGCAAATTTGGAGATGTTGCATTGAATTCCCTCGTCCAAATCATTAATATATATTGTAAATAGCTGGGGTCCCAGCACTGAGCCTTGCGGCACCCCACTCGTCACTGCCTGCCATTCTGAAAAGGACCCGTTTACTCCTACCCTTTGCCTCCTGTCTGCTAGCCAGTTCTCTATCCACATCAATACTGAACCCCCAATACCGTGTGCTTTAAGTTTGTATGCTAATCTCTTATGCGGGACCTTGTCGAAAGCCTTCTGAAAGTCTAGATATAACACATCCACTGGTTCTCCCTTATCCACTCTACTAGTTACATCCTCGAAAAATTCTATCAGATTTGTCAGACATGATTTACCTTTCGTAAATCCATGCTGACTTTGTCCAATGATTTCACCACTTTCCAAATGCGCTGCTATCCCATCTTTAATAACTGACTCTAGCAGTTTCCCCACTACCGATGTTAGACTAACTGGTCTGTAATTCCCCGCTTTCTCTCTCCCTCCTTTTTTAAAAAGTGGGGTTACATTAGCTACCCTCCAATCCTCAGGAACTACTCCAGAATCTAAGGAATTTTGAAAAGTTATCACTAATGCATCCACTATTTCTGTGGCTACCTCCTTGAGTACTCTGGGATGCAGACTATCTGGCCCTGGGGATTTATCGGCCTTCAATCCGTTCAATTTACCCAACATCACCTCCCGGCTAACCTGGATTTCACTCAGTTCCTCCATCTTATTTGACCCCCGTTCCACTGCTATTTCCGGCAGATTATTTATGTCTTCCTTAGTGAAGACAGAACCAAAGTAGTTATTCAATTGGTCTGCCATGTCCTTGTTCCCCGTGATCAATTCACCTGTTTCTGACTGCAAGGGACCAACATTTGTTTTAACTAGTCTCTTTCTCTTCACATATCTATAAAAACTTTTGCAGTCAGTTTTTATGTTCCCTGCCAGTTTCCTTTCATAATCTATTTTCCCTTTCCTAATTAAGCCCTTTGTCCTCCTCTGCTGCATTCTGAATTTCTCCCAGTCCTCCGGTAGGCTGCTTTTTCTGGCTAATTTGTATGCCTTATCTTTTGTTTATATACTATCCCTGATTTACCTTGTTATCCATGGATGCACCACCTTCCCCGATTTATTCTTTTGCCAAACTGGTATGAACAACTTTTGTACTTCATCCATGCTGGTTTAAATGGAAGATAGACAAAAAATGCTGGAGTAATTCAGCGGGGCAGGCAGTATCGCTGGAGAGAAAGAACGGGTGACATTTCGGGTCGAGACCCTTCTTAACTCTGAAGAAGGTTCTCTACCCAAATCGTCACCCATTCCTTCTATCCAGGAATGCTGCCTTCAGTAACCCGCTGAGTTACTTCAGCATTTTATGTCTACTTGCATATTAGTGTTCTCCACACTGATGATGCCGTCATCCATGTCCTTCTCCTTGTGATTATAGATAGAAAGTACTTGTGTAGTACCACGCCTGCACCATCTTACTCCAAACCAAAGTTCCCTCCATTATCCTCGAGTCATGCTACGATCTCCGTGATTATCCTCTTGTTTTTAATGTATAGTAGTAAGCCTTCAGATTTTCTTTAAATCGATTACCCAATAACATTTCTTTTGGCCGTTCCAATAGCCTGCTTGAGTTCTTACCTGCTAGCTTTATATTCCTTAAAGACCCTGTCTGATTTAATCCTACAAACATTTCCTTTATCTTTTTGACCATATTTATAACCTTGTTTGTCACCCAAGGTTCCCTTACCTTGCCGTCTGTTTCGCTCCTTTCTGCTGGGACATACTGGTCCTGAACTCCGATCAGATGGTCTTAAAACAACTTGCACATGTGAAGAAGGGTTTCAAGCTAAAACGTCACCTTTTCCTTTTCTCCAGAGATGCTGTCTGACCGCCATGTCTGATGTGGACTTGCCATATCAGCTTCACTCAATCTATTAAGGTCATAAGGTCACATCATAGGGAATAGGAGTAGAATAAGGCCATTCAGCCCATCCAATCTACTCCGCCATTCAATCATGGCTGATCTAACTCTCCCTCCTAAACCCATTCTCCTGCCTTCTCACCATAACCTCTGACACCTTTACTAAACTCCCTAGCTCCTACCTAATAAAGTATGGAAGTGGTTTTGGATTTGACTTGTTTAAGGTATTAGAATATATGAGAAAGCAGCAGGTAAAGGCAAGGAGAGGGATAGCTACACAGGAATGTAAGAAGTTGCAGCAAGGTCAGGCCATTCAGCCTCCTAAGTTTACTTCATCATTCACTAAGGTCATAACTGATCTAATCTTTGAACCTAACCTAGTTTGAGTTTGAGAGCTACAATGTGGAAACAGGCCTTTCTGCCCACCGAGTCCATGCCAACTATCGATCACCCTTACACGAGTTCTACGTTATCCCACTTTCATATCCTACACATGCGAGGGAATTTACAGAAGCTAATTAATCTGCAAATCTGCACGTCTTCGGGATGTGGGAGGAAACCGGAGAAACCTGAGAAAACCCACGTGGTCACAGGAAGAACATACAAACTCCGCAGAGTTGGCACTTGTAATCAGGATTGGGCGCAGGTCTCTGGCGCTGTCAGCAACAGCTCCGCTGCTAAGCCACTTCATTTTTGTGGCTGGCTCAGGTTACCATTGAATCCCCATTGTTCAGAAATCCATCTCACTCAGCCTTGAATAGATTTAATTGTTCACCGTGGACTATTTCCTTGGGTAGGGAATTCCAAACATTCCCAAATATCTGAGAGAAGAAATTCCTATTCATCCCTGTTGTGATGTTGTCTACAAGCTGAGAGCATGCCCTGTCTTAGCTTACAGCCTCTCAGGCCCCCTCTGAATTTTTTTCTGCTCACTGCTCAAAGCTGCATAGGCTCATTCTGCTCGATATTTCCATAAAAGCAACCTTTGAATTCCTGGCATCAGTTTCATGAGCTTCGTTGCAATGCTTTTAAAACAAGCATACCCTCCTCGAAACGTGGAGATCCAAACACAATACAATTTGTGGCCTCAACAAAACCTACATGGCTGCTGCAGTATATTGGCACACATTACACAACCTCCTTACATTTGCCTCTGCAATGATTTTATGTGAGGAAACAAAAAAAGCAGCTGCAGGAAATATTGAATAGAGACAGAAAATGCTGAAACTATTCAGCAGGTCAGACTGTGGAGACACATTTACTTTGGTTCGTTTCCCATAATTATAGCTTGACTTGGAAAGAATTTCCAGCATTTTCTGTTATTATGAATTTTTTATGCACCTATTTGACAACTTATTTGGTTAAAGATCACTAATTACCTCTGAACATCAACATTATATAGTCTCAATCCATTTGAATATAGTTTGCTTTTCGACTCTTCTGAAGTGTGCAAATTTATATTTTCCCAGATTATACTCCATCTGTCATATTTTTGCTCATTCTCAATTTATCAATATCTTTCTGTAGGTCCTTAGCTCCTCACTTATTTTTTCCTGTTCTCCTTGTTTTATTCAAAGACTAGAATATATTACACTTAGTCCTACATCAAAGTCATTGATACAGATCTTAAGTAACTGAACACCCATATGTGCCCACGACACTGATCTATGGAGTATCCCATTAATTAGAGTTTGTCAAATTGAAAATTACCTGTTTATCTCTATTTTCCATCTGTTAACTTGATCCATGCTAATATATAATCATCAATTTCACTTGTGCCCTTATCTTTAATTTAGCGCCTTGTTGAATGCCTCCTGTAAATCAAATTGCACTGCATCTACTAGTTCCCCTTTATCTATGCTGCAAATTACCTTTAAAGAATCCTAATAAACATCGAGTCATGCAGCACGGAAACAGGCTCTTCAGCTCAACCTAGCCATGCTGACCAAGATACCCCATTTAAGCTAGTCCTATTTGCCCATATTCCTCCAAACCTTTGTTATTAATTTACTGGCCCAAATGCCTTTGAATGTTCTTATTGTATTGGTCTCAACCACTTCCACTGGCAGTTTGTTCCATTTCCCCGCCACCAATTGTATGAAAAAGTTGCCTCCCTCCGGTTCTTGATTCTCGATTCCCCTACATGGGTAAAAGTTTCTGTGCATTCACCCTATCTATTCCACTCATGATTTTATACATTCCAATGATCATCCTCTGCTTCCTGCACTCCAAGGAATACAGTCCTAGCCTGGCCAACCTCTCCTTATAGCTCAGGCCCACGATTCCTGGTAAATCTTCTCTGCATTCTTTTCAATTTAATGTATCTTTTCTATAGCAGGGTGACCAAAACGAAACACAATACTCCAAGTAGAACCTCACCAATATCTTATACAACTGTAACTTAACATCCCGACTTCTATACTCAATTCTATGTCCTGTGAAGGCCAGCATGCCAAAAGCTTTCTTTATCCGTAATGCCACTTTCAGGATACCCAGACCCCTGCGTTCTACCACACTCCCCAGGGCCCTACAGTTCATTGTGAAGTCCTGTCCTGGTTTGAGTAACCAAAACATAACAGTTCATACATTTGAATTAATTTGCTATTCCTCAGGCCACTTTCCCAGCTGATCAGGATCCCACTGTAATTCTTGATAACCATTTTCACTGTCTACGATACTACCTATTTTGGTGTCACCTGTAAACTAAATTATCACGCCCTGTTTAAGAAAGAACTGCAGATGATAATAATCACACCCTGTACATTCTTATGCAAATTGTTAATGTAGGTGACAAACAGCAAAGGGCCCGGCACCAATCCCTGCTATGCACCACTCGTCAGAGGCTTCAAGTTCGAAAACAACTTTCTACCACCACCCTTTGTTTCCTACCATGAAACCAGTTTTATATCTAGTTAGCTAACTCTGCCTGGATCCCTTGCGATCTAACCTTCCAGAACAGCCTATCATGTGGAATCTTATGAAAGTCCTTGCCAAAGGAGGTGTAGACTATGTCTACAACCTTGCAGTCATCAACATTCTTAGTTACGTCTTCAATAAACTCAAATTCGTAAGACACATCCATACTCAACCTCTGTCTATCCAAGATCTATCAATCTTATCCCTCAGAAACCTCTCCAGTAATTTGCCAGCCACAGATATTATAGGCTGACTGGTCGATAGTTCCCAGGTTTTTGTTTGCAGCCCTTCTTAAATTGAGGCATAATATTAGTCACCCTCCCTAGCACCTCACCTAAGTCTATTGTTAATTCATATTTCTCTGCCAGACATATAAGGACATTCAACTCCTCCTCAACTGTAATACAAGCTATCCTTGAGACATTGCTATTAAGTCTTTCCAGTTCCCTAGTCTTTCATTGAGGACATTGTCCATCTCCTGTGAGTCTACACATCGATAACCACTTTTGTTTCTGAGGGGCCCTAAACTCTCTGAAGTTAGCATTTTTTCCCTTTAAATATGTAAAAATAAGTTTGCAATCTCATTAATCTAATCTTGCAGATCTATCTCATAACTTCATTTTGCCCTGATGATTTCCTTCTTAAGTATTGTCCTCAATCCCTTATACTCCTCCAGCGATAGACTTGATTCCAAATGCCTATACCTGACCCAAGCTTCCTTCTTTCTCCTGTGCAGATCCTCAATTTCTCTTGTCATCCAAGCTTCCTCACTCCCACCTGCCTTGCCCTTCATTCTTACAGGAACAGACATATATTGACTTCCCACTATCACACTTTTAAAAGCATCCCACTTTCCAGGTCTTCTTTTTCCTGCAAACAACCTTATCCAATCAACTTTAGCAAGTTCCTGTCTATTGCCTTTAAAGTTGGTCTCCCCCCAGCTCAGAAATGTAACTCATGGGCCCGCATTGTCTTTATCCATGACTATTTTAGAGCTAATAGAAGAGTGGTCCCTGGTCCCAAATGGTGCTTCTACTTCAGTCTACTTCAGTGACTTCAGTCACTTCCCCAGCCCAATTTGCTAAGAGTAGTTCAAGCTTTACCGAATCTCTTCTACTTATTGCCTGAGGAAATCCTCCAGACCATGCTTGACAAATTCCATCCCATATAAGCCCTTGGCATTGTAGCAATCCTGGAATATGTTGGGCAAGTTAACATCCTCTACTAGGCCAACCATATTAGTCTTACAATTAGTCAGCAATCTCCCAGCATATTTATTCCTCTAATTCCCGTTAACCATTTGGGGCCTCTGGTACAATCCCATCAAGATGATCATCCCCTTTTTATTTCTCAGCTCCACCCATAGAGCCTCATTGGACAATCCTTCAGTAATGTCACCACAGACTACTGCTGTGATGTTCTCCTTAATCAATAGAATGACTCCTCCTTTTCTTTTACCCCCATCTTGTTGCATCTGTACCCTGAAGCTTAAAGCTGCCAGTCCTGTCTCTTCTTTAGCTATATTTTGGAATGGTTCTCATGTCCCTGTTGCATGTACCTACCTATCCATGCCCTGGGTTAATCTGTGTTGCCAGTCTAGTATCTAGCATTGAAATAAATGCAATTTAATCCAACTGTCTTTCCATCCCCCTAGCTATGCTCTTGCCTATCCTGTTATACGGTAAATTAAATATGTTATGGTTCTTTTCCATAAAAGCATGTTGACATTTAATAGATAAGATTAAGAATAAGGTTAGGATTAAGGGGTAGGCCATTTAGGTCTGAGATGAGGAAAAACGTTTTCACCCAGAGAGTTGTGAATCTGTGGAATTCTCTGCCACAGAAGGCGGTGGAGGCCAATTCACTGGATGTTTTCAAGAGAGAGTTAGATATAGCTGTTAGGGCTAATAAAATCAAAGGATATGGGGAGAAAGCAGGAACGGGGGAACTGATTTTGGATGATCAGTCAAGATCATAGTGGCTCGAAGGGCCGAATATTCTACACCTATTTTCTGTTTCCATGTTTCTATAATTGAATTCCATTAACTCTGTTCAACTGATGTCAGGTTGTTCTTTTGTTTCCTTTATGGGCCTGTCCCACAGGTGATTTTTCAGCGGTCTGTCGGCGACTGTCAAGTTGCTGGCAGTCGCCTGAAAAACTTGGAACTGGAACGACGACTGTCAGAGTGGAACACACACACACACACACACAAACACATCGCAAAGGTGGGCGCCAGGGCAAGCGGGGGAGCGCTGTCTGAAATTTACACAGTGCAAAGCCAAGGTGATACAGACACACACAGCGATGAACAGGAAGGTTGGCGCTGTAATTAAGATGGCTAGCGCAGTGTACAGTAAGTCCTTTAAAAGGGGGGGGGGGGGGGGGAAGGAGTGAGACAACTTTTAAGAAGCCAGACAACTTTTAATAAGCCAGAGATACACAGCTGTGAAGTTAGACAGACATTTAACATTACCAATCGGTTATCCTTGGTTCTGAAAACTCCTGCATACATTTTATTTCCCCCAATGAGCCAATGAAAATGACTGGTCAGCAAAGACAATTAAATAAAACTACCTACGACTACCTCGACTACCTACAACTACATGGCGATCCCACTACAACTGCACCTACGACTACAGGATTATCAATTATCTCCATGTTGAAAAATTAGCGGCGACCATACTGAGGCCGCGACTAGTTCCCAGAATGCGGAAACTCCTTGCGACATGAAGAAGACTCACTAGCGAACATGTGGCGACCATGTGGCGAGTGCAGATTCTCCTGCACTCGCCCAAAAAGTCGCCTAAGTGGGACAGGCATATTGTTCCTTCTTTTTATTCAAAGAAGATGTTATGTTTGCCACTTTCTAATCTACCGTCAATTCTTCATGGACTATGAATGGTTGATGACAGGGCAGCAGCAGATTTCAAGGGTGTGACTGTAAGCCGACAAGGGAAATGGTTAAATATTCTGGAATCAATGGAATAGTTAGTAATAGACACAAAATGCTGGAGTAACTCAGCGGGACAGGCAGAATCTCTGGAGAGAAGGAATGGGAGACGTTTCGGATCAAGACCCTTCTTCAGACATAGGAAATTCTCCTGAAAATACTTGACAATTTCCATCCCATCTCAGTTCAATCTGAAGTCGGGTCTTGACCCAAAACGACACCCATCCATCAGTCTGAAGGGTCCAGAGATACTGCCGATCTCGCTGTATTATTCCAGCATTTTGTGTAAATCTTCAATCTAAACCAGCATCTGCAGTTCTTACCCACACATTAGGTGAGTAATGCTGAGTTAAAGTAAGGAAATGCTGAATTACCCAGTTATAAGAGAACAGATGGGAGTCTTATCTAAATTATTCATATTATTAGTTCTATCTACATTGCAGCTAAGTTCTGGAGAAAATGTTGCTTGGGTTGATATTTTGGCCCACTGATTTCATTTATTTTGGCACTGGTCCACCATTTGTGATATACTGTAGATACCCTGCTCCCTAACATTGATTCATACAGTCATTATCATTGTGTGGTGCAAACTTGTGGTCATGTTTGAACAACGTGATGATCAGTTGCTGACAGTTTTGTTAGTCTCCAGTCCTTGGCTATATAAGGAAATACTTGTCTGTTGCTGACCTGTTCCTGACAGTCCAGAGGATCTGACTGCCGTTTGATTTACCACTTTATTAGCAAACTGCTTATTGACAGTATATTTTACTCTAGGAACTCAACGGCCATGACTTAACAAGGCACAATAATAGTAGGATTAAACAAGAACTTACCAGTTTGAAGTTTGATCTTTATTTTATGAGAAGTTATGATGAGGGATTTCGTGAACACCCCGCCAGGCACGCATGCACGACATTCTTCAAAGCAGCAGTGTGGAATCACAGATAACAACAATGACTGAAGATAGTAAGATTTAAGAGAACTAACATACCAGTTGAAATTATGATAGAGGGTTGCGAGCGGAGGGCACAAAATCCCTCATCGGGACGTTCAGGGTAACACAATTTCCAGGATCCTTGTACTACTCCATGGTTTCTGAAAGTACCTGGTCTTGGAGCTGGTGTGTCATCAGGAAATTGATACTTACTGCCAGTTTAGGGTGCAGCGGTTCCCCCGAAGATACAGGCTTCGGAAATTTCGACACTACCTCCAGCATTTCTTCTTCTGGATCTAGAGCAGTGGGCTCTTCTGCTGCCGCTTCTTCGTCAAAATCAGCCATCTGTTGACTCCAAGCACTGCCGACAGGTGAAGGTGAGATTGAAGGTGGCTGCATGATCCGACTCCCAGCCGGTGAGACTCCCGCTCTTGCCGATCCAGGTCCCGCTGATATAGTTGCTCCACCATTAGCTCCATCCTACCCATGCGACCGCTGCCGCTACACGTGGACAACAGGCCGACTTCCCCAAGCTCTCCTGAGACACTGGGGCTTCTACCAGTGGGTTGAACCTCATCGCAGTGCGCTGATAGGTAGTTGTCAGCAGCCGCTCCTGCGGGGCTGTACGACTCCCGCACGGACATACCGCTAGTCCGCCGTCGTTTGGACATAAGCGGTCCCTCTGCAGAGGGAATGAGTCGGTACCGGTTCCTATAGCTGGCTCCGCTGTCCATCCAGGCTTGCCGTCACTCTTGACCACACGGGTCCGTGACGGCGCATAGTCGGCTGTACCCGTCGCAATGGGGGTGCCTGACCGAAAACTGTTGCCACCGGTCTGCGCTCCGGCAGCCTGTTCCGGTGGTATGCCAGTACCTCCTGCTCCTGCAGGGCTCCCTAACTTCCCAGCAGATCCATCACCGGCCCACAATCTAGCAGGTTACCCCCGGCGGCATGTCGATGCCTTCCACTGCAGCGGGGCATGACCTGGGCGCAGCTCCCCCCCTGCTCTGGTGACCTGCATAGTACAGGAGACAGAACGAGCCGCCGAGCGGGTCACACGTTTACGCACCTTTAGGTATGCTATGCTTAGGTGACAGTGGTAGGGAGTCAGGGTCTTGCCTACCCTGCTCCCGCGCGGTGCTCTATCACTTTGCGGCCCCATGGTCAGCTGTGGTGGAGAGACGGGTCCTGGCTGCGCAGGGCTCCCCGATTTCCGCGTTCTTATCCCGGTCCGCAGAGCGGGTACTGCCGGTGTTATGGGCAGCTCCAGGAATGGTGGCCGCTGACTCCCATCCAAAGTCGCATGGCCCTTGGAGGCATGCTTTGATGCCTTCATTCTGGTCTCCATCCATTTGTAAGCAAAGTCTAGTACAGAAGCTTAGCTATTCAAGGTTAGTATCTTACCTGAGGGTACCTTTAAGAAGTATCCAGTGGAGGAGCATGCTCTCCCCCCCCCCCAGCTCCAATGGTGACCAGCCTCTCATGATTTAATAAACTTTATGTGCTGGCAGTCTCAGCTTCTTGAAGACAGCATATTCCTTGGAGTAGCATGGCAGGTGTCTTTGCCATGAGTGTGGGCACAGTCCCTCAATCCATGCAGGAGAGGCACTGGCATTTCTGGGTTGCCCCTAGCCACTCACTTAAACTGAGTGAAGAACAGCATTACCTTTATACAGACAGGCCACAGTATCTCTGCGGCTGCGGTGTAGAGTCGGGCTGCCGCTCTGCCGTTGCTTGTAAGCCCCCTCCTTCACATATGCCGGCAGCCCGCGATATTGCGGTCTGCAGTGTAGAGTCAGGCCCGCTGCTCTGCCGTCGCTTACTTTATATGGCGAGCCTGCAAGCCCCACTCCTTCATGCATGCTGTCAGCCTGCGGTGTCCCCTGCGGGCTGCGGTGTAGAGTCGGGCTGCTGCTCTGCCGCCGTTTGCTTCGACGGCGAGCCTGTAAGCCCCACTCCTTCATGCATGCCGTCAGCCTGCGGTGTCCCCTGCGGGCTGCGGTGTAGAGTCGGGCTGCCTTTGCTGTCCTCCGCCGACGAGTGTGTGAACCCGGACCCTCCTGGTCAACGGGCTGCCCGACTCCAGACTGTTGGTGCCACTGCTGACTGCCGCGGCAGTCAGATTCGAGGCGGCCTCGAGACCCTGCGACAGAGTCACCTAAAAGAAAAAGACTGCAAGTTTAGTGTTTTGCTCACCTGCAGGTCCCTGCAGTAGAGGAGCAACGCTATTCCCTGCCTGTCGCTCGCATGCGGTCGACGATATGTCGCACATGCGTGCCTGGCGGTGTCTTCATGAAGTCACTCACGTGACTCCGAAGTAAAATCTAAGGTGCATAGACCCCTAGTAATTTTTCCAGTCAATGTCATGTTCCACCCACAAATGACAATAATCATTCCCGTCATAGAGATAACAATTTGAGAAATGTCTAAATACGTCTGTGGTGTGTGGGAAAGAACTGCAGTTGCTGGTTTAAATCGAAGGTAGACATAAAAAGCTGGAGTAACTCAGCAGGATAGGCAGCATCTCTGGACAGGAATGGGTGACATTTCAAGTTGTGACCCTTGTTCAGACCTTCTGTGGTGTGAATTGATACTTCAGATCTAAAACAAAAGAGCATTATAAGTGAAGAACTGATTATAAGAAATCATTATACATTTGATGAAATAATGAAAACATTTAGTGACAATGTACAATCAATTAATTCCATGCATTATCTTCCTCTTCAGTCCTTTGACTACAATATGAGCTAGTTTAACATCCAACACAAATAATAACAGCATTGCATAAGATGGCAGACATAGAGTATTCCTTCCATCCACTCACAGAGTTGATTTCAAGCCTACCCCAATCCTCTGGGTGTCACGGTAGCGCGGCAGTAGATTTGCTGCCTTACAGCGCCCAAAGACCCGGGTTGGATCCCGACTACGGGTGCTTGTTTCTAAGGAGTTTGTACGTTCTCCCCTTAACCGTGTCGGTTTCCTCCCACACTCCAAAGATGTACAGCTTTGTAGGCTAATTGGCTTGGTATAAATGTAAAAACTCTCCCTACTGTGTGTAGGATAGTGTTAATGCACGGGGATTGCTGGTCGATGTGAACTCGGTAGGCTGAAGGGCCTGTTTCCTGTGCTGCATCTCTAAACTAAACTAAACTAAACCTACCTCTAATTAGCTGCCCATTTTGAGACGGGATGTGCAACCTCACTAAAATGTCAAATTTCTTCCTCTGAGTCTGCATGCACATCTGAATGCAGGTTGTTTTTGGCACATCTCTTTACTAAGCAGACCTGTGATAGAAACCTATGATTAAAAATCAGAGACTGCTTACTGATCAGTATGGTGTGATCCAACCCATTTAATAGCTTATTGACTTAGCCAAATGATGACCAGAACGCTTACATAGCTCATGGTTTCTATCATTCTTAATGGGCCTTCATTTTGTTGTGCCTGACTATTTATTTCTATACTTACGTTCCTTATTGCTGAATAAGGGATACTGTAGATTCAAGCTCTGCTGCTCACGACCAAAATCAACATTCTTATTTCAAGGTTGCCTTTCCAAAAATCATTAAAAGCCAAGAATAATTTTCTGTGGAACTAAAATTAATGGTTAGAAAGTTGACTGCAATTAATTTATTCTGCTCAATTTTAATATCCTTAAATTATTTCAACCATATTCTTGCGGAAAAAAAATATCAACTCTGGCTCCGTCTTATATTAATCTTGCAGAATAGTATTTTTGGATTCTTGATTTTGAAATAAAGTTTGTTTAAGCACAAGCATTATTCTGACTGTTGTCTTCACACTGAGTATCTCGTCGATGGCAAGTGCAATCTCAGGGGTCTATGGAAATGTAGATGATGTAATGAGTGATTTGTCAAAACAAGGTGGATTCACTTGACCATCTTCCTCACAGAGAACTCCTGAGCGGAGGGCAACAGCAGTCAAGATTAACATCCAAGTTTCACAACTGTGTTCCAGACTACCTGCCTGTAATGCCGCCACAGAAAAAAAACTACTTACACATGAGAAGGAAGGATTTGCAGACTTTCTTGTGTAGTCAAACCTGAAGTTAATTTAATCCCAGATGGTACATATTGTACCTCTATGTTGTGTAACTGAACACTAAAAAGCTCCTGATGGGAGCTAGTAAACTGCAGCAAAAATGCTCGCGGGATTCCTCTCATAGTGGATTTTATATCCAGAGAGAACGTATCAGAGAATCTAAAACATAAGCAGCCATTACATTCCCACTCCAAAGACCTCTCAGACATTACACCAAAAGTGAAGCACTATATTTTTCTCAATGTGTCAACATAGAATATTTATTTTGTAGTGTAGTGACAAACCAGCAATAGATCAGATAAAATTATATACTCATTTTTGGGACATATATCAGGTTTCCAAGAAGATAAAGGAAGAGAAATGAGGTGCACATTTTCTGATTTAAGCCTTTCACCTGGTCTCTCATTGCTTTAACATGTCCAGTGGAATTTTAAGTTTTGCTAATTGTTAATTTTGGGTCCATGACAAGATCTTATTTTAGTAATAAAGTTATTCTGATAGCACTACCATCCCTGAAGAAGGTTCCTAACCCAAAATGTTGCCTATTTATTCCCTCCACAGATGTTGCCTGACTTTGTGTAGGAAGGAGCTGCAGATGCTGATTTACACCGAAGGTAGACACAAAATGCTGGAGTATCTCAGCGGTCAGGCAGCATCTCTGGAGAAAAGGAATAGGTGATGTTTCAGGTCCGGACTTTTCTTGAAGGTCTTTGATGATTAGCTCTCCTCTTTGCTCCTTGTTAATCCCTTTAATGGTGGGATGGTCAATATCTGTGATGGAACAAGCGATGTCTATCACTTTCTGCAGCTTCCTCCATTCTTGGGTGTTTTAATTGCCGAACCAGGTCATGATGCAATCAGCTAATGTGTTTGCTACTGTACACCTGTAGAGGCTGCACAGAGTATTCAGCAAAATGGCAAATCTCCTCAAACCTCTGACATTATAGATACATTGTTAAACTTTCTTCGTGATTGCATCAACATGCCGGGCCAAGGACATATCTTTGGAGATTTGCCTGCTCAAGAACTTGAAGCTGTAGATTATCTCCACTGCCATTTGGCTGATGAACACTGCTTCTCTTTGCCTTCCCCACAGAAGTTCATATGCATCATAAGCAACCGCCCAAAGCACTTTGTCACAACAAACCAGTTTGTACTCATTGAGGCATTTCACCTCTTCTTGTTCACTGGTATTAAGGGTGTCCTTTCAAGCAGTTAAGATGTACCACTGAAAAATATCTTCTCCGATGTTTTTTTCTAGACAGGACTGAACCAAACGTCAAAAAGGGAAAATTAATATTATATGGGCCAGAACTTGATCAGAGACCCTCTGCTTTCAACCACTGGTGATAGTTAATGTCAGCTGTTAGCACTTTAACAAGCAGCGTAATTACTCATCACACCTCGTCAACATACTTGCCTTACATTTTGCATTTTCATGGTCAAGGTCAGGAATCAGTTGCTGTGCTGTGAACAGCTGTGATTGTGATATGAGGGAAGTTTTCAACAAAAGGATACACAAGACCATTGGGGTCAGCAAAGTCCAAGAGGAACAGGAACAAAGGCAGATCCATTTCTATAAGCTCTCCTACTTCCCAGTATTGTACTGCATAATCATCTGAACTCATGCTGTTCGTGTGTGGTGCATCAACGTGTGGATAGTCTATAGGCAACAGCTGGACATCCACCAAGGCTAAGTGCTATCCAAGCAGGGCAGATAGTGGGTAATTTATCAAAGCCTCTGCTAGTATAGTGAATCTCACTACGTATATATAGCTCCTCAGAGAGAAAGGGCAAGTGCTGTACAAATGGCTGTTAACACCAAGTGGTTTGATGCACCACCAGACTAAGTAACAGCTTCTTTCCCTCTGTTATAGTCATAGCGTCATACGATGTGGAAACAGGCCCTTTAGCCCAGCTAGAACATGCCGACCAGCATGCCCCATCTGCACTAGAATCAAGCTTCTCTCAGGCTGTTATCAGGCTTTTGCACAGCCCTTCCATAAGCTAGGGTACTGTCCAATCTTAATTTACTTCATTGCAGACATTGAAATTTGTCCCTGGAATTGTTGTTGTATAGTGATGAAAATTATATTCCGCACTCTGTATCTTCTCCTTTGCTCTACATATTACACTTAAGTTGGGCTTGAATATATTTATGTATAGTATTGTCTATGATGGCCTGAGGGTCTTCAATTAGGTAGTTGGTAGGTCAGGACCACTTTCTAATTGGTGATATAGGGTGGTTTGGTTGCCTGATAACAGTTGGGAAGAAACTGTCCCTGAATCTTGAGGAATTTGTTTTCACATTATTTTACCTCTTGCCTGATGGGAGAGGGACGAGGGAGTGTCAAACGTGAACTAATGAACTAATGTAAACAAGGTAGATTTTCTGTCTGCAGGAAGTAAAAATTGGTGAGTTTGCAAATGTGCAAACATGTGGTGATACAGAAAGATTTCCACAAAGCTAAAATAAGATCAGCATGTGCAAAATGGGGGTGAAGACATGATGGTAAAAACAGAACAATTGGTTTATATGGATGAAACCCAGGAAGTTCTATCTTACACCTATGACGGTGTGACTAAGCACATCTCAAATCCCATTTAGAAATACATCAGTGAGGTACAGATGGCTGAAGTCCCATTGGCCCAGGATCAGGAACATCCAGTTTTCACTTGAAAATGTTCTTGAATCACAGGTTCTTGAATCTATCATTGAGTCTAGTGAGTTTTCCTGAGTCTGGTGAGCTATTCCTGAGTCTGATGAACTTTGAAATGCAAGTGGAGAATACAATATACAGAATGCTTGAATGTAGAAAGCAGGGAATGTACATTCTGGTTTATACCAAAGAAACACACAAAGCGCTGGAGTAACTTAACGGGTCAGGCAGTATCTCTGGAGAAAATGGCTGGGTGACGTTTCGGGTCAGGACCCTTCTTCAGACTGGACATTTCGGGAAGTGTATGGAATGTTTGGATATGTCCTTCGGAGCCATGAAAATTGCTGAGAAGAACAAAGCACAGTGATCTTTGAGCAGAAACAAAAACATTATTAGAAGGAGTTTGGCTCATTAGAGTGCTGTAGAGGCTGTTTGTGTTTGATGAAATTATTGTAGAGCTAAAACACACTTCTGAAAATGTGTGATTTGCAACCAAATGATGTCAAAGGAGCCATGGTTCAGCATTAGAAAAGGATATGGCTGCTGAAAAGGTGCACAGCCGTGCAGATAAAGTGTGAGACAATGCAGGGGCGGACAGAGACAGAGCAGGTAACCAGCCAGCGATTGCAGAACCTGAGAGAGAAAGCGGTTAGTCATTCAAAATGCTTGTAGGACAAACTAATTCAGTCTGAAGAAGGGTTTTGGCCCGAAACGTTGCCTATTTCCTTCGCTCCATAGATGCTGCCGCACTCGCTGCGTTTTTCCAGTACTTTTGTCTACCTAGGACAAACTAAGATGGATTAGTTGAGAGTGGCAACCCTGATTATACCAACCAAGAAAATCCCAAGCAAATCTGCAAACAGCCAGCTAAAGCTTTCCAATGCTTGAGGAGAATCCTGGACACAGTGAAAATGATTCTTTTAGGTTAAAGGATTGGGAATTCGAGTGCAAGATTGATAGTAAGACAAAGCCTTTTTGCATTCCAACGGAATAGGAGTTGGAAAGAGCACTTGAGTCAATTAGAATAAATACCGCAACACTTTATTAGTATGACCAAGATAAATGAAGTGACACAAGAGCAGGAATGCAATAATCAGCGCAAAGATATTCAAGCACAGGAATATGAAAGTCAATGTGTTATATCGGAGCAAATCAAACTGTAGGCAAAATATGTTTGCAACTCTGAAGCAAGGAGTTGATTTGCCATATTAAACACAGAGGAGCATTCGCCCAATACATCGGGATGCAACTTCATAAAGAAAATAAGCGCTTGGAATCTGTCATTTGGAGTAACAGGAATGAAAGCGGCAATTTGCAGAAGACAAACAGATTCAGGCCAACCAGCATCAGATGCAGTCGAGGCTCGGTAGCAGTAAGAAACATGAAGTCTGCAGAGAGGCGAAATGGGATCACACGCAAAGCTCAAACAAGATCTCAATAAGCACCTGAGTCTGAGCCAAGTTTCTGTCTGGAACTTGCGGAGTCATTGTTAAACTGTTTGTCTTGAAACAGATTGTAGCTAATTATGGGCTCCTAAAAGGGTCAACCTTTTGCAGATGGAGCTGGACAAATTGAGAGAAGAATGTGTGGGATTGTGCTGATTGCATTGGGATGTAATAGAAGCAATAAATCACTACAAGAGATAGAAGCCAGTTTAATTCTGCTCAACAGGTTATTGATGCATTGAGAGCAGTAAGGGTTAACATGGAAGAAGTACTGAAGGTACTGTCATGTTTGAAGGTACACAAAACTCCAGGGCCTGATCAGATATATCCAAGGACATTGCATAAACTAGAAAGGAAATTGCGGGAGCCCTGGTTGAAATTTACAAGTCGCCCTTAAATACTGGAGTGGTGCCGGAAGACTGGAGGGTGGCAAATGTTGTGCCTCTTTTCAAGAAGGGATGCAGGGAAAATGCTGAGAACTATAGGCCAGTGAGCTTAACATCTGTAATTGGTAAGTTACTGGAGAGTATTATGAGGGATAGGTTATACTGGCATTTGGATGGACAAGGGCTGATGGTTAGCATGGTTTTGTACGTGGGAGGTTGTGTCTCACAAATCTGATTGATTTTTTTGATCATGAGGGCAGAGCTGTACATGTTGTGTACATAGCCTTCAGGAAGGCATTCGACAAGGTTCCGCATGGTAGGCTGCTCTGTAACGTTAGATCACATGGGATCCAAGCAGAGATAGTTGAATGGATAGAAAATTGGCTCCATGGAAGGAAGCAGAGGGTAATGGTAGTGTAAATTGCTCCATTAAATAGCCTTGTGCAAGCAGAGACACTCCAAAAGGTCACGCAGTCCTAAGCGTTCTCCCAGAAGATCGACATTGGACCTCATGGGAGCTAGCTTTTATAGGTCCCCGAACCTTGAGGGGCCGAACCATATGGGGGTGGTCTCTTTACAGTCCGATAACAGATATCAATTAACACAGTACATGATAGACATTTCCCTAACCCAATAATACAGTGACTATATACAATGTATCTGACAAAGGTTCCAGATGCAAGTTAACGGAGATGAATTATGCAACAGCACAGAAGCCTTTACTCAATTTTAGTGCCCTGGCATCTCCAATTTGACCAGAATTAACAGTGGAAGGTTGCTTCTCCGACTGGAGGCCAGTGACTGGTGGTGTGCCTTAGGGTTCAGTGCTGGGCCCGTTACTGTTTGTCATCTACAGTACATCAATGATTTGGATGAGAACTTCCAGGGCAAGATTAGCAAATTTGCTGATGGTGCAAACGTTAGTGGTTTTGCAGATAGTGAAGATGGTTGTGAAAGATTGCAGCAGGATCTAGATCGATTGGTCAGGTGTGCGGAGGAATGGTTGATGAAATTTAATAGAGAGAAATGTGAGGTGTTGCATTTTGGGACATCGAACAAGGGAGGACCTACACAGTAAATGGTAGGCCACTGGGTAGTGTTGCATAGCAGAGGGGTCTAGGAGTACAGGTGCATGGTTCCTTGAAGGTCGAGTCACAGGTAGATAAGGTGGTCAAAAAGGCCTTTGGTACTTTGCCTTTCATCAGTCAGAGTATTGAGAATAGAAGTTGGGAGGTTATGTTGCAGTTGTATAAGACGTCGTTGAGACCGCATTTAGTATTGTGTTCAGTTCTGGGCACCATGTTATAGGAAAGATATTGTCAAGCTTGAAAGGGTTCAGAAAAGATTTATGAGGATTTTGCCAGGACTAGAGGGTGTGAGCTATAGGGAGAGGTTGAGTAGGCTGGGTCTCTATTTCATGGAGCGCAGGAGGACGAGGGGAGATCTTATAAAGGTATACAAAATCATGAGAGGAAAAGACTGGGATGCAGAGTCTTTTGCCCAGAATATGGGAATCGAGGACATAGGTTCAAGGTGAAGGGGTAAAGATTTAATAGGAATCTGAGGGGTAACTTTGTCACACAAAGGCTGTATGGAACAAGCCTCCAGTGGGGGTAGTTGAGGCTGGGACAATCCCATTGTTTAAGAAACAGTTAGACAGGTACATGGATAGGACAGGTTTGGAGGGACATGGACTAAGCATAGGCAAGTGGGACTAGTGTAGCTGGGAAATTGTTAGCCGATGTAGGCGAGTTAGGCTGAAGGGCCTGTTTCCACACTGTATCACTGGATGACTCTATGACTCTTATGGCTTTGAGTTGGTTTGTCAAAGCCAAATAGAAGGTCGCAAAAAGAGAGGTAATGGTAAGGCCCACAAACTATTGTTTCAAAGGGAAGCAGTGGAGAGGAGCAGTGCAGAAGAAGGTGAGTCTGAGGACACCATACAAAGGAATAGTACACGAAGGGAAAGATCTGAGGGGATGAGCATGCATCAGTGTACAAGGAAAACAAACTGAGGTCCGCAGGACAGAGGGATTGCTCAGTTCTCCAAAAGTGTCCAAAGAAACATTTGCAACTGCAAAGATATCATTCGGAATATAACTGAGATAAATCGGGGCACAGTCAACCAAATCCAGAGAGAAATTGAGAAACAGTGCAAGGTGATCTATGAGACGATCTCCAAAGAACAAGGTACCAAAGAATAAGCACTATTATTATGTATGTGAGTGTTGGCATGGTGACTGACGTTGTGTTGAAATGTATTATATGTTACATTGAGTCAGAAAAGTCAGGTGACACATGCTGGCGGGAAATAACTGATGGGGAATAAAACATCACGTTTGTATTCAGCAGTGTTGAATGTGTATTTATTATAATCGGATCAAGGTGAGGATCTGACACGAGTGTATGTTGAATATGGCCATATTTGTACTTGTGCCTCACTGTGCTTGTGCATGTGAAAGTAAGATCAACTTGATTTACAAGCTTATATTTCTCAATATAACTGCACAGTCAAACTTACATTGACCTGTGTTAACTTTTCAGTATATGGAAGCCATAAATGTTCACCTGTTTGCATCGTGTTGTTCACTTTTTTAAAAGGCAGTTGAATTAGATGAGATTAGATTTGTATACCTAGGCATACAAAGAGTTGCAACGTGAAGGGCACCAGTAAAGTTACAAGGTACCCCCTTTTTTTGCCGCAATGGTGCACTCTCCACCACCCCCCCCCCCCTCCCTTAGTTCTCGATGCACCCCCCCCCCGCCCCATGGCCAGGCCCCGTAGTACACAACGCCCCCACCCCCCCATGCCCAGTTCCCGGTGCGGGAGGAAACTGGAGCATCTGGGGAACACCTTTGGGGTCACAGGGAGAACATTCAAACTCCACACAGACAATTACCTTTCTGGATCAAACCCAGTCTCTGACACTGTGAGGCAGCGGCTCTAACAGCTGCGCCACTGGGCTGATGAATGTGTGAAAATTTTAAATAGTAAACATGGGCCGATTGTCACAGGGTTAAAATCGATGCGGAGTACAAATAACATTTCCAGTGTGAACACTTATTAGAACAGGAAGCACATATACAGACACGCATCTCTGCACCCACACAAGGGAGAGCAAGTTAAAATGTGTATAAAAGGATGGCAGAGTGCTGCAGTTAGTAGAGCCATAGCCTAGAAATGCCAGAGACCTGAATTCAATCCTGACTTCAGGTGCTGTCTGCGTAGAGTGTGCATGTTTTCACTGTGACCACCTGGGCTTCCTCTCATTTTCCAAAGATGTGTAGCTTTGCTACTGTAAACAGATCCCACTGTGTACGTAAGGATAAAAATTGGAGAGGAGTTGATCCGAATGTGGTGGCGATATTAGATGAGATTAATGTAGTCATGGAGTGATACCGTGTAGAAATGGGTCCTTTGGCCCAACTTGCCAAAATATCTCCCAGCTACACTAGTCCCACCTGCCCGCTTTGACCCATATCCCTCCAAGCCTGTCCTGTCCATATACCTGTTTGTTTCTTAAAAGTTAGGATAGTCCCAGCCTTAACTACCTCCTTTAGCAGCTTGTTCCATACCCCCACCACTCTTGTGTGAAAACATTACCCGTCAGATTCCTATTAAATCTTTTACCCTTCACCTTAAACCTATGTCCTCTGATCCTCGATTCACCTCGAGACTAGAGGGTATGAGCTATGGGGAGAGGTTGAGTAGTTTGGGACTATTCCTTTGAGCGCAGGAGGAAAAGGAGTGATCTTATAGAGGTGTATAAAATCATGAGAGGAATAGATCGGGTAGATGTACATAGAGTCTCTTGCCCAGAGTAGGTGAATCGAAGTCCTGGCAATGTCCTCATAAATCCTCTCTGTACCCTCCCAGCTTGACAGCATCTTTCCTATAACATGGTGCCCAGAACTGAACACAATACTCTAAATGTGGTCTCATCAACGTCTTATACAACTGCAACATGACCACCCAACTTCTATACTCAATACTCTGACTGATGAAGGCCAATGTGCCTAAAGCCATTTTGACCACCCTAATAGGATTAACGTAAATGAGTGGAAGATGTTGATGGGTGGCATAATTAAATATATTACAATATTTGCAAGGCAGAGAAGAACAGGAAATCTGAGGAGATGGAAACTTGGCATGAGCAAGTAACAACATTAAGCAGGCTCTCTCTTTTTTGAAAGCCGGCACTATGATTGAAATTGAAGACCAAAATTAAAGTTGGTATTTTTTTTTCTTTGTGTTGTAATTTTGCTGCTATTAGGCATCTTATAGCGTCGCATTGGTTCAGTTCTTACAAAGAATGTTGGTGCTAAATTGTTGACTGTGCTGGCAACAGCCCAGTGAGAAGAATAGCTGCAGCCTCATTCCTATTCTCTGCCCTTTACCCAAAGTTAATCTACTGCATCAATAACAGTAGGTGCTATTAATGTGCTATTATTTTACCAACTAAGTCTGATGCACATTAAGTTCAGAGGACTGCACCTTTAGTTTAGTTTAGAGATACAGAGGCCGTTTGGCCCCCAGAGCCTTGGCGACCAGTGATCACTGCACACTAACACTATCCTTCATACGCTAGGGACAATTTACATTTACACCAAGCCAATTAACATACAAACCTGCACGTCTTTGAAGAGTGGGAGGAAACCGGAGCTCCTGGAGAAAACCAACGGAGGTTACTGGGAGAACGTACAAACTCCATACAGACAAGCACCCATAGCCAGGATCAAACTCAGGTGTCTGGCGCTGTAAGACAGCAATTCTACCGCTGCGCCACCTCTGCTATTCTTTCTCTCAGGCTCTTGATCTGTAGGAACCAGAGCTCCTTCACTTGATTTTCCCGTGATCTATTTTTACCTGCAAATTTATTCACATGTTTTTGTGCCTCATAAAGGTGTAATATTTTGCTCATTGGATACTCATTCCTTCCTACCAGTTTAGCAAATAAATCATATTTTTTCCAGTTTTTTGGACTAATTTCTTTTTCCATTTAACCATTTAACATATCATTCTCCTTCTCCCAGTGCCTGACTTTGCATATGTATGCAGATATGAATGTGTGTGAATACTTTCATTTCTATTCTGCACTCTGTATCTTTCCCTTCACTCTATTTAGGTTGGCCCGATTGTATTTACGTTTCGAACGATCCAATTTCATTGGTAAGCATGTAAAATAAAGCTTTTCACTGTGCCTTGGTGAGTGTGACAATAATAAACCTAAATCTAATGTATCCTTGCATACGTGTGCATTTGTATTTATATGTGCCTGTTGGCATGGCCATGCAGTGTTGTTCTTTTACCGATTGCACTGCTCCATTTTAAATGCTACATATCTGTCATTTCTCAACATTTCTGACACAGGGTCACCGTGTGAAATGCAGCTCTTTTCTGACCCAGTGTGTTTTCAGCATCCATAGTCAAATTTCATAGAGAATCCACCAACACCAGTTGACCCTCCCAAAAGTTCATAATATCAGATGTGCTGTAACACAAGCTTTCATGGCAGTGAGTACAATGAGTGTAAAACAGAGTTTTCACTACAGAATATTTCTGAGTGTTCTTGGAACTGAACCTGCCTGACAATTCCCTGAAAGTGCTGCGAAGGAGTGTATTTAAATGATAATGAACGGTCATCTGGGACCGGGCCACAATGCTTTGATTGTTGGTACTGTTCACAAACTGTGGAATCTGATTCATTTCAGGTCTCCAGCTGCTAAACAGCAGAGCTCTTAAGAGCCTCTGTTCACCCAGAACCTGAAGTCACGTGCTGTCTGAGTTACAATTAAAATGAACTTTGGTTTCAAGTTTTGTTTTATAGCTAGAAAAATATGTTGTTGTTAAAAAGGGATCTGCAAGAATGTTTTTCAAAAATACATTTTATCTGAATAAGTTATTAATTTCAATATATCACCATCCTGTAGGGCACTGGAGCAGATTTTGTTGGGAATTACCAACAGTTCTGTGGGGAACTTCAAGAAATTCCTGATTAATTGCCAGCAAGGAATTTTGCACCGGTGGGCATGAACATGGAAGGATCAAACTTACTGACAGCGGTTCAGTGATGTTTTGTTGGCTGCTCTCCAACATTTGACTCCTCGTGGACTCCAGCGATTGAGCACAAAACTCAAGTAATCCCAAAGCATTTATTTTGAGAACTCCACTCAAACAGCTCGAACCAAAACTGGAAGACCTACATCCTTCATTTCAACATTGAGGAAGAGGTGCAAAGTTGCAAAGGATTAAAACCTCCAGTGTTTGGGATCTTTTTTAAAACTTATTTGAATATTTTTGCGTTTCATCATTTCAGTTTATTTTTATTATTGTTTAACTTTTTAACAGTTTGATATATTGTTCGTAGATTTGAAGTAAATACGCATGATAGCAAATCTTGAAGATAAGAAGTGTTGCGATGATTGTGCAATGATTTAGCCATGGACTCCCATGCAATTCTCAGGAAGTGCTGCAATGTTTGGTTTACTTACAGCTAAAGAAATGCAACATGCAAACAGGCCCTTTGGCCCACTGAGTCCATGCCGACCAGCAATCCCTGCACACCAACACTATCCTACACACATTAGGGATAATTGCCAATTTTACCAAGCCCATTAGTTTTCTGGGTTTGCTGCAGCACAGTGGCGTGACAGTAGAGCGCCGGAGACCCAGGTTCAATCCTGAGTACGGGTGCTGTCATCCTACAAACATGTACGTCTTTGTAGTGTGGGACGAAACCGGAGCACCCGGAATAAACCCATGCAAAATGCATAAATTCCATACAGACAGCACCATAGACAGGATTGAACCTGGGTCTCCAGCACTATAAGACAGCAACTCTACCGCTGTGCCACCCTAAATGACATTTGTTCCGGGGCCTCCATCTGTCCCTTAGGTGGACGTATGTACCTCATGAGGTTACTTTGGAAAAGAGAGGAATTCTGGCCAATATTTGTTCCTCGGTCAACATAAAAAAAATAATGGTTGATCCTTATCACTGCGGTTTGTCGAAGCTTGCTGTGCATAAATTGGCTATTATATTTCCTGTCTTACACAGTCTGCTGTAAGATGCATTGAGATGAGGTAAGGCAATGAAAGATACAACAAAATTGCACGTTTTTCTTTCTATCATCAGCAACATGTGGAACAGATTAAGATTGATGTAATTTAATTATAGAAAGGCAATATTCACACCCTTCCCCTGCACTGGATTTGATCATTGTTTTGAGGTCTGAACACACTAGGCTGCATTATTCAACACATTGGGGAAAATAAATCCAAGTGAGAGGTTTATTTATTTTACCGATTTATTTTGTAGACGATTGTATCAGCAATATACACTACCTAAACATTCCCACATAAAAACTTTGTCCAGTGTCCCTCTGTGCTAATGCACCTCAAGAATGCCTGAAATACATCTTCTCTCACATTTATGTGGTGTTTATTCATGCATCTTGGGTCACCACAAATCTTCATTAGCTCTAAGAGAGGAACACCATTTCCTGCAGGTTTATCTCCAAGTCACACACTACCCTGACTTAGAAATATATCACCAAGTCTTCATCAACATGAATTAAATCCAAGAATTGCTGTAAGAGTTTAAGGAGGTGACTCACCATTGCAATTTCATGTGCAGTTAGGAATGACCAATGAACCTTACCCAGATAAATCAACACAAAATATGAATGCAGTTATTAATCCTGATTAAAGCCCCTTGTCCTGCAATGGTCAGTAACAAAATAGAACATAGTCCAGGCATGGTCTTATTTATTTTTCCAGTTACTTATCAAACCCAGCCACTTTTAGCTTCTGCAGAGATGAGATGTGTTATGGGGGAAGGGAATAGATTTTCCAATAGTGGTTATGAGCCAAGAGGAGCAGATGGGTTCCCTCCAAGCCTTTTGTGCTTCCATCATAATGCACAGACATCCCTCCACTGAGGCCGATGTCCGCCATAGCCCTGTTTTCATGTCCTGTGTGGAATCCCTGCATCCTTCTCTGGCCCACCACTGATTGTTTCGGACCTCCATCAATGGCATTTCCCCCTCTCCGTCATCCCAAACTTCAAGGGCTCCCCAGTCCCCTTCAACAACTTGCCTTAGTGGCTATGCGTCGCGACTGCCTAAGCTGGTGAGATGGGACAATGAGATGGATTCCAAAAGTGTCATTAAATTCAGCAGTACCAGAAGGAAGGAAGCCCTGTCTTCTGCGTTTCCTGTGGCACAGTGGTGCAGTGGTAGAGTTGTTACCTCACAGCGCCGGAGACTCGGGTTTGGTCTTGACTACGTGCACTGTCTGTGTAGAGTTTGTGCATTCTCCCTGTGGGTTTTCACCGGGTGCTCCGGTTTCCTCCCATATCGCAAAGACATGCAGGTATGTAGGTGAATTGGCTTCTGTAATTTGCCCCTAATGTGCAGGACATAGAACATATGTATGGATGATCGATGGTCGGCATCAACTCGGTGGGCCGAAAGGCTTGTTACCAAACTGTATCTCTAACCTAAACTATACCATATCTCAGCATACCTATTTTCTATCCGCTTCTCCCATATATCCTTTCATTCTTTTAATTCCATAGGTTTTGTTGCCCGAGAGCAGAGAATATCAAAAAATGATTTGCAAACAAATGTAAACAAATAGAGTGGAGAAAGGCCCGTGATCCAGTGGAATAATTGCTGCTGCACACTTGAAAACAATTCTGGTCAGTTGACTCGGAGATCATGCAAGGAGCAGCTGGTACATGTGTAATTATCGATTCTGACAACTTTGCTCCTATACTGTATATATGATTAAGCACATGAATTGCTGCTCAGTACCATGGCTGCTTCTTTATAACCCCACCCTCAACCTATACACAGCAGACAGTGAAGAAAGCGAATGGCATGTTGGCCTTCATAACAAGAGGAGTTGAGTATAGGAGCAAAGAGGTCCTTCTGCAGTTGTACAGGGCCCGAGTGAGACCATACCTGGAGTATTGAGTGCAGTTTTGGTCCCCTAATTTGAGGAAGGATATTCTTGCTATTGAGGGAGTGCAGTGTAGATTCACAAGGTTAATTCCCGGGATAGAGGGACTGTCATATGCTGAGAGAATGGAGCTGCTGGGCTTGTATACTCTGGAATTTAGAAGGATGAGAGGAGGTCTTATTGAAACATAAGATTATTAACGGTGTGGACAAGTTAGAGGCAGGAAACATGTTCCCGATGTTGAGGGAGTCCAGAACCAGCGGCCACAGTTTAAGAATAAAGGTAAGCCATTTAGAATGGAGAGTTGTGAGTCTGTGGAATTCTCTGCCTCAGAGGGCGGTGGAGGCTGGTTCTCTTGATACTTTCAAGAGAGAGCTATATAGGGCTCTTAAAGGTAGCGGAGTCAGGGGATATGGGGAGAAAGCAGGAACGGGGTACTGATTGTGGATGATCAGCCATGATCACATTGAATGACGATGCTGGCTCGAAGGGCCGAATGGCCTACTCCTGCACCTATTGTCTAGTGTCTATTCTTAAAGGAAAATCATGCTTGGTCTCTTTAAAAGGAAAATACATGTGAATTTTTTCAAATTATACTACAACACAATATAGTGGATTATAACAACATTGCACACTCTTCTGTACAACCCGTAACGAACAGGTAATTACTTGGAGAAGTAATCTACAGACCTGAGACCTGAAACACACAAGCAGGTCTCTATTTGCAGCCATGTGTCGTTTTTAGTTTTAGTTTTAGAGATACAGCGTGGAAACAGGTCCTTCAGCCCACTGGATCTGCGCCAACCAGTGATCCCCACACATTAACACTATCCTACACACACTGGGGCCAATTTACACACACTCCAAGCCAGTTAACCTACAAACCCGTATGACTTTGGAGTGTGGGAGAAAACCAAATATCTTGGAGAAAACCCACGCGGTCACGGGGAGAACGTACAACAGCACCTATAGTCGGGATCGAACCTGGGCCTTTGTAAGGCAGCAACCCTACCGCTGCGCCACTGTGCCGCCCTGCATTGTCTGTCCTACATTCAATCCATTAGCCCCGTTATTCTAATTATTTTCTTAAATTACCAGATATTTTAGCTCTAACCAAGAGAGTCCCAAAACGGCTACATAATCACCTGAAGGAAGCAAAAAATGATTCAAATAAGCATTTAGGCTAATTCAGAAAAAGATAAATTTGGTGAAATGCCAAACACTCTGAAAAATGATTAATGTAAATCTAAATGATCCCACAAACATGAGGTAGTTCAATTAATTTCAAATATACACTTTACTCATTAATGTCAGTCCAACTTGGGGACTTTGAAATGCAAATTACTGTTAAGACTGGAAATTTAAAATAAAAACGGAATGCTAGAAACACTCAACAGGTCTGGCAGCATCCATGGAGTGAGGAACAGTTTTAACAGTTTTAACATTTCAGTTTTAACATAATGGTCAGATCTCAGTTGAAAAGGTCACAAACTTGAAAAATGACCTCTGTTTCTCCCTCCACTGAATGCTGCCTAACTTGCTGTGAATTTCCAGCACTTCTATTTTTAAATTGGGAACTTTTCAAACTTGACAACATTTTGAGAGAATCTGTGCTCACTGTCCAAGTTATCAGGTTGTTCCAGAAATCAATAAACAACAACAATTGAAAGTACCTCTTTCCAAACATTTTGGTTGAGAATCCACTGGGAATTGGCATGGATATTTGTGATTCCATCATTACCCATCTGATGTGTAAGCATGGGACATCAATTACTAGACAACCTGTAGTTTCATGACCGAGAGGGGTAATGCTTTTCAATTGAAGATTTCCTTGCATAGTTTGAAGGAACATTCTCAAATTTTCAAGTATTGGAAAAAAGAAGCAATCGCTTCATCATCTTCAGGCCCCAGTCACTTCCGAAATCTTTTGTCCAGACAGGAAATGGTGCCATTAAGCCAACACTGATAGGTAATTGAACCATCACTCTAATCTATTTCTCTGCTTGCACAAAATACATATTCCCTCATAGTCGCTAATTGATCCAGTTCAAATAAATAATCTACATGAGCATTGCCTGGTATTCTCATTATTTTGAATATTTGAATCAAATCACCTTGATGCTTACATTTTTTTTCCAGAGCAGAGTTTTCAATTTACATTCTATTTACTCAAACATTTCATCAAATATCCTTACACAAAACCAACAGGAGAAAATTTGAATAATCTAATTGCAGAGTTTAAAAAAAAAGTGGCAATGACCATTTTCAACTTGAGGTATTGTAGGCTGAGAGGTAAATTCTGAGCACCATTTTTAATGCCTTTCATTAATGAAATTCAATTCAATTCAATTCAATTCAATCTTTAATTGTCATTGTGCAGTGTACAGTACAGAGACAACAAAATGCAGTTAGCATCTCATCCAGAAGAGCGAACATAGAATAATGAACAGTAAAATATATATATGTGCAAACAGTATCAGTAGTGCAACTTTACTGGGGGAAGGAATGTCTGGGGGGGGGGGGGGGCGTTGACTGGCAACCAACGAGGTGCAGAGTTAAGTAGTGTAACAGCCGCAGGGAAGAAGCTGTTCCTGAACCTGCAGGTCCGGCAACGGAGGGACCTGTAGCGCCACTCGGATGGGAGGAGGGTAAACAGTCTGTGGCTGGGGTGAGAGCAGTCCTTGACGTTGCTGCGCACCCTTTGCAGACATCGCTTGCTTTGGACAGACTCAATGGAGGGGAGTGAGGAACCGGCGATGCGTTGGGCAGTTTTCACCACCCTCTGCAGTGCTTTCCGGTCGGAGACAGAGCAGTTACCATACCAATACTGTGATGGTAAGGATGCTCTCGATGGTGCAGCGGTAGAAGTTCACCAGAATCTGAGGAGACAGATGAACCTTCTTTAGTCTCCTCAGGAAGAAGAGACGCTGGTGAGCCTTCTCAGCCAGTGTTGAGGTATTGTGGGTCCAAGAGAGGTCATCAGAGATGTTGACCCCCAGAAACCTGAAGCTGGAAACACGTTCCACCTCCATCCCGTTAATATGGATGGGGGTATGCGTGCAGCCCCTAGACCATCTGTAGTCCACAATGAGCTCCTTGGTCTTCTTGGAGTTAAGGGGCAGGTTGTTGTCAGCGCACCATGCTGCTAGGAGCTGAACCTCCTCCCTATAGGCCGACTCATTGTTGTCGCTGATGAGGCCAATCACAGTAGTATCATCTGCATACTTGCCCAATTAAACTGGCATTTAAAATAAATAGATTAGTCAGTACAGTAATTATTAAGTCAAAGTTACAGTTATGTAAGCGTAACTGCAGTAAAAGTGAGGAGAGGGGTGGGGTAATCAGGGGAACAAATGTATAATTAGCCGATCTGGAAAACGAGCAGAACAACTAGACGAGGGTTTGTTTGATGCCCAACACAAAATGCTGGAGTAACTTGGCAGGTCAGGCAGCAACTCTCGAGAGAAGGAATAGGTGACTCTTCGGGTCGAGATCCTTCTTCAGAAGACGAGCCCCAATCCGAAACGTCACCTATTCACGTTCTCCAGAGATGTTACCTGGCCCACGTTGTTACTCCAGCTTGTTGCATCTGCCTTCCGTCTAAAGCCTTGGGATCGTCGCCGACGTGAAGACGGTGCGAAGCCCCCACGCCCGGTGCAATGGGCGAGGAGCTGGAGAGGGGAGGGAAGGGGTCACACACATGGCTGGGAAGCAGAGGGGTGGGGGTGGCGACAGACAGGGCCAACAATGAGATGGAGAAAGACAGAAACACCGACGTGCAAAGGAGACCTACAATAGCGCATGATCTCTCTCGCGTTATGGCAGGTGATTGTCGCCTGCCCGCTGTTTCTGACCCTAAAGCCTTGGGTTTGTTGCCCTTTGTGTTGGCGTGGAGGGGGAGGGGGTATTGTGCTGTTTGATTGTGCCCTGCTATCCCAGGGACAGGGAGACACAGCGGCTTTTGAGACTGGTGGGCAATCACTGCCAAAGTGTCTGCCCACACAGTCAGTACACCTCTCCTACACATGTCTCTCACACTAAGATCATCCCGCAGAGAATGATCCCAGCCTAACCCAAGAGCCTTGTCACCCCAGACCAATTAAGGACGGCCGCGCCCCCCCTTCCCCCCCACCTCCCATCCACCTCAACTTATTCCTGGGCACCAAAGCAGCTCAGGAGGTGAACCCTGAGCTCCGTCTCCCAACAATCTGATGTGCAACTGATGTGAAAGAACAGCGGCTGCGGCTGGCCGGCCGGCTGGCACCCGGCATGGACTTCTCACACCCTCGCACACTTACCTTCATTCATGGTTGGCTCAAGAGTAACGGGAGAGGAACTTGGTAACTCGGGAGAGGAACTTGCAACATCGCAGAAATGACATACCCGTGAGAACTCGGTTAAACACTTGAACATAAACTTGGAATCTCGTACATAACCTCATTACACAGCCCTGTGGAACTCCGGTGTTCAGGGTGAGGGTTGAAGAGGTTTTTTCTTTCACTTGGGGTCACTCGTGGGTGGACTCGCACCGTGAGACAGGGCCATTACGTGCATTAATCCTGCTCTTATCTGCATTAATCCTGCTTCTAAATTGTTCTTAAAGAAAGAAAGCCATCAACCAATGAACAGGTTCTAATGACTTTGCACATAGCTGAGCCATATTACAATCTGTCTAAAGAAGGCCCTGCAAGCAAAATCAATTTTATATTAATTAAAAGGCAGAGAAATTCCTTAGCATGTATACAACATTTAAAAATTATTTGAGGAAATTACTTTGTAATTTACCCAACTATGTGTTATTTGGCTTTGCTATTGTTGGATTGGCAAGGCCACTTGAAGTAACTGTCCACCAAGATTTAGAGATGAGAATTAAATAGACTTTCCCTTCTCGGACCTTCCTTGCCTGACTAGCAGTTGAAAAATCAGGATCCCTATTGATAACTCTGTATCAGCAGGGTGCAGTGAAAGAAAGGCTACAACAATGAATTCAGGAAAACAGTCCATTTGAAGAACAGAGGAAACAGATGAAGCAAAATAATCCACAGAAATCCCTTGACAAAATACTTTATTCAAAAGTTGCTTTTTGTAGAAGTAGTTGAACACAAATTATGTGCAGTAGGTAAGGTTTAAAACTTCATTTAAAACAATCAAAGTATGAAATATGAGATAGTGTGGCGGAGACTCATAGGAGTCCAGCCAAAAACTAGTCGGACACAAGTTGTGCGTACTAGATGTATTTATTCTTCTGTAATACAGCCCTACTCCTCACCTGACACGGGCATTGCCCGGCCTTAAATACCAACCCAGATACTGACCCCGTGACTCGCGCCTCCCCCACCAAGACGCCGCCCTCTAGAGCCGATGGTTCGTCGTGACCTTGGGTTGCTATCAGGTGCCGCCACATGACCCCCGCCCAGAACCAGAGGCACAGAACCACACAGGACGTCGTATGAGGTGGCCCGAACACGTAGCTACAATCCCGCGCCCTGGGGGCTTGCTCGGTTCGGAACAATCTCCGGGAGCCCGGGACGGCGGACGCACGCGACGGGGCGGTTGAGCCACATGGACTGGCTCACTGAGATCCAAGTGGGCCGGTTTCAGACGAGCCTCCCATATCCAAATCGAATGTAGTAGGCCCATGCCGCAGCATGCGAAAGTGACCTGACAGGCCCGCTGCATTTGGTTTGGCCCGTAGATTCGGAGCAGCAGCTCCTTGAGGCCTGTGTATTTCCCCACGACCGGCGGGTTATCCAGGTAAGGAATGACCCGACCGGCCGTCTGCTGGTCAAGGGCGCTTGACCGATTTAAAAAAAATTGGCAGAAGTCTTTGATTTCTAAAAAAACACCCCAAAAAATACTGCAAAAATAATGCAGCCTAACCATGAGCAGAAACCACTTTTAACTGTTCATCAGTATTCTCCATGTTGCAGTCACTTTTATGCTGAAAAGAACACAGATTACCTATCACTGCAACTGCAAAGGTTGGGCCATAATTTAAGGTTCCATATGACTACAATCACAATCACAATCACAATATCAATATCAATCACAATAATACTTTATTAGCCAATTATGTTTTGCAACATACGAGGAATTTCATTTGCCAAGTCAGTCGTACAAATAAAAAGCAACGGAACATACAAAACACATTTTAACATAAACATTCACCACAGTGACTCCTCCACATTCCTCATTGTGCTGGAAGGCGAAAAAAAAGTTCAAATCTCTTCCTTTCATTGTTCTCCTGCGGTAGGGGGGCCTCGAGCCCTCCATTTGCGGGACGATCTTGACTCCCGTAGCGGGCGTCGTTTGGGCCCTGTGCATCGGGGCAATCAGCTCCTGCACCAGGGGGATGTCAGCTCCCCCGCACCAGCTATCGGACCCCGGGTCGGGGCTGGTCGAACCTCTGCGTCGTTGGAACTCCCGACTAGCCTCTCCCGAAACTGGGAGCTCCCAATGTAAAATCCGCAGGCAGGGGTTAGAGCGATCGCAGGCAAGGGATCGCTCCGATGTTAAGTTCACGCTCTGCGGTGTGGCTCAAGGTCAGTCCAAGGAGGCCTTCAGCTCCATCGATGGTAGGCCGCAGAGCGACCGGAGACGCGATCCGGAAAATAATCGCATCTCCGGCAAGGTTATGGGCCTGTCCCACTTACGTGTCCTTGGCACGCAAATTACGCAACCTCATGGTCGTGTTGAGGCTAACGGGCATTGTATGGCTGCACGGGGCCGGTCCCACTGAGAAGTGCGAATAAGAGTCTCGACCTGAAACGTCACCCATTCCTTCTCTCCAGAAATGCTGCCAGTCCCGCTGAGTTACTCCGGCATTTTGCATTCATCTTCAAATGACGTCATGCGCTCCAGATGGCTGTGCATACGCATGAAATCGTGCGTGACCTTCGCTGGACCATCGCGGCTCAACGCGACCACGATGTCGCGTAATTTGCATGCCAAGGACACGTAAGTGGGACAGGCCCTTAAGAAACTGAAAAAAAGAAACTGGAAACAATCAAATGTTATCAACTAAATTTAATTTATCTAGAGGTAGCAGACAAGGATGTCTGTTATCCCTGTTATTATTTGCACTTGTAATAGAACCATTAGCAGAAATCATGAGATCCCATCCTGAAATATATGGGTATAAAACCAAAGATACTGAAAATAAAATCTCCTTATACGCAGATGATGTATTAATTTACATTACTAAACCTGAAGTTAGTATCCCAAACTTATTAAATTTAATAACTCAATATGGCTCATTTTCAGGATACAGAATTAATTGGAATAAAAGTGAAATCATACCAATAATGGAACGTAACCCACATATTTTACAACAATTCCCTTTTAAAATAGTAAATGAAAAACTTAAATATCTTGGAATTTATGTAACAAAGAGCTATACTTCTTTATTTAAATCTAATTTTCTGCCTTTACTGAACAAATTATATAAGAATATTTTGTATTGGAAAAAATTACCTATTTCAATGTTGGGTAGAATTAATGCGATTAAAATGATTTTTCTCCCACAATTATTGTACCTCTTTCAATTAATCCCGATTTATCTCGCAAAAACTTTTTTAAAAAAAGGTTGACTCTATAGTCACCAATTCTATCTGGGATTATAAGAACCACAGAATAAATAAGAAACACTTATGTAAATCAAAAATAAATGGAGGTTTAGAATTACCGAATTTTATGTTTTATTTCTGGGCAGTTAATATTAAAAATATGAATTTTTGGTTGGAAGAATTGGACAAACAACCAGATTAGTTAAAAATGGAAAAGGAAGATTGCTTACCTTTTGAAATTGGGTCGATTCAATTTGCTATTACTAAATTAAGCAAAAAAACCTATAAAGAAAACCTTATAATAGACAGTGGAATACGCATTTGGAAACAAATAAAGAAGACATTAAAATTGAATTATTTACCACTATCTCTTCCCATTGTAAACAATGCTACATTTACACCCTCATTGATGGATTTTTTACAATGGAAAAATCATGGAATTACAAAGATGGGTGATCTCTATAGGAAACGTTCATTTCTCTCATTTCAGGAATTACAACAAATTTATGAGCTTCAATCAAAAGATTACTTTAGATATCTACAAATTAGAGACTATGCCAAGTCAAATACACATGACTAGAATTAGAAAGATAGACATTTTTGATGAATGTTTGAATAAACATCCGAACACAGAAAAATTGATATCTTATATCTTATAATCTAACGCACACATTTGTAAGCTGCATAAAAATCAATAATTTTTGGATGGAAATTTTTAAGATAATTTCGGAAGTCGTCAATACCAAATTGGTCCCTGATTCAAAATTAATAATATTAGGAATAATAGAACAAAATCAATCATTTACATCGAATCAAAGAATCTTTATCGATTATAGTTTAATAATTGGGAAAAAATAAATATTAAAATTTTGGAAAGGCCCTATAACCCCCACAATTAAAATGTGGACTACGGAAATGTTGGAGACCATATATTTGGAAAGATTAAGATTTGTCTTAATGGGCAAACAAGAACTATTTACAATAATATGTTCCCCATTTATTGAATATTTGAAGAGGCAAACTGGTTCAAAGAATAGATGAAGAATTACATTTCATAAAACGCGGATATATCTCCAACGATGCATAATCTATTGACCACTCCATTCTTCTTCAACTTTATCTCCTCTTTTTTGTTTTCTCTCTCTTTATTAATTTCTATCTTTATAAAAATTGGAAAAAATATATAGGAATACAATTACTATACAATTGTTAATATAAATAATATTGATAATGTATGACCACAATGAACAAAATGCTTTTTATTATGTATTTACTTTAAAAAATTTAATAAAATTAAAAAAAAAAAAGAAACTGAAAAAAAGTGTTCTCTTTCCCCCACATAAAACAAACCGGAGAACATTTACACAATCTTTTAACACATACTAATAATTAAAAAAAGACAACAAAAAAAGACACTCAGGTTGATATAAAAATTCTATGTTTCTATTTAAAGAACAACATGGGAGGATTTCTACTGACCTGCGCAATATTTACCCATTGATCACAAGTCTAAAACTAGTTTTAGTTTAGTTTATTGGCACGTGTGCCAGGCACAGTGAAAAGTGTTTGCCACGTGCTAATCAGTCAGTGGAAAGACAATTTCATTATTACAATCGAGCCGTCCACAGATTACAGATACTCGATAAAGGGAATAGCGTGAATAACGTTTAGTGCAAGAAAAGTCCAATGAAGTCCGATCAATGATAGTCCAAGGGTGTTCAATGAGGTGAATGGCAGCTCAGGACTGCTCTCTAGATGTTGGTAGGATGGTTCAGTTACCTGCGTAACAAGATGCATAAAGGACACAAATGTAAGGCCTAAAATGTAAGATGTATAAATGTAAGACCACAAAAGAAAGCTTTTATTAGACGTCAAGAGCTTAAGGCAGCCAAAGATGTGAAATACTTTGGAAAATGTAGATGTGAAATTAAGTGAGAAATTAACAAAGCCAAGACAGGGTATGACAAGTGTTGGCAAGTAATACAAAAGAAAATCCAATGATGTTTATGAGTAGATAAAGAGCAAGAGGACAAATAAGGAGAAAACTGGGCTGATTAAAGACCAAAAAGATGACTCCTGTGTGGAGGCGGAGGATATGAGTAATGCTCTTAACAAAATTCTTTGAGGCCGTCAACAAAAAAAGGGGATGATGCCAATGTTGCAGTTGAAGAGGATGTGTTTGAAATATTGACGGGTTATATTTCGTGATAAATGAATATTAACAAGGTTTTGGAACTTTGAAATCTATCCCAGGTTCTTAAAAGAAACAAGGAAGAAATGGTGGTGTCTCAAAATTCAAGGTTTCAATTGTCCCTGGTTACAGGACTCCTGCCAAAGAATTGGAGAGCTGTCAACATTTTCTTGCTGTTTGAATAAAAAATGGAAAGACTAAATTGAATAATTAGATTTGAATTAGTTTGACTTCAGTTGTAGGCAAGTTATTGTAGTCGATTGGAAGAGATGTATTCAAGAGAGAGTTAGATATAGTTCTTTGGGCTAACGGAATCAAGGGGTATGGGTAGAAAGCAGGAACTGAGTGCTGATTGTGGATGATCAGCCATGATCATATTGAATGGCGGTGCTGGCTCGAAGGGCCGAATGGCCTACTCCTGCACTATTTTCTGTTTCTATGTTTCGAAACTACAAATCTTTATTGGGAAAAACAGTAATCAGGAGTGGTCAGCAATGGATTTGTTGAGGGGAAATATTGTCTAATTAATTTGATTTGAGGGCAGTGTGTTTGAGGTATGATATTCAGCAATATTTTTGAGTAGGTCCTTTGAGGCAGCCTGAACAAAAAAATGAATAAAAGATCCACTGTGGGATGGCAAATTGGACACAAAATTGCTTTCTTTTGTTGTCTTACATTTACGCATCTTACATCTTTATCCCTTGGAGACTGTCACCAGTGGGGTTCCATTGACTCAGTATTTGGTTCCTTGCTTTTTTTGTATTCATAAATTATTCACAAATAAATATCAAATACTGGAGGGCATAGCTTTCAGATGAGAGGGGCAAAGTTTAAGGTAGTTGTGCAAGTCTTTTTGCACAGAAGGTGGTGGGTGCCTGGAATTGATGGTGGTGGAGGCAGATACAATTGTGGCATTTAAGAGGCTTTTGGATAGACACATGGATGTGCAAGGAATTGGGATATTGATCAGGTGCTGGCAAAGAGAAGTTGGTCTTGGCAATATGTTCAGCATTGACATTGTGGGCTGAACGGCTTGTTCCTGTGCTGTACTGTTCTATCATCTATGTTGTCTCCTTTTGCTCTCTCTCTCTCTCTCTCCAGTTACCTGCATACCGTGATAAATAGCGTGAGTGTTTTATTACACTCCTTTCTGATTGCATTCCCATTGGACACATTATTACAAAGAAACTTGAAAGGATAAATTTAATGAAGCCTACTTCAGCCATCCTTTGCTTTAAGGCTGTTCTCCAGATTTCTGCATGCAGGCGAGTTGCATTGAAGCCAGAAAGCTCATTGAAAAGTAAGAATCCTCAGGGAAGCTGAGTCCTACATAGCCCAGCCAACAACCAGTCATTCACAAGGCCTACAACTGTCATGTGCAGAGTAATTGCATGTTAAAGGATCATTACCAACAGCAGGCATTTCTTTTACAGATCTCACATACAGAGTAGGTGGGCTTTCTGATTAAGATTGCCAACTAACGTCCTTACAAATAGGAGCAGGAGTAGGTCATCCAGTTCTTTCAGCCACATCTCTGGATTCCTTTATTATTCAGAAATCTATCAATCTCGGTTTTGAATGAATTCAAGTTCCACAAAGAATGTCAAAATATTGACCACTCATTGCTTGAGGATATTTCTCCTGATGTCAATCTTAAGATAACTAATCATTGTTCTGAGAAAAATACACCTGGTTTTTGACGACTCTGACACGGGCCACATCCCGCATTCATCCAACCTATTGTGCCCTGTAAGAAATCTCTTCTTATTCTTATGAACTCAAAAGAATTCAACGCTAATCAACTTGATCACTCTTCATATATCAAATCTGCCTTCCCAAAACATGATTAGCTAAGCTTTGCTGCACTCTCTGTATCACAAGTACATCCTTTCCTGGGCAAGGAGTCAAAAGCTCAGCTATGCACTGCACAATTGCAATAGGACTTCTTTACTCTTGTATTCAAACACTCATGGAGTCATAGAAACACACAGCATGGAAATAGGCCCTTAGGTACAACTGCCCATGCAAACAAAAATGCCCCATCTACACTTGTACCACCTGCTCGCGTTTGGCTCATATCTTATAATAAAAGCTAAACTATAATTTGTTCTCTTAATTGGTTGTTTTACCTGCAGTTTCTCCTTCAGTCCTTTTGAACAATAACCTCACTGTTTTTCACAATTAAAAACATTGCTTTCCTTCTCTCATGTTCACAAAAGGAGATCATTTCAATCTTTTCTATATTGTGTTCTATACATCATGCCAAATTAGGGAAAACATTTTCTTGATATGCAATAATTTCCTAACTGATTAAAATCTAAAAGGAAGCAATTTATCCCATTATTTTGAACTGGTGTTCATTGGTTTACCATTCCTGCTATGAATTAAAATATGACAATATTTTCCTCTAAAACTGTGAAAATATATTAAAATGCATTGTAAACCATGTCCAGGAGGTAGCTAGAAATGACTATCCTATTGCTTATTTTAAGGCCCTTTTTAGCTAATGGGTTATTTTTGGTAGCAGAATTATGCTCTGGAATTCAATGTGCTTGAAGGTGAGGGCTTAGTATGTGTGCATGTTGCACATATCCTGTGGCACTATTCAGGCAGAATGATCTATCTGCAAGCTGCAGGTCTTACACACTATAGCTCATCATTAAATCATAGAGAATTGTAACGGCATAGAAGAAAGCCATTTGGCATGTTGAGTCTATGGCCTGTGAAGTGATCCCGTCAGTCCTATTCTGCTACTTTTCCCAAAGCTCTGCAAATTATTTTCTTTCAAATGCCTTTCCAATTCCCTTCTGAAGGCATTGATTGATTCTGTTTACCACCGTCAACAGGCAGTGAATCTTACAAAGTATCAACTCTTACATCCCTTTTATATCTTTTTTAGAAAGACTTATTAGGATTAGTATGAGATTTCAGATATAAAGCACACTATTATTCTTCTGGAAAAGTATTTAGCCTAGAAATAATAAGATGCCTAAACACGTGAAGGCAAGAAATAGGAGCAGGAAAAGGCCAGTCTGCTCTTCACGCTGGCCCGGTCATTCAATATGATCATGGCTGATCTCTGCAGGCTTCAACTACTCCTCTGTGCCCATTCCCCATATCTTCAATACCTCAATCTTTCAAATATTTATCTATCTCCACCTTTAAGATATCGAAAAATCTCCACCACCCACAGGACTGAAGAATTCCACAGATTCACTATTTTTTGAGAGAAGAAATGTCTATGCAGCTAAGTTTTAAATGATCTGCTCTTTATTATGCACCCATGTCCCCTTGCTCATGACTCTCCCAGTCAGAAAAAAACATCTTAACAATTACTCTGACAAGTCCCCTTGGAATAAAGTTATAATTTTATTCCTCTAAACTACAAGGAATATAGACTCAAACTGTCTAGCCTGTGTTGATAGGACAGCCTTCTCGAACTGGTGAATCTCCTTTGAACTATCTCCAATGCTACTAATCGTTTTCAGGTAAAGACAACATAGTTTAATTTCGAGGTACAGCATGAAAACAAGCCCTTTGGCCCACAGCCATGGCCAAGCCGACCATCGATCACCCACTCCCTACATACTCAGGGCAATTCCAGAGGCCAATTAACCTATAAACCCCCATGTCTTTGGGACGTGGGATGAAACCAGAGCATCCGCTGGCAACCCACCCGGTCACAAGGCGAATGTGCAAACTCCATACAGATAGCGTTTGAGGTCGGGATCTAACTCAGGTCTCTGGCGCTGAGAGGCAGCAGCTCCACTGACTGTGCCACTATGCTGGCTGCAAAGTGTAGCGTCATGTTGCCCTGCACCACTGTAAAGGGTCTGTCCTACAAGCATGCAACTCCATGTGATGAGCGCGACCCTAACGTGGTCGCTTGAGCTGTCCGGCGTCGCGGGGCCGGTCCCACTTCGATCGCCGGAGCCATGCGGAATTGTGCGGAGTTCGTCCCGACATCGTGCGGGGCTCCGAAAAACTGGCTATATTCAAAAATTCCGCGCAGTAACGGCTTGTCGGCTCGCAGTCGCCTCGACACATTACACACCGCCTCGACATCGTGCCTCCATGACCCTCTCTGTAGGTGCCTCCATGACCCTCTATGTGTGTGGCTCCGTGGCCCTCTGTGTGTGCGCCTCTCTGTCCTGGCGAATTTACTTTAAGACTTTGCCCTAAGTTCGCCTCACTTTGCGCCATGTTGCGCCACTCACCCAAACTCCGCGCGGCCCTCGCTGCCGGTTTGGTCGCGCTTGCCGCATGCAGGAGCATGCTGGTGGGAACGGCCCTGTACAGGGGATCACCCGACCTCCGCGCGGCCCCCGCTTCTAGTTTGATCGCGCTCATCGCATGGAGTCGGATGCTGGCAGGACAGGCCCTTAACTAAACCTCTCTATTCTTAAACTCCAAGCTTTTCAATGCAAAATGTCACATGCCTTCTTAATTCCCTGTTGGATCTGTCCACTAATAAGATGATTTGTGCACTAAAAACACCTTGATCCCTATTTGCAGTCTCTCTCCATTTAAATAATAATCTGCCTTTTGATTCCCCTTGTGTAATGCATGGCCTCACACCTCCCCACATTAAACTTTATTTGCTCGGATCCTCATCACAAAATGTCCTTCTACCAGTTTTTATATCATCAACAAACTTGAAAACCTTACATTTTGTTTTTTTGCTCCAGATCATTAATGCGGTCACAAAACACGTAAACACAGGCTGTTATGATTTTCCAACTAGTTCAAACTAATTCAAACCCTAAATTTTGATGCCCCTATCTATTTTAACCTTTTTTATAACAATGCTAATGCTTGTGCTATTGCAGTCATTTTTCCCCATTTTCTCTCCTATTGATATGTGCTCCATTGTCCGATTTATTTTTTCAGCACTGAACCCAATGCAGCCTTTGATGTTAATTAAGAATATTTTCTCATCTGTTGTTTTCTGCTTTGTCCTTTACAGTTAATAATCTAACCTGGACTTTAGACAGCGGAAACCCCCCTTTATCACAATTATGTAGTTCTCAACAAGCTTGCCTGCAATGTTGCTCAACATTTCCTTCCCATTATTGGTGACCTATGTTATATATGCAGTAGCATAATACCTCCTGTCTTGTTTCTTAATTCTAACCAATAGACACTGATCTGGAATTACTGTGTGGTTGAGTTTTCTTTATAGTGCAATTTTGTAGTAATTCACCAAACCAAATAAGAAAATAGTGACATTTAAAGCACAGACTACATTCAATGCACATTGTATTGCTGCATCATTTATACAAGTTAAAAACATGTTGTGTTCTGAGCATAGACACAAAATGCTGGAGTAACTCAGCGGGACAGGCAGCATCTTTGGAGAGAAGGAATGGGTGATGTTTTGGGTCGAGACCCATCTTCAGACTGAGCAGTCCATTCTCAACATCCTTACCATGGTGAGTTTTCACAGATTGTACCCATTTGAGATCCTTCAAGAAGGCTTTAAAAATGCAAACATTTGTTACTTTACAGTTAATATGCAAACATTCTTAAACATTCTTAAACATGTATTTTACAAGCTTGTGAGCATAATTGTGATTAGGTATGTTGTCAAATGCAGATAAATACAGTATAAACAGTCACATTTAAATATATATATATACAGGAATAACTACGCCATACAAACTGGCACATTATATGGATAGTCTCTGTGATGAGAGAGTGGCACCAGAACAGGTGACAGAAAGTATGAAAGGATTTACCCTGCTTGTCACAATACTTGTATTTACTAACTGATGAATCAATAAAGTAATAGCAACTCAAGCCTTGACATTTGAGCTATATTAGGGCAGCAGTACATTAGTTGAAGTCAAAATAAAATCTTTCAAACTGGTTAAAAAATATGTGAAGACAGAGGCCCAAGAGCAGTTGGTGAGGGAGGAGCGACGTCCGAGCGGTAAGCTTAAAACCCGAGCGCGGAGCTTTGTTTTTACAGAGGCCCAGGAGCCGTTGGTGAGGGAGGAGCGACTGGAATCCGTAACGTTCTAAATCCGTAACGTTCTATTCAATTAACTGGGCTTGAGGAAGCCGCTGATTGGTGGACTAGAGTATGCAGCTGATTGGCAGTCAAATTCCAGCAATTTGTAGGGTACTGTACTTTGTTTTTTGTATTGTATTTTTGTATGGTATATTGTATTTTGTGTTGTATCTAGGGTAAGGGAAGTATGAGTGCCAGGGCAGCTTACTGTTCTGGATGTCAGACGTGGGAGGTCATGGAGTCGGGTAGCCCTCCAGACGTCTACATCTGCGCCAGGTGTGTCGAGATGGGGCTCCTAAAGGAGTGTGTTAGGAACCTGGAGCAGCAGCTCAATGACCTCCGTCTGGTCAGGGAGAGTGAGGAGGACATAGAGAGGAGCTACAGGGAGGTAGTCTCTCCAAAACCACAGGAGGCAGACACGTGGGTCACAGTTAGGAGAGGCAAGGGGCAGAGGCGGGCGCTAGAGAGTACACCAGTGGCTGTACACCTTGGAAATAAGTACTCCTGTTTGAGTGCTGTGGGGGGGGGGACAGCCTACCTGGGGGTAGCAACAGCGACCTGGCCTGCGGTACAGACACCGGCCCTGTTGCTCAGAAGGGTAAGGAAAAGAAGAGGAGGGCATTAGTAATAGGGGACTCTATAGTTAGGGGGTCAGATTGGCGATTCTGTGGACGCAGTCCGGAGACCCGGATGGTAGTTTGCCTCCCTGGTGCCAGGGTCCGGGATGTGTCTGAACATGTCCAAGATATCCTGAAAAGGGAGGGAGAGGAGCCTGAGGTCGTGGTATATATTGGTACCAATGACATAGGTAAAAAAAGAGAAGAATTCCTGAAAGGAGAATTTAGGGAGTTAGGAAGAGAGTTAAGGAAAAGAACCGCAAACATAACAATCTCAGGATTACTTCCTGTGCCACGTGACAGTGAGAGTAGGAATGGAGCAAGGTGGAGGATAAATGCCTGGCTGAAGGACTGGTGCAGAGGGCAGGGATTCAAGTTTCTGGATCAATGGAACCTCTTTTGGGGAAGGAGTGACCTGTATAAAAAGGAAGAGTTGCACTTGAACCTGAGGGGGAACAGTACCCTGGCAGGGGAATTTGCAAAGGCTACCGGGGGAACTTTAAACTAGAACAGTTGGGGGGAGGGACTCAAATAGAGAAAGCTAGTAGACAGGGTCTGAGGCAGGAGGCAGAGAAGGGAAGCACTCAGACCCAACATGTAGGGGGGAAAGATGAAAAAAATAATAAACAGATAATAAGAGGTGGTGGGTTTCCAGGGCAAAAATCAAAAGGGACCACTTGTCAACATGATTGTATAAGGAGTAAGAGTGTTGTAAAAACAAGCATGAAGGCTTTGTGTCTCAATGCAAGGAGCATTCGTAATAAGGTGGACGAGTTGAATGTGCAGATAGCTATTAATGACTATGACTATGACTAATGACTATGCTATGCTTATTGGGATCATGAAGACATGGCTCCAGTGGGACCAAGGCTGGGAACTGAACATCCAGGAATATTCAATATTCAGGAGGGATAGACAGAAAGGAAAGGGAGGTGGGGTAGCGTTGCTGGTGAGAGAGGAGATTAATGCAATACAAAGGAAGGACATAAGCTTGGAGGATGTGGATTCGATATGGGTAGAGCTGCGAAACTCTAAGGGGCAGAAAACGCTAGTGGGAGTTGTGCACAGGCCACCTAACAGTAGTAGCGGAGTTGCGGATGGCATCAAACAGGAAATTAGAAATGCGTGCAACAAGGGTAAAACAGTTATAATGGGTGACTTCAATCTACATATAGATTGAGTGAATCAAATGGGCAGGGGTGCTGAGGAAGAGGATTTCTTGGAATGTATGCGGGATAATTTACTAAACCAACATGTAGAGGAACCAACGAGAGAGCAGGCTATTCTAGATTGGGTATTGAGTAATGAGGAAGGGTTAGTTAGCAGTCTTGTTGTGCGGGGCCCCTTGGACAAGAGTGGCCATAATATGGTTGAGTTCTTCATTAGGATGGAGAGTGACATAATTAAGTCAGAAACAAAGGTTCTGAACTTAAACAAAGGTAACTTTGAAGGTATGAGAATTGAATTGGTCAAGATAGGCTGGCAAGTGATTCTTAAAGGGTTGACAGTGGATGTGCAATGGAAGGTATTTAAAGACTGCATGGATGAACTACAACAATTGTTCATCCCAGTTTGGCAAAAGAATAAATCAGGGCAGGTAGTGCATCCATGGATAACAAGGGAAATCAGGGATAGTATAAAAATAAAAGATGAAGCATACAAATTAGTCAGAAAAAGCAGCCTACCAGAGGACTGGGAGAAATTCAGAGTTCAGCAGAGGAGGACAAAGGGCTTAATTAGGAAAGGGAAAACAGATTATGAAAGAAAACTGGCAGGGAACATAAAAACTGACTGCAAAAGTTTTTATAGCTATGTGAAGAGAAAGAGATTAGTTAAAACAAATGTAGGTCCCTTGCAGTCAGAAACAGGTGAATTGATCATGGGGAGCAAAGACATGGCAGACCAATTGAATAACTACTTTGGTTCTGTCTTCACTAAGGAAGACATAAATAATCTTCCGGAAATAGCAGGGGACTGGAGGTCAAATAAGGTGGAAGAACTGAGTGAAATCCAGGTTAGCCGAGAAGTGGTGTTGGGTAAATTGAATGGATTAATGGTCGATAAATCCCCAGGGCCAGATAGTTTGCATCCCAGAGTACTCAAGGAAGTAGCCACAGAAATAGTGGATGCATTAGTGACAATTTTTCAAAACTCCTTAGATTCTGGAGTAGTTCCTGAGGATTGGAGGGTAGCTAATGTAACCTCACTTTTAAAAAAAGGAGGGAGAGAGAAAACGAGGAATTACAGACCAGTTAGTCTAACATCGGTAGTGGGGAAACTGCTAGAGTCATTTATTAAAGATGGCATAGCAGTACATTTGGAAAGTGGTGAAATCATTAGACAAAGTCAGCATGGATTTACAAAAGGTAAATCACGTCTGACGAATCTTATATAATTTTTCGAGGATGTAACTAGCAGAGTTGATAAGGGAGAACCAGTGGATGTGTTATATCTAGACTTTCAGAAGGTTTTTGACAAGGTCCCACATAGGAGATTAGTATACAAACTTAAAGCACACGGTATTGGGGGTTCAGTATTGATGTGGATAGAGAACCGGCTGGCAGACAGGAAGCAAAGGGTAGGAGTAAACGGGTCCTTTTCAGAATGGCAGGCAGTGACTAGTGGGGTACCGCAAGGCTCAGTGCTGGGACCCCAGCTATTTACAATATATATTAATGATTTGGACGAGGGAATTGAATGCAACTTCTCCAAGTTTGCAGATGACACTAAGCTGGGGGGTAGTGTTAGGTGTGAGGAGGATGTTAGGAGGCTGCAAGGTGACTTGGATAGGCTGGGTGAGTGGGCAAATGCATGGCAGATGCAGTATAATGTGGATAAATGTGAGGTTATCCACTTTGGTGGCAAAAACAGGAGGGTAGACTATTATCTTAATGGTGACAAATTTGGAAAAGGGGAGATGCAACGAGACTTGGGTGTCATGGTACACCAATCATTGAAATTAGGCATGCAGATGCAGCAGGCAGTGAAGAAAGCAAATGGTACGTTAGCATTCATAGCAAAAGGATTTGAGTATAGGAGCAGGGAGGTTCTACTGCAGTTGTACAGGGTTTTGGTGAGACCACACCTGGAGTATTGCGTGCAGTTTTGGTCTCCAAATCTGAGCATAGACATTCTTGCCATAGAAGGGGTACAGAGAAGGTTCACCAGACTGATTCCTGGGATGTCAGGACTTTCATACGAGGAAAGACTGGATAGACTTGGCTTGTACTTGGTAGAATTTAGAAGACTGAGGGGGGATCTTATAGAAATGTACAAAATTCTTAAGGGGTTGGATAGGCTAGATGCAGGAAGATTGCTCCCGATGTTGGGGAGGTCCAGAACAAGGGGTCACAGTCTAAGGATAAGGGGGAATTCCTTTAGGACCGAGATGAGGAAAACATTTTGCACACAGAGAGTGGTGAGTCTCTGGAATTATCTGCCACAGAAGGTACTTGAGGCCAGTTCATTGGCTAATTTTAAGAGGGAGTTTGATGTGGCCCTTGTGGCTAAAGGGATCGGGGGTATGGAGAGAAGGCAGGTACAGGATACTGAATTGGATGATCAGCCATGATCATATTGAATGGCGGTGCAGGCTCGAAGGGCCGAATGGCCTACTCCTGCACCTATTTTCTATGTTTCTATGTTTCTAATTGACTTGCATGACAGATAACAGCTATAATACTCTTAAACCAAAGCTGGAATAGCACTGCTTGCAAGAAATAACATAAATAATACCCCGTTACAACTATGTTCACAAACATCCTTTTCATTGTCTTTTTAAATTGGACATTCAGAAGGCAGTAATGTGTTAATAATTTTAACTTGGGCAATGATATCCAGCCTGAAGCATCACTTTTATAGACTGTTTCTCAAAACAGGAAAACGTAATTTATCTTTTGAGTTCAAATAAATAGTAAAAGTTGGAATTAGTTTCTGATATCCCGATTTAGGTAAATGGACTATAGATCACTGACTTCCTTTAATCTGATTATTATCTTCAAGAGCACAAGATGGTGTCTAGGGCAGAGGTGAATGTGAAAGCTCATGGCCATGTCAAGGGTATGAGACGCAGAACACATTTAGGGCTGAGACACAATGCCAACATTATTAATAGCTTGGTTCAGATTTAGTTACATGCCAGGGAGAAGAATGGAGCTGATGCCTATCGTCAAAGCAACCGCAGAAAATTATTAAATTAAATGTTGGGAGAAGACATGTCTAATTCTCAATTTCCACTGGAGATGGTTGTGTAAAGCCATGTATTTTATTTGGTTGTCACTTCTGTACGTGATGAAAAAAACTCTCACCTGCCACATATGTGCATTAAAGCTGTGTTTGTTTTCTGGTAAAATCGTCACAACATTGTTATAACATTGATAAACTCTTATGAGGTTGACTGCCACTACTGTGAAAGAACAAGGTTCTTACATTTAATGTAGTCTATCAGAGAAACAGATAAATAGAGTATTACAGGTTTCGTTTTGTAATTCATTTGTGAGGACATGGAATCATTTCTTAAAATCACCCTGCCTTTGTGTTTTCTTCCACATGACATGTTTTTTGTTTCAGGCATCTGACAACAGAAATCTTCCATGCAGCAAACACAGAGGAAGTTTGTAAGTTGAGCACCATCGTATCTTGTTCCAACTTTCAAATTTCAAGATTCTTATTGCTGGAGTTTAAAAGTAAATTAATTTCTGCTCATATTAAATGGCCCTCAAATACATTTTGCACAGTAGTGCAGAATGCTTCATCCAAAGAAAACAATGAACTTTTGTATACCAATTCCCCAGATGTCTTCGAATAGATATTCCACAGATGGATGGTCATTATTCTTGATGTTCAAGGCTCCAGATTACCAACATTCTATGTTTTCCGCTTACAGATACATCCGGCTTTCAATGGATCTGTAAGCAGATTGACATCCTACAAAAACTATCCAACTTACCTGCATTCTTTGGTTGTGTCTCTTTTTTTATATGCAAAATCTTCTGTCTGGAACAGGTGACATACATAAAGGAATGTCTTTTACAAGTAATGTAGAATGAAAGGTGAATCGTGTCAGTTCTCATAAAATCAATAAATGGAGAAAATGAATTACTGCTACTCGTGCATCTGTAACATTTTCCCAGATGGTATGGCCTGTGGGCGAAGGTGAGCTGTCATCCAAGTGATTAGTTTGAATATCAGATTGTCATATTTTAACCTGAAAGGAAAGTGTTAGATCAGATATGAAAAGTGAATCCATATAGTTAAAAGGTAAGAATGCCATGATTTCAAGAAGAGTTACAAAATATAAATACAAAGTATTAGCTAGTGAGTATTCAACAGGGCGAGAATTAGATCATTGTTCCCTTAGTGTGTAAAATTCAGATGTGTTTGGGCAAGTATGAACTGCAGAATTGACTGTCAATACAGGACCACGAGATCAACATTTTTTAGCCATTCAGGAAGAATTGACATAAATCCTGATTTCAAAAGCAGGATTAAGTATTCTGCCCCTTGAAATGGCTTAATTTCAATTTTAAATGCTTGTTTTTATTAATATTTCTCGGTGTAATTGTTTCCCAAGTAAGTACATTTTTGCTACCAAATGCCTACATAAACTTTCATTCAAGACCTTATAGGCAGAGCATGTTACGTTATCATCACTTTTAATATTTATTTCCTAACTTGACTTTCACCATGTTTAATTAAGTTTTAAGGCAATGGCCCTTGTTCTGGATTAATGTGTATCTCGTGCTATACGATGTTTAGCAATGCTCGTTTGACCTGTCACCTCAACTTCTAAATCTATAGTCCGTACTCCTGATAGCCAAAATTATATTCTGAGAGTGCACATGACCAAAGTGTAACGTAACCTACTCTCAGTTATCGTGTTCATTTCTCTTAATCCCAGCTAATGGAAACCAGGAGGTTTGTGTCATTCTAAAACCATTAATTTATCCATTTCAGTTTTTCTCTTGGATACTAATCCTTATTAGTGTTTCCCTTCATAAACCTTTGATCTTCCCAAACCTCTGCCATTGTAACCTTTTCCATGGTGAGTTTGAAGTAAAATATTATTTTACTTGCTTCATCACAGCCTAGTCTTCTACTTAGTTGTACCAAAACGGCTTTTAGAAAGTCCAATACCCACGTCGCCACTTTCTTTTACTTCATGTACTTACAAAAAAAATCTCCATTGTTGCTTTTAATAACATCAGTCCTTTTTCCATACTCTTTGCTTTCATTATACTTCCCTTGTATTCTTCTTTTGTTACTTGCAATAATCCTTCCAGCCCTCATTCTTACTACTATGCTTTGTCCCTTCTCCTTATGCTTAATACCAGTTTGAAACCATTTTCATGGACATGGCTGCATTTCCAGAGTGCCCTTTCTACCTATTATATTCTGGTTGTGTGACCTCCTAATTACCTTCTTGAATAGCTCCACTGTTGGGCTATAGATTCACAACTGACCTACTCTCTTGCAGTCAAATTCTTCCTCATCTTATCAAAATTAGGCCTAAAGCCAAAATTTAAGAGATCCACTACTTCATAACTGATAATGGAACCAATAGTGAATTCAATTGGCTTGTGATTACAGTTGTAATTATCTTGAGTGCATTCAGAAAATCTGCTACTATTTGTATCTCTATATTTATTGTGATGTTATAGGTAGCAACTTATAAAATCAAAAAAAAGTTGATTAATCATTTAAAAAAGCTCATTCAGCTCTCAAAATGTCTTCTTTCTAAACACACAGCATATTATAACAAATAATTATACAATAACTCAAGCTGAAATTTAGTTTAGATTATTATTGTCACGTGTACCAAGGTACAATGAAACAGTTTTGTTTGTGTGCTATCCAGTCAAAGAAAAGACTATACTGTAGAGCAACGATAATCCCGAAATGAAGGCAAGGAGCCAGGTGTTTCGAGAGGTATTTTATTCGCTGTCCTTCTCCTGACCAGACGAGTCTGCAAGATTGCACCTAAACCCCTGCCCTTTATCCCTGTAGCTAAGGGCCGCCCCCGGACACATCCATTCCCGTGCCGAGGGGTTCAATAGTGGAAATGGCCCGATCCTTGGGAGCTGCCACAATACACAATTACAATCAAGCCATCTGCAGTACACAGATAAACAAAGTTTAAATATTTTAACAAGTAGGGAGGGAAATAAACATTCTCTGAAGAAGAAGTGATTATTTTCTGCACAGAAGGAACAGACGTGCTTGGCTGGACCGTATAAGTAAACATCAGAGCCACTCTGATCCAGACACCCCAATTAAAAAATGGGGGACACAAATATTATGACTCAGAGCCTAGTTCTTCCACCTTGTGTTGGCAGATGTCTTCCATGTGATTTTATATAATCAATTTATTTATAACATCCAAGACCACTGGAAATTACAGAGAGTTGTGGATGTAGCCCAAGCCATCAAGCAAACCAACTACCCGTCCATCTACACATCACGATACCCTGACAAGGCCACCAGCATAGTCGAGGATCAGGTTCACCCCAGTCACTCCCTCCCTCTTCCTCCCTCTCCCATCAGGCAAGAGGCACAGAAGTTTGAAAAAAGCATACCTCCAGATTCAGGGACAGTTTCTTCCCAGTTATTATCAGAATACTGAACTGTCCTCTGACCAGCTAGAGTGTGGTCCAGACCTCCCATCTACCTCAATGGAGACCTTTGAACTATATTTAATCTGACTTTATTGGACATTATCTTGAACTAAATGGTGGACCCTTTATCCTTTATCTGTACACAACAGCTTGTTTGTAATCATGTATAGCCTTTTCTTTGACTGGATAGCATACAACAAAAAACTTTTCACAAGACAATAACACACTAAACTAAAAAAAAAAAAATGAATCACAAACATTTGGTCATTTTACAATCCTTCTTTCCTAATGCCACAGTGTGTCTCATGCCTTTTGACCTAGGCTGCCTTTACCAATAGGACTGTTTAAGCTACGTGCCCATGCACTATTTCCTCCTCCCAATTAAGGATATTTAGCAAGTTAGAGCCATAGAGTGATACATGGTGGAAACAGGCCCTTTGGCCCAACTTGCCCACACTGGCCAACAATGTCCCAGCTACACTGGTCCCACCTGCCTGCGCTTGGTCCATATCTCGCCAAACCTGTCCTATCCATGTACCTGTCTAACTGTTTCTTAAACGATGGGATATTCTCAGCCTCAACTACCTCCTCTGGCAGTTTTTTCCATACACCCACCACCCTTTGTGTGAAAAAGATACCCCTCGGATTCCTGTTAGATCTTTTCCCTTCACCTTGAACCTATGTTCTCTGGTCCTCGATTCCCCTACTCTGGGCAAAAGACTCTTGTGCATCTACCCAATCTATTCCTCTCATGAATCAAGTTCTCTTGGAATGCCGTGCTGCTGTAAAGAATATTATCCCAAATTTGTTCCTGCAGAATCAAATTTTACTTCGGAGTCACGTTAGTCGGGGAGCCCCGCTCAGTCGGCAGGACCCGACTCTCCACCGCAGCAGTCCAGGGAGCTGCATACTGGAGGTAGGACCGCGCGGGAGCGGGGTAGCCAAGACTCCGACTCCCCACCGCCTCAGCCAGTACGAAAACCGACCTGCGGCTAAAAAGTGCGGAAGACAGGGCCCGGTTTAACGGCACACCCCGACTCTCCACCGCATCAGTTTGCAAGAGGGTGGACCGGTGGCAAAACTGCACAAAAGTCGTGTAGCCCTGGTGGAGCGGCAGGCACCAACTCTCCACCGCTTCAGTTCGCTAGATTGCGGACCGGTGACAAAACAACACATAAGTTGAGTAGCCCCGCAGGTGCGGCAGGCACCAACCTTGCACCGCATCAGTCCGGAAGACATCGGATTGGCGGCAAGCCCGCGTGGATGTCGTGTAGCCCCGCTGGAGCAGCTGCCACCGACTCCACACCGCCGCAGTCGGGAAAACCACGGATAGGCGGTAGATCTACCAGGAAGTCATGTAGCCCCGCAGGAGCGGCAGGCACTGACTCGCCACTGCTTCAGTCTGTAAGATCCGCGCGGGAGTCGTGTAGCCCTGCAGGAGCGGCTGGCACCGACTATCTACCGTATCAGTCCCATAGACATCACCTTGACGAGGTGCGGACAGGCGGTAAGAGCCCCATAGATTCATCAGCTGCTCCAGAGGGACCTACTCCAGTAGGAGCATGCGTCCCAAGGATCACGCAGGTACACGACAGGACCATTACCAGGACTGTTCAAAATCTCTCCCTCCTCAGTAGGGAGCGCAAGAAGTCAGGGATTAGCTGACTTCAAAGAGAGGTTGGCTGAAGACCCACAGTTGCAAGGGATGCAAGAAGAGGAACTTCTGGGGATGGTATCTAAATTCGCTCAACCATCCCAGAAAGGGCAACCTCTTCAGCCGAGGCTAGTGGCAAGCATAAACTACCTGTTAACACACCAATTGCAGGAACAGGTAATTTGGGAGACCACAAGCAAGTACATGGCCCCAGAAAATTGTGTGTCGCTGAACGTCTCTACCATGAACACAGCCATATGGGGAAACATCAGCCCTGGGTTAAGGGCACAGGAATTAGAAATTCAAAAAATCCTAAACCTACTGACCTCAGGCATCACTGCGGCAGGTTGGTCGACGGTATGGACATGACGGAAGAGCAGCAGGATGCATTAGCCCTGCTCTGTAATACGCAATATTGCTTCCGGAAAAGCTCTATCCGTCCTACACTCAACCCCAAATTTGCGGGTTTGTGTAAGGCCAACGCTATGCCACCACCAAGACAGTTGTTTGGTGATGACCTGCCCAAACAGGTGAAAGGCCTAGACGAGGAAGCTAAAGCAGTAGGCTTGATAAAACCGCCTTCCTCTGGCAGACCTCCAGCGTATCATCGGCAGCATCCATATGCAACATCTAACAGGCCCCAGGTTCAACCCGATAGAGTGACGGGAGCAAACCCAAAGGTCGTGCCTTATCATCAGAGGCCTTTTTTCGGCCAAGGCCCACAGCGATCAGCCTGGAAAATGTGTCAACCCCACACCACAACACCATAACAACCCAAGAACAAAGGATAGAAGACCAAGCCCCACCGGTAACCATGGAGGTAAGGGTGTCTGGTTCCCTTGGGAATGCTGCATGCATAACCTCACAAGTGGGAGGTAGATTGCATCTGTTGGGGATGCATGGAGTTCCATAACTTCTGACCCTTTTATATTGCACAGTATTCAAGGTTACGAAATAGAATTTATAAACAGACAACTTACCCCAGCTCAACATGTACCTAGCCGGAAATTTGTACTTTCGCACAAAGAGAAAGTGGAGGGAATGCAGAACTATTACGGTTATATACCAAGGGGGTAATAGAGAAAACAGTACATGAACCTCTTGAATTTGTATCTAACATCTTTACCAAAACCAAAAAAGATGGCGGATGTCGTATCATAATTGATTTAACTCAATTGAATACTTTTGTGCAATGTACCCATTTCAAGATGGAAACATTTGAAGCTGCCAAGCAACTGATTTCCAGAGGGTACTTCATGGCCTGCCTCGATCTAAAAGATGCATACTATTCAGTACCCACATGTAAAGATCACCGCAGATATTTAAAATTTGTCTGGATGGGGCCGTTGTGACAGTATAAAGCATTGGCTAATGGACTTACAACAGCCCCCAGATTATTTACTAAAATATTAAAACCAGTGTTGGCGTCTCTATGAAGACAAAACCACATAGTTATGGCCTATCTTGATGACATTCTGATTGTGGGGAAAACTTTGGAATTGGCTAAATTAGCTGTGACAGCCACCAAGTCACTATTCCAAAAGCTGGGGTTCGTCATCCATCCAGACAAATTAAAGTTAAACCCTTCTGTCATTATGGACTATCTGGGATTCACGGTTAACACAAATCATATGATTGTCACTTTCCCAGAGGACAAAGCAACAGATATAATAGAGGCATGTAATAGCCTTGCTTGCGCCAAAAAAACAACTATTCGACATGCTGCCAAGGTGATTGGGAAACTTGTAGCTACATTTCCAGCTGCATGATTTGGACCATTACATTATCAAAATTTGCAAAGAGCACAAATCTCAGCACTAAAAACCAATGCTGGGCATTTTGACAGACCTATGCAGCTACCAAACAAAGCAAAACATGAGCTACAATGGTGGTTTAGCAGCATTCGAGATTGTTTTAATCCCATCATAGTTACAAACCCTTCAGTCGTGTTGCAAACTGACACAAGCGCCCACGGCTGGGGAGCTACCGACACCACTTCTAGTTGTGGCGGCAGATGGGATTTGTACGAATCCACACTACTCCAATCACGAGGTATAAACTATTTGGAAATGCTGGGAGCATTTCACGGACTGCGGGCTTACTACACAAATATGCATCATAAGCATGTCCGTCTACAGATAGACAATACCACAGTGGTGGCATATTTAAACCATATGGGTGGTATCAAGTCGATATCTTGCGATGAATTGGCAAACATAACTTGGCACTGGTGCATTGAAAGTAATATTTGGATCTCAGCTACATACCTTCCAGGTAAGCTTAATATACTGGTGGACACCAGGTCGGAAGTATTCAATGACAACACCAAGTGGATGTTGAACCCCCAAATATTTACTAATATTATAGCTCAGTATGGAACACTCTATGGAACACCAGATATCAACCTCTTTGCGTCCAGGTTGAACCATCAGATACCAACAAATGTCCCTTGGGAACCAGATCCTGGGCAGCAGCGATGGATGCGTTTTTGCTACATTGGGGGAAATTGGTCTTCTATGCATTTTCCCCTTTCTGCCTCATCAGTTCGGCTATTGCAGAAAATCCAGCTAGATTCTGCATCAGGGATTCTGATAATACCTGACTGGCCCACACAGCCATGGTTCCCGGTGGTCCTCAACATGGTGTAGGAACCGTGGGTTCAGGTTCCCAAATGCCCGAACCTCCTGGCACCTCCCATATCAGGAGAGAGTCATCCATGCCATGGTCATCTGAACCTGTAGGCTTGCAGGTTCTGAAGAGACCTTTGCTGGAATTCGGGCTGTTGAACAGGACCATGGACATCATCACGGCATCGTGCAGAGAGTCCACAAGGAAGCGGTACCTTACCCATGTAAGGAAATGGGAGGCCTTCTGTTCCATGACTAATATCACCTACGACTCTGCCACCATCACAGATGTGCTGGAATTCCTCGCGGGCCTTCACTATGATGAGGGCCTCAGCTATAGTGCCATCAATAGTGAAGGAGTGCATTATCATCCTACCTCACTCGGAGTAGGATCCCATCAGTTGGTGTCGAAACTCATGAGGGGCATTTTCAATTCTAACCCTCCAAGATCACGATACAATATGACTTGGGATATTGGGGTAGTGTTGTCCCTACTCAGGAGTTGGCCACCAGTTTCAGAACTCCCACTAGCAAAACTCACCTACAAAGTGGTGATGCTTATGGCACTTATTACAGCTCAGTGGGTCCAGACCCTCCACAAACTAAAACTGGACAGGATGGTCTTGACCCCCACCAAGGTAATCTTTTTCATTGATGAATTACTTAAACACCATAGACCTGGAACAACCGGTCTTTAATTGGAATTCCATGCATATCCCATTGATGTACACCTCTGTATAGCCACCCATCTCCGACATTATATTAATGTCACCCAAAATATAAGGAGAATGGAATCTATTCATCAGTTTTAAATGCCTACATTACAGGGTAACTGTGCAGACTATTTCCAGGTGGCTCAGGGTGGTGTTGAGTGCAGCAGGGGTAGACACTGATATTTTCAAATCTCATTCTATCAGGGCTGCGTCCACATCAGTGGCGAGGACCATGAAGGTACCCATGGATCAAGTCCTCGCAACAGCAGACTGGGCCAATGAAGGCACATTTCAACAGTTTTATAATAAACCTGTGGCCACTCCCGCGACGTTTGCAGATACTGTTTTAAGTTCTGTTCCCTAAGCGTTCCCCGAAGTCAGGGGTTTTTGTTTGTATTAATAAATACATTATTGTTTTTTTCAGCTATGTTTCAAGTCTGAAATACGTTAACATACTTCCTCCATCAGTTATTACAGCAGTGTGTGAGCATGGACGTGGTCCAGGGCATGAAATCACAAAGCTTAGAAATCTTCATGAAGTCACTCACGTGACTCCGAAGTAAAATAGTAAGATTAAACAAGAACCTACCAGTTTGAAGTTTGATCCTTATTTTATGAGGAGTTACGATGAGGGATTTCGTGCCCTCCGCTCCCAACCCTCTATCATATCGACAACTGGTATATTACTTCTCTTAATCTTACTATCTACAGTCAGTTCTGCTATCTGTGATTTCACACCGCTGCTTTGAAGAATGTCGCGCATGGATGCTGGCGGGGTCTTCACGAAATTCCTCATCGTAACTCCTCATAAAATAAGGATCAAACTTCAAACTGGTAAGTTCCGTTTAATCTTACTATTTTAGCTGTGAAAACAAAATGTGTTATTAGCTTGTCTTATCTGAACTGATGAGACAGAGATGGGGTTTGGGCATGCCATAATTGTACTCATTATTATAAGTTCATGATTATCCATGCATTGTTCAGAGTTGTTCCAATGAATACTGCACTTTGCAAGTGTCAGGCAATGGCTCTCTCCAAAAGGAGTCAAGGTAACCACTTTACCTTAACATTTAACTAAATGTTAAAGTATTGTAACAATAGGAACAGGTATCCAGAGGAGTATGGCTCATCTCCTGACTCTCCAAAATTTTCCAGCAACAATATGATAGTTGATTACAGTGATAGATAAGTGCACAATCTCCTGGATGTTGTAGCTCTAATAACACCGAAGAAGATGGGCATCACTGCATTCCAAACACCCCATTAAATGCTCACCCACACCATTTATGTTGTATTATACTGTAGATGTAGTGCACTGTAACACACACCTTCCCTTCATGGTTCCTCGTAGTGATCCCCAACACTTTAAGGACAAGGAAGGGTAGCTGCTGATTTGCTATGCTCCTTGGCCTACACATTCTGATTTCGAAGGCAACCATTACATATTTATCATTGTTGGGTCAAAATCCTGGACTGTCTGCCCAGCAGCAGAGTCAGCCTACATTGCAACAGGTCATGGCAATAGCTCAGCAATACTGTCTCCAGAGCAATATTGGTGGCTTTAACTGCTGACCTAGTCAGCAATGCCCACATTGCACAAATAAGCATACAGCCAAGAGAGAAGGCATAATTTATGTTATAACTAGCTTTTTCTAGTCAACAGCTTGTAATATCACAGATTATTGCCCCCTGGAGTCACACATTCACAGAGAAATCACATTAACTACTTCTGTGCCAAAAAAAAACTTTCAACAAGAATGCTGTTCAGAAGCGATTTGAATAGAAATATGCTGAATTAAAATCAAGTTGATTGCAATTTGTTAAAATATTTTTAATGAGTGTCTGTTGTGTTGTTCAGAAATGCAGTTACATTTACATGAATGGGAGTATACTTGCAGTAATGGAGGATCTCAACAATGCATGGCTATATTGTACCAGACGCTGCCGTTTAGTTTGACAGTTGCTGCTTTCAATAATTTAAAATAGTAATTGCTGAAATACTGATGAAGTACATTAAAGTGGTACTTATTTCATTGCTGCTACCTGTGAACAACAGGAGAAAGATATCCAGGGTGTTGAGAACATTCGACAAAACTACATATGCTGGAAATCTGCAATTAAAATACAAAATGATGAAATCACAGAACTGGGAAAGGGGGAAAAAAAAACAAGCAAATGTTATATTGCAGAAAGGATGGAGAGAGAGATTGATTATTTCTGATGGGATGAGGCCAAAATACCTCGAGTGGACCCAACATTATCACGGTCATGATTGTCCGTAGCAGGATTATGAAAGAAAATGCTGATATTTAATCTCTGTTCTTTATCACAGACAAACTGTGCTCAGTTTGGGGCCCCCTGAGCAACACTGAAAATACACGGTTGGCAGGTTATCATAAGGATCACAGTCATGATATGTAAATTGTAAACAAGGGCGTTCACAGCCACATTCGGCTCTAACTCTGTCAACAATTTTGCAGATGCCACCACTGTGGTGGGCCGAATCATGAACAATCAAGAGACAGATTACAGGAAAGAGATAAGGAAACTAATAACATGGTGTCATGACAACAACCTCCCCTCAATGTCAGCAAGATGAAGGAGCTGGTTATCATGAATTATGGTGAAGTACATGCCGCAATCAGCACCAATGGTGCTGAAGTGGAAATCGTTGAGAGCTTCAGGTTCCCTGGCATTAATATTACCATTGATTGGTCGGGGGCCAACCATATTGATGCAATAGCCAAGAAGGCACATCAATGCTTCTATTTTCTGAGGAGACTGAGGACATTTGACATATCTCCAATGACTCGCACAAAGTTCTGCAGATGCACCATAGAAAGGATACTGTTGGATTGCATCACTGCTTGTTTTGTGAACAGCTCTGCGCAAGACAGATTACCATATTATGGATGGTATATTCAAGATGACTGACACCCGGAAACGTAAAAGTGCGTATTTCAGTTGAGAGAGCAGTTCTGACAGATGCCAGCCTTGATAATGGTTAAGATGGAACATTGGTGATGAAGGAACTGACAGAGGTGGAACAAGATGAAAATATGCAGAATAAAGGAACGCATAATCCCGAACAATGTTAAGGGCCTGTCCCACTGCGGGACATAATTTGCAAGTTTAGAAGAGTTTGCGCTCGACTCAAACTCGCAGTATGGTCGACACGTGGTCCTAGGAGGTCTATGTAACTCTCCATCATGGTCGAGAGAAGTTCCCGCATACTCGAGGCCTCGGTTTGGTCGAGGAGTATTTTTTAGCATGCTGAAAATTGTCCGCGAGTAAAAATTGGTTGGCATGAAAAAAAAATCAATATTTTTATTACTCGTAGGTTTAGTTGAAGTAGGTCGTAGTAGGTCAGCATGTTATTCGTAGGTACTCTAAGGCAATCAAGGGTAATTAAAGGTAATCAAAGGTAGTAGAAGGTAGTCATTGATAGTGCTAGTATAGTCGAAGGTGGCCGTCTTCACTCTCCACTATTTGGTGTCCAATTTTCCCAAAGCTAGTTGAAGCTAGTTGAAGCTAGTCTTCAACATAGTCGGAGGTCGAAGGAGATCGAAGGTCTTCCACATAGTCGAAGGAAGTCTTATACATATTCGTAAGAGGTTCTCTACATAGTGGAAGGAGCTCATAGGAGGTGTTCTACTTCGGTGATACAACAAGACCATGACACTTTTTAAAAATCTCCTAAACTCGCAAATTAGGTCCCCGCAGTGGGACAGGCCCTATAGTCCGAGTAAAGAGCAATGATGCTGATGGAAATCACAAGCAGTGGCTGAGAAAAAAACTAAAGTTCACATGCACACCAGGAATGGAGGCAGTGCTGGAAACAGTACTGAAAATGTAGGTTAAATGTGTAGGAAGGAACTGCAGATGCTGGTTTACACCGAAGATAGGTGTAAAATGCTGGCATAAATGCTGGCATAAATCAGTAACTCTTTCTGAGGATCAAACATAAGTCTACACTCTGAAATAAACCTTTCAAAAAAGAAGATGAAGACAACGGTTAGTGTAAACATGAGACAGATGATAAGAAAACAAAATAAGTTTAAGAATAACACAAAACATTACTGTGATCCTGTAGATTATGGGCAAACTATTTTGCTTCAGTGTTGCTCTCGATTTTTCAGATTGAGAACAGTTAATCCATGAAAAAAACAAATTAAGATCAGCATTTTCTTTCATAATCCAGGCAATGGAAGATTATGACATTTGAAATGGCGGGTCCTCTTGGTGTGTTCTGTAGCTCTAATGCAGCAGAACTATAGGTAGATGATTCTGGAGGTTGCAGAACCCATGAGACTTCCTTCAAAAGGAAAAGCGATGGATGGATTACGAGCAAAGAATAAAAAAAGTAAAAATTAAAGAAGAAAAATCAAGTGCTTTATGATTTGGAGGAGAGGAAGGATGAAGCATGAAAACAAAGGCATGATGATGGAGGATTCTAAAAGGCATGAGAAGTATAAATTCTATCCATATATTTCATGCCCTTAAGTACTGTGCCAAGTGCATTATTTTTATTGTATTTGTTGTGGTTATTAGCTACAATCATTACAGGTTTGTGTTAAGGTTTAAGTAAACCGTGAATTACATTCAATTAATTCAAACTTATGGAGATACTTACGTCAATGCAACAATTATGGAAAAGCATGCCATGCCAAATGTGTGCAAGACCAAAGTGAAGAGATGGTTTACAAAAATCACAAGTGCCTGAAGTACACACCAGCGATATTAAAAAGAGTGTGTGGTGAAGTGCTTTTACTGAGAATACCAAGAAAATAAGCATGTTTGCATTTGATGGGGCTCATATTATCTCCCTAGTTACCTTATTTTCCTTAATCTACTTATAATATCTCTATGGATGCTCTTTATTCTTAATTCCAGAGCTATGCCATGCCCCCTTTTTGCCCTCCTGATTTTCTTCTTAGGTGAGTTCCTCAGTCCCCAAAACATCTCCTGGCGTACATTTCATCCCAGTTTCCTCTACCTCTAAATGATTAAGGGATTGGACAGGCTAGATGCAGGAAAACTGTTCCCGATGTTGGGGGAGTCCAGAAGCAGGGGGTCACAGTTTAAGAATAAGGGGCAGGCCACTTTGATCTGAGATGAGGAAAAACCATGATCATATTTAATGGTGATGCTGGCTTGAAGGGCTGAATGGCCTACTCCTGCACCGATTTTCAATGTTTTCTATGGCACATTAAGCCGCTAGCCAGTTAGCCAATTTAGACAAGGTCCCTTAACCAGTTTTCTGTAATGATTATAACGTTCCAGTTGCAGTTGTATAAGGTCAGGTTAGGGGGGAGTTCCCCCACCACAGGTACTACGTAATCCCGTGCTACCTGCTCCATGGTCAGATAGTCGGCGACTAAACCGTCTCCCCCACCTGGTTTGCCAGTGAGGAGGGGGCTGTGAACCCCCAACAGGACCAAAAACAAGACCTGTCAAAGGGCGGATGAGCTCCCAGCGAGCCAACAGCCATCCACACTTCATTAGAAGTTGCGATCACTGTCGTACATGGCATTGTAAGGCACCGTGCCCGTTGATGTTTTCAACGATGATGATGATGATGAGTTGCAATTACATATCAGAGTTAATCTGCCTTATCTGTCAGGCTTCTAGCATTGAAATACATGCAATTTAATCCAACCGTCTTTCTTCACTCACTGCTGTGCTCTTGACTATCCAGCAAGAGTTCTCTTTTATTTGCATTTAATTTCAGTCATTGTGAAATTCCCCTTCTGTAGCAATGTTACAAAATTTTGAGATTTAAAAAATCAAGTCTGCAATTTATCCCATCAGATAAAGCATAAAAAGAAGTTTAATTTGACACCTAATTTACTTTCATATCTTCAGTATTAAGAAAGTTATGGCCATTTTCATACTCGGAAATGAGCATCTTGCTTCCCATTGCCTTTCAATTGACTTAACTCAAAAGCTGTGATCTGGAAAAGTTAAAAGTCCATAACATTCTTAAAAATTAAGAGAACTCAATGAAATTTTCAGTTATTATAGATTGAAGCATTCTGAAACAAATATTAAACAATCTTACTTGGATTACCTGAAATTAAAGCATATAATTAGTTAGTTATCTAATTGTAGCTAATTACAAAATTCAATGAGTAGATCTAAACATCTATCAATTTCTTAAGAAAAGATAAACTTTTAAAAAATTGCCTAAGTGTCCAAATAACATTCACACAATAATCCACAATATAACATAATTTTTAAATCTCATTTTCATGAATTTCTGGGCCAAATGGAAGGAATTTAATGTTTAATGCCTGTAAATTAATGGCCATTTAAATCAACTAGCGAGTGGGTTTTAGTGGAATGCGGTGGATTAGAACGTTGCGGTTAGCAGTGAAGTCGGGGGGAAAAATACTGGGGGTTCATACATTTTTTGGGGACCCCATTTCGCAACATAAAAATATTATTAATGCCTCCTGAAAAACCAACTTTTAATATAAAAATAAAGTATTTACCTTTTTTTCTCCCCTACGCAAAATGCTTCCGGTTGTCTGCGGTCACGGCTTTTGAAGGTGATTTTTAAATTACTCTAGTTAATAAATAATCTAGAGTAATTTAAAAATACCACCATTCATTAAATGTCGGAGCGATTTTTCTTCAGCAACCAAATCGCCCGACATTCATCGATTATCCAGGCCTGTGGAAAAATGGCACTTTAAGCCCGCCCCCCTCTGCAAGGCGCGAAAGTCGCGCACACGGGGAGCGGCAGAAGTGCAGCGCCGCTAAAGGTAAGTTTTGTAACATACCTACCTTCTGTTCTGCGAAAATGGCCCTGGGGTCTTTCCTATCTACTGAGAGAACAGTTAATGCTGCTGACTGAGATGCAGCAATACCTCCATTGAACCAGGGCCAACAATGCAGCTTATTACATTTAAGGCCTTAATAATACTAAGCAATATTTTGTGCAAAGTGCTTAAAAATAGCGAGTATGCAAGTTGTAGCCTTCTTCTTCTGCCGTATGTCTTTTAGACCTGCAGCTCCGTTGAGGTGAACCAGGCCCCGTTGTAGCCAAGCATTAAACAATGTTGTTCAGGAAAATATCAATAAAATGTTGCCTGGAATAAATGCAACATATGGTTATAACAATAAAATAGGAATGTAGTCAGGGTCATATGTAAATTAAATAAATAGTTAAAAAATGCATTTGGAAACAAATTAATAGGAGAAATTGACGTTACATCTTCCAATATCAAACGTAATGAGTCATATAAGGAGCAATAACAAGGAATGTTACAGGGGCCAGAGGGCCCCGGGACTACTTTATTGGAGACAATTCAATGTTTTCACACCCTCACAGTGGTTTGTCAAGGAGGACTCTCTCTAACTTCTACAGGTGCACAGTCGAGAGCTTGCTGACCGGTTGCATCGTGGCTTGGTTCGGCAACTTGAGCGGCCTGGAGAGGAAAAGACTACATAAAGTAGTAAGCATTGCCCAGTCCATCATCGGCTCTGACCTTCCTTCCATCGAGGGGATTTATCGCAGTCGCTGCCTCAAAAAGGCTGGCAGCATCATCAAGGACCCACACCATCCTGGCCACACACTCATCTCCCTGCTGCCTTCAGGTGGAAGGTACAGGAGCCTGAAGACTGCAACAATCAGGTTCAGGAATAGCTACTTCCCCACAGCCATCAGGTTATTAAACCTAGCTCGGACAAAACTCTGAACATTAATAATCCATTGTCTGTTATTTGCACTTTATCAGTTTATTTATTAATGTGTGTATTTACGTATATAATGGTATATGGACACACTGATCTGTTTTGTAGTCAATGCCTACTATGTTCTGTTGTGCTGAAGAAAAGCAAGAATTTCATTGTCCTATCAGGGACACATGACAATAAACTCACTTGACCTTGAACACTTGAATCATTATAACTGAGCACAAGTAGAAAAGAGAAGAGAAAGTGAAGTGTATAACAGATTATTGGAGTGCCAAAACAGATTCAGCCTTAGCAAAGAGTTTGTTGGAGGTGTGGTGGCAGTACTAAGGAGGGGAAAGGTCACCTTTGTGTTAGGAAGCATTGAATAGTCATTGAAAGACTTTCAGCTGCCTTTAAATCTGCACATTCTTTTCGGGCAGCAACAGAGCTAGACAAATATTATTTTCTCTTTGGTTTCAATGACATGTCAGTGAGAGCAACACAACATAAGGAAGGAAGAAAGTATCCAAAACAGCAAAGAAGATGTCAAACGAAACAGGGGGGGGGGGAGGGAATTATTTACAAAGGTTGACATTTTTTCTCCATTCAGTTAGAGTGCAGAGTTCAGGAACTTTTCTTCACGATTGGCTCTCTGCATTCAGCTGTTTTGTCTTCTTGATCATCTGTTAAATAGCTCAAAGGTGGCATGTGGCTTTTTCAATGATTGATACTTGCACGCATTTCATTATTTGTTACATATTTCCCTGACAGATTCAGGGTAAGAGAAATCAATCAGCCCTGTCCATTGGACTGCAGCCCTTGTTCACTCAGGCAGCCACAATGGATTTCTTGAAGTGGCGAGTGGCAGCACCCGTGTGGGTGACTGAGGGCCGACCACTGCTGACACCTTCAGTTCAGGGCCATGCCTCTTTAGGGCTCGGTGAAAACCGAGGTGAAATGTGAACGTTTCAGAGGTGCCAAATGCAAAAAAAAATAAACAAAGTGTTTGAGGAAAGAGCAGAGGTCAGGAATATTTTCCCACTCACATCTTCAGCCAAGTAACAAATGCTGACAGTTTCTGCCTGAATGCTGATTCGGACTCCGGAGAGGTGTGAAAGTATTTGCCAGGTTGAAGACTATGACAGAGGGTTGGGGCTTCTCTCTTCCTCCTCACAGCACAGGTGTATGAGGCTGAGCATCTCTGTGGGATTGATGAAATAGCCATAAGTTCCTTTGGTTTCCAGCACCCAGCTATGCTAATCCTCTTGTTAATTTTAGTGAGGAATGAAAGTCATTCCCATGCTTTTAGTGGGATGCCCATCCTCAAGCTGCAAGCTCACCAGGACTGGAGAGCTAAGACACACACGCACTGTGGCACAGGGCTTCCAAATCAGCATCCAAACCGCAAAATAAATTGTGCCTTGCCAAAAATAAGCCTGTACATTTGCATGGTCTGTAATTATAAGCAGCCGTGTCTGCTTCTGGTCGACTTATTCCTTTATGGCACAGAAAGAGGTCTCTTGGCTCATCATACGCAATATGTCAGAGCACATTCACCATTTCCATTCCCTCACTGTTCTCTCTCACATGCACATCAATTCCCCTCTAATTTTCCTGTCAGCCACATACACTCTGGATACATTTTACAGCTAGTTAACATACCAGCCAGACACAAAGTACCTGGAGTAACTTGGTGAGTCAGGCACCATCTTTCTAGCTAATGGATGGGTGAGGTTTCAGGTCGGGACCCTTCTCCAGACTGAAGAATAGTCTGCCTTTCCATTCCATCCACAGATGCTGTCTAATCTGCAGAGTTACTCATGGCACTTTATGTCTTGCTCAAGATTTCAGTACCTACAGTTCCTTTGGTCTACTTCTAAATCATCAACAAATCTTTTGCAATGTGGGAAAAATAAACAAGAACCCATGCATTCACATTAAAAATCTGCAAACTTACGCAGACTGCACTGGAGGTCAGAATCGAACCCGGGTTGCTGGAGCCATAAGATAGCAGGATTAACCGGTTTCAAGTAAGAAAGCACAGACAACATATTTAAGTTTTTTAAATGCAATTTGAGGTTTCAGCAGCTTCCTCAAGAACTTTATAACCAATGAAATAGCCATTAATGCCAATTTGAACAGATTTTTGATCTGGCAGTTTTTCACTCTGTTTATATTGAGGGGGGAGAGAGTTATCTGATGAGAAAGAGGAGCTTAAGTAGCTTGGGCAGCTTACAGCCCAGGTATGTCTCATATTTCGCTTGGGCAGTTTAATATGAAATATGAATGATATATTGATTCCCAGTAGTCTGAATATTGATTTCTCTAACTTCAGGTTGCCCCGGCATTCCCTCTCTCTCTAACCCTTCCCCACCCAAGCCGTATTAGCTTCTCATTTTCGCCCAACAAACAACTAACAGTTTCCTTTATCATTGTAACTTTTTTGCATATCTTTCATTCATTGTTCTTTATCTCTCTACATCATCATCATCTATATCTCTCGTTTCCCTCATCCCTAACCAGTCTGAAGAAGGATCTCACCCCAAAACGTCACCCATTTCTTCTCTATAGCAATACTGCCTGTCCCGCTGAGTTACTCCAGCTTTTTGTGTCTATCTTCAGACTACATGGCTCTTTATGCCTATATTGCCAATTCATCATTGGTTGACATTCCTCAACCTAAATATCCCTACTCTCTGGAATTTAATTTATTCTCCACAATTAAATATGGCAGAGCATCCGCAGGCTTCCAGAGTCGGGAATTGCAAGGATTTACAACCAATCAGTGATAATCTTTCCTGTCCTCAGCCATAAATGTCCATCCTTTTCCTCTTGGGTAGACCCGAAGTGCCAGGAATGACTTGGTGATTGATTAGGTTACTGTGGGATCCACAGGGACATTGCTACAGGTGGGGCACAGATTTCTTGATCAGGCAAACACTATGTGTGACATGATGCACTCCTTCTGCTGTTCATCATTGGGCTTCCATGTGGGACTGCTGAAGACTTTCTCAGTGACTTTCCGAAGTTTCTCAGTGCTCTTTCCGATGCTCCTTCTCCGTTTCCATATGTCAGATGAAAAAGACTTTCACAAGTTGGTGGGAATGTTGTACTTTTAAAAAGAGACTTGTTGAATATCCTCGGATCATTTCCTCTGTCCACTTGGTAATCTCTAAACATTTTTCCCTTATCATGTATCTATACACTGTAAATGGATTGATTGTAATCACGTTTTGTCTTTCTGCTGACTGGTTAGCATGCAACAAAAGGTTTTGACTGTACCTCGGCACACGTGACAATAAACCAAACTGAACTCTTGCCATAATGGATCTTGCAATAAAGCCATTGTTTCAGAATCTGAAATCAAGTATGCAGACGATGGAATGTCTTGACTGGGAGATAGGCTTGTTTATTTAGCTAATGTATTTGGAACGCTTTGCATAGACTTTCCTGGTACTTTGTGGTGTCTGTAGAAGATTGCTGACATTTCAGAAGTGTACAGGAGGGCAAGTTTCATTGTTGACCAGAAGATCATGAGTTTTGTGCTGGGTTTTGAAGTCTTGATCTCCTCACACTCGTTCCAGCAGAGAGATATAGGTTGTGCTGGACATCTGGATATCTATCTTCACTGAATTGTTAATGGTGTTTTGCAGTAAGGCTGATCGGTAGAAGATTTTAAGATAAAAATATTTTGTGAACATAAGTAGCTTGGCTGGCTTCCAAATGCACACAAATGTAAATAACAGAAAATTCAATTTTCACCACCCGCTGAGTTTTGAAATCTTCCTAATCTTGGTCTTAGATGTTTATTCGCTTATCAGAACCGTGTCCCTTGTTCTGCACTCTCCTGCCATGGGGGATAATGTCTTGGCTTCCATTAGGTCAGCAGCATGATCAAGGAGGAGTTGCATCCTGGCCACTCCTTCTTCTTAACCTCTCCCATCGGATAAAATGTGTAGAAGTGTGAAAACGCACACCACCAGATTCAGGGGCGGTTTCTTCCCAGATTTTTATCAGGCAACGGAATCATCCTACCACAACTAGAGAGCAGTCGTGAACTACTATCTACCTTATTGGTGACCCTCGGACTATCTTTGATCGAACATTGCTGGCTTTACCTTGCACTAAACATTACTCCCTCATCATGTATCTATACACTGTGTATTGTCTTTCTTCTGAGTGGTTAGCACGCAACAAAAGCTTTTCACTGTACCTCGGTACATGTGACAATAAACTAAACTAACCGAAGAGTGAGAGTGAGTTGCCCTGTGATGCTCGGCCTTAAAGGAGCTGGCAGCACAACCAAATACAAAGTTATTAACCCAAGAGTAGCATCCACCGTGTGTTCCACAGGTGGAGTAGGGGTCATTAGTGAGGCTCATTAACCTTTTGCACAAATATCACTGGCATGTGATCAGGTAACTTTGCTGATCTTTCATTGCTAGGCACAGTAGGATATGCATTCAGGCTATATTTTCCTGTGTGTCCCCAGCACACCTTAATGATTTCTGCAAAGCACATTATTGTGAAATACTCCGCGGTCAATTGTTCACACACAGCATCAATAAAAGTATTTTCATCTTTACAAACATTCTAAAAGCAAACAGTCCTTCATTACAGATCATGAAACTTGCCAAATGAAATGGATGTAAACTAAAAATAGCAATTAGCCATCAAATTTTGTTCATGGTTTGACTTAACAGACATAATCAACGTTTAGTGACTGAGGTATTGATAAAAAAATCTTTTTGTGCATGGCAAAAAATGTTACACTAAGTGAGAGAATTTCTGGGTGTGATTTCGTGTGTTTCTTTAGTTTTTGCATTTTAGTTTTAGAGATACAACGCGGAAACAGGACTTGCGGCCCATCGGGTCCACACCGACTAGCGATCCCCGCACATTAACACTACCCTACACACACTGGGGATATTTTTTTACATTTATACCAAGCCAATTAACCTACAAACCTGTAATGGCTTTGGAGTGTGGGAAGAAACTGAAGATCTCAGAGAAAACCCATGCAGGTCACGGGGAGAACGTACAAACTCCTCCTCATCTCCTTTCTAAAGGTACATCGGCCATTCTGAGGCTATGGCCCTTCTCTCAGGTTGATATCTAATGAGGGTAGTTTTCTATGGCAATTCTCTGCCTTATGCACCCTCATGTCAACAGAGAACCCACTGGAATTTTGGATTAACATGATATTGCTGTTTCATCAAGTCTAAACGCAGGGCTATTGCTGAGCTTTCAGCGTGACTCCTCCCCACATTACCCCACCACTCCCGAGCAGGAATTCACCCAGAGCAACAATATCTGAAGCAGAAACCAACAATTTCCACATAGTGAAAGGCCTGGAAAGAGTGGACGTGGAGAGCATATTTTCACTCGTGGGAGAGTCTAGGGCCAGAGGCCATAGCTTCAGAATAAAAAGACATACCTTTAGAAAGGAGACAGGGAGGGATATTTTTAGTCAGAGGGTGGTGCCTCTGTGGAATTCATTGCCAAAGAAGGCTCTGGCGGCCATCTCAATGGAGATTATTAAGGTGGAGATTGATTGATTCTTGATTAGAAACATAGAAACATAGAAATTAGGTGCAGGAGAAGGCCACTCAGCCCTTCGAGCCTGCACCGCCATTCAATATGATCATGGCTGATCATCCAACTCAGTATCCCGTACCTGCCTTCTCTCCATACCCCCTGATCCCTTTAGCCACAAGGGCCACATCTAACTCCCTCTTAAATATAGCCAATGAACTGGCCTCAACTACCTTCTGTGGCAGAGAATTCCAGAGATTCGCCACTCTCTGTGTGAAATGGGTATGGGTGTCAGGGGTTATGGGGAGAAGGGAGGAGAACAGGGTTGAGGGGGAAAGCTAGATCAGCCATAATTCAATGGCAGAGTAGACAGTAGACATCCTGGGATGTCAGGACTTTCATATGAGGAAAGATTGGATAGACTCGGTTTGTACTCGATGGAATTTAGAAGATTGAGGGGGGATCTTATAGAAACCTACAAAATTCTTAAGGGGTTGGACAAGCTAGATGCTGGAAGATTGTTCCCGATGTTGGGGGAGTCCAGAACAAGGGGTCACAGTCTAAGGATAAGGGGGAATTCCTTTAGGACCGAAATGAGGAAAACATTCTTTACACAGAGAGTGGTGAGTCTCTGGAATTCTCTGCCACAGAAGGTAGTTGAGGCCAGTTCATTGGCTATATTTAAGAGGGCGTTAGATGTGGCACCTGTGGCTAAAGGGATCAGGGGGTATGGAGAGAAGGCAGGTACGGGATACTGAGTTGGATGATCAGCCATGATCACATTGAATGGCGGTGCAGGCTCGAAGGGCCGAATGGCCTACTCCTGCACCTATTTTCTATGTTTCTATGTTTCTATTAGACATGCTCCTTAGATGCTGCTGCACCCGCTGAGTTTCTCCAGCTTTTTGTGTAACCGGCAGAGTAGACATGATGGGCCAAATAGCCTAATTCTGCTTCAACAACTTATGAATATCTGAAACATGAGTAAACAATATTGTTTGTTATTTTCCCTGCCTCTGTCTCTCTCTCTGCACCACATAAGTTTAATTATTTTGTGGAATTTACAACTCAAACTTAAATATGCTTCAGAAGGTGGTTCTGAGCTGGTTTCTCAAGCAGCTTCAGTCAAGAGGCAGAAGCTCTCCTACTATGCTAGTAGAGATTTCCAGGATTTTGATTCCATAGTGATGAAGAAACACCGCTGTACTTCCAACTCGGATAGTTTGGCTTTTTCAGGTATTGGATGGAGACAAGGTAGAATTCCCATATGCTTGTTGGTCTTGTTGTTAGAAAATGCTGTCAGAAAGCCCCTGGCAATTTTTTCTAACGATGTTTGTGGTTGGCACACCTTCAGGAGCACTGCCTGATGATGTTAGCACTGCTACATGGTGGTTATGTACCAGAGACCTAGACTTATAATCGGATGGCAAGTGTGCAAATAATACTTCTCTGGCTGAGAAATTTAAATACACCTCATAATATATGCTAGGAAGCAAAACAATGCTGACCATAAAATCACCAGCTTGTTATAAAAACACCTCTGGTTTGTAAATATCCTTTATCAGCAATTCTTAAAATACCAAGGTTGCAAACACCGTTTTGATGGCTCTTACGTTTTGCTGAAAGATAGAACTGGATTTATCCTTTGGATACCATTTACCCACGTGCCCCACTTTGCTTCTGCTTAGTTCAGTTTAGTTTCTGATACGATACAATACGATACGATGCAATAGAACTTTATTTATTCCAGGAGAGAAATTGATCTGCCAACAGACATAAAACACAAAATACATGTAGCATGACATTCAAGTGACGAGTGGAAAGGATTGGGATGAGCAAAGATGGGGGGGAGTCAGTCTCAGCCTCAGTCTACCCCACGAAAGAACGGGGAGGAGTTGTGCAGTTTGATAACCACAGGGAAGAAGGATCTCCTGTGGAGTTCTGTATTGCATCTTGGTGGAACCAGTCCGTTGCTGAAGGTACTCCTCAGGTTGACCAGTGTGTCATGGAGGGGGTGAGCTGTATTGTCCAGAATGCTCCGCAGTTTGAGGAGCATCCTCCCCACCAAGACCACCTCCTATTAAACCAACTCCGCCCCCAGGATGGAGCCAGCCTTCCTGATGAGTTTGTTTATCCTATTAGCGTACGCAGCCTTTGCCCTGCTGCCCCAGCACACGGCAGAGAGGAAGATGGCACTGGCTACCATCGATTGGTAGAACATCTGCAGCATCTTACTGCAGACATTGAAGGAGTGGAGCCTTCTCAAAAAGTACAGCTGGCTCTGTCCCTTCTTGTACAGGGCCTCGGTATTCCTGCTAGTTTATTGTCATGTGTACTGAGGTACAGTGAAAAGGTTTTTGTCGCGTGCTATCCAGTCAGCAGAAAGACTGCAAACGATCCATTTACAGTGTACAGCTACATGATAATGGAATAATGTTTAGTGCAAGGTAAAGCCAGCAAAGTCTGATCAAGGATAGTCCGAGGTGTCACCTAAGAAGTAGATAGTAGTTCAGCACTGTTCTTTTGTTGTGGTAGGATGATTCAGTTGCCTGATTACAGCTGGGAAGAAACTGCCCCGAATCTGGTAGTCTGTGTTTCTCACTTCTATACCTTTTGCCTGATGGGAGAGGGGAGAAGAGGGAGTGGCCATTGTGTGACCTGTCCTCGAATATGCTGTTGGCTTTGCTGAGGCAGCGTGAGGTATAACTGGAGTCAATAGAAGAGAGGTTGGTTTGCTATCTAGAGAGTCCATATCCATCGGCCATTCACAGCTATGGCCTGCTGACAGTAGTCATCATTGCCGGGGGAGCTCAAACTCCACTGAGGTTTTTCTATTGGAAAGTTTGGGAGAGAGACTTGAGTGGTGTGATTATTGGGCCAGGACTGGGGAAGGGGGCTGAGTGTAATGGCCATCCTGGAATCCTGTAATCAATCACTTCCAGGCTGACGGTAACGGCCATCCTGGAAGAATGAATGGCCAGAGGGTAGAATGTGAGGCTGAGTAGAGGTTGGGAGTGGTGGGAGAGAGCGATGAAGTAGCCCAGACTCTCCCAAAAGCAATGTCCAAAGTGAGAAGAGTTGTCGGGTTTTGGGAAAGGAAAACATAGAAACATAGAAACATAGAAAAGTAGGTGCAGGAGTAGGCCATTCGGCCCTTCGAGCCTGCACCGCCATTCAATGTGATCATGGCTGATCATCCAACTCAGTATCCCATACCTGCCTTCTCTCCATACCCCCTGATCCCTTTAGCCACAAGTGCCACATCTAACGCCCTCTTAAATATAGCCAATGAACTGGCCTCAACTACCTTCTGTGGCAGAGAATTCCAGAGACTGTGTAAAGAATGTTTTCCTCATCTCGGTCCTAAAGGAATTCCCCCTTATCCTGAGACTGTGATCCCTTGTTCTGGACTTCCCCAACATCGGGAACAATCTTCCAGCATCTAGCTTGTCCAACTTGAATTTTGTAAGTTTCTATAAGATCCCCCCTCAATCTTCTAAATTCCAGCGAGTACAAGCCAAGTCTATCCACTCTTTCCTCATATGAAAGTCCTGACATCCCAGGATGGACTGGGTGAATGCCTTTATGTCCTAATAGCAATTCAGCAGCAATGTTGAGAATTGTGGATTATCTGACAGAGCAGGAACATAAAATAGCACAAAACATACTTAGACCAGAATCTAGGGACAACACGGCCTACAAGTTGTGGTTAGGATTGGATCAAATAATGCTCTATATAAATACAATTAAGTCAAAGTCAAGCACAATAAGTAGATCATGGAGGAGGATACAGATTAAAGGATATAGTGCTCAGCATTTTATTGCACCAGTTCCATAAGAACTATATCTGCAGTTCTTTGTATTTCCTTTCGATTGTGTCTTTTCACAAAATGTTCTCAAACACACCTCTCCACTCATAAGGCACAGGCTCTTTAATGTATTTTTCCAAATGAAATGTTTACAATTTTATTTCTAACTTTCTTTCAAATTATTTTGAAAAATATCAGAACAGTTTTTCATATACTCAATTAATGGTAACTGGCAGGTAGGAAATTAAATTGGCAGAAAATGGTACGGAATTGTAAATGGTGTTCATTTTGTAGAGTTTTTTGTGGATCTATGAAGAAAACATTTTTTTTTCCAAATCGATTAGGAATCCTTGAGTAATCCCAATCTGGAATTTCTTCAGTCACTTTCAAATGCAGTATCACAACACCCTCACTTTTGCCATACAAAATACAGTACTTATCAAGTGACAAAAGAAGACGCAACGTGTTGGAGTAACTCAGTGGGTTAGGTATAGTTAGTAAGTAAGTAAGTAAGTAAGTAAGTAAGTAAGTAAGTAAGTAAGTAAGTAAGTAAGTAAGTAAGTTTATTGGCCAAGTATTCACATACAAGGAATTTACCTTGGTGCTCCGCCCACAAGTAACAACATGACATACAGTGACAGTTACGAATGACTCAGAAAACACTAAACATTAATAATAATAAAACATTAATGATAAAACACCATTGATCAAGCACGTGAACCAACAAAATACCAGATCAAAGGAAGGCTACATATTTTTGGCTGTTGAGTAGAGCAACTACTCGTGGATAAAAACTGTTTTTATGTCTGGCTGTGGCAGCTTTGATAATCCGGAGTCGCCTTCCAGAGGGAAGTGATTCAAAGAGTTTGTGGCCAGGGTGAGAGTGGTCAGAGATGTTCGCTTGCTTCCTGGCCCTTGCAGCGTACAGTTCATCAATGGAGGGAAGGTTGCAATCAATAATCTTCTCTGCTGATTGGACGATTCGCTGCAGCCTCCAGGTGTCATGCTTGGTGGCTGAGCCAAACCAGACCATGATGGAGACGGTGAGAACAGACTCTACGATAGCTGTGTAGAATTGGACCATCATTGCCTGTGGCAGATTGTGCTTCCTCAGCTGCCATAGGAAGTACATCCTCTGTTGTGCCTTTTTGACTGCGGAGCCGATGGTAGCCCCCCACTTAAGGTCCTTGGAGATGATGGTTCCCAGGAACTTAAAAGACTCCATGAGATAGTTTAGTTTAGTTTAGTTTAAAGATACAGCACAGAAAGAGGCCCTTCGGCCCATGGAGTCAAGGCCGACCAGTGATCCCCGCACATTAACACTATGCTATACACATTAGGGACAATATACACTTATACCAAGTCAATTCACCTACAAACCTGTAAGTCTTTGGAGTGTGTGAGGAAACCGAAGATCTCGGAGAAAACCCACACGGTTTACGGGGAGAACATACAAACTCCGTACCGACTATACCCATAGTCAGGATCGAACCCGGGACTCTGGTGCTGCAAGCGCTGTAAGGCAGCAACCCTACCAATTAATCGACCTGCATGTCTTTGGAATGTGGAAAGAAACTGGAGCACCCAGAAATAACCTATGCAGCACAGGGAGAACGAGCAAACACAATACAGAGGGCACCCGTAGTCAGAATCAAACCCGGGTCTCTGGCACTGCAAGCACTGTAAGACAGCAACTCTACCGCTGCACCATCGTGTCGCTCTATGCTGGTTGACCCGTGGAGTTACTTCAGCACTTTGTGTCTTTTGTTCGTAAATCAGCCTCTGTAATTCCATCTGGTGACCATTGATTGCTTTCTTCCGAATAGGAGCAAAGAATCATGCAAGCAACTGTGTGCTGAGCTTATTGCTGTGCAGAGCTGGACTGTTCAATGTTCTGATGTTCAGCTCACACCCTGCTTGCCTTGCTTCTGTCAGGGAGTTAAAAATCAGCTAAACATTTGAGCTAAACATTCAGTAGTTTTGGCTTGCTTAAATACTACAGATGTTTCCAGGTAATTGTCGACACAAGCAGAAAGCAGGCAGAGTCACTGGTTCGAGAGAAAATAACAAATTCCAACAGGCAAACGCTTTCCGATACAAACTTTAAACAAGCTATTAGAAGATCTAAAAAAACACTGGCCTGAATTGATTCCAAGAACTGACATATGGCTTTTCCACCAATGAAAAGTAAATCGTGTCTGCTGATGGGGGAGTTTTTACATGAGGTGTCCTGGATCGTGATATTTGCATATTCATTGGAGTAGTGACTGACAAAACACCCATGCTAAATGAGAAAAATCAGCAGAAGCACCGGGGAATTGAAGTGCAGCCTTTAAAATGCCATTTCTGCCTGGGAGTTGGCAAGAGCAAGCTGGAGGCACAGCGTGTGAGCACGGACCGGTGCTTGGCTCATTCGCTTCGCGTTCAGCTCTGCTGATTGCATGTCTCCTGAGCGCTTTTGTGCCACTTTTCAAGTACGTCTAGCACAGGAGCATCTGGCACAGTCAGCCGAAACAAGTGACCAGAGGACGCCAAAGAGACAGACAAGATGTCATCATTTCACGGAACATGACCCGCAAGCACTCTCCAATGAAGCTGAGCTGAGGAGGTCCTGTCTGCTGGGTCCTTATAGGAAGAGAAGCTGCCAGATCTGACGTATGGGTGAGGTTGGCGCTGGAACTGATTGTCAACTATCTCACCCCAAAGGCTTCAGCCAGTGCATTAAAAATGTATCTGGGTAGGCCAGGTCAAGGGGCAATGGGCTCTTTTCCTTCTTTGGGTTCACCGAACATCAGCAAACATTACTCACTAAAAAGTAAAAGCCTCACAACAGATATTTTGTAAAGTTTGGTTAGTTAGAGACACTACTTTTGATTTTCACAATATAAATGTCTATTTCTGCTCACGAGAACCTTCACTTGCATTGAGACTGCCACACATTGCATCACTTAAACAATCTCATAAAAAATGGTGCACATTTCCGAACTGCTGTTCTTTTTCTCTAAGCTTGTTGCAGGAGGCAAAGATAAAAAAGGGAATTCCCCATTTGAAGCACTTCATGCTTTACAGGAAGGGCCTGTTTCCACACTGTAAGACTCTATGATTCTATGACCCTAATGGTACAAACATAACTATGTCCTACTTAATTCCCAAAACATCACACTCACCTATTTTATGTAAATATGCAGAACAAATTAGTAACATGATGAAATGGGCGATATGAAATACTTTTGGACTCACGCTAGCCTATGAGAGCCGTCACGTTCTTTTGTCCAGAATATATTATATTGCAAAGAACTCCTTCTTATTGGGTCCACACACAAGATTAGAAGTTGTTCAGCCAGAGCTGAACACACATCTCGGTATCTGCATACAATGGTGTCTGTCTTGTCACTTCTTGTGCTTGTGCGCGGTGGTGGAAAGATTGGTTGAAACAGGGCTGCGACATGAACACTCTTTCCTTGACCCCATTGCAAAGATGTGATGGCACATCAAACAACCAGGCTCCTCTCAAAACATGATCTACAGCATTCTGACATGTCCAGGCAATGAATTATATTAAAAGGACTGCAATATTATTATTTTATCATTCACAATGCAAATGCACAAGCTCCAGTGTAGCAGTCCTTTGTTGTAATGCAGCTGGAAGCTGTGGTGAATTTATTGCAGAAGCTTGCAAAATAACTTTGAATACCACCAACCACAACTTGGAATAGTAAGAAATCCAGAAACATTGGATGGCCTTAACTTTGCTGCTGCGTCGTTGTTTGCCAAAGGTGATGAGATCGGCAGCACTTAAATAAACTACAATCGTGGCATGCAACATGTGCCTGTTAGAAACATAGAAACATAGGAATTCGGTGCAGGAGTAGGCCATTCGGCCCTTCGAGCCTGCACCGCCATTCAATATGATCATGGCTGATCATCCAACTCAGTATCCCGTACCTGCCTTCTCTCCATACCCTCTGATCCCCTTAGCCACAAGGGCCACATCTAACTCCCTCTTAAATATAGCCAATGAACTGGCCTCAACTACCCTCTGTGGCAGAGAGTTCCAGAGACTTACCACTCTCTGTGTGAAAAAAGTCTTTCTCATCTCGGTCTTAAAGGATTTCCCCCTTATCCTTAAGCTGTGACCCCTTGTCCTGGACTTCCCCAACATCGGGAACAATCTTCCTGCATCTAGCCTGTCCAACCCCTTAAGAATTTTGTAAGTTTCTATAAGATCCCCTCTGAATCTCCTAAATTCTAGAGAGTATAAAGCGAGTCTATCCAGTCTTTCTTCATAAGACAGTCCTGACATCCCAGGAATCAGTCTGGTGTACCTTCTCTGCACTCCCTCTATGGCAATAATGTCCTTCCTCAGATTTGGAGACCAAAACTGTACGCAATACTCCAGGTGTGGTCTCACCAAGACCCTGTACAACTGAAGTAGAACCTCCCTCCTCCTATACTCAAATCCTTTTGCTAAGAAAGCTAACATGCCATTCGCTTTCTTCACTGCCTGCTGCACCTGCATGCCTACTTTCAATGACTGGTGTACCATGACACCCAGGTCTCGCTGCATCTCCCCTTTCCTTATCGGCCACCATTTAGATAATAGTCTGCTTTCCTGTTTTTGCCACCAAAGTGGACAACCTCACATTTATCCACATTATACTGCATCTGCCAAACATTTGCCCACTCACCCAGCCTATCCAAGTCACCTTGCAGTCTCCTAGCATCCTCCTCACAGCTAACACTACCCCCCAGCCTAGTGTCATCCGCAAACTTGGAGATATTGCCTTCAATTCCCTCATCCAGATCATTAATATATATTGTAAATAGCTACTGTAGAAGCTGCTGTTGCTGCCTAGCTGATCTTACAGAGATGATCATGTGGCTGTCTGAAGTGAGCTTGCATTGATAACATTGCATTCAGTAGGTGTGTGAGCTGGTCCAGGATTCCGACAAAATGCATGTACTTTGCTTACATCGTTAGATGAATATTGATTTTACATATTATGTTATTTTAATTTAATGTGTTTTTGTAGTTTGTTTTAGTGTGGTTAATTGGCACGTGTACCAAGGTACAGTGAAAAGCTTTTTTGTTGCATGCTATCCAGTCAGCAGAATCATGATAAAATACGATATGATACGATAGATTCCCGGAGGAAAATTGGTATATGGCTACAATTAAATTGCCACGGACTGTGCTGTTCCTTCTTCCATTCTCTGAAAAGAGCATGCTTAGAGAGAATCCTACATGTTAGAGAGAAGCTCAGATTTTGGTTGATAATTAGATTTCAAATACAAATACAAGCAAAACATGTTCCCAATCTCACCAAATATAGGCTCAGACCTCTCAGTCCAATGGCAGGCATTCAGTGGAATATTTTATATGTCCCTGGATGAATTCAAAAGAGTCAAGCATTTAATTAGCATATGCACTGGAAAAGGAACAATAAACATTTTACTTGCTGCAGATTTACAGGCACAATGAACTTCTACAGATGCACCATAGAAAGCATATTTACAGGTTGCATCACAGTTTGGTTTCAGCACAGCTCTGCACAAGACCACAAGAAACTGCAGAGAGTTATAGATGTAGCATAATCCATTGCAGACACCACACTTCCCATCATTAACTCCATCTCTGTAGGAAGAAACTGCATTTGCTGGTTATACACCAAAGATAGACACAAATACTGGAGTAACTCAGCGGGACAGGTAGCATCTCTGGAGAGAAGGAATGGGTGACGTTTTGGGTCTGAAGAAGGGTCTCAACCCGATACATCACGCAATCTTCTCCAGAGATGCTGCCTGACCCGCTGATTAACTCCATCTACACACGCTGCTTCAGAAAAGCAGCCAAGATAATCAAAGACTTGTCCCATCCTGCACATTACTTCTTCTCTCTGCTCCCGCCTGGAAGAAATTACAGAACCTTGAAAGCACCACCAGATTCAGGAACAGTTTTTTCCCTTCTGTTATCAAGCTTCTGAACGGTCCCTCCATAACCTAGGGGATTTTCCGATTCAACTCTACTCCATGGCAGACATTGGACGATCTATGAAACTGATGCACTACAATATTGAGAGCTATATTCTGCACTCTGTTTCTTCCACTTTGCTCTATTTATTGTACTTGAGTTTGACATGATTGTATTTATGTTAAGTATTATCTGATCTGATTACACGTTAATAAACCTAAACCTAAACATTATATGCTATAGCACCACAATAAATATCCAACAAATGATCAGTTATAATAGGCAAACCAGACATGAAGATTAAGCAAGAAAGGGTGATGGTGATCGGGAATGTTGGGGTTTAATGTTGGCAGAAATTAATGTGATATTTACTTCTAACTTCTTATTCCTCCCTTTTTATGCAATTTTATGCAACTTTTGTATGCATGGAAACAAGAGATATTACAGTGGTTCAGGTTGTATTTCCAAATGTTATCCTGCACTTTCTAGTTCTGTCACAAAAAAAATCAACTAGAAGCATTTCTCCTTCCACAGATGCAAGCTAAACCGCTGTATTTTTCCAGCATTTTCTGTTGTCATTAGAGTCAGTAGGTGACCTACTCCTGTATTAGGCGATGGGAGAGAGCAGGATATGAATTAGTTAATGCTTTGAGGTTAGTATTCTCCCTTTCAGCTCTGCACAGTTAAAATACTGGCATTCTGAAGTGCATCATTCTAAAATGGATAGTTAATGTGGCCATTTCTACATGCTGCTGATGCATTGGTTCATAATGGGAGTCACTGACATTTTAATATTATTGACTGAGTCCAAATGAAGATTTTTAAGTTGCTTACTTTAGTGAAGTTAGTCAACCTCTACAGGGAAGGCCATGATGTTATCAATGAGGCATGGTGTAACACTCAAATAATATACTGTGAAACCTTGTCAAGAGATAGTTTGTACAATATCCACAAAAGAGGCCAAACCAGTGTAGTAGGCAGCGAACAAGACTACCAACATATGCATCTATATTATCTCTGTGAATAAGTATAGTGTGATCCATTTTCTGAGTCCATCCACTCTAGGTGTAGGAAGGAACCGTAGATGCTGGTTTTTACCAAAGATAGACACAAAATGTTGGAGTAACTCAGAACTTAGGCAGCATCTCTGGAGGAAAGGGAAAGATAACGTTTTGCGTTGTGACAGCTGAAGAAGGGTCTCGACCCATTTTGTGTCTATTGTCACTCTTGAAAGTGCAGAGCTTGATAACCTTATTTTCAGACATTATTCAGTTGCTATTTTAAAGTTATAAGTATTGTTATTTCAATATTTCCAATGTAAATACCGTATGTATAATTCAGAGCGTCCATATAAAATTGTCCCGCTATAATTACACCCTGTCCAGTGGCTGTAGGTGTTGCATTTAATTATGTTCCTTTGGAACAGTCCACCTGCACATTTACACACCAGTTTCCTTTGTAAATGTGCAGAAAGGAATCTTTAAATGGAAAGGAATAATGATGGGTGGTACACACTGACATTAGGGAGGTGAGATGTACTGCGGCTCCATTCATCTCCTATTTTACATCCAGACAATTGGCAGAAGTTGCAAGAAAATGACACAAATCATGGCTTGTGCCATTTCCCAAAGAGACTTGGTGGCTTAGCTGCAAAATTTTAGCCCAAGGTTTTGAATACATAATAGACGCAGATATAGAAAAAGCCCATTAAGCTTCAAAAATGATTCTAAAGGGAGAGATTGTTAATTTGATTTTCCTACAAAAAATAACAGGTGAATAAGTAAAAACTAATACCTTACTCAATAAGTAATTCCTCATTTTCTATGGCAACATATAAACTACAGCCACAGATATTGCCCTTCAAAACCTCTGCTCATCCTTAAAGAGTCAATGACAGTCAAAACTTGGTCCTTAACAATTTTAAGATAACCACTTGATAAAAATAAAGTTTTGAGAATCCATTTGGATATTCAGTCCTGCTGAAAATGCAGAAAAAGTCTGAAATTCTCACGCTGTGAGCAGGTCTTAACTCCTGCTGACACACTGATTACAGACAGGGGAATTATACCAATTGGGCATGTTCAGAATACATAATTTCAGTTTTGTATTCTATAAAATACAGTAATACTTAAATGGAGAGACAAAACTCAGGCTTCTCGGATTGATTTTTGACTTGAAATAAAAGCCTTTTCATAGAAACATAGAAACATAGAAAATAGGTGTAGGAGGAGGCCATTCGGCCCTTTGAGCCAGAAGCGTCATTTATTGTGATCATGGCTGATCATCCACTATATCCTTCTCCTTATATGCCTTGATTTCGCTAACCCCAAGAGCTCTCTCTAACTCTCTTTTAAATTCATCCAGTGAATTGGTCTCCATTGCCTTCTTTGGCAGAGAATTCAACGAATTCTCAACTCTCTGGGTGAAAAAGTTATTTTTCATCTCAGTTTTAAATGGTCTCCTCTTTATTCTTAGACTGCGGCCCCTTGTTCTGGACCCCCCCAAACTTTGGGAAAATTTTTCCTGCATCTAGCTTGTCAGGTTGTTTTATAATTTTATATGTTTCTACCTTCTTCTTTTCATGTCCATCTTGTTACAAATGTTGGCCTCGCTGTCATTGTCCGTCCTGAAAAGGATGCAAGCTTCCGTCGACAATCAGTGGAAGCTATCACTTGTCACAATAGATGATGGTGGTAGCAGAATTAGCTCAGGATACTTCCAGTTTCCAGCACCGCAACGTGGAAGCTTCTGCTATGGGGCCAGATGTTTTGAGAAGATCCCCTGACCAGTCTTTCCAATCTTTCACCATATGACAGTCTTGCCATCCCAGGGATTAACCTTGTGAACCTATGCTGCACTCCCTCAATAGCAAGGACATCCTTCCTCAAATTAGTAGACCAAAACAGCACACAGTACTCCAGATGTGGTCTCACCAGGGCCTTGTACTCATATACTCAAACCCTCTAGTTATGAAGGCCAATATACCATTAGCTTTCTTCACTGCCTGCTGTACCTGCATGTTTACTTCCAGTGACTGGTGTACAAGGACACCCAGGTCTCATTGCATTTCCCTCTTTCCGAATCTGACACCATTGAGATAATAATCTGCCTCCTTGTTCTTGCCGCCAAAGTGGATAACTTCACATTTATGTACATTATACTGCATCTGCCCACTCACTCAACTTGTCCAAGTCACTCTGCAACCTCCTAGCATCCTCTTCGCAGTTCACACTGACACCCAGCTTTGTGCCATCTGCAAATTTGCTAGTGTTACTTTTAATTCCATCATCTAAATCATTGTTTTACTTTGGAGTCCCGTGAGTGATCTTACGTGAAGAACCCGCCAGCCCGCATGCGCGTCATTATGTCTAACGCATGGCGCAGCGACTGGCTGGCAGCCACGCTGTTCCTCCAGCGGTAAGTTTAAAAGCCTACAGGTACGTTTTAAACTCACTTTTCAGGTAGTCCTTTGTTGCAGGAAACTCTTTTCGAAGAGTTTCCTGTGCGATATTGCTCACGGTAACCCGGTCGGACCACGGGGAAACCTATTGGACCGCGGGGATGCCGGCTACGGACCGCTGAAATGCGGGTAGCTGATGGCCGTCAGGGTTGCTGCTCGAGTTGCTGACAGTGCGGTCAGCGACTCCCGAGGAATTTTAAAATTCGGGTCGTGGGGTTCTTTAGACCGCGGGTGATGCCGGCTACAGTCCGCGGTACAGCAAGTAGCCAGTGGCTGTCGGGTTTACTAACCGACTCGCTGACAATTCAGTCAGTGACACCGACTTCGGCAGCCCAAAGGAGGGCAATTATGTGGAGCCAGAGAGGCCTGGGTTGGTGGAGGCCGGCCAGGAGGGATCCCCTCTGTCATTACTGTACGTTCTGGAACGTTCTATCTATCCTGATATGGTCCGCGGAGCAGGGCCATGTCAGCGCACGTCCTCGGGGGACTACGGCAGTGCCTGTGTTCAGGGCAGCTTAATATCTCCCCTCAGTGGAGAGGAATGCAAGGGATCAGTGTGTGTCTGGCCCCAACCCCGCTAGTTTGTCCAGGGCACTTTCTACATTAAGAATTAGATTCCAGAATACCCGGGGGGGGGGGGGGGGGGGACGACCAGAGTTCCCCTCACTTACTACGGCAACATCACCCTTATGGCTGTAGTTTCTAAAGCTGGTAGCAGCCAGGGAACTGATTCTGTGGGCAGAGGTCTTCAGGCCCAGGCCCAAGTTGGCCTTCAGGGAATATCCATGCACCTCTACCCTCCAAATTAAGAGTAGAGGTGCATGGGTAGAGTTCTACCCTCCAAATTAAGGACGGGAATGGGACCTACATCAGGGGCCTTTGGGCTTACCTCAAGACCACTGGTATCTATGCAGGTACGTGAGTCTGGGTTCTGTAACATGGGTTGTGTGGTCTCGTTATAGTGTATTCTTTTTAAGTATTACTATACAGAGTGGGCATTTATTTAGTTGCCACTAGGTCACGTTGTACTATCATAACCAAGAGAGAATCTTATTTTCACTTACACTAACAAATTGTGTAGTAGAATCGGACCTGCCATGGTGGTCTAGATCACTGGCTTGGAAAGCCTTGTGGAGTATACCTTCCAGTCACCTGTGCGAGCTATACATGGTGGTGTCATGGTAATTCCGTTCATTAAGGAACTGTGGAAGATTCTTCCCCAAAACGCCGACTTATTCATATGAATAAAGTAATCAAATCTCTGATTTAACTGGGATGGGCGTCTTTATTCATGTAAACGTCTTTGCCCATGACAAATAACTGGCAGGATTTTGTTCCAGCATTTCTCCCACTACGTCTGACGTACGGGGGCCAGAGGTGCTCCAGTCCTTCCCCGTATAATGCATTGGCATCGTAAAGGAGCAGGATTCTGAGTCGCTAGCACGTGCAGCCTGTTTGGGGAATGAGGATACCGACAGAGCATCGATTTGCACAGCTAGTCCTGGCGGCTGCTGAAGGAAGCAACCTGACAGCCCCAACTCAGAGTGAGTGCCACTTCCTGGGCATCTATGTCAGACAAGAATGCAATTCGTCGCAGTCAAAGAATGCTCCATCTAAAGGCATGTCAGGCAGCAGCTCCTGGTTCAGGGTTGCAAATTTCCTCCCACTCAAATGACGGAGCGGTAGAGAGAGTGCTACAGGAGTATACACATGTGCCTGAAGCAACGCCTGGTTCAGGGTTGCCATTCCTCCCACTCGGTTGAGCACAGTGATGGAGGTGGTGCTAAAATACATGCACACATGTCTGAAGCAGCGCCTGGTTCAGGTTGCATAAGTCCTCCCATTCGGATGTCTGAAGGATGATGATGGTTGAGGCAACCCCTGGTTCAGGTTGCATAAGTCCTCCCATTTGCATATATAAAGGATGAAGATGGAGCCATATATATTATAAGACCATGAGAGATGGAGTCGCAAAACATGCTTGGTACAGAGGTATGCACAGACAAATTGAGGAGACGGATGGTGACACCTGGTTCAGGTACAATTACTCCCACTCTAAAAAGAGTGTCTAAGGTTAGTGTGGATTAACTCCAAACAGGAACCCAAATATGACTGTGCCGGGGTCCAATACTTAATGCATAATGCACGACAATCACATGAGGGAAAACGGTGCTTTGCCTCTAAAATTGCTGCTCCGTCGGTGACGGACTCGCCACTACAAGAGAAGTTGGCCAGCAGCATCAGCGACCTAATGGAAATGACAACATGGACAGAGTCTGCAAATGAAATTTTGCTGGAACTCCAGCAAAGGTAAGGGACCTGGAGTTAGAGACGCTGGTAAGTAGGTCTCGTTATTTACCTCCATGGAAGTCACTATGGTGGAAGAACAGTATTCAGCATTGCTCCACTAACGTTTCGTCAGTAAATCTTCAGTTATATTACAAACTGATGCGAGTGCTTAAAGATGTAAAATTACTAATACCATCTCTAGTTACGGAGGTGATGTGATTTGCATGAGTTACCTATTCTTCAGTTCTATGGTATCAACTACCTTTAGACACTAGGATGTTTCTATGGGTTAAGGGTTGTGCGAATAAGCATAATCAGCATGCTCAAGTCCAAGTTGATACACTTTGGTGGTGTCATATGTTAATCACAAGGGTGCAATCAAGTCAAAGTATCCGGGGATGGTTGACCTAACCTCATTTGGCACTGGTGTATCATCACGTAAGATCAATATCAAAACAGAATGGATGTTGGATCACTAAGTATTTAATGACTTGGTGACTCATGGAACAGATCGAGATGTTGCATCCAGGCTCAATCACCAGTAGAAAAATATATATATTTGTGGCATGGCAGTGGCGATAGATGCACTCTCGCTACACTGGGGAGGTTTGTCTTCCTCCATTTTGCCTCATCAGTCGGGTCTTGCAAATATTCAGTAAATCCCACTTCAGGCATTTTTGTAGTGACTGGCCTATGCAGCCATGGTTCCGGTTGATGTTGGGAATTACATAGAACCTTATATGGTTAATTCTAACATAGAATTGCTGGTTCAGCCCGTGACTCGGGCAACCATCCAATGCATGATAAAATCCTTTTGTTGACATATATACGGCACAGACTGAGAGTTCATTTTCAAATGGTCTTTGACAAAAAATTAGTTTTGCTACCATTAACTGGGCCAAACGTGCCTTCTCATCATATTTCTGCAAGGAGCGGGACCCACTCTGTTGGGTCTCACCCTCTGATATCCAGATTCATGAAGGATATCTTCAACTCAAACCTCCCAGGCCCAGGTACGCAGAGACATGGGTTGTTATCATTGTGCTGACGTCGTTTCGCCGGTGGGCTCCGGCTACATCCCTGTCCTTGGTCTAACTTACAAGTTTCGGTCGCCTCCTCCATGGGGAGGCAACTTTTTCCATGTCGCCTCCCCCGTGGCCTAACGCAAAGGATCGGTGCGTCCTTTCCCAGAGACGCTCCCGTGGCTTCAGCTGTGAGCGCAGCGAGGACGCTTTAGTCGCGGAGCGGGCGAGCCCTCGCCGAGGGTCGCTGGAGGGGAGCACTCCGTTTGCTGGCCCGCGGCAGCCTGAGGCCGCGGTCTACAGAACTCCAGCCGCCGCAGCGTCCTGGGCCTGGGATCCCTCGTTGGGGACCCGGGAGGAGAAGAGCTCTGACTGCCGGCCCGCGGCCAACTTCTACTGCGGGCACGGCGTGGACTTACCAGCCTGAGTGGGGTCCCTCGTCAGGTATTCCCTTGAGGGGAGCTCTGACCACTGACACTGCGGTCTGCGGTGCTTCTTGCTGCGGCGTGGCGGTGACTTTAGATTTTCCCTAACCCTAATGCGGCCTATACCAACTTGATGCCGCGGTCTCTGGTGGGGATGCACTGATTCAAGACTTATCTGGACATACCTTGCCTGAACATCGGGACGCCTGCAGCGGCGACTGCAGAGGGTGGAGGTCCCGACCACGGGGGAAAATTGAGGAGGACTGACCAACTTTTGTGCCTTCCGCCACAGTGATGAATGCTGTGGTGGATGTTTGTGTAAATTTTTATTGTGGATTGTGTGTTCTTTTTTTATTGTAGCGCTGTTGGCAAATTCATTTCACTTGCACTTTATGTGCAAGTGACGAATAAAACTCGACTTGACTTGACCCGCCACTGCCTGCCATTCTGACTCTTTGTTTCCTGTCTGCCAACCAATTATCTATCCATGTCAATACCCTACCCCCAATATCATGTGTTCTAATTTTGCCCACTTTGATAAGGTCCCTCCTGTGTGAAAGTTATCAAAGGCTTTCTGAAAGTCCAGATACACTACATCCACTGGCTCTCCTTCATCCATTTTACTTGTCACATCCTCACAAAATTCCAGACAATTAGTCAAGCAGGATTTCCCCTTTACTGCTATCCAAATGCGTTATTATTATTTCTTTAATAATTGACTCCATCATCTTCCCCATCACTGATGTCAGGTTAACTGGTCTAAAATTCTCTGTTTCCTCTCACGCTCCTTTCTTGAAAAGTGGGATAACATTAGCTACCCTCCAATTAACAGGAACTGATCTTGAATCTATAGAACATTGGAAAAAGATCACCAATGCATCCGTGATTTCTGGAGCCACCTCCTTGAGAACCCTGGGGTGCAGACCATCAGTTCCTCATAATAATTTCACCTGTTTCTGCCTTCAAGGGACCCACATTTGTCTTTACTAATCTTTTTCTCTTAACATACCTAAATAAACTTTTACTATCCTTCTTTATTTTCTTGGCGAGTTTCCCTCTGTACTTCATCTTTTCACCCGCTATTGGCCTTTTTGTTACCTTCTGATGTCCTTTGAAAGTTTCACAATCCTCTGGCTTCCCGCTATTCTTTGCTATGTTATACACCTTTTCTTTTAGTTTTATACCGACCCTAACTTCCCTTGTCAGCCGCGGTTGCCTCTTTCTCCCCTTAGAATCTTTCTTCCATTTTGGAATGAAATAATCCTGCATTTTCTAGAATTTTCATTATTTGCAGATTAAAACTTATCCAGTTCCTTTACCTTGAGTTCCCTTATAAAATCTGGTTCATTGGGCAACACTAAATCCAGAATTGCCTTCTCTCTGCTTGGCTCCAATACAAGCTGCTCTAAGAATCCATCTCAATGGCACACTACAAACTCTTGGGGTCCAGAACCAACCTGATTTTCCCAGTCTACCTGCATATTGAAACCTCCCATAACCACAGTGGCATTTTCGCAGTTATCAAAAGACAAAAAAGACGACACTGGCTAAATTTCATTATTTTTTACGAATTATATAATCCTTTGATTATTTATAAAAGAGTTTACAATTTAATTTAGACATTAAAAGTATCAATTACCAATAAAAAATAGCATTGTTTTAGAAACATATATTGAAAGGGTTAGTTATTGGCTGTGAACCTTTACATAGGGAGTGTTTATAGCGTGGATTTGTTATTTTGCTTGCGGCATGAAAAGTTTTGATGACAGGATTTTGAAAACAGGACACGTGAACAATCATTATTTATTTTGTCTCTCTCCACACAACATTCCACCCAGGGGAAAATTATACTTTCTGCTCACCTCCATGACGTTGTTTAAGTGGAATGCAGATGATTTGTGGTGGTATTCCCAGGCTACTCCAGCCAAAAGTGTCAAGTAAGGTTCTGATATGCATAGCAATATCTAAGAGGTTATCGTTATGGGTTGTGTCATAGACTCATAAAATGTGGAACCAGGCTCTGCGGCCCAACTTGCCCACACCAAACAACATGTCCTATCACTAGTCCCACTTGCCCATATCCCTCCAAACCTATCGTATTCATGTACCTGTCAAATTGATTCTTATCCATTGCGATAGTCCCTGCTTCAACTACCTCCTCCGACAGCTTGTTCCAAACACTAATCACCCTTTGGTGAAATTGTTACCCCAAGATTCCTACAAAATCTTTCTCCTACAAAATCTTTCTCCCTTCACCTTAAACCTATGCACTCTGGTTCTCGATTCCCCCTCTCTGGGCAAGAGACTCTGTGTGTCCACCTGATTTATTCCTCTCATCATTCTATACACCTCTATAAGATCACCCCTTATCCTCCTGTGCTCCAAGGAATAGAGTCCCAGCCTGTTCAACCTCTCCATACAGCTCAGTCCGTCGAGTCCTGGCAACATCCTCGTAAATCTTCTCTGCATCCTTTCCAACTTGACACCATCTTTCCTATAACATGGTGTCCAGAAATGAACACAATACTTTAAATAGGGCCTCACCAACGTATTTTACAACTGCAACATGACCACAATAGGTGGTGCACTATTGCACTGCAGGCTCACCAGCATCGGATTAATGTATTAAAAAAAATCTACCTTTGGCCTTACGAGGCCCAGAACCTCTTGTTATTTTTGTGTAAATCATGATGACAACTATCTTTGGCATTTCTCTGCCCACCGTCCTCGCCCTCTTGTGAGAAAGATGATGACCTATGTTGCACCTCAGTTACACAGCACTGGCTCTGCTGTTTTTCACAAAACAGCTGATGAGTGAGAATTATGAAGCACAGAAGCAACATGACAGCAGAGTCTTGACATAACTTCACACAGTGGCCACTTATTCCAGAATGCTGGTCAATTTCTGAAGTATCCTCTCTGAAGCAATAAGGTATTTTAATACTCCAATCATCACGCTGCTTTAAATTAGTTGCCCAACGAGACAATATTGAAATGGTACACAGGCATAGCCAACGGGGGTAGAAGGGCACCTCCAAAGCATATTGTGGTCTCCTTTTGGCCAGCAACCAAATTAAAACCTGAAGATATACTCAATGATTGCCACAGACGGCTGTGGAGCCCGTCAATGGATATTTTTAAGGTGGAGATGACAAATTCTTGATTAGTAAAGGTGTCATGGGTTATGGGGAGAAGGCAGGAGAATGTGGTTAAGAGGGATAGATACTGTGGATGAACCATGATTGAATGGTGGAGTAGACTTGATGGGCCGAATGGCCTAATTCTTCTCCTGGAACTTATGAACTTATAAACTTATTTCCTGAGTGGGCTCCAGCAATCTGTTGAATTCATGACCACAGTTGATCATTAGAACTGGGTTGAGGTTTCTCAGCATTTGAAGTAGCATCTCAGAAGGTATCTGAACACTCTTTCTTTCTGTTGGTTAAAAACCCTAGCTGGCAACACCTGCCACACCAAGGCCAGAGCCTGCATATTACATCTTAGGCCACCTTGAATGTCACAGAAGAGCAGCAGCCAGACCAGCGAGGGAATGGATTGGCTGAAAGAAGGCTTTCTCCTACATACCTTCAAGGTCGGGATTTACCTTCAAGGTCGACAGAGGAGTGGCAGTTGAAGGAGCGAGTGCGGGGATCAACTGCCAAATCTAAATCAGTTAATTGCTAAGTTAGTTAATTAGTAAATTAGTTGATTAATCAACAAATAACAAAAGTTTCCTCGACAGCACCCATAGTGAGGTTGTCACACCGAGGATACAGGAAGAGCAAAGGTGGTGGAAGACAAGGAAGAGAAGTAAACATGGAGTGCAGGAACCCCCTGTGGAAACCTATTGAAAACAGGTACGCCCTCTTGGGAGCTGTCAGAGTGGACAACAGGACAAGTTTGAGTGGTAGCCAAGACTGTGACTCCAACCCTGGTGCTGAGACTCAACGTGGAAGAGTGACGTCAGGCAGAGCCTTAGTGGTGGGGGACTCGATAGTCAGAGGTGCAGACAGGTGATTCAGCAGCGGCAGACGATACTCCAGGATGGTGTGTTGCCTCCCTGGTGCCAGGATCCAGGACGTCTAGGAACAGCTGCGCGGCAACCTCAAGAATGTGGGGAAGCAGCCGGAGGTTGTTGTGTATGTTGGCACGAATGATATAGGTCGGAAGGGGAAGGAGGTTCTGCAACATGAGTTTATGGAATTGTGCAGAAGACTGAAAAGCAGGACCTTCAGGGTAGTGATCTCAGGATTGCTTGAAGATAGGTGAAATGAATGTGTGGCTGAGGAGTTGGTGCAGGGGGCAGGGATTTTCTGGATCTCTTCTGGGGCATGGGTGACCTGTACAAAAGGGACAGGTTGCACCTTAACTGGAGGGGGACCAACAACTCAGCGGGCAGGTTTGCTAATGCTACACAGAAAGGATTAAACTAGATTGGCAGGGGGGTGGGGTCTCGTTCAGGCCAGAGGCATGAGTGGCTAGAAGTTGGTATGGAGGGTGGTGTGGGAAAGGTTAGTGGACAGAATAGACAGGTGAAAGGCGGAATGCAAGGAAGGAGGGTGGGTTTAAACTGCACGTATTTTAATGCAAGGGACCTGATGAGTTAGGCAGATGAGCTTAGGGCATGGATAGGTATGAGCGACTGGGACGTTGAAGCCATGACTGAAACCTGGTTAAGAGAGGGGCGGGACTGGCAGCTCAATGTTCTGTGGGTACAGGAGCTTCAGGAGAGACAGGGGTGAGGGAAAAAGAGGAGGGGGGGTTGTATTGTTGGTTCAGGAGGATGTCACGGCAGTGATCAGAGGTGACATTACAGACAGTTCGTCTAGTGAGGCTATATGGGCAGAGCTGAGGAACAAAAAAAGGATGATCACTTTGTTCGGGGTGTACTACAGACCCCTGAATAGTCAATGGGAAATAGAAGAACAAACATGCAAAGAGATTCGAGACAGCTGCAGGTATATAAGGTTGTTGTAGGAGGGGATTTTAACTTTCCCAATATAGACTGGAAAAATCATAGTGCGTTGGGTGCAATCCCTCAAAAGTGTTCCGGAGAGTTTTCTTAAGCAGTATGTAGAGGCCCCCACACAAAAGAGGGCAACACTCGATCCAGTATTGGGAAATTGTTAAGGGCAAGTTAATGAAGTGTTTGTGGAGGAGCCTTTTGGGGCCAGTGCAACAGTTCGATTAGGTTTAAGATAGTTATGGACAGGGATGGAGCAGGTCTGCATGTGAAAATGCTCAACTGGGGTAAGGCCAAATTTGAGGGCATGAGAGGACTCGCTTAAGTTGACTGGAGCAGGTTATTTGAGGGGAGAGGAACATTGGCCAAGTGCGGTGCTGCACAAAATGGGCTGACGAAAGCTCAGGATATGTACATCCCCATTAGAGTGAAGGGCAAAGCAGGCAAACATAAGGAAGCTTGGCTGATGAGGGAAATTGAACGATTGGTCAAAAACAAGAAGGATGCATGGGACAGGTACAGGCAGCTGGGATCAAGTGCATCCCTGGAGGAGTTTTGGGAGGTAAGGAGTAAACTGAAAAAGGAGATCAGAAGGGCAAAAATGGGCCAGGAGATAGCTCTGGTGGGTAGCATTAAGGACAATCCCAAAAGATTTTATAATTACACTAGACCAAGTGGGACCCGTTGGGTCCCTGTCACATGGGAGGCCTGGTCCCCCAATGCAACCCATTCCCCCATCGCAATATCATAACTTTTTTGCACAAAGTGTGGTGGGTGGATGGAACAAGTTGCCAGAAGAGATAGTTGAGGCTGGGACTACCCCATCATTTAAAAAATTGTTAGACAGGTACATGGATATGACAGGTTTAGAAGGATATGGACCAAGCGCAGGCATGTGGGACTAGCGTAGCTGGGATATTGTTGGCCAGTGTGGGCAAGATGGGCCGAAGGGCCTGTTTCCACGCTGTATCACTCTGTGACTCAGACGCCACCGATCCTGAGTGGAAGCAAATCTTTCTTGACCATGAGGCACGCTGCCCAAGAAGAAGAGAAAATAATGAGGACAATTAGTGGTACGACAATTAGACTTGAAATCAGTAGTCGGGTTGGAAATGTCACTTTAGAGAGCACTACAACTCTTGATGGCATTTCATTTACAGGCATGCCGTTCGAGGAAAACAAATTAACTGAATCAAGTGGTGGTTAATTGACACTTTAATTCCCAGTAGTGAGCGTGACTTCACTGTGAAGTTAAGATCCTACTGTGACTGAGGGCATGAGACAATTAACTAATCAACACCATATAATCTGATATTGTACACATCCAAATTGGTGCCTTTACCTCTAAAAAGATTTTCTTATAGTTTATTAAGCAATTAATAAAAATACTATTTGGGGATTTCTTACCAAACGTCGGTATTGAGCAGAAGATAGACATAAAATTCAGCGGGTCAGCATCTCTGGAGGAAAGGAATAGGTGACATTTTCGGTCTAGACCTTTCAGACTGAGAATCAGGAAAAGGGAAATGAGAGATATACAGTAGACTGTGATTTCGAACAAATGAGTGAAAGATAGGGAAAAAGTAACAGTGATCAAGGAAAGGTGGAGCCCACAATGGTCCATTGCTGGTTGTGGGGTAGGTGATGATGAGTAATACATTTAGTGGAACTCAATAGGATGACAGTGAAACTAGTACGACAATTAGGTTGGGGGTGGGATGAAAAGGGAGGGGATGCAAGGATTACTTGAAGTTAGAGAAGTCAATATTCATACCGCTGGGTTGTAAGCTGCCGAAGCAAAATATGAGATGCTGCTCCTCCAATTTGCATTTGGCCTCATTCTGACAATGGAGGAGGCCCAGGACGGAAAGGTCAGTGTGGGAATAGGAAGGGAGTTAAAGTGTTTAGCAATTGTCTTTAACCATTGGTATCAAAAGACAGTATGTTTAGAATTAGTGATTTCCTATTCTACATATTAGGAATTCCAGATGCAGGCCGACTTTTAACCTTACATGAGCACTTCCTATGGCGAGCCAATTTTTTTTGTGCAACTCAATCCCACTGGAAATCAAAACTTTCTGAAGCTCTGATCAATAAAACAAGATTACTTCAGTTTACCAGAGCCACAGATCAGTTTGATAAACTCTGATTTTCTCTGAACCAAGGTGGCTTTGAGAGACCCCCTTTGGTGTTGAAAATATTCACATATTGACTATATATTAACAAATATAAACCTGGACCTCTGAAGTAAGCACTTTGTATAGCTCAAGTATAAAATGTAGCCTTTCTTTATATGATTAGAACACGTTGTTAAATTTGATACAGTATTAGCTGTGGTTGATCAGAATTGTTCAAATATTTTCTGAATTTCACAATAGTCTTGCGACTTTCGTCTTCTGCTCGATCATTTGGAGTGCAACAACTTCCAATCTAAAGAATCTAGTGTTGGATGGGATTCTCAAACACTTTTGTTCAATGCACAGGCTAGTTCTATTGTCAAGACTTGGTTTATTGAAGGAATTACCTCCAGACGGTTTATGGCTTTGCAACCTTTGTGATCGTTACATTTCAGCAGGGCTAATTGTTCAAATTATAAATATTTTTGTTTCAAAAAAGACAGAAAATTTCACACACTGTGGGGGCCCTAAGGTAAAATAACAGCAGAACCACTTGACATGTGCATAGCAAAATATATATAGACATTTCACGAGAAAATTATATGCTAGAAAAACTACACATAACAAAACAGTATTAACGGAAACATGACAATTGCAGTAAATTCAGAATATTTTATAAGAAACATTTGTGTTTTGTACACCTTTTCACTTTCAAACTAGATATTCTTGTCTTTTCAGCATTCAAAATTCAATTACAGGTATCTGTTCTTGCACGGTTTGAATTTTCACTGCAGCAACTTGTTCCATGATGATTTTGACAGACACACTGTGTCTTCAGGATCCCGTTTGTTGAAGTTGGCTCGATCTCAAGGTACAAAATAAACATTGAAATTGATAAATAAACCTCTCTCCCCACTGTATTCATATTAATTCCCATTCATCTTGCACATAGATTTGGGTTTTAATTGAAATCATATCAATGGCATGAAAGTATTTCCCTTCTGCCTGGCTTTCAATTTTTGATCTAGTTCTGAATAGCCACATATGCACTTTACATTGCCCATGATTCAACATTGTCATAGAGAATAAAATGGTATTGCAAGTTTGAATGCTGCCAGGCATTTTCTGCTTCAATGGACTCTTTATATAAAGCTGGAGCTGGGGCTATTGTTTTGCGAGGGCACAGTAAGGGACCTCTGGAGGCTGGGTCACAATGTATAAAAGGCAATTTCTGGCTGACATCAAAACTTGAAGGTCCTTGAAGTCAATGAGCAATTCACAAGCACATGCAGAATGGTAAATGTTATGAGAATGTAGATGTGCTTGGATGTACCAAGAAAGTATTTGAAGAATACTGGATGGTTGTGAAGGCTGAATTTGCAAATGGGCACAAATGTGCAGAGTTTGCTCCCAAGGGTCTGGTTCAAAGTTCACCCCATGCCACAAATCAGGAGCTGTAACAGAGGCTCATTAATCGTAATTGGAAGTCTAGGATTGCATTGAAAACTTGTATAACGAATAAGAAAGGCCTAGATAGTGTGTACATGGTAAGGATGTTTCCAGTAATAGACAAGCCTTGAACCACAGCCTCAGAATAAAAATACCTACCTTTAGAATGGAGATGAGGAGGAATTTCTTTAGCCATAGTGTGGTAAATCTGTGGAATTCATTGCCACATACAGTTGTGGGGGATAATATATTGGGTATTTTAAAAGCGGAGATTGATAGGTTCTTAATTAGTTATGGCCCTGTCCCACGGTACGAGGTCATTTCAAGAACTCTCCCGAGTTTGCCCTGATTCGAACTCGGAGATTTGTGGTAATGGCCCCTCGTCGGTACTCAGGGCTCTCGTGGACATTTTTCAACAATATTTTGAAAAATCTTCACGCATCTTCCCGAGCTTGCCTGCTGTTAGCGAGTCTTCCTAAGTACCTGCCGTTAGCGTTACGAGCCGCTAAGAGACGTCCCCGAGCTCCAACATACCTGCTACGTACATTCTCCGTGCTTACCATGAGTTTGATTCTTTTTTTAAACTCGGGAGAGCTCTTGGGATGAACTCGTACCCAGGGACAGGGCCATAAGGGTGTCAAAGGTTATGGGGAGAAGGCAGGAGATTGGGTTTGAAAGGGAAAAATAGATCAGCCATGTTGGATTGGTGGAGTAGACCCAATGGGCCAAATGGCCTAATTGCTCCTATGTCTTATGGACTTATCAAATTAATAATCAAGACATCAGTGGCCTGCTTAACATATTGCAGGCTGTCCGCTTTCACATGATGTTTGAAAGGCTATTAAACAGTTGTATCGGATAAACATTTGGTTAACATAAACAAAGAAACATATCTTTCCCACCACTCTAAGGTCCTCTTATTGCTCTCTGCTCTCATTGCTCTCTTCGATATGGACATCTTGAGTTAAAACAGAGTTCTCCAGTAACTCAGCGGGTCAGGCAGCATCTGTGGAGGGAATGGACAGGCAATGTTTTGGGTCCCTGCCTATTCATTCCATCCACAGCTGCCTGACCCATTGAGTTCCTCCAGCACTTGGTGCTCTGCTTAAAATGCCAGCAGCGGCAATTCCAAATGTCTGCATGTATCTATGAATGGTACTTGGCTCATCAATTACAGGAGCGTGGTCTAAAATGTAATTGGAGTATGGTTGATCTGCACCTTAATTCTGCACACAAACATTTATCAATCACCACTCTAAAATGTTCAATTGACACAACCTCAAGTATTTTGCAGAGGAGTCAATTTCTGATTTCTGCTAATTGTTGAGCAAGAAATATTTTACTGACATTATGCTTGAATAGTATAGAGTTACAATACAAACACTCTGCAAGGTCTGAATGCCCTGTGTTCAAATTTAAAATAGAGACTGTCAGAACATTAAAAATAGAATAATTTTAATGGAAAATGTTATGAATATCATGGTCAATAGATATCAATAACATATCAATAACATAGATATCAATACATTCTTGTTAATAGATATCAATAACACTTTTGACACAATCTTGTGGTAGACAGTTATCTTATGTAATATCGCTTTAGTGCCTGACATAAAATAAACACAGAAAAAGCGTTAAGCACAAATGTGCTCACAAACATACACTCAGCCATGAACCACCATCTGCTGCAAAAGTGAACTAATCTATGGGATAACACGGTATAGAATATTTTATTAAAACTACAATGTTACGTATTTTAAAATAATAGATACCAAGTCCAACCACTTCTATGTGCAAATGCAGAATATTCTGCCTCCTCCCTCCCATCCAACTGCTTTTGTTGTATTATTTTAGAAGAGGAAGATGCCATGGCCTGGCTGTGCCATTTGCTGTGCTAAGCATATGGAGCCTTTGTTTAACTAGCAGCCGGGAAAGCTACCTGTGAGTCATTTGCTTGTGCACAGCTCTGTGAAGCCATTTTTAACACTCTCCTGCCAACTCTGCATTTGACAGCTCAACATGCAGCAACAGCCTGCGATTTTTGGAGATTTACTGTCTTGACAGAATTTTTAATATTTTCTTTTCTGCATGATCTTTACGATAACCGGCTCTTTTAACTTCCTGCAAAGACTGCAGCAAGTACACTGCTCAGCCTGATAGCAAAGGATTAACCCTCACCTTGTTCAGTTAGCACAGTCCTCACAATATCTCATCACTCGCACAGACCCTACAGCTTCCACAGTCATTTCCCCTCATGCTGTGCGAAACAACATCTAAAATGCGCTCAGAAAGCATGGTCTCAAAGAAGCCTTCAGGAACTTGGCAAGATTGCCAAGCCTCCTGCTGTGGGACATTGGGTGGATTTTAACTCTACTCACCATCTGGCAGGTAGTTAAAATGCCTGAGATATTTACCATTTGGACAAGTTCCTTGACTATGCGGTTTCCGGTTTCAACTGAATGTTTTGAATCATGACATTGTGCTACTCTGCAAGTTGGCACTGTCCTCATTTATGAACACTAACAATAAATGATGTTGCTAATTGTTTCAGTTTTGGCACGAAAGGGAATTTTATGGGACCTTCCCACCGGGTGAAGAGTATTAAGAAATTCATGTTATTTAAGTGATAGGAGCAGAATTAGGCCAGATGGCCCATCAGGTCTGCTCCGCCATTCAGTCATGGCTGACCTATCTTTCCCTCTCAACCCCATTCTCCTGCCTTCTACCCATAACCCCTGGCACCCATATTAATCAAGAATCTGTCAATCTGTGCCTTAAACATATCCATTGACTTGGCCTCCACAGTCTTCTATGGCAAGGAATTCCACAGAAGCACCACCCTCTACTCAAGATTTTCCTCATCTCCTTTCTAAGGATACTTCATTTTATTCTGAGGCTGTGGCCTCTGGTCATAGACTCTCCCACTAGTGGAAACATCCTCTCCACGGTTACACAAAAAGCTGGAGAAACTCAGCGGGTGCAGCAGCATCTAAGGAGCGAAGGAGATAGGCGACGTTTCGGGTCGAGACCCTTCTTCAGACTGTCCACATCTACTCTATCCAGGCCTTTCGTTATTTGTATCAGTTTCAATGAGGTCCCCCTCCCCAAACTGAACAGTGGAGCAGTGGTAGAGGACAACGACACATCATCAAGTAGGTTTCTGATCATTTTCATTTTCTTGGCTAGGCGTAAGAGGAAAGTTCCTATTGGCCACACAATTTTTTAGGCCTTCGATTAATTTGTCGTCCTCAATTTTCTTTTAGACAATCAAGTCTAGTTATGATAGAAAATCATGTTTGAGTCATGACTGTGTCTTCATTTCATGTTCTCAGGAAATGCCAATAATGTTGGGTTCATTAATAGGAGAATCTTTGGTTTGCTGCCTAACCTGTGATTATTAACTAGCTAGAGGCATTATAATGGAATCTATACCTTTACTGAACATTGTAGTTTCTGCCTCTGTATTGCTGTTCACAGTTATCATCTAGTGTAAGGATGCTGTATGCCTCTGTGCTACATAAATCAAGACTGCAAATGTGAACAGTCAGCTCGAGGCATTTGCTTAGCTGGAATAGATTGATCCGAAACTGATGTTCAATTCATTGCCCAGGTTAGAACATATAAGGTAAATAGAATGGATCTCAAGAGTGTTGATTTACAGAGGGATCTTGGGGCGCAAATTCATATATCCCTGAAAATGGCTATTTAGTTGGATAGGTAGTGAAGGATGTATTCATTATGTTGCCTTCATAGGCCAAGGCTTGGGATGTAGGTGTGAGAATGCCATGCTGCAGCTGTACAATACATTTGGTTAGGCTTCACTTTAGAGTATTGTGTACAGTTCTGATTTCCACACTACAAATAGAAAGAGATGGCATTTAAAAGAGGCCATAAGAGATTCAACAGCAAATTTCAACAGAAGGCAATGGTCATATGAAACATGCTGCCAGAGGAAGTGATAGAGGCAGGTACAATTATAGCATTTGAAGGGCATTTGGACAAGCACCCTTCAATGGTGGCAGTTGAAGAAAGGAATGATGTTGGTGAACAGACTCGGGCCTTCCTCCCATTCCTGTGGAAGTGCTCAAAGCTTCTCTGGGTCGGCTGCTGGAGAGGCCCCGCTGCACAGAGGCTGAGCAATGGCCTTCGGAGGCAAAGGACACAGCACCTAAAGGCCGATGTCTAAAAACCATCGGTGTGGTCGAGTCGGGTGATTGGGCCGCTGTAGGCCCTGAATCTGCCTGGGGCTCCATTCGATCATGCACCACCCCAAGTGACTGAACACTTGGTCAGTAGTGGCATGGAGCAGTGGAGAAATGGTAGAGAACATCGACACATCATCTGGCCAGGCAACCTTGCAACTTTGATCCAGTGCTGCCTCCAGGACAACTCAAGTTAAGGCTCTTAACTTAAAAAAAAAGTTTTAGACATGAAGGCTACCGGATAGCACCTAAAACTCGGTGACTCTTGTGTACTGACTCATTGTGGTCTACTATCTTACAGTCATACTTAGTATAATCATGTGCCTAATGTATAGTAGGACATTTTTTGCTAAACTGTATGCAAAACAAAAAATCAGTGTACACGTGACAATAAAATACCATTGGATGGGAAAAGAATAGAGTGATACAAACCTAATACAGGCAAATGGGAATAGTGTAAATAGGCATTATAGTGTAGATTGGCAGCATAGTGGTGCAGTGGTAAAGTTGCTGCCTTACAGCACTAGGGACCTGGATTCGATCCTGATCTCGGGTGATGTCTGTATGGAGTTTGCACACTCTCCCTGTAATGGCTGCCTCGCTAGCACACTGAACGTTATTGCCTTCCATCACAGTGCAGAATTTGGATTCCGCTGTGGTGGACGTTTGTGTTAAAGTTTATTGTATGTGGCTGAATTGTGTATTGTTGTTTTTCTCACTTAGTATGGCTGTATGGTAACTCAAATTGCACTGCACCTTAATTGGTATATGTGACAGTTGAATTGAATCTTGAATCTTGACTGTGCGAATTTCCTCTGGGTGCTCTGGTTTCCTCCCACATTTCAAAGACGTGCAGGTTTGCAGGTTAATTGGCTTCTGTAAAATTGTCCCTAGAGTGTAGGATAGAACTATTTTATGGGTGATCGTTGGTTGGGGGGACTTGGTAGGCCGAAGGGTCTGTTTCCACGCTGTATCTTGAAACTAAACTAAACCAAACATCATGGTCAATGTGAGTGAGATGGACCATTGTGCCTGTTTCTGTACGATAAATCTATGACTGCATGACTATAACATGGCGACCCAACGGAATTTCCATTTGAGTGGGCCATCTTGTTTATGAATTGGAGTGCCGCCTGTTGAAAAATGGCTGTAATTTATAAAATAAATCTTGTTGATGCTATTGTGCTGTTTCTAGAGGCAGCCGCAAAATACAGATGTTATCCATAAAACCACAGTCCCATACCACGTTCTGGGATGACTTTTGCTTCATACGCACGGAGGCAAATCACCATGAGTAAAAAATATAGACACTGACCACCAGTGGCACATCAGTGGATAACAAGAGAACAAAATACATTTTTCCAAAAGGCTATTGTAAAAGTCATCAGGAATTGGGCCTGATTGATCAAAATTTGCAATAAAATGTTACTGGTGAACTACAATTCAATTTCCATGCTTTTAACTGTGCTTTATCTTTGGTGCAAGATTGTGCCCCAGGAGAGAGTAACCATTTCTCGGAATTGGGAGGGATCTTGTGCAATAATAACCCAGTCATATAACCTAATTTCTCATATATGACCTGACCTACTTACATTACACCTCACATCCAGTCTATATAAGCCCTACAATGTTTGCAGACATTCAAGGAAGTGACTATGCCTATTTTCTGTACAGTTACTCGGCGAGCATCCTTCACACAGTGTCTGTTCCCTAAAGTCATTTAATCATGAGATCGCAATAGTCCCGGGCATCGCAGAAGAAAGAGGAAAAGATAGTTGAAGATTGTGCATTTACAATATGGCATTTTATTAAAAAGCCAAAAAATTTCAAAAGAAGTAACTGGCTGAACTAAGCAGGAAGATCACCTTCACTGATTATCACATTTTTCAAAACAACCCGTGAGTTGACTTTCTCTTTTGAAAAGAACATAAATAATTCATTGCTCTGTACACATTTGATGAGGAGTCAACCTTCATTTGCTGAAACAGAGTCACTGAGACGTGCAGTAAGTTGCATTCCATTGTTCTTTGATGAAGAATTCCCAAACTCTTTCAGGAAGTTCCTTGGAATTTTTGAGACCTTTTGACTCCTTAAAGTTATCTCCACCTGTGACTTCAGCTTCTCTCTAAAACATTGAGGGGGGGAACAACTCATTTGGAAGTAAGTTTATAGCTCTAATTATTATCTGTTTTGTAAAGTGCTTGTTTAAAAGACAAAAATAACAAAAAAAGAATGCTTCGATGCACAGAAAACATTAGCTTTCTGGTAATATAATTTCGTTTTCTGTGCAAGGGCTAGCAATCTTAAGTGAGATCAATGTTATCCATGGTATTCGATTTGGGTAAGCAATATTGGTTTGTTGTTATCTTCTATGATCATGATGTATAATTATATTATGTAGTAAATCAATACAGCGACAATTGAAGTAGATAGGAAAGAACTGCGTGTGCTGGTTTAAATTGAAGGTAGACACAAAATGCTGGGGTAACTCAGCAGGACAGGCAGCATCTCTGGAGAGAAGGAATGGGTGACGTTTTTGGTTGAGACCCTTCTTCATATTGAAGAAGGGGTCTGAAGAAGGGTCTCAACCCGAAACATCACCTATTCATCCTCTCCAGAGATGCTGCCTATCCTGCCGAGTTACTCCAACATTTTGTGTCTACAAGCGACAATTGAAGGTTCACTGTGACTTTACATCACAATAGGAAATAGGAATAGGAATAGGAAAACTTTTATTGTCATTCAGACCTTTCGGTCTGAACGAAATTTCATTGCCTGCAGTCATACACATAGTTAAGGGCAAAACACACAATAAACACATATTTAACATCCACCACAGTGAGTTCACCAGACACCTCCTCACTGTGATGGAAGGCAAAAAACTTAAGTCTTTGTCTCTTCCCTTCTTGTTCTTCCTCTTCCTCTGCGCTGAGGCGACCCAGGCCTCCGATGTTATGACCGCACCGGGTGATGTAAATAAGTCCCGTGGCTGAACCGCGCTCCGCGAACGGGCCGGTCAACTCCGCGGCCCGGGGCAATCGAAGCTGCCGAAGCTGCCGCCCTCCAGTCCAGCGGACGCAGCTGTTGCCGCGGGAGCTCCAGAAAATCAGGTCACCAACCTGTGACCTGCGAGCTCCCGACGGTGCCGTCCCCTGGGCCTGCGACCGAACCTCCGAAGTCGCTGCCGCCACCGCCGCCACCGGAAAGCCACACAGCTCCAAGTCGGGCCGCCGGAACGCCGGAATGCCAGTGATTGGAACCATTGTAGCTGAAGACACGTCTGATAAAGATGCAATTATTAGTTTAGCTTAGTTTAGTTTATTTCAGTTTATTATCACGTGTACCGAGGTACAGTGGTAACCAGTCAATGGAAAGACAATACATAATTACAATCGAGCCATCTCCAGTGTACAGATATGGGATAAAGGGAATAACATGAATAATGTTTAGTGCAAGATAAAGTCGAGTATAGAGGCAGAATTTATGGAGTGCCAGTGTTTCTGAGGAATATGGATCTTTCAGGGATATTAAGAAATAGAGAGGGATGAGACTATAAAATAAGTCAAAATTAAAATATTAAAATGGTGATATATTTATCTAAATATATATTTATATCTATTTAGTGATTGTAGATCAGCAAGCACTGGGACAATAGACAATAGGTGCAGGAGTAGGCCTTTCCGCCCTTCGAGCCAGCACTGCCATTCACTGTGATCATGGCTGATCATTCCCAATCAGTACCCTGTTCCTGCCTTCTCTGCATATCCCTTGACTCTGCTATGTTTAAGAGCCCTATCTAGCTCTCTCTTGAAAGTATCCAGAGAACCCAGCCTCCACCGCCCTCTGAGGCAGAGAATTCCACAGACTCACAACTCTGTGTGTGAAAAAGTGTTTCCTCATCTCCGTTCTAAATGACTTACCCCTTATTCTTAAATTGTGACCCCTGGTTCTGGACTGCCCCAACATCGGGAACATGTTTCCTGCCTCTAGCATGTCCTTAATAATCTTATATGTTTCAATAAGATCCCCTCTCATCCTTCAAATTCCAGTATACAAGCCCAGCCGCTCCATTCTCTCAGCATATGGCAGTCCCGCCATCCCGGGAATTAACTTTGTAAACCTATGCTGCACTCCCTCTATAGCAAGAATGTCCTTCCTCAAATTAGATGACCAAAACTGCACACAATACTCCAGGTGTGGTCTCACTAGGGCCCTGTATGACTGCAGAGGGACCTCTTTGCTCCTATACTCATCTCCTCCTGTTATGAAGGCCAACATGCCATGTGCTTTCTTCACTGCCTGCTGTACCTGCTGGACAATGGGTGTTGTAGTTTTAATGTTTAGTTTTAGAGATACAGCATGTAGATTGGCCTTTCGGCCCACTGCGTCTGCGCCGACCAGCGATCCCCGTATACTAGTTCTATCCTACACACTAGGGACAATTTACAGAAGCCAATGAACCTTCAAACCTACATGTCTTTGGAATGAGGGAGGAAACTGGAGCACCCGGAGAAAACCCTTGTGGTCACAGCGAGAACGTACAAACCACCTCATTGGACACCTTTGAATTATCTTTAATCAGACTTTACTGGGCTTTATCCTGTACCAAACATTATATCCTTTACCCTGTATTTTTGCACTGTGAATGGCTTGATTGTAATCATGTATAGACTTTTTGTTGATTGGATAGCATGCATCAAAAAGCTTTTCACTGTACCTCGGTATATGTGACAATAACAATAAACTAAATTAAATTAGTAGTGAGGATCAGAAGTTTGAGTTGGACAAGAATTGATTGCTGGGAATTGGTGTGGGAAGAGTTACATCTGTACCCGTGTGTCCCTGGAGAGGAACAAATTGTGACCATGGGACATGAATGCGTCATGGATGCAGCGGACAATGTTTTAATCTATTGGTCCATTTAATCAAATAGCAGTTTTAATTAATGCAGTACTTTATAAACTGGAATTTGTAATAACAACTTCTTGTTAAGGGAAAATAAAGTGGGTAGGAGATCAAGGAATTCAAAGCAGCTGATCAAATGTGTTGAGAGTTAGCAGTTAGATTAGTCGTTAAAAAAAACAATGAAGGATTGGTGTAAGAAGGAACTGCAGATGCTGGTTTACACCAAAGATAGACACAAAATGCTGGAGTAACTCAGTGGGTCAGGCAGCATTTCTGGAGTAAAGAAATGGGTGACGTTTCGGGTCGAGACTCTTCCTCAGACTGAGAGTGAGCGGAGAGGGAAACTAGAGGTATGAAAAGTTACAAAGAAATGAATGATTGGGGTTGGCATATCAGTGGCCAGTTAAGTGTTGGGTCACGTTATGTCAGTCCATGACTGCAAGGGGTTTGGGAGGCCCTCTTGGTGGCTAAGTATGTTATTTGAAGGACATAGAACAGGTCCCCACTTTTGTTTCACTAATCCTGAGCCATTGCAATTGTCTAGTGCTGAATGATTTGTGACGTTTGCTGCAGGGTTTGGGCAAGGACAAACCTCTGGAATTAGACTAGAAGGAGAACGACAGGTCAGGCAGCAACTCTGGAAAGAAAATAAGGTTTCAGATTGAACACCCATCACCTCACAGTCAGCCTCTGATTTTCCCATCACAATTAACATGTCAATGTCACTGAATGCCATGGCACCAACCCCTCCAACCTCTCGACATGCTTACTTTAGAAAAGCATGGTTGATTGAAGCTGAAATTAGACAATAGACAATAGGTGCAGGAGGAGGCTATTCGGCCCTTTGAGCCAGCACCGCCATTCACTGTGATCATGGCTGATCATACACAATCAGTACCTCGTTCCTGCCTTCTCCCAATATCCCTTGACTCCACTATCTTTAAGAGTTCTATCTAACTCTCTCTTGAGTTGGCCTCCACTGCCTTCTGAGGCAGAGAATTCCACAGATTCACAACTCTCTGGGTGAAAAAAAATTTTCCTCATCTCCGCTCTAAATGGCCTACTCCTTATTCTTGGACTGTGGCCTCTGGTTCTGGACACCCCCAACATCAGGAAATTATTGGATCTCAAAGCATCTCAAAGTGTCAATTTCACCAAAAAGGCTGGAAAGCACTTACAAGGAGGTGGGGAGGTTGAAAAAACAGCAGTTTTTTTTTCCTGTTTGTACCGCATTGTAAAACTGTTCGTAAGGATGTGTGATCTTTCCTCCCAACAAATATTCCAAATCCAACAATCAGGGAACCATGAAAAAAGACACAGCCTTTTTGAATCCCAAGCCTTAGTTTATCAAAATTGGAGTATTCCAAAACCACAGACTTCACGGATAATTGTTTGTGAAGGAAGGGGGTTTGCTTCACCCCATTAGAAGCTGATGCTCAGAAATTAGCAAGTTCGATCACCAATCTCTGACAAAAGAATGAAAAGACTTGCATTTATTAGCATTTTTGCAATTTTGGGTTATACTAAAAACTTTCAAACCAAAGATAGACTTTAGACGTGCGTTCACGAAAATAATGTAGGAAAATGGCAGTTAACTTTCAGACAGCAAACTCCCAAAAAAAGAAAAATGTGATATTCATATGATAATCTATTTCTTTGTGATGTCAACCAAAGTATGATTATTGGACAGGAAATTGAGAATGACTCACAAATTTTCTTCTGGACAAACCTATATTGTACGGAGTTCGTACGTTCTCCCTGTGAACGCTTGGGTTTTCTCCGAGATCTTTGGTTTCCTCCCACACTCCAAAGACGTACAGGTTTGCTCGGTTAATTGGCTCGGTATAAGTGCAAATTGTCCCTAGTGTGTGTAGATAGTGTTAGTGCAGGGATCATTGGTCGGTGCTAAAACAGTGGGCCGAAGGGCCTGTTTTGGCGCTGTATCTCTAACCCAAACAAAAGTAGTCACATTTTTCCTTTGCCACGAGTATTCTTTATGCGGACTTTCAACATCTGTTGTAAACATGGCTCCCTAATGTTCTGACACACAGAGAGACAGTTCTGTTGCCGGTGGCTACTCGGGCTGATTTCTTGTTAGTGTAAGCCATGTGTTCTGTTTGGTACATAACGCCTGACGGGCTGATAAACTGTGTTAAGGCAACGGGTCAGCATGGCAGCCTGTCACTGTGCAAAACCAAAAGGGAGTTGAGGGACAAAACAAATGTGATTGTGTTGGAAAGCCTGAGTGATGAGAGACCACTTGCTGCTCTGTATGATACATTCAGCAGAATCCAGTCCCTTGCAGTGCTGTCTGCAGGCAACTGAATGATTTTTGCTTTTTAGACAGAATCAATAAGCTGAAGAGACAAAGCATTATTTAAAAAGTGGTACAAGATGTCAAACATGCAGAACAAAACAGACAATACAGTCATAACACGGGGAGTGCTCAAAGCTAGACTGGTAATTTGATTATTCGGATTGTTTGTATAAAGTGCCATGGAATTTTGCAGCTTGAACTCCTCAGTGAGAGAAAAACTGAAGCAGTTTTGTTCTACATTCACTGCAGTCGAACACCTCAATCACTCTCACTGCACCTTCACTGCTGGTAATGCCCTGAGTTTCTAAAACATCAAGAACAATACAACTTTATTGGTAGTATCAATGCAGCTAAATAGTTCACTGGCCAGTCTTTGGCTTTAACTGGTCATAGAATGTTTAATTGTCACAGGAGACAGTAGCTCAAAGTTGCAGTGAAGGCTGGAAAAATGAATACAAAGCTTTCACTTTGGTAAATTTTTAAACTAAAGATTAGGAAAGTGACTTCGGATTTCAGCATTTGCCTCATATATCACTTCCAGCCTTGTTTACTTCTTAACCCTTCCCTATCCTGTCTGACTCATCTGTCAACCAACCCCTCCTTACCTGGTTCCATCTATCATTTACCACCTCTTGCCCCACCCCTGCTCTTCACATTCTACCAGTTATCTCCCCTCTACTCCAGTATGGAGGAAGGGTCCTCACCAGAAGAGTGTCCACTTCCCTCCACAGATGCTGCCTGACCCGCTGAGTTCCTCCAGCACTTGATTTGTCAGGGTGTGATGGGTTATGGGGAGAAGGCAGGAGAATGGAGTTGAGAGGGAAAGATAGATCAGCCATGAGTGAATGACAGTGTTAACTTGATGGGCCAAATGGCCTAATTCTGCTCCTAGAACATATGAACACTTTGTCTTTTTGATTCCAGTATCCACATTCTCCTGTGTCCCCCAAAATACTGTAGTTACCAAAGCCAATGATTGCCTCAGTACCCTGCAGTAAAAGATTCATCTCTTCACTCCCCAAAGAATTACTGCAATCCTCAAGCTGCAAATCAAAAGTATGATAGAATAATTCCTTCTTGCTTCAATAAGTACAGCTCCAGCAATACCTAAGATGCCCAATACCATTAGGAACAAAGCAGCTGCCTCCATCCAATTGTCTCTTTAGAATTCTCCTCATCTACCAGCGAGTCCCCAGGACTAAAGAAAACATTGGAAACTTTATTTTGGTCTGGTAGCATGTTTGGAAAGAAAAAAACTGAGTTAACAGTTCAAACTGGTGACTCTCCCTTAAAAGTTTCTGCAGTTTTTAAAACATTTTTCATCTTAAGCGCCATTTATAAATGAACTCTAGTCATTCATAAGATGTTCAGAAGCACCTCCCAATCCTGTGGTCTCTTCCATCTGCAGGGACAAGGATAGTAAATACTTGGTACTCATATCTGCAAGCTGCCCTCAGGTCACACAACAATCTTGGAAATGTTTTTCTGCTTCTCCATAGTCAGTGGGTAAATGTTCTTGTGCAAAGGCACGGGAGGAGCATTTTCACGACATGGACTGCAACTGCTCAAGGAGGCAGATCAGCAGCATGTTTTTCAAAGGACAATAATGGATCATTTACCTTGTGATTGTCATCCCGGGTATCAATGACACGAAACAAAGGAGATCCCTAGATGTTTCATTTGTTGTTTACAGTAAGACCATTAGCATAACAGTAGAGTTGCTGCCTCACAGTGCCAGAGACATGGGTTCAATCCTGACTATGGGTTCCGTCTGTGTGGAGTTTGTACATTATCCTTGTTGCTGCAAGGGTTTTCTCCAGGTGCTCCCCATATTCCAAAGATGTGCAGGTTTGTACGTTAATCGGCTTCTGCAAATTGCCCCCCGTTTTAGGAAGCAAAATTGAATAATGTTTAACTAGTGTGAGCAGATGATCGATGGTCGGCGTGGACTCAGTATGCCAAAGGCCCTCTTTCCATGCTGTATCTCTGAATTAAACTAAACACTGTCACTAACATTTGAAATATTCAAATATGGTCAGGCCAAATGCAAAATGGAATCTCCTATTCCACATGGGTGCCTCATAAATAATTGATATGAACACTGAATTGTCCAATTTCAGGTAACCAATACCCCCAGTGATCTCACACCTTGCATTCTCACCTGTCTGCTTAGTTTTCATCTCTCTTTGTTCACGTCTCTAATTTCCCTCCCCGGTCCTGGCTCCATCTGCCCATCTGAAGGGTCTGAAGAAGGGTCTTGACCTGGAACATCACCCATTCCTTCTCTCTAGAGATACTGCCTGGCCCGCTGAGCTACTCCAGCATTTTGTGTCTTCAGTGTAAACCAGCATCTGCAATTCCGTCCTACACTGCCCATCACACACTTCTTATCTGATTCCACCTGTCACTTACCATCTCTATCGCACCCCACCCCATCTCCTTAGTCATGGAATGATAGTCATACATTGTGGAATCAGGCCCTTTAGCCCAACCTGCCCACGCTGATCAATATGCTGTGTCTACACTCATTCCACCTGCCTGCATTTGGCCCAAATCCCTCTAAACGTACCCCACCACGTACCTGTCCTTGTACTGCTATATATAGGCAATATCTCTTCTTTGTTCTTAGTGCTATTGCAGGCTATTAACCTGAAATGTCAATCTACTCTATTCCTTCCTCAGATGCTGTTAGACACATTGAATTCTTCCAACATTCTGCTCTTTGTTCCCGATTCCTGTCTTGTTTGTCTTCAATGTGCTCATCTTATTTGAAACTCTTTTAAAAATTAATGTCATAACAATAATTGTGATTCAGCTACATCTTTCAACTTTAGAAACCTACCTTGATTGAACCAGGCTCAAATCTGTTCTCAATCTTCCCTTCATTAAGCGATCTGCAGGTATATACTTTGTGGTAATGTGGCAGAGTCGTTCTGTAGTTCAGCAAGAAATTGTTTCATGCTGAGCTTTGAATATCCCTGCAACTCTAGTTTCTTGGGGATTGCATTAACTATTCTGACAGACATCGCAACTGTTTCATATAAAAGTCAGATGATATTAAGGAATGGCCTATTTTCACATATTTGGAAAATACCTTAATTGCTTAACAATAATTCAAGTTCGTTGTCAAAAGTAATCAGTTTCTTGCAATTGCTTCCATACTGATAATTCCTGTGTGTGGACTGTGAAGTTTGGCCAAAACCTTTTCTCTTAAAGCAACAGCTGTTACTAGTTAATGCCCCACTTGATTAACCCCTGCACACATGACAGCTCAATGTAAGGACAATGTTGCCCATATCTTCTCCTCTGTGCAAATGTCAGAATTCTGTCCATCCTTTCAATCTTTGTTTGTAGATTTCTTGCAACACTGAGTCTTTCTTGATTTTGACTGGAAATTACAGGTAATGGAAACTCTTTGTTTAATTTAGAGGTACAGCATGGACACAGGCCTTTCGGCCCACCAAGTCCGCACCAACCAGCGATACCCACACATTAACACTATTCTACACACACTAGGGATACTTTTACACATACACCAAGCCAATTAACCTACAATCCTTCATATCTTTGTAGTATGGGAGTAATCCGAAGATCTCGGTGAAAACCCATGCGGCCACAGTGAGAACGTACAAACTCTGTACAGACAACACTCGTACTAGGGATAGAACCCGGGTCTCCGGTGCTGCAACTGTTGGAAGGCAACAAATCTACCATTGCGCCACCGTACAGCCCGATTGCATATGTTAACACGCATGTTAATTTTCACAGCTAATATTGCGCAGTAACCAGAAAAGGGCTTCCACGACATTGTAAATCCACAACAGGATTGGCCTGAATAGCGATGAAAATTCAGATAATGTGAGGTGTTGCATTTTTGGGAAGTCAAACCAGGTTAGGACTTTTACAGTGAACGATAGGGTGCTGGCAAGAGTTGTAGAAAGAAGTGACATAGGGCTCCAATTACATAATCTCAATATGGTGCTACAAGTAGAGAGAATGGTGACAAAGCCATTTGGCATGCTGGCCTTTATAAGTCAGAGAACTGCCTAACTCAAATGGTCAGGCAGCATCTCTGGACGATAGGAATAGGTGATGTTTCTGGACGAGACCCTTCTTCAGACCCTCCTTACTTGGTATGTGCCATAGAACAATGATATGTCAACAAAACTGTCCCTTGTTACCATGGCTTGCTGTGCTATAGTCCTGCATTCATACAAATCAGGATCTTAGACTAACATAAATCTGTTCAGCTGGTCACCGGAAAACATAGAGAAAATCAATATTGGTGCTATAAACTCACCTGCAGCCAGCCAGGCAAGATTCTATTATGTTTTTCAATAAATCTGAAGAAAAATCCTGTCCTCGTCACCCATTTGCGATGTCTTCTTGAATACATTGTAAAGCAGTGCACATGTCCAAAGGGTAAGAAAACACACTAAATGCTGAAACTTCATTTCAGGCTGCAAATTGAATGCCGATGAACCCGTTCAATTGTTCAAAGCAGACACATCACATGACTGATACTTGACAGGATTACAAGTGAGCACATGTACAGATTGGGAACCAAGTATCTCATGATTAAAGGGGCATTACAAATGAGGTAAATAATTAAAAAGACAAGTAACCAGAACTTTAGATTTATAATTACAAACTAATCAGAGGTATTCCACAATGTGTCCATCCTACCCATGTTTGCTCTACACAAAGGGTGACACAATGAAAACAACAAGTGCCGATTTTAAGGAAACCCAGTTAAATAATTGTTTCATTAGAAGGATTATTTGGAGTCCCATACAGTAGGAAAAGATAAAATGGAAGTGCAAGTTTACCATCTAACTCACTTGCACGGAAAGGTGCCATGGGAAAGACAGCTATTGGGATTAGACTTAAGTTCGCACTTGTCTTAAGTCAGTGTTGATCCATGATTAAATTGCGGAGTACATTTGATGGGCCAAGTGGCCTAAATATACTCCTCTGATTTATGATCTTATGATCCGATGGACTCGATGGATCGAATGGCCTAATCACGCTTAAGGACTAATGAACTTATGATCCGTTGGTACAAGGAAGGGAAATTCTTCACCAATGTTGATGCAAAGAAGAATGCAATCATGTGTGTCATCGGTTCAGTGGAAAAAAGGAACTGCAGAGGTTTCAAAAGATAGTATTAGTAAACCGCATACCCTTCCCTTTGAAATCTGCTGCAATGCCAAACAATCTCTCTCAAACATTTGTCTTTCTTTCTCTTCTAAATCTACAATTTACTGTGGGTCTTTTCAGTGAATCATTATTTACCATGATCATGGGACATTGCCAAGCCATTAATTTAATTGTGGCATAAAACTGAATGGACTAATGTTGCCATTAAGCTAGCAAACAGAGGAATGATATACAAATGCATTAAGCACTCAGCAACAATAATTCTTGCTTTTATTCTTGCTTTTATACACTTCAGCCACAAGAGCAACACATATTGAAGTGGATGTGACACAGGCCATTGTTTGCTCCCTTCTTACAATGGTCCACTCTATTTCAAGCACACAAAGTTAGAAGGAAATGTCCTTCAAAGATTATCATTCCTCCCAAGACACAAATAAAATAACACCATTTTAAAAAATCACTACCATTTAAAAACAATTGTACTCTCTTGCAGTTGATGTAAAATAAGTGTGACAATGTATTTTATCATGTGTGCTTTCACAGTCTGAGACGAACCTTGAATAAACATGGTATTTCACATCACAATACTCTGCAGTGTCTGTGTCTTACTGCACTATGGACAAAAAATTATAAAAACACGTACATTACGTCACTATCAGGTATTTGAAAAACCTAATAAGAAAGTAGTAAGGTAATCCCAATTAGCTGATATAATTTGTAAAAAGGTGTACAAAATGAGTATATGTCCCTGCATCATCAATGTATAAAGAATCATAAATTGAGCTGACCATTTGAAAATTACAATGTATAAAATTGCTTTGCAGCAGGTGAAATATTTGCTGCACCAGAGATGAAACTTGCACAGCAGAACATTCCAGAAACTCTTGCTGCCTCACCAAATCCTAAAAGCAGAACTGCATCGACAGGTTTATGATGAACAAGATCAATCAATTTCCATAATTTAAAAAATGTAGCTTTTTAAAATGTAACAAAGAAAGACTATCTTTAGGTAAACAAGATAGGCTCTTCCAGAGTGGGATTAGCTGGGATTTTAAAAATTTGTGTTACAGTACAAGTGAGCAGAAAATGGAGGACAGTAGGAGGCACAGCACAACAGGGAGGTACAAAGGTGCTGCAAATACTGCATATGTCCCATCAGACCAATAATCTACATCCAGTTTTCCAGAGATGTCAGTGTGGAGTTGGAAAGTTTCTCCATTACCAATGTGGATTTCCCCATAATTCTCCAGTGGCCTCTCACATATGCAGGCAGGTTGGAACTAGTCTAGATGGGGCAGCATGGATGGTATGGGCAAGTTGGGCTGAAGGGCCCTTTTCCATACTGTATCACTCTGTGACTCTATAACCAAAAATCATGTTGTTGATGAGGTGAATTGATGACTCTAAATTAACACCGCTGCAGGCGGCTGGTGTGAGAATCACTCTTAATGGTCATTTATGAAAGAATATGTTTTGGAAAATATAGAGAATGGGAATGAGGAGATCATCTTCCGATCTGGCAAAGACTCATTATGAACCCCCCAACACATGAATTAATACACAGAACTCTGTAGTTGCCGCAATCTGGAGCAAAATTGTTATAGGAACTCAACGGGCCAGGGAGCATCAGTGCAAGGGTATAGACAACCAACATTTTAAGTGGTGACCCTTCCTCTGTACTGAAAGTGTGAAGGGGAGACAGCCAATATAAAGAGGTGAGGAGGTGGGACAAGAACTGGCATGCTATGCTTCAGTCTGAAAAAAGGTTCCGACTCAAAACATCACCTATTCCTTTTTTCCAGAGATGCTGCCTGGCCCACTGAGTTACTCCAGCATTTTTTTGCAATAGGTGGATCCAGGTGAGGAGGGATGGATTGGTGGATGGAAGCACATGGGAGCAAGAGGGGTGGCCCCTCCTCTCACCCAGCTTCTCCCTCAACCACTCCATCTGCCCATAACCCACATATTCCTGCTATTGGGTCCCCTCCCCCCACTGTGCCCATCTGCCCACACAACCTCTGTTACTTGGTCCCATACTCCACTTTACTTTCCCATCCAATTCCATCATCGACAGCTCCTTCCACCCCTCCCAACCCGCTTGTTACCTCCAACAAACACATCCCAGCTTCTGTTGGTATCTCTCCCTTCTCTCCTTCACCTGCCTATCTACCAATGCACCCCTTCTCACCTGGATCCATCTATCACATACCTGTCCTTGCCCCATCCCATCACTTCTTTAAACTTCCCCTTAACTCTTTTAATCCAGTGGAAGAGGCTCAAGATGTCAAGATGTTGACTGCCCATTATCCTCCGCAAGGATTTCGACCCGAAGCATCACCTAGTCCTTTTCTCCAGAGATGCTGTTTGACCCGCTGTGTTACATCATCTTTTTGTGTCTATCTTCCCTCCACAGGTACCCATTGAGTACCTCCAGCAGTATTTGAAAAGAAACCAAAGTTATTTGTAACAGTTCTGCTGTATGATAAATAAACAATACATTTTTAAGACAGACACAAAAAGCTGGAGTAACTCAACGGGTCAGGCAGCATCTCTGGAGAAAAGGAAGCGGTGACGATTCTCGTCAAGACCCTTCTTTTTTCTCCAGAGATGTTGCCTGACCTGCTGAGTTACTCCAGCTTTCTTTGGCTGTCTTTGGTTTAAACCAGCATCTGCAGTTCCTCCCTACACATAAATCTTTAAGAACAGGATTTCAGCAAATCATGTGGTCACCTTTTATTTTGTAATCATTTATTGAAATCAAGTGTTGTAAATTCATGAGGCGGGAAGAGAAAAGTCCCAGGGTGAAGCAGTTAAATAAAAACAGCAAATGCTGCAAGCACTTAGCAGGTCATGCAGAGTCTGTGGAAGCAGCCACAACACCGAGTTGGATTATCCAGTTTGTCTCACTGCCTGTACCTCCTACATCACCTTTTACCCAGTTTTAGATTAGACTTTAGACATACAGTGCGGAAAAAAACCTTCGGCCCACCAAGTCCACGCCGACCAGAGATCACTCCACACACTGCGCTATCCTACACACTAGGGACAATTTTACAATTTATCAAAGCCAATTTACCTACAAATCTGTATGTCTTTGGAGTGTTAGGAGAAACAGGAGAACTCAGAGAAAATCTATGCGGTCACATGGAAAATGTACAAACTCCGTACAGATTGCACTCGTTGTCAGGATCGAACACGGGTCTCTGGAGCTGTCAGGCAGCAAATACCCAAACACAACATTGTCAACTGCTAAATCAGTCAGGGACTTTGAATGTCTCTCAACATCTCTGAAATGGAAATAATGATTTAAAATTATTTTTAAAAGGCTAAAATATAAAATAAGTCAATACAGCCAAAATTATTTCAAGACACTGATTTAATTTACTGCAATGTGAAATTAAATGTAATCCTAACAAAACTAAATTTCTCATTACTTTTCATCCACATATTCTGGCAATATCTATTGCCATTTAATCAGGGAAAGGAAATGAGATTGGGTTCTCACGCAAATCCAACTCTAGTTCCGCTGTTCGATATCACAAAGTGGAGCAAGTTGGGAAATAGTTTAGCCAGTAATCTTGTCAAAATACTGAATTTTATTCCAATGGCTGGCATTTCACAGGAAAACTGGGTCATTGTCTATGGTTGATGATTTTCCATTCATTCCGATGAAAGATGTTTGATGTAAAACATTACCTTTGTTTTTTTATTAACTGTAGTTGTTTCTCGGCCAGTTCAGTGTTTCTAGCTTTTACTAGTTTTATTCAGATTTACAGCGTCTTCATATTTTGTTATTGATGTAGTGACGTTTTGAATGCAAACTATGGATAAGGAATGCCCAGTCACTAGCAATCCTAAGGCATCTCCTCACAAATGGAATGAACTAAATATTTTCAATGTCAGTGTACATTTACATTATGACCAAGCATTTAAGGACAAGTTCATTCATCCCATTCTCCCAGGGGATTTAGAGGTGTCTAAATAGTTTAGCCATGAGCTATATGACAGTGACATAAGTTTCATTTTTTGTTTAAAAATACATGGCTTCCATTTCTATGGTGGTGTCCAGCCACATCTTTTGACAATGGGGGCAAGGAATCATCAGGGAAGCAACGTGTATAGTTGGAACAAACCATTAGCTTCTACCAGCAGTATGATGGCAGGTAATTGCACCATGCTCTTACTTTCTCACTCAGCTAGTCCAAATCCTCTTGATAACTCTTTACATTCTTCTCTCTCCTCATAATCCCACCTCATTTCATATGATTAGCAAACATGGAAATATGATGTTTGCTCTCCTCAGGCAAAGCATTGTGAATAACAGGAGTCTGAACACCAATCCCTGCAGTATTCTGTAGGAAGGAACTGCAGATGCTAGTTTAAATTGAAGATAGACACAAAAGGATGTCAGCGGGTCAGGCAGCATCTCTGGAGAAATGGAATAGGTGACATGTCGGGTCAAGACCCTTCTTCAGACTGAGTATTTTGCAGTATTCTATCTTGAGAAAGACTTGTTTATTCCTACGCTTTTCGTTCTGTCCAATAACCAATTAATATTCCATGTCAGAATATTACCCCCCAATTCTATATTCATTGTTCTGTTGACCAACTCCCTTTGTGGGAGCTTATCAAAAGTCTTGTTAAAATCCAATTGCACCTCATGTGTCTTGTTCTTGTGTGGTCACTCAGTTAATCTATATTCCCTTAAAGAATCAAGGAGAGATTAGGCAAGCTAGCTCTTTATTCCTTGGAGCGCAGAAGGCTAAGGGGCATTCTCATAGAACTGTATAAAATCATGAGGAAGAATTGATAGGGTGAATGCACAGAAGCTTTTACCTATGGTAGAGGAATCAAGAACCATAGGTTTAAGATCATAAGATCATGTGATAGGGGCAGAATTAGGCCATTTCGGCCCATCAAGTCTTCTCCGCCATTCAATCATGGCTGATCTATCTCTTCCTCCTAACCATATTCTCTTGCCTTCTCCCAATGACCTCTGACACCTGTACTAATAAAGAATCTATCTATCTCGGCCTTAAATATAACCACAGGCCTCCACAGAGCCTTCTGTGGCAAAGAATTCCACAGATTCACCACCCTCTGACTAAAGAAATTCCTCATCCTCATTTAATTCTGAGGCTATGACCTGAAATCCTAGACTCTCCCACTATTGGAAACATCCTCACCACATCCACTCTATCCAAACCTTTCACTATTCTGTTGATTTCAATGAGGTTCCCTCTCATTCTTCTAAACTCCAAAGAGTACATGCCCAGTGCCATCAAACACTCATCATATGTTAACTTGCTCATCCCTGGGATCATTCATGTATACCTCCTCTGGGCCCACTCCAGAGCCAGCACATCCTTCCTCAGATATGGTGCCCAAAATTGCTCACAATACCCTGAATGCGGCCATACCAGCGCTTTATAGAGCCTTAGCATTTCATTCCTATTTTTGTATACAAGTCTGCTCAAAATAAATGATAGCATTGTGTTTGCTTTCTTCACTACCGATTCAACTTGCAGATCAACTTTTTCGGAATCCTGCACCAGCATTCCCAAGTCCCTTTGCACCTCTGATTTCTGGATTCTCTCCCCATTTAGAAAATAATCTACCCCTTTATTTCTACTACCAAAATGCACGACTTCACACTTTGCTTCACTATATTCCATCTGCCACTTCTCTGCCCACTCTCCCAACCTATCCAAATTCTTCTGCAGAGTCCCTGCTTTCTCTACGCTACCTGCCCCTCCACTTATTTTCGTATCATCCGCAAACTTGGCCGTAAAACCTTCAATCCCATCATCCAAATTGTTAATATACAATGTGAAGAGCAGGGGTCCCAGTACTGACCCCTGCGGAACTCCACTAGTCACTGGCAGCCAACCAGAAAAAAGCCCCCTTTATTGCCATTCTTTGCCTTCTGTCTTCCAGCCAATCTGATATGCATGATAGTACCTGCCCTTTGAAACCATGGGCTCTCATCTTCCTTAGCAGCCTCCTGTGTGGCACCTTATCAAAGGCTTTCTGAAAATCTAGGTAAACAACATCTACTGCCTCACCTTTGTCTGTCCTGCTATTTAGTTCTTCAAAGAAGTCCAGCAAATTTGACAGGCAAGACCTCACCTTCACAAAGCCATGCAGACTTTGGCCTATGAACTTCTAAGTACTCTGAAACCTCATCCTTTATTATGGAGTAAAATCTTACCAACCACCAAAGTTAGACTAACCGGCCTATAGTTCCCACTATTATGCTTTGCTCCCTTCTTGTGCGGCAGGGTTACATTGGCAATTTTCCAATCAAGGTGAGAGGGGAAAGAATTAAAAGGAACCTGATTTAAAATTAACCTAAACTTTTTCACTCATAGGGTGGTGGATATATGGAATGAACTCCCAGAGGAGGCAGTTGAGGCAGGTACAATAACAATATTTAAAAGACACCTGAAGAGGTATATTGATAAAACAAAACAGAGGAATATGGGCAAAATACAGGCAATTGGGACTAGCAATTGATGTGACATTTTGGTTGGCATGGATGAGTTGGTCCGTGTGGCCTTTTCCCATACAGTATGACTCTATGACACTGTAGATAACTGTAAAACTACTGGTACCATTGCGGAAGGAACTATGCCATCTTTAATTGATCCAATATGTGAATCTATTCAATGTGGAGTCACAAGCATGAAAATCCATCCACGATCCTGTTGACTCCCACAGGATGAGAGGAGTTGCCTCCTGATGTATGACACATATGAAAATCCACACCATAGTGTCAGCGATATATGGTGGACGCCCAACAAGTTATATGGGGTGGAAGATTGCAACCTTCACGTGGTCCGCCTTGTTTCAACAAATGCAATCAAACCGGCGTGCACAATCAAATAAGATCAATTAGAACAAGTTGTCCTACAACTTTTGGCTGTGCATGCCATGCGCAAGAAGAAGAAGAACAAGTTATGTCATGATCATACCTGAAGCATTGTATGTTCAGATCTTGGTAAGAGCCAAAGTTAACTTTCTTACTTAAACTGGCAATTCCAATGAAAATCTTTTGATATTTGCAGACGTCTTTGAAAAAGAGACAATTATTGGGAGAAATGAGTGTCTCCTTTTTTTTGTCACAGTATATTGTATCATGCATTGGGTGTCTTGGATTGCATTGGAAATAATTTCCAATTGGATATCTTAATTTACCATTTGCAATCATTTAACATACTCCTTTGAAGAAAGTACTTTGAGGTTTTTTGTTAATTATGCCCGACAATAAGTGTGTTTAACAAACATTATCACTTCGGAATTGGATAGTTACCCCCATAACCTATAAAATAAAAAAAATAGATCTACACAATTGTGTAAGCACATCATCAAATAGACTTCAGTGTGGGAGTACATTCTGATATGAGTCCAATAACTCACCCAAATAGACTTCATAAACATAGAACTTTTCTATTTATGTTATGCTGCAAAAATACAATCACATCGGATCACAGATAATCTAAACTTAAACTCCTGGACTTCTGTTTATATACCAATCACGCCAGCAATGTTGTCTTGCTGCTCCATAGCTGGCGGCAATGTGAATGTAGATTCCCCTTGAAGTTGCTATTTGCAAATGGTGTACTACAAGGAAAAATTACACCTGCTATATTTTACAATATTTTTACTCCTGTACTTCCCAACGGTTACAATTAAAAGGTGAAAACTTAATCTTCAAAGTCCCATTTAATTTTTTTTAAGTGTTCTGTGCAAAAGCTTAAAATGTTTTTGCCTTGTTGCAGTGTACATTTACAGAGACCTCCCATGACATGCAACAACTTACTCTCTAAATAATCTTAATATATGGCTGTCAGCCTGCATAATGCAACTTGAATATGTTATCTTTACTGCTCAGGTAGTAAACTACAGCTTATTCGGTAACCAATGGATTTCTTTCAACTTACAAAGAGTAAAACAGGCTGCTGTTTTTTTTAGCATGGCAATACATAAATTGTGCTGTTTATTTTCTGCTGCTAAGAAATATTGTTCCAAAAGTACTGATTGACAATTAGTTGCTAGAAATTTGCTGAAGGATCTCCTTTTCGTCCCTTTCACAATCTGCCAGATCGCATACTTATGTACTATTAAACATTTCAGTTTTAATTGAGAATCAGGATTATGTCATCAAAAGAATTCAAAAGAAGGAGTTGCCAAAATCAGCTGTGTACGAGATAAATTGAGATCAGTACATTAAGTCATTAACCCAAGGTGTGGCATAATTTTATCACTTTAATTGAGTACATTAATTGCTTCACAGCATTGGCCTCAGTAACAACTGATTCATTATTTTGGTGCTATCATGAGCATTCACTAATAAAACAAATGCGATAAAAGCGGTGTGTCAACACAACTTTAAAATTTAACACTTTAATCTATGAAAAACACATGAAATGTGTATATGATCCTTCCGCTCTCATTAGCTTTGTATCAAAATCATAAACCACAACATGAAAGTCAATTACTGCTTGTGGATTCCAACTGACCTTGACAGCCAGGAGTGGTTTTGGAAGTAGCTACCAATCTTGCAATAAATTAGTTTGCGGAACAGGCTGGCTGATTGTTGTGTTCCAACCTGCCCTGGCCATGTCCAGGCATCAACACTAATCAGCACCATAAAGGGAAGAGGGAAAATGGAAACGAGCATAAGAATTTTTTTAAAAAGCTAATATAAAATGTAAAAAAATATTATTTCTAGCCTATGCTTTTTATTGAAATGTTAATGCTGAATTCCTTATCCCTGTTAGGCAAACTCAAAGCCTTATCAACAATATTGAGCTCCAGAAGATATTTATAGCGCATTTGCTTCTATAACGCTTGTAAGTTATGGGTCGTTCACACGTCCTTACTGTTCACTTGGGAGACATTTGTGACTTAATTGCTCTTTCCTCACTAAGCCTCCCCTTCATTCCTATCTTTGGAATGGGTTTCTAATCCTTCCTGTTTAGATCATTAGATACCAGCTGTTTTGTTCTAATTAGCTCTTTGTTACATTGAACTTCTTTATCCCTATCTCCCAATACTGTGGAAACCATGTCCCTTTACCTCAATAATTTTACACTAACTGCAGTAATTGTTTTTAAATTGGATTGTTTAAGGCTACATGTGGAACAAGCCTTTCCCCCACCGTGTTTGTGAACAATCGTAAAAAGATTATCAATAAGGACTGTGAGAGGGACTTCTTGATGCTGTTTTCATTCTGATGTTTCGAAAGGTTTCGCTCTTTGAATATTCTTGCAGCTTTTCAATATTTCCTATGCATTTCTATACTGCTAATGACTTCCAGTTATACATGTATCATACAGCAATAAATGCATAATCTCTTAGGCCTCTTCAAGTTACTTTTCTATGGTGCAACACAACTTCAGAATTAAACCGATTTATGGACATGTTGATGGGTGGGGTGAGAAACGAAGTAGGTATATCACACGTTTTTGTCTTTTTTTCTTTTTCTTTTTATTATTTTTCATTTTTGTCTTTTTATTTTTTTGTAAGTTTTTACTTAGTCACTCTATGACTACAGTTTTTGGTAGTTTAGGGGTTTACACATTCACTAGCTCTTTCACTCTTTCTCTTTCATGCTCTTTTTCTTCTTTTCTATTTCATTTTTGTCAACATTAAAATGGAAGATGTTTGGGCAACATGTCCCAGCTGCACTAGTCCCACCTGTAGATCAAACAGTATTGCTGATTTGATCCATGTCTGGTTTTGCTGCTGATGACCTGATCCATAATCCATGTGAGGCTTTCCGCACAACCACAACCTTGTGGCATGTGGGCAGCCATGATGTTTTTTAGTTTTAACTTATGATTCGGAGACTACAGTACTCACCTCGATGGTCTCTGTATGTATTAAAATGAAAGTACCTGTTATGATATATAATGACTCTATCATTAGTACTTTGCACATGGTATCAGAAGTGGGATTCAGTTATAAGTTCACTTCCCTGGCACGCTCGAGTACCTTCTTCTAATTGGCATCATGTTGTTCCATGTTGTTGTCACTAACAATTATATCATCCATGATGATAGTACAAGGGCATCCATCAAACAGTTGCTCCATGGAGTGCTGAAACACCTCACTGGCTGAACTAATATCAAACGGCATGCGTAAAAATTTGTAGCGGCCAAAAGCAGTGCTGAAGGTGGTACGCATAGATGATGCATGATTTGGCATCTAATACAGAGAATGCCAATGGCTTAGTCGTGTGGGTAGCTACCTCCTCCACTGTATGCATGGAGTGATGGGGCCCTTTGAGTGCAGTGTTCACGTCTCTCGGAGTAATACATACACAAATCTCCTGTTTATTCTTCTTTGTACCATGAACAAAAGATTCAATAGCTTCATCTTCGTTCTTGTATCTTGAGAAAAATTTCACATGTTCGATGATTAGCTTGAGGGTCACCCAAATGTCGAAATTTTCTCGTCCGGCGACTCAGCCGGGTTCACGATGACGCTCCACCATTGGCAGGTTGATGAGTTATTGCCTCAGCATACACAAACTGTTGTGCTTGTTCGTAAGCCTCATCTCCTGTGAGTAGAAGGAGCATGCTTGCACGGACCATTGCCGACTTTTCATGAGAAGTTGTAGCAATGAGCAAATCATACTGTCACTCAAAAAAGGTGTGCCACCGCTGTCCGATTCTGCTATCAAAAATGAGTGGGTTTTCTGAAACCTTCAGCCATGTTAGGTCTCTGTTAGGTCGGGATCTGCAAAAGCCCAAGATTTGCTGATTTGATCCATGTCTCGCTTTGCTGCTGATGACCTGATCCATAATCTATGTCAAGTTTTCCACACCACCACCACCTTGTGGCATACGGGCAGCCATGATGTTTTTTAGTGTTAACTTACGATTCTGAGCCTACAGTACACATCTCGATGGGCAAATGCAGAACCAGGGGCCACTGTCTTAGAATAAAGGGGAGGCCATTTAAGACTGAGTTGAGAAAAAACTTTTTCACCCAGAGAGTTGTGAATTTGTGGAATGCCCTGTCACAGAGGGCAGTGGAGGCCAAATCACTGGATGGATTTAAGAGAGAGTAAGATAGAGCTCTAGGGGCTAGTGGAATCAAGGGATATGGGGAGAAGGCAGGCACGGGATTGGGGATGATCAGCCATGATCACAATGAATGGCGGTGCTGGCTTGATGGGCCGATTGGCCTCCTCCTGCACCTATTTTCTATGTTTCTATGTTTCTATGTCTCTGTATGTATACAAATTAAAGTACTTGTTATGATATATAATGACTCTGTATCATTAGTACTTTGCACACCACCTGACTTAATTTGGCGCATATCCCTCTAAACCTGCCGTACTGTTAGAGCACAAAAACAGCCCCTTTGGTCCATCCTGTCCGTGCAGACCAAGATGCCCCATCTAAGCTATCCATTTGCCTGCATTTGCCCCTTATCTCTCTAAACCTCAGTTCCCAAATTACTTTACTGGTACACATCGTGTTCACAAAATGTTAACATTTATCAAAAGTTAACATCATTCAGGGCAGGCATGGTGGCACAGCAGTAGAGTTGCTGCTTGCAGTGCCAGAGACCCAGGTTCGATCCTGACTACGGGTGCTTGTCTGTAGGGAGTATGTATGTTCTGCCCGTGATCTGCATGGGTTTTCCCCGAGATCTTCGGTTTCCTCCCACACACCAAAGATGTACAGGTATGTAGGTAAATTTGCTTGGTATAAATATAAATTGTCCCTAGTGTGTGTAGGATAGTGTTAATGTGCAGGGATCGCTGGTCGGCGCGGACCCGATGGGCCGAAGGACCTGTTTCCATGCTGTATCTCTAAACTAAACTAAACTAAAGATGATGCAACGTTCAACATTTAGCTTAATACTTGGCAGAATAACTTCAAATGTTAAGGGTTGAAGTGACCTAATCATTCCAGTTGTCAATCATGCTTCTACTTCAGAGTCACACTGGCCAATATTGCACACCTAAGGACCTCATTTTGTTCCTTTAGTGCATTGCGTTATTAGCACACACAGACAGAAAGAAGTCTCATTTCTGAAGCATTTCTCTCTCCTGAGATTCACACTTGTGCGAAGAGAAAAATTCAGTACTGAACAGAACTTTTCTGTGCGCTTAAGGCTGTGCTTTGCATCAGAGGGCCATTTCTGTCATTTTGTCAGTGTCAGTAGGACAATAACAGTAATAAATACATGGATTCATATTCTGCTTTAACTGAGTGAAAATGCCCAAGGTACTTCGCAACAAAAAGGAACCGACAGTGATTCATGGATGGAGCTTTCATCTGAATGACCTGTTGTGAAGAAACATTGAAACATAGAAAATAGGTGCAGGATTAGACCATTCGACTCTTTGAGCCAGCATCGCCATTTAATATGATCATGGCTGATCATCCAAAATCAGTATCCCGTTCCTGCTTTCTCCCCATATCCCTTGATTCCGTTAGCCCAAAGAGCTATACCTAACTCTCTCTTGTGTTTTTATTTGTGCCTTTCCTCCTGTTGCAGAATGATGCATAATTTTAATTCCACACCCTTTACCTTTTGTCATTGATGGACCATCTGTTCAAATCTTCAATGGATCCCTTACTCAAATTTAAACCTGGCTGGCAGACACAGGGATGATGCCTGATTATGTTAGTCCAGTTTTCAACCTGACGCTGGGTCTAGGAGCTAGTCTGGCTCCCCTAGAATGCAATGCTTGGAGTTTTTATATGAAACTCTGAGGAAACCCAAGTTCCTCCTGTGTTCCCAGGCAGAGCTGTTGAAACGCTTACTGTCTCCTTAGAAATCCTCCTTCTCTTCCTTCAGTTTTGTAAAGTCTTATGATCTAGGCTATCCATTGTACTTCAGGTTCAATTGGAGGCTAGAAAAGGGCACAAAGTGCTGGTGTAACACAGCAGGTCAGGCAGCATCTCTGGTGAAAATGGATAGTTGACGTTTCTAGAAACATAGAAACATAGAAACATAGAAAATAGGTGCAGGAGGAGGCCATTCAGCCCTTTGAGCCAGTACCGCTATTCATTGTGATCATGGTCCTGGAGATTTCTGCAGATGACCGGTCCTGGGGCCAGCACTGAGATGTAAGGTGTGTCTACTTTCTTGGAAGTTTAAAGAGAATTGGAATGTTTCTGAATACTTTTCACAAACTTTCACAGATGTATTGTTGAAAACACACTGATCAGTTGCATCAAGGGCTGGTGAGGCTGGCAAGAATGCAATAGAGAGAATGGTGGACTCAGCCCGGTCCATAAAGGGCTAGTCTAACTCACCACTTGAAAGCATCTACATGGAGAGCTGCCTCAAGAAGGCAGCACCTATCGTCAGGAATCACTACCATCTTGGCCATGTCCTTTGCTCAATTGTACCATTTGACAGGAAGTACAGATGTCTTGAGTCCCACCAGTGTCAAACCACCAGGTTCAAGTACAACTACTTCCCTACAACCATCAGGTTGGTTCTTGAACCAACCTGCACAATCCTATCTCTACCTCGACATCAGAAAACTATGGCCCATCTCTTGCACTACTGTGCATTTTTATTTTATCTAGTTATGTTTATGCAGTAATGTTTTTTTCACAGTCCTCTTTCTTTTACAAATTAACGTGTAATTCAAGTGTAATTCATGTATAATTTGTTTTTGTGTATTTGTCTGGCTCTTTGTGCCTTTGATGCTACTGCAACCAAGATTTTTCATTGGACCCGTAATCTACTGTACTCGTACATAGGACAATAATCATGAACTTAAATTTGAACTTGTGTTATTCTTTTATAATTGTAAAGGTGAGAAATTCCTATTAAATCGTGGGAAACACCTTAACATTTGAAAAGTTATTGTCAGCAAGAATGCCATGAGTCAAATCCAAAATAATAAGGATTTGATATAATAGCAGAGAACCAGTAAACCTCAGAGAAAAAAGAACATACATTTCAAAGGAATCAATTTAATGGGAGCAGACAGGAAATTGCTTTGGATCTGGAGGTAACCCATGCAAATTTTTCAAAATTGTATATACTTAGTTAAATAGGTATCATTTTCATGACAAATATAGTTTTACCCAGTATATTTGGAAATGGATTTTCATCTATTTCTTCTTATTGTTTATTTCTCTGTATTATAAGGCTCAGTTTTCATCTTTTTTTTCAGTTGCAGTTCAGGAAAGGATATAGGGTCTCGACCCGAAACGTCACCCATTCCTTCTCTCCAGAGATGCTGCGTGTCCTGCTGAGTTACTCCATCTTCGGTTTAAACCAGCATCTGCAGTTCCTTCTGACACATAAATATTTACTATTATACAGATTTCAGATTTCCAGCATTGATAAATTGCTACGTACTTAGTCCAGCATCAGATCATTTGGTGGTCCCAAGATTTAGAAAGCTTCAACCTTTACGATTAAATCATACTGTTAGATTTTATATTCCTATCTACACCCTCACGTTAAACCTATCAGATCAAATTGTTTTTACACAATACAAACATTACAAAAATTAGCAATTTAGTTGCTCTGCCATCTGAGGAGAAGATGCCGTAGATGATGAGTACAGTATAAGTAACATGAACTATTTAAATTTGTTGCTTGACTAGTTAGTAGATTGATGAATGGTGTTAAATTTACCTCTTGGGGTTTATGTATGACATTGTTTGACTTCTATACCACAATGAAACAGATGGCCATTAAACTTAAACAGCCACAGAACAAAACACACGGTGGGTCCAAATTACAGGGAAAATCCCCAAATTTTAAGGACGGTATTTATCTTACTTACGTAAACCTACATCGGTCTGAAAGCAAGGAATGACATCTATTTAGCTCAGAATGTCCCAAAGCACATTACAACCAACATTTAATTGGAGGCACTTTGCAATTTATCAAACAGTGCATAGGTAAACTGTGCATAGAAAGCTCCAAACATTTGCAGGGAGCCAACATATTGGTGATTTCGGTTCTCGGATAAATACAAGACAGAACACTGGGGATAATTCCTCTGCATGTATTTTAAAATTACCATATAATCTTTCATTTCCAACTGTGAGGGCATACTTTTGTTTGGTATCTTATGAAACAGTCTAGCATTCCATCATGTACAGGTGTGGGATGTTTGCATAAATTATCGGGGATTCGGTGGGGGGAGGGGGGGGGGAAGACGAGACATATTACCACAGCCTTCTGACTAAAGATGTTACTTCTGAACCAAGATTGGTGACTTGAATAATCAGTTATTTATGATGAATAAGCATCAACATGGAAATTGCACCAATTAACATGCTAACTCAGTGTTATATAGCATAATTCATTGAACAGATTGAAGAACTAATACTCATTTTACACATGTTCACAGCAAATCAGGAGTAATGCTGAAATACATCAGTAATGCCTGGAATTTCCTCAACTTCAATTACGTGGAAATTACACTGAATTTTGCATTCATTTCTACACCAGTTTTATGACAGGGATTACAGCCAAAACCTCGGTTCCCTGTGGCAGAATGCAAATGCACACATAACACAAATACAGTAATAACATTTAAGCCATGAATATAAGATGTGTGCTGCTTGCTGTTCAAACAGTTCAATCTGAGAACTCTTGGCTCCGCTGCTTGTCCTCCTCAGCAATTAACATGCAGAACAATGGCATTCGCATTGCTAGCGTTTTGAGCAGTAGTCCTGAACTCGCGGAAAATTATCGTCTGAAGAAGGGTCTCGACCCGAAACGTCGCCTATCTCCTTCGCTCCTTAGATGCTGCTGCACCCGCTGAGTTTCTCCAGCTTTTTATGTAACCCTGAAAATTATCAATTGGGTTAACAGATAATGAGTGTTTGAAGGCACTGGACCTGTGCTTGCGGGAGTTTAGAAGGATGAGGGAGGACCTCATTGAAACTTACCAAATAGTGAAAGGCCTGTAGAGAGTGGATATGGAGAGGATGTTTCCACTAGTGGGAGAGTCTAGGACCAAAGGCCATAGCCTCAGAATTAAAAAAAGGACCTTTAGAAAGGAGATGAGGAGGAATTTCTTTAATCAGAGCATGGCACGTCAATGGAATTCATTGCCACGGAAGATTGTGGAGGCCATTCAATGGATATATTTAAGGTTTAGATTGATAGATTCATTGTTCGTATGGGTGTCAGGGGTTATGGGGAGAAGGCAGGACAATGGGGTTGAGAGAGAAAGATAGATCAACCATGATTGAATGGCAGAGTACATTTGATGGGCCGAATGGCCTAATTCTGCTCCTATCACTTACGAACTTATGAAAAATCACTCTCTTAAAAAAATGTAGATGCACCTAGCTGTTTGGCATGTCTCAGTAAAAATAATTTACAACGATCACAAAGGGGGTTGTTAACAAACTTCAGAAAGCTAAACATTGCAGATTCCAACCATGTCTGGCCTATCTTTTTGAAATAAGTTGGAAACTTGCACTCTTGTTTACAAGTGCAGAGTTATCTAATTGAGCCAAGTGGAGCTTCAGCCAAGTAACCTAATTGATCAAAAGCAAATGTGACCAGCAGATGCACAAAGTATTGTTTGAGAGTCCCTCAGAAACTTATGAAATGGAGAATTCTAGATTTCAATCATTTTAATTAGTAAAATTCATGAAGTACATTAAAGCATCATGGTTGATCAGCGGGGTAATGAAAGTATTTCTCTTGCACACCCAAAAGGAAAGCTGCATTTTATAGAATCAACAATGTTCACCTCTTGCACGTATCCTGCACCCCTTTCTGCTTTCCACATCCCTTTACACCTAATACCCTTTCCTCTGGCTTCATATTTCACATCTCTTTTCTCCACACCTCACAGCCTTTTGTCTTCTTCTGATCTCTACCCTTTGTCCACCCATCGGCTCATCAAAACCCCCATCACCTGCATCCACCTTTCACATGCCTGCCTTTATCCTGCCCGCACCTCTCTTACAGCTTTCTCCCCCCTACTACAATCATTCTGAAGAAGGGTCCTGTAGATGTTTAGTGCATGTCCCTTTAATTGTAGGTTGTGTAGCCACTCCCCTTTCACCAAGTATATTACTGTCTCTCCATCCCTGGTACCTCCTCTAGTAAAACGTGCAGACCATGTACAACTAGGGCATCGATATATATGTGATTAATAAAGACTCGGTAAAGAAACACTGTGTACGTGTATACCCCTTTACATGGTGTCAGAAGTGGGATATGAACCCACGCCTCCACTGAGCGACGTTCTTCCCTGCCCGCCGCGGCAGTGCCCTACTTCCTGGTCCGTGACGAGCTGGTGCTACGAGATGGAGTTATCGTTAAGGGTCACAAGGTTGTGGTACCTGAGGCTCTTCGCCAACAGTATTTCGACACCGCGCATCGGGGTCACCCTGGCGCCGAGGCCACTCTCTCTATCGCCCAAAGCCAGTTTTATTGGCCTGATATGGCTGTGTATTTTCGGGACCGGGTGTCATCTTGCCCTACCTGCAACAGTCTCGCCCCGCAGCAGCAGCGTTTGCCCCTTCTGCAGCAGCCCGCACCAGACCTGCCATGGTCGGCGCTGGCAACGGACATTTTTGAGTGGCACGGCAAGCACTTCTTGGTGCTTGTCGACTCTTACTCCAACTGGTATGAGGTCGACCAGCTGTTTTCTCTCTCCTCTTCTGCTGTTATCACGAAGCTGCGCCGCCACTTCGCGACCTTTGGATCACCAGCGAGCCTGCAGTCAGACAACGGCAGCCAATTTACCAGTGCGGAGTTCAAGGACTTTGCTGACCGCTGGAACTTTCAGCATTACACTAGTAGCCCTGAGTACCCTCAGAGCAATGGCCTGGCCGAGCGTGCTGTTCGCAGCGCAAAGGACTTGTTGAATCGCTGCCGCGCATCGAAGTCTGACATTTACCTCGCCCTCCTCAACCTGCGAAACATTTCCCGTGACGGTGTTCTGGGATCCCCGGCGCAGCGCCTCATGTCCCGGGTTACTCGACCTCCCATTCCGGTGGCCCAGCAGACTCTTACCCCAGCTGTTGTAAAACCTGCCGTGGTCCGTGAGCGTATTGCTACCAAGCGGTCCATTCAAAAGCGATCCCACGACAGGTCTTGCCGTGCCCTGCCTCCTCTGTCTCCTGGTCAGGTTGTCCGCATGCATTCCACCTCCGGTCACCCTGGCCTTGCGGTTGTTGTTGGGACGGCTGGTTCACCTCGCTCCTATCTGGTGAACCTTGATGGTACTGTTTACCGTCGGTCCAGGCGGCACCTCCGCCTGGTGAACGAGCCCTCTCCTCCTCCTCCTGCTCACCCCCATGCTCCCCCTCTGTCCGCTCTCCCGCCTGTAGCGGTCGCTAAGCCTGTGCCTGCTCGCCCTGTCCCGGTTCTTCTCCCTGTGACTGTTCCCGTGTCTCCAGCCATCTCTTCCCCATCGCCAGGTCGCTCGCCTCCAATCCCTTTGTCACCACGCAAGTCCCCACATTGTAGTCCTCCTGTCGTGGGGTCTCCCCCGGTGCCCGTTTCTTTGGGGGGAGAGGGTGTGAGCGGGGTTCGTACCCGCTCGGGGCGGATTGTAAGGGCGCCTGACCGTTATGGTTATATTTGATTGCTGCTATTTTGCTGTCTATCCTTTTCCAGTTGCTCTAGTGTATGAGACATGGTCGGCTGTCACGTTCCTTTCTTTTGCAAGAGGAAGGATGTAGATGTTTAGTGCATGTCCCTTTAATTGTAGGTTGTGTAGCCACTCCCCTTTCACCAAGTATATTACTGTCTCTCCATCCCTGGTACCTCCTCTAGTAAAACGTGCAGACCATGTACAACTAGGGCATCGATATATATGTGATTAATAAAGACTCGGTAAAGAAACACTGTGTACGTGTATACCCCTTTACAGGTCCCAAGCAGAAACATGGCCTATCCATGTCCTCCAGAGATGCTGCCTGACCTGCTGAGCTGCTCCAGCACTTTGTGTTCTGTTTTGAAAAGCAGCATCTGCAGTTCCTTGTGTTTACAAAATAAAAGCTTAATAGGATCATTATCAATTAAAACGTATCACTGAGCCCACAACATATTGGAGCAGATGACCAAAGGTTTGGTTACAGAGATATATTTTCAGAGGTAGAATAATTCTGTAAAAGAAGGAAAAGTATTGAGATAGGGTGATTTAAAAAGCGATTTCTAGAACCTATGGTATCAGCAGTTGAAGACAGAACTGCCAATGGATGGCGGAACTAGATTTGGGGTTGAACAAGGAGCCAGCCCTGTAAATCTCTAAATCTGTAATATCCCCCATTTCTACAAAAGCTCAAAGGCACCTGACAATGAAAGACTGAGATTAAGACTGCAATTTGAAAACGAGGTGAAGAATTTTAAAGTCAAGGCAGTATGTAACCTGAAATGTGTGTACATCTGCACATCTAGTGGTAAAGGGTGAATGGGGCTTTATGTGATTAGGATCCATGCAGCGGAGTTTTGTATTATGTCAGGTTTGTGGCACGTGGTGTGAAAAAGGCGTTAACAGTGGCAATGGCAGCATTCCATTGGGATATAGAAGTATGAAGGTCACAATGACTTCAGTAAGGTTTTCAGCAGCCCAAAAAAAACTGAGATGCGGTAGTATGTGGTGATGTTACAGAGATAGAAATAGACTGAGGTTGTGAGAAGAGACATTAGATACTGCAGTTGCTGAAATTTGGTGCAGACAATAAACTTCTACAGAAACTCAGTGGGCCAAGCAGCATCCGTGGAGGCAAAGGAATAATCAATATTTCGGGTCAAGACCCTACATTATGACTATTATGACTGGATTGGGAAATTGTGAATGGCCTTGTTTAGTTTTAGGAAATTATCAAGGAGAATGATAGGAGCAATAGCTTGGAAATCCTTCTGTTACTGTATCTAGAGGTATTAAGGTAATTAACCCTCAATTGTACCTGAGTAGGAAACTGTCTGAAATGACTTGCTGCTGTTCTCATATAAACCTTTTTGAACTGGGATAGTCCCTGCCTCTTGCCAATTGAGCACCAATCCCACATTTAGGTAAGGGCATTACCTATCCCCTGTCACATGCATACCAGTTTGAAGGAGCTGATGGAAACATATGAGCCACGGAAGGCTGAGGAGGCCGTCAGTGGATATCTTTAAGTCGGAGATTACATAGAGACATAGACAATAAGTGCAGGAGTAGGCCATCCGGCCCTTCGAGCTAGCACCGTCATTCAATGTGATCATCCACAATCAGTACCCCGTTCCTGCCTTCTCCCCATACCCCTTCATTCCGCTAGCCCTAAGAGCTCTATCTACAGTAACTCTCCTTTGAATGCATCCAGTGAATTGGCCGCCACTGCTTTCTAAGGCAGACACTTCCATAACTTCACACTCTGCGCGAAAAGGTTTTTCCTCATCTCAGTTCTAAATGGCCTGCTCCTTATTCTTAAACTGTGGCCCCTGGTTCTGGACTCCCCCAACATTAGGAACATGTTTCCTGCATCTAGCGTGTCTAATCTCTTAATAACTGTATCTGTTTCTATAAGATATTCTCTCGTCCTTCCAAATTCCAGCGAAAACAAGCCCAGTCGCTCCATCCTGTCATCATATGACAGTCCCGCCATCCCGGGAATTAACCTCGTGATCCTACGCTGCACTCCCTCAATGGTAAGAATGTCCTTCCTCAAATTAGGAGGCCAAATCTGCACACAATACTCCAGGTGATAGCTTCTTGATTAGTACGGGTGTCGCGGGTTATGGGGAGAAGGCAGGAGAATGGGGTTGAGAGGGAAAGATAGATCAGCCATAAATGGCAGAGTAGTCTTGGTGGGCCAAATGGCTGAACTCTGCACCTATAACTTATGAATATTAACTTATGAGTGTAATTCTGGCTTCATTACCTGCTTAGACACCAAATGCTGGAGTAACTCAGCGGGTCAGGCAACATCTCTGGAGGAAAGGAATAGGTGACGTTTTGGGTCGAGACCCTTCTTCAGACCTGAAACGTCACCTATTCCTTTTCTCCAGAGATGCTGCCTGGCCCGCTGAGTTACTCCAGCTTTTTATGTCTGTCTTCGATGTAAACCAGCATCTGCAGTTCCTTCCTACACATCCTATTCATTACCTGCTTGCTTGGTACAAAGGTAGAAGCTTGAATGCAGTGCACCTGCATTGGGATGTTTTGTACATGAAAAGCTCTCTGAACTCCATGTATTCATTCCAAATGATGGTTTTTGCTCCGTGCAAAAGATATATCCCTAGTTCTTCATCTAAAACAACATGCTCACCATATGCTCACCTGATATGCATTGTATCTATGATTCAGAAGACAATAGCTACACTTGCACAACAAAAAAAAAAACATTTGTGTATATTGGCAGTTTGGATGCATTGTCCAAAGCAGAAAATACTGTAAAAGATTTAACTGCAGTTGTGAAGTCAGCAGAGAAAATGATGGTTACATCTGCAAGAAATGTGTCACAGCCACTTTAATTTTTCATGTTCTCTGTGGGATTTTGATGCCTGAGGCAGTGAAGGCAAAAGCTAAAACTCAGAGAAGAAATAGCCCCTCCGAGCTCATATTTCTTACAATTTAATTTGACTGCAATTTACTCATATTAAGCTAGTCCTGCACGAAGTTCCAAGGCTGTTACTTCAACTTTCATTTTCACCTGTGCTTGGGAAAGGAAAGGAATTGCTGAGATTTTCATTGTTTCCTAATCATAGCACTAATACTTGTGGAGACTCTTGTGTTGAAACTCGGATGAATCTCAATGTACACATCAGAACAATTTACAGTCCGTTTCTTCGCAAAGGTCTGAGCAAAGCTGCCCGATCTCTGTAACATATTTCATTGTCCTATACCAATCTGATGTAATATCCTTCAGGGTTTTAGACATTAGATCTCGCCTCTATGTCCTCAATTCCCATGGGCCCACTACACAATATTCACAAGTTCACAAGTCATAGGAGTAGAATTAGGCCATTCGGCCCATCGAGTCTACTCCGCCATTCAATCATGGTGGATCTCTGCCACCTAATCCCATTTTCCTGCCTTCTCCCCATAACCTTTGACACCCATTCTAATCAAGAACTTGTCTATCTCTGCCTTAAAAATGTCCACTGACTTCCACTGACTTTCATTGGCCTCCACAGTCCTCTGTGGCATGAGTTCCACAGATTAACTACCTTCTGACTAAATATTGTACCTCTATATGATCAGGGTACATGATAATTCATAATCCTTCCAATTATCCTTCTGGTCTTTGGCCCCTCACACGTCTTTTTTCCTTATCCCTCCTCCCCAATACTTCCTCCACCTCTTCTTCCATTTTGGCGCTTTTGATGGACCTCCTCCGAACTAGTCTGATTACTTCCACACCTTCTAACGCGATGAAATATTATTGCTATCATTATTACCACTGTTACTGTTGCTACTATTAAAATATCACTATCCATTATTATTACTGTCTGATAGGCGATCTAAAACATCACCTGTCCATGTTCTCCAGAGATGCTGCCTGACCCATTGAGTCACTCCAGTACTTTGTGTCCTATTGCTATAAACATTTTCTTTAAAGAGGCCACATCATTTTTTGTTTATCCTTACTTGATTTTTCAAGTTTTGTTTTGCTTTTCTTAGGTCCTCACCTAGATGGATCACCATTAGGCAGGTTGTGCCAGGTTGTTGTCAGCACCTCGTTTTAATGAGCTGTGAAGAATTGCAGCAGTGGCTCAGAATGGTTCTCTCTGATTTTTCTTTACTCTGCACAAGGAAGTGGCACATTGCAATCTTTTGGCAGAGATCAAAGATTGTGCTACATGGGGAACTGCAAACACCAATCGTTTCTTATCACCCCGTAACAGAGTGGCAAGAGGAGCAATAAAATGAAATTCTAAACTCTTGTGCTTTCTGAGAGCAAATGATCTTCCTGCAGCTATTTAAAGCTAACAGACAATCAACAATGTAAATACAGCATTGCATAATTCGGTGCAGTGTGCCATGCAGAGCAGTAATGGTGGCAATGCACAGCTGCAGTGTTTGACAGATTATAATGAAAACCATCAAGTTTGCATTTTAGCTGTTAGATGTGGATAGAGTGCACACAATCCAAAACATAGAGTCAAAGAGTCATGCAGTGTGGAAACAGGCCCTTTAGCCCATCTTGCCAACACTGGCCAATATGTCCCAGCTACATTAGTCCCACCTGCCTGCATTTGACCCGTATCCCTCCAAACCTGTCCTATCCATGTACTTGTCCAAACTGTTTCTTAAATGTCATGATAGTCCCTGCCTCAACTATGTCCTCCGGCAGAACATGCAATACCCTCACCACCCTTTGTGTGAAAAAGTTACTTTTCAAATTCCTATTAAATCTTTTCCCCTTCACCTTAAACCTTTGTCCTCTGGGGCAAGAGACTCAGTGCATCATGATAAGAAATACAGGCTCAAGTTTTTAATTCCTTGCATTCGCATTTTAAATGCTCCCAAAATAAATTGCAAGTCATTTTGCTAAATGTTTCACTATGAACTGAAATCTGATTTTTAATGAGGTTGCTTTCAGAAATGAGATGCAGAGTTATCTAGTAAAAATGCTGAGTTGAGACAAATCACATTGCATCTATGCAATTCATATCACAATAGAAAACCCATGCAATACCGCATGTGCATGACATATAACTCAGCCCTTTTAAATCACAGTTCGTGTGGCAGAATTTAAAATCAACTATCAGGGCTTTTTCAAAAGATAGCATCAATAAGTTAAAAAAAAGAGTTTGCAAACTTTTTTTTCTGAAGGGAAGCAAAAAGAGCAAATAAAACTAGTAGATCATTGTAATTACAATGATATTTGTTGAACTCTCTTTGGTGTGATTTACAGGATAAGTGTTCACAAGCAAACAAAAACCGTTGAACACTTTTTCAAACACAAACTGCATCTTTTCATACAAATGTTTTATTTTTCTGCACAGACATTGCATCAATTTTCCACGGACAGAAACCAGATGAAGAAGAAAATAGAATATAGAACGTAGATAGAGCAGTACAGCACAGCAAAAGGCCATTTTGGCCCACAATGTCGATGCCAAACATGATGCCAAGTTAAAATAATCTCTTCTAAATCCATGTGATCCATATCGCCATATTACCTGCATATTCACGTGTCTATCTAAAAGTATTTTAAATGCCACTATCATATCTGCCTCCACCACTGCCCCAGGGCAGTGTGTACCAGGCACCCACCCAAAAGGCTTGCCCTGCACATCTTGTTTAAATTTGTCCTTCTCATCTTAAAACTACGTTGTCTTTCAAGTGCTGGGAAACTGAGTATGATGGTGGATGGGTGTTTTTCAGAATGAAGGCCTGTGACTAGCGGTGTGTCCCAGGGATTGGAGCAAGGCCCATTGCTGTTTGTCATCTATGGTCTGGTATAAATGTCAATTGTCCCTTGTGTAGGATAGTGTTAATGTGTGGGGATCGCTGGTCGGTGTGGACTTGGTGGACCAAAGGGCCTGTATCCGGGCTATATCTCTAAACTAAACTAAACTGAGTATAGAAATATTGACCAGCGATGTCATGAACTCTGACGATTTAACATGTTCATCAATTGACTTTTCTTGATTATTGGGGTTATCCTCTATCCCTATAAAAAAAAACCCATGTCTTAATAACCTAACTACAAACTTCATTGTATTTCATCAACTTAAAGTGTCAACTTTGCAAGTGCAGGTGAATTTAAGTATTCCTTTGGACCAACCATCAGTACTCACAGCAATAGGTCATTTTTAGGATCGAAAATCATGAAGAAGAAACCATCCCGGTGTCATCCAGAAACCGCAAGATTTAATAATGTGGAAAGATCCAATATTAGTAATAGTCTGAACATAAGGAAAGATTTATCCAGCTGCCTTCAAAGCTTTGCAAATGAGATATATAATAAAGACACTATATTTCCTTGTACAATTAGCTCTAATAGTATGAAACAGAAACTCGGCAGAGCAAACTTGTTCAGAATGGCAATAGGTGAAACTACAGATGAATAGTAGGAGTTGTACCCTCCACAGGTCAGGAGCTCTATTAATTAAATGAAATCATCATTAAAATAAGTAAAAATAACAAATGCTAGAGAAAAAGGGCAAAAAAGAACAGTGGAAAACTAAGGAACAAAGAGAGTTAATGAAGTGTAAAGGAAGATAAAAGAGGTAATAAAAGCTGCAAAATGAAATTTGAAAAGAAACATGTCAAGATTCAGAGGAGGATTTTACAATGTAGAAAATTAAGAATATTCAAGATTGATGTGAGCCCTTAAATAACAGACTGGAGTAGAATACAAATGAAAATAATAGAAATCAAATACTTTTTAGCCCAAATCAGGGTCCACTTCTGCACTCTCCACCTGCATTCTCCATTTCATTAAGATTTCTTTCTTCAAATGCATATGACCACCGAAACAATTACGGCCTATATAACAATGTGGCCTAAACAACACCATCAGATTGTGTGAATAGGCCAGTAGAACCTCCAGCCACAGTTCCAGCCACTATATTTCTCTGTGCTGCTGCCATTTAGAAACATTCAAATACCAGTAAAAAAGAATGTTAAAAAAAATTATTTCATGAAGTGAAAACCAAACCTCTCAGATCATTTTAGATAATTAAAAAAGCGGTAGAAATTATGAACCTTATTTCATGTTTTCTTTTTTATTATTTATTCATAATAAGAAAAATATGATTATGTTTCTTCACCATAGTCTCATGGCATCCAGTCAGATTAATGTATTTTTGGGGGTACACAAAAGGCTGGAGAAACTCAGCGGGTGCAGCAGCATCTAAGGAGCGAAGGAGATAGGCGACGTTTCGGGTCGAGACCCTTGTTCAGTTAATGTATTTTTGGACCTTGCATTGGGTCTAATATAAAATATCTATGATAGGATTGCCCAGTATTTCATTTTAGAGCAACGCATTTATGTTGGAGACAAAATATGTTAATGGATGTCGTTTAGATGGTTCTCTGGAAGCTATTGTAAGGTTCTACATCAGATAAAATTAACTAAATTAAAACTTATGGAGTTGTAATTCCTTTAGTTTTATTTTAGCTCACTTACATGGCTTCAGTTGTGGAAAACAGATTACGGGTAATTTATGGGTACCCACATATTGATTGTATAATACATATATGATCTGAGGCTACAACTATTGAATATTCTTTCTCGTGATGTTGCTAACATTTGACATTTATTTGAGTTTTCTGAAGATGTAACAATTAGTAAAATTACTGCCTAGGTACATGATGCAGTAATTTGTGCAGTCAACATTCTCAACCAATAAAGCATACATCCAAGTGTGTTTAAACAGTCAAAACAATGGAACAATGGCAGTGTAAACAGATTTAGATGATCATCAGCTCAGCTCACTAGATGTAGTCAGATATAAAAGTTCATGGAAAGGTAGCCTTTATGATTAGTGATTTTACTTCAGAGTCACATGAGTGACTACGTGAAGAAGCCCCGCCAGGTGCATGCTTGGCATTACGTCGACGCATGTCGGTAAGGAACGGGCTGCAGATCGCAGCTCCACCAGTGGTGAGTAACAGGCCCGCAGGTAAGTGGGTTGAAATGACTTCCTGGGTAGAAACTCCGTGACGCTGGCTGGAATAGCCAGGAGGAATTTGGGAAGTTTTGAAAACTGGACACGGCGAAAATATCGGCACGGGGAAAGCGCGCGTCCCGGGTGGAAACACAGCTAAGATCGGGACCACAGATTAGTACGGAGCCGGTTCCGATACCGGTAGCTGTTGACCCTGCCGTAGTTCAGCCTTTAGACGCTCCACAGCCACAGGCTACAGAGGGTACTCCAGTGGAAAGGAAAAATAAAAGGAAGTCTGCTAAGCCTGTAATATCAGATGAATCTGATGAAGAAGAGGCAGGGCCAGGCAAACAAGCCCTGTGGCTCAGGATGGACCAAATGGAGAAAATGTTTCAAACAATTATTAACCGAGGGTCAAAAGACCCAGAATATTCCCAGGCAGCCCCTGAGGGGGTTCCATATCATGAATATGGTGCCTTTACAACATGGGAATGTGAACCTCCAGAGCCTTGTTTGGGGCTGGAAGAAGTCTCCTTTGAGCAAGTCTCAGGAGTACCAGGGCAGCAAGAGACTGACCCTGAAAGTGGTATTTCTGGTCTTGAATACCCACCACAACACAAAAGTCAAACTACAGGTGTACCAGATGTAGCACAATCCTTTGCTATACCAGAGGGAAGCGGTGAGGTCATGGAAGAAAACCTGGCGGCCAACATTAATTATTTGGTTTTTCACCAGCTTCAGGAGACTGTCATGATTGAGACAGCAGACCTCTATAAAACACCTGTAAATTGTGCATCACTGAGGGTGCCGACGGTGAATCCAGCTATTTGGACACCCATGACTTCAACAATGCGAGGACAGGAGATACGATTCCAGAGGGTCCTCAAGCTCATTGCAGCTGGCATTACTGCTTTTGGGAGGCAGTTGGAAGGGCATGCTATGTCCAAAATCCAAAAAGACATGTTGGCTTTGTTTTGTAACTCTTATTTTAAGATTAATTGTATGAGAAAAATCGCCATTCGGCCCATCCTGCACCCAAGATTTGCTGGTTTGTGTAAATCAAGCAATGTTCAAGCTCCAAATTATTTATTCGGAGAAAACCTGCATAAACAAATTAAAGATATCGATGAGGAGGCAAAGACTATCAGCCTCATAAAACCTTTTATATTTGGTCAAAGGAGACAATCTGGCTGGATGAGAAGGGGGTTTGATTCAGGAGCAGGAACAAGCAGAGGCAGGGGTATGGTGAGAAGGTATTATCACCCATCACAGCCCAATGTCAATCCATATATTGGGAGAAGGAGACCATCACGGTCATTTGCTGAGGTACAAAAACTTTATTTTATCACAGAGGAAACTGTTGTGGAACCTTGGTGGTAGATTGCAATTGTTTTATGATGAATGGTACTGTATAACATCTGATCGGTTTATATTAGATACTGTGTCAGGTGCTATTGTAGAATTTATGGAAGGAGTTGATCCACCTGTACAGGATAAACCTAATCGGGTTTTGGTGTTTTCTGCACCTGAAAATTCTCAGGTAAAAGAAGAAGTAGAACATTTATTTAAAAAAGGGGTAATTGAAAGTGCAGAGAATCATCCGCAACAATTTGTGTCAAATATTTTCCCCAGGGCAAAGAAAGATGGGGGTTGCAGAGTCATTCTGAATCTCCCAAAATTGAAGTTATATGTCCAGTATAGACATTTCAAAATGGACACCTTCAACACTGCAAATGAGTTGTTGTCCATAGGGTGTTACATGGCTACTATAGACTTAAAAGATGCATATTATTCAGTGCCAATTCATCACCATTATCGTAGGTACTTGAAGTTTAATTGGATGGGTCAGCTGTGGCAATACAAAGTATTACCTAATGGGTTAAGTTCAGCTCCAAGGCTGTTCACAAAATTATTGAAACCAGCACTTGCATTGTTAAGGGCTCAAAATCACATTGTCATGGCTTATCTTGATGATATTTTAATTGTTAATGCCACTCAGGAATCAGCTGAATATTCAGTTTCAGCAACTATAAGCCTGTTGAAAAGGCTAGTGTGTTTGATCCATCCAACGAACTCTAAGCTACAGCTGTTGCAAACAATTGAGTATTTGGGATTTGTCATTAATTCAGTTGCTATGTCAGTAACTTTACCAACAGATAAAGTTGTGGATATTACAAATGCCTTGCTGACAAACCTTATCCCTCCATCCGAGAAGTAGCTAGGATTATTGGTAAGATGGTAGCAGCATTTCCCGCTGTTGAGTTTGGTCCTTTGTATTATCAAAATTTTCAAAGGGCAAAAGCACAAGCACTAAAAGAACGTGCAGGTCATTTTGACAGACCCATGCAGTTGCCAACGGAAGCATTGGCTGAATTACAGTGGTGGATTGGGAATGTTGCACAAGCTACTAAAACATTGTTATTCAGCAACTACAGTGGTATTGCAAACTGATGTTAGTGCTCTCGGATGGGGGGCCACGGAAAATAACTCCAGCTGTGGTGGTAGATGGACTGTCCAAGAGGATTTAAATCTCCAAACATATGTTATTAATTATTTGGAGTTATTGGGGGCATTTTTTGGATTAAAAGCTTATTGTTTTACAATGGAGAACTTGCATGTTCAATTACAAGTAGACAATGCCACAGCTGTAGCATATATCAATCACATGGGTGGAGTAAGATCAGTATCATGTGATCATCTGGTCAACGTGATGTGGAATTGGTGTGTATCTAGGAATATCTGGCTTTCAGCTATCTTTCTCCCAGGGAAAGACAATGTTGTGGTAGACAACAGATCACGGGAGTTTAAAGACAATACAGAATGGATGTTAAATCCACAAATTTTCAAAAAAATTGTCAATCGGTATGGTGTACCAGACATTGATCTGTTTGCGTCCAGATTAAATCACCAATTGCCTAAATACGTGTCATGGGAGCCTGATCCAGGAGCTGTAGCGTTGGATGCATTCTCGCTACATTGGGGAAATATGTTTTTCTATGCTTTTCCCCCATTTTGCCTGATTAGGCAATGTCTCAGTAAAATAGAGCAAGACTCTGCCACGGGTGTTTTGGTGGTTCCAAACTAGCCTGCACAGCCATGGTTCCCATTGATGCTTAGAATAATAATTGAACCATTTATGACGATTCCCAGCTCCAGGGATTTGTTGGTACAACCAGTGTCAGAACAAGTTCATCCATTGCATGATCATATGAATTTGTTAATCTGCAGGTTCTGACCAGACCATTACAAGGGCTTGGACTGTTGGATAGGACCATGGATGTCATAACGTCAGCTTGGAGAGATAGCACTAAGAAACAATATATGTCTCACATAAAGAAATGGGAAGCTTTTTGTATTCAGTCAGATATATCTTATCATACTGCAAACATATCGGATGTATTGGAGTTCCTTGCTATGTTGCATTTTGATCTGCACCTTAGTTATAGTGCCATTAATAGTGCTCGTAGTGCTTTGTCTTCCTATTTACGACAATTTTCAGAACATCTATATATCGGGTCTCATCCATTAATATCCCGATTTATGAGAGGGATTTTTAATAAAAATCCTCCCAAACCCAGATATACAGAAATTTGGGATGTTAGTATAGTTCTCACATTGCTTCGGCAATGGGCTCCAATTACGTCAATGTCTTTTCAGAAATTAACATTTAAAGTAGTAATGCTTATGGCATTAGTGTCAGCACAAAGAGTACAAACATTGCAAATGTTACGTTTAGATTGTATGCATTTGTCTGCAGATAACATTACTTTTTATGTTTATGATCTAATCAAACAAAGCAGACCGGGGAAGTCTGGAACCAAGGTAATCTTTAGAGCATATCCTGTCAACTAAACATTGTGTGTGGTTAAGCATCTGACTCAATATATTGAAGTAACCAAGAGTCTCCGAGATTGTGAGACAACAATGCTTATTGCCCATAAAAAACCATACAAAAAAGTGTCAGTACAAACTATTTCTAGATGGTTAAAACAGGTTTTGGATTTAGCTGGAGTAGACACTGATTTGTTTAAATCTCACACCACCAGGGCAGCGTCCACATCCACGGCGATGGCACAGGACGTGCCGCTCGACCAAATTTTAGAACGTAACCAGGATTCCAGCAGTTAAATTATGAAATAGGAAGGAGCTGCAGATGCTGGTTTACACCAAAGAAAGACACAAAATGCTGGAGTAACTTAGCGGGACAGGCAGCATCTCTGGAGAGAAGGAATGGGTGACTTTTCGGGTTGAGACCCATCTTCAGACTGAGAATCAGAGGGAAACTAGAGATATGGAAGGGTAGAAATATGGTGTGTAATAACTGAAATATAGAGTATGTGTATCTAACTCCATTAAGAGGTTTCCATAATCTTGAAAGAGATTGGAATAGTCAATAGAAGATATGTTTTCCAATCACTGGGGAGTGTAGAGCTGGCATGCAAAGTTAAAATTATACTTAGTGATTCAGGAGAAGTGGTAGGGAACTTCTTCAAGCAAATGTTGAACTCTGTTCTTTACAATGTATTTATTACAATCAAGTAATAATTTTAGATTTGAGATAGTACAACTTCTGGAACAAAAGAGGTTGAATGGAATTGATGTAATAGATTTAAGGGCTGAAAATTCTCTTGCTGCAATGGTGGAAATATATTTCTCAAAGTCTTTTTTTCTGCAGCCCAGTATTAGCAATTATTGCATGGAAACTGAAATGCCCGTTGGACATTCCAATGTCCAATGTTCTCTTTAACAAGAGAAAACAACCAATTGCCACAGATTTTTTTTAAACGCCTTTGTATAACTCTGGCAACTACAGCCATAGTGTGGCCATTATTATATTCATAGTCTCTTTATGGGTTGAAAAGCCAGAAGACATCCCATGTGGCCAAATACATTTATAGACTGCATCTTCCAAGTTATTTGAGACATATTCTATTGCTGTGGCAGAGGTACAGCTCATTCATCTTCAATGTTTTAAATTCAGACATCAATTGATTATTTTGGGTTATTTATACATCAATATGGTAAAATCTGAATTGTCAGTGGAAACATTATTCTGTAGTCACTTATGCCACATAGGATTATGACTTCACGATTAACAGTTCTGTAAACAATAAGTGTACCTATTTTAAAACTGCAGACATTGTCCTACCTTCCTCTTGCATTTCGTGTCTTTTGATTCCAGAGTTCATGTCCAGTTCAAACTGTTATTTGGACACAGGGATCGGTGGTGAACACACAGAGATTTTTCTTCAGGAGCAAGCCTTTCCAGTGACTTTTGTATTCACCGAAGGCGATTGATCTTTTGATCGTCTCCTGATTCTTGAAATGCCGTAGTTAAGATTGGAATAGTACACACCGCCGTATTAAATATAGAGAGATTACAGCATGATAGCAATTGGTCTGCACACCCCAGGTGGAAGCTTGCCCTTCACGTAAACATATCAGAATTCTGATTTATGTAGGACGATTAACCCACTTAATTATTAATCCTTCAATATAAATGTCATCGCATACCATCTGTACACAGCGTCGCCAGCAAAAGGACTCAAAACTTACCATTCTCATGAGCTTTGCTGTATGAAGTGAAAAAGAAGATGCAAATCCTGTGGTGTGAATTGAAGGCTGTGAATCACACTTTGGAAGACACTGAATTGATTGAACTTTGCTTTCATGCTTTGTAATGTAATCTAAAGTCTTTGGTGAGATTATTATCTCTCCTGAGTATGTGTTATTACATATTAATACATGTGACATTACTCATGGTGAGTCAGAGGACACAGTTTTATAGTAATCAGCATATTTATGCCACATGGAGAATAATATCAGGGCCTGTGGTTTACACTGACTGAATGAGACATATTCCCTTTTTTATCAAATGATAGCTGAGGGATTTTACTCCTGTTTTGGACTGCGTTCAACAAGTTTATTCATTCCACACTTTATATATATATATATATATATATATATATGACAACATCAGCTGTGATTCCGGATCAGCTGTGAACCAGAGCATCTGGAGAAAACTCACACGGTCAGGGAGAATGTGCAAACTCCGTACAGACAGCACCCGTGGTCAGGATCGAACCGGGGTCTCTGGCGCTGTAAGGCAGCAACTCTACCGCTGCGCTACCATGCCACCCCGTGTTGGGGAGGTAACCCTATTGTCTTATCCAGTATATCTTAATCACTTAAATAGCATCAGTGACATAGTGTTATTGATCACTAGGACAATGTCTTTCTGGAAGTTTGCTGTGTACAAATTTGGTTAGAAGCCATTAAATTTTAGAAGCTATGATTCTATCTAACAGATTATAACAGAGTCAATATCAATGAAGATTAGGCACAAGCAAGGCTGCTGAACGCTATTCCTTCCTGTGGGAGTAGAGCTGAACTTCAGAGTTAATATTCAAACTTCGGAGATAGACACAAAATGTCAGAGTAACTCAGCAGGTCAAGCAATGGAAGAAATGGGTAAGTGATATTTTGGGTCGGGGCCCTTCTTCAGACCCAAGCCAAAACGCCACCAATCCATTGTCACAGAGAGATGCTGCCTGACCTGTTGAGTTACTCCAGCATTGTGTGCATTTCTTTGGTATAAACTAGCATCTGCAGTTCCTTTTTATTCTATTTACTAGACTAAATGGGACCCGATCACACTGGAGGCCTGGTCCCCCAATGCAACCCATTCCCTAACGCAATATTCCACCACTCACCCATAGCCCCTGACTGCGCATGCACGGCTCAATGCCCCTCATCTCCGAGCACTCCCTCCCCCTCCTCTTCATCTGTGGGAGGGAAGGAGGGGAGGGTGGGAGGGAAGTGGGGTGTGGGATGGGTGGAGGGGTGTGTGTGGACAGGGAGGTGTAAGAGGGGGGGAGAGGGGGGTATGGGGGGAGGGGGGTGTGTGGCGGGGGGTGGTGTGTATGTAGGCAGGAGGGGTGTGGGGGGGATGGAGGGATGTCGGAGGGGGAGGGGGGGTGTGTGGGGGAGGGAGGGTATGTGCAGAGTGGTATGTGTGTGGGGAGTGTGTATGTGGGGGTGTGTGTGGGCGGGAGGGGGGTGCGTGTGTGGGCAGGGGGGTTGTGCGGGCTGGGGGGGTTGTGTGGGGGTGGGGGGGGTTGTGGAGGCTGGAGCAGATGGGGGTTGTGGGGCAAGGGGGTGGTGGGGGCAGGGGACTGTTGTGAGGGCGGGGGGTTTGTGAGGGTGGGGGGGCATTGTGGGGAGGGGCGGTTGTTGTGGGGGGTTTGTTGTGAGAAGGTTGTTGTGGGGGGCGTTCTTGTGGGGAGATGTGGGGCAGGGAGGGTTGTGGGGGCGGGTGGTTGTGGGGGAGGGGGGAGGTGGGGGAGGGGTGGTTGTGGGGGTGGAGGGGGTTGTGGGGTTGTGGGAGGGGAGGGTTGTGAATGGAGGGGGCTGGGTGGAAGGGGAGTGGAGGGTGTGTGTGGGCGGAGGGGGTGGTGGGTGTGTTTGGGTGTGGTGGGTGTGTGGGGGGGTGTGGGCAGGAGGGTTTGTGGGGGGGGAGGGGTGTGTGGGCAGGGGGGTTGTATGGGGGAGAGTGGTGTGTGGTGGGGGGAGTTGTGGGGGATATGGGTATGTGGGCGGGGGTGAGGGGGGAGTGAGCTCTGAGAAAAGACGGGGAAGAGCCATGGGGGAGCGGGGGTATCATAGGGGAGGGGGGGATGGACACCCAGCCTAGCCAGCGAGGGGGATCAGAGGGGTAGTGGCTGGAATTGGCTGTGCGATGGGGACTCACAGCGGGCGCTGGTCGCTGGCCGTTCTCCTGCGCTGGGATCAGAGTCTCCGCTTAACGTTTGGCGACATCGGTGACATTTCCGATTTTGGGCTGGGCTGGGCTGGATCTCCGACTGGGCTGGGCCTCCGACGTTGGGCTGGGCTGGGTCTCCCATGCTGGGCTGGGCTTGTCTGGGCTGGGTGTCCGACTCTGGGCTGGACTGGGTCTCCGATGCTGGGCTGCTCGGCGCCGGGCTGCTTGGGGCTGGGTTGCTCGATGCTGGGTTGCTCGGGGATGGGCCACTCGGGGCTGGGCCACTCGGAGATGGGCCACTCGGGGCTGTGTTGCTCGGGGCTGGGTTGCTCGGGGTAACTTCAGCTCCCTCCGAAAATTGTGTCGGGTTGGAGACCTCCGCCGACCATCCTCAACTCCAGTAAAGACGCGATGGTGCAGGAAGGGACGGACAGTCTCGGGGAGTGACAGAGGAAGTGACTAATCTGCGCGGCGCTGACTGGCAGGAGAAGAGATCGACCTGCGCACGCGCGGTTTTTAAGACTTTTTAAACCTCGTTAACGTTTACGACATTCAACTGATCAGAATGAAACTTGGTGTACTCGCAGCACATGAGAATGGTAAGCGAACTGGTGAGAAATCATAGCGCTATCACGAACCATTTTTGTGCAAATAGAAAGACTGTGCAAACCGGAAGATAACAAGATCAGAGTTTTAGTTATGTATAGATTTCAAACTACAGATACTACATTTCAGAAAGAAGGCCATTCAAAATCAGTGGTACATAAATATTTATGTTTCTTGCAATCTGCGCTCTAAGGCATTTGACTTATTTTCTGAAGTGTATGTGAGGATTGCTATAAAAATAAACAACAACAAGACCAACATCAACTAGATACCTGCTGATGCTACACCAAACTGTCCTCTTATAATAAAGGTTCATCTTCCTGCGCTCAAAAGAATACGGTCCCAGCCTACTCAACCTCTCCCTATATTTCGGACACTCTAGGCCTGGCAACATCCTTGTAAATCTTCTCACATCTTGGAAATCCTGTGATATATTCACCATTGCCTTCAATGTACCAGACCAGTGTTTGTTTGATTGAAAGGGTATATGAATATCAAGGCTTCAGACTTGGAACAAAGCTCATGGTGAAGGCTGTAGAACTAGACAACATCCCAGCTGTCTTACTGTGGATCTGAGACCCAGAACTAACCGCACCTCGAGCTAAGTTGTCCCAGTGCATTTAAAACATTAGCATCCACCTGACAATTTGAAAACTGGTCCAGGTAGTCCAATCCATAAAATGCTGTACAAATCCAACCCAACTACTTACTACCTACTCAATCCATTCACACCTATCAACAGACTGATGGAATGTGTCATCAATAATGCTTTTATGCAGCATTGTCTTACTAAGACCCTGCTCCCAGTTTGGGCTTCACCAGGGCCTCTTGACTCCAGGGCATTTCACAACATTGAGTCATAGAGTCATAGAGTCATAGAGTGATACCGCATGGAAACAGGCCCTTCTGTCCAACTTGCCCGCATAGGCCAACATGTCCCAGCTACACTAGTCCCACCTGCCCACATTTGGTTCAAAATGGAAGCAAAGTACCCAATTTGAAAGGTGAGGTGAGTGTGACTGCCTTTTATATCGAGGCACAGTGGGATTGTCAGTGGCACCAATGAATCCTGGTAAATTGATGTAAATAGATATCAAGTGGAAAACATTCCAAATGTTTGGAGTCATGTAGTGCAAAAAGGAACATGCTGAGGATCAATTGTCCAAACCTCAGAACCACTACCTGCAAATTCCCTGCATATCATACTCCATCATAGTCATAGAGTGATACAGTGTTGAAACAGGCCCTTCGGCCTAACTTGCCCACAATGACCTCCCGTGGCAGCGTGTTCCATGCACCCACCACCCTTTGTGAGAAAAGGTTAGCCCTCAGATTTCCCCCTTCACCTTAAATCTATGTCCACTCGTCGTCGATTCAACTACTCTGGGCATGTGACTCTGTGCATCTACCCAATCTATTCCTCTCATGATTTTATACACCTTAATAAGATCACACCTCATCTTCCTGTGCTCCAAGGAACACAGTCCCAGCCTACTCAACCTCTCCCTATAGCTCGGACCATCTAGGCCTGGCAACATCCTTGTAAATCTTCTTTGTATTGTTTCCAGCTTGACAACATATTTTCTATAATATGGTTGTCAGAACTGAAGACAATACTCTAAATGCTGCCTCACCAACATCTTATACAACTGCAACATGATCTCCCAACTTCTATTCTCAATATTCTGACTGATGGCCAATGCGCCAAATGCCTTTTTGACCACCCTATCTACCTGCGACTATCTCAAGATTGAAGAAACAGTTATATAGTTACATAGATAGGACAAATTTGTAGGGATATAGACCAAATGCGGGGAGGTGGGGCTAGTGTAGTTGGGATATGGTGGCCGCTGTGGGCAAGTTGGGCCAAAACAGGGGCGGAAAACACGGGGGGGCCAGAGGGGACACGTTCCCCCCATGTTTTGAGAGGTGGGGGACATCCCCAAGTTTTTGTAATCCGGATTTTAAAATCTCCGCTTTCCGTGAGACAGTGGAGGTGGGACTGCTGATCGAGGGCTCCGATTGGACGAGAGAGACATCGGTCAGCAGGCAATGGGGGCGGGACATGATGATTCAGCACGGTGATTGGAGGAGGGAGACGTGGCACAGACCTGCGCCAGGATCGATCCTGGCCGGGTCTCCGGCGCTGTCCCGTCCCCACCCGAGTGCCCCCCCCACGGGTGGCCAAAGACGTCAGCAGTCAGAAGCGAGCTGTACCCCCAGGCCCATAGCCAGCACAGAGAAGCAGCGCTAAACTCAGCCTGTCCCGCCAGGTTAACTTGCCTGGGCTTGCGGAAAATATGGCCAGCGCGGAGAAGCAGCGCTGATATCCCGTCAGTCCAGTCAGGACTGTAGTTAACCCGGTGAGACAGGCAGAGTTGAGCTGCATTTAGCGCTGGATTGAGCCTTCAAAGCCTCGTGCATGTGTATGTGAGCGTGCCCCCTCTGTGAAATTGTGTCCCCTCCATGTTTTTATAGCGAGTTCCGCTCTTGGGTCAAAGGGCCTGTTTCCACACTGTATTATCTACCATCTATCTGCAAATGCTTCAAGGAACCATGCAACTACACTCCTAGATCCCTCTGCTCTACAACACTCCCCAGAGCCCTACCATTCACTGTGTAGGCCCTGCCCATGTTAAACTTGCCAAAATGCAACACCTCACATTTCTCTGTATTAAATTGCATCAATCATTCCTCAGCCCACCTGGCAAATCCATGGTCGTCCGAAGGGGGGGTGCGTTGGGTGCGACCGCACCCCCCTTTTTTTCAGAGGAAAAAAAATTCCCATGAAATATTTTTTTAAATATTTGCGCAGTGGTTGGGATCAGATCACCCATTTTCAATGCATTGCCTCGATGCTCCGGGCCTAGTTTGGGTGAGTGGGACCGTGAAATATTGCGTTGCGTTGCGGGGAAATCTGTTTGTTTTATATCGGGGTATTAAAAAACGGAATGGTTTGGAAAGAAAAATGAGTTCCCATTTCTCCAGGGAGGGAGAGGGGGTGCGGTGTTTGCCCGCCCGGTCCATGGGCTCCGTCCATGGCTCCGTCCGCTGCCGGCTGTCGGCACGGGGAGATCGTTCTCCCGTCACCGGGCGGGAAGCGGGAAGGACTGAATCTGAACCCAGTCCTGGCAGCGGCCATGACCCGATACCAGGCGCTGCTCAGGCCGGGTCCACATCACCTCCCCCCCCCCACCCGGCCCCTCACCTTTCCCACCCAACACCGCGGGCTCTCGCACCCCCCCCCCCCCATCATTTCTGGTCGGCGGCTGGAGTGCGGGGTGACGGAGGGTCGGAGTGAATGATGGGCCCCGCACAGCAGCAACAGTGGGGACGTCCTCCTCATGCACCCTGCCAGCCCTCACAACGGCCGCTGCTTGCCACTCCGCCAATGACGACAACCGCTTTCAAAACAACCCCTCCCGCATGCCGAGACTGGGAGGAGGGAGGGAGCGAGGAAAGAAAGGGGAGGCCTCCTTCTGCCATCTGAAGCACCTGCACCGCTCAGCCCTGCACCTTCCTGTTGGCTGGCAGAGGAGGGGAGACGGTGGCGAGGAGTTTGCGGTGGACAGGGACAGGGACGGCCAAGGCTGTGGGCCGATGATGCCGTCCCTGTCCGAGGAGTGCTGACTTTCCTTCCTCACCACCTCCTCTACCCCTTCCCCTTTCTCTCTCTTGTACGCCCCCCTACGCCCCCCTCCACCCCCCACACCCCCCCACCCCCCCTCTCCACCCCCTCCACCCCCTCTCCTCCCCCCCACCCCCCTCTCCTCCCCCCTCTCCTCCCCATTCCTCCCTCGATTCAGTCCTCACTGACATCCCCTGTGATCCCCTCCCCATCTCCAACCCCCCATCTATTCATCCTGCACTGATCTCCCTATCCACCTCGCATTGATTCTCCTGCCACCTCCACATCCATCCTACACTCGACCCCCAATTCATCCTGCACTGACCCCCTTCCCATCCATCCTGCACTGCCCCCCCCATTCATCCTGTACTGAACCGCCCATGTATCCTGCACAGCCCCCCCGATACACACTGTACTGACCCACCCCCATTCATCCTGTACTGAGCCCCTCCCATTCATCCTGTACTGATTCCCCCCATCCATCCCGTATTCCTCCACTGACATCTCCAGCGCTCTCCCCTCACAATTTTACCGACTCCAACCAACACACACTAACTCCCCTGCCTCAATCCATGCATTCCGCACCGATTGCCTTCTCAACCCCCCCCCCCCCCCCCCCACCCCCACCATCTACCCATCCCGCACTGATTCAACCGCCCCCCCCCCCCCTTCGGAATAAGGGAAGTAGGGGGTGGAGGGGTGAGGGAAGTTCAGTCTACACTCGCTGAATCCATCCCTGTGAAAAGTTAGAGATGGTGATTGGATCTGGAAGCGGTCAATAAATCTGTATATAAAACTGGACAGACATCTTTTCATTTGCACAATTAATTTTAATATATTAATGTTTAAAACCCATGCATTGAAGGAAGAATATTTTACAGCCCATCTGTGCTCCTTAACCCCAACCCTAACCCTAACCGGTCGTCACCCGCAGGGCAGCTTACGTCAGCGTGTGACAGGACCTGGATTTTGAACATTCCAAAATCCAGAGGTGACAGGGAGTCACCGCGCGTCACTACATGCGTCACCACGCATCAGGCTGCGTCACAACCTGACCACGACTCGACAACCTTTTTTCAGGCTGTCGCTGAAAATGTCACCCAAGTGGGACAGGCGTTTCACGCTGCGAAACATGAGGGCAAGGCTTTCGAAGGCGATGTTGGCGGCAAACTTCTCCCTGGCCAGGTTCTCGATCACCTCAGGCTCGAAGAAAATGTCCAAGCCCGAGCAGGCTCGATAGAAGCGGCAGCTGAGGTCGGAGTGCGAACGCCACAATCCGCCTTCACCAACCTGCCGCTTGAGCAGCTCCTTGCGGCGACCTGCTGCTGCTTCTTTTGGCACTGCTGGTGTGGTTACTTGCGCACCCTGGGATGCTGCTGGTGTAGTTACTTGTGCACCCTTGGGTGCTGCTGGTGTAGTTACCTGTGCACCCTGGGGTGCTGCAGCCTCTGTACCCGCTGCTAATTCTCCCCTTCCGATGTTGCTGCTCCTGTTGCCAGCCTCTGCTGCTTGTCACCCCTGCCGCTAGAGCTGAGCAGCAGCCAATGGACCAGGCTGCCAGTGCTCTTGAAACTGCGAGCGCTGCTGGTGGCTGCCGCTCCTAGCACAAACTCACACTTCTGCCGGTGAATGACCAGCTAGTCGGGCCTGAGCTGCCTCTTGGCAGCCAGTCTCTCCACAGCACTCTGCCGACCCCGCCTGTCCTCCTCCATTTGACTGCGGAGGTAGCCGGGACCCTTGGACATGAGCCTGAGCGGCAGAGAGATGCTCGCCTCACGCGGCATGCTTGCAGTGGGCACGATCGCGCTCGGCACCTTACTTTGATCCAGCCAACGAGGACAAACACGTTTTCACATCCGCAAAGAAGGAAAGACCAGGACTTCCATGAGCAATGACAGACTGCCTGCAATTGCCTTAATCCACATTCACTATGATTTTGCCCATAACTTGGACAAAGTAGTGACTAGGTTTGCGCAGTTACATTCTTGGAAAATGGAACTGGAAAACATGATTTATGGCTAAATGGCAATATATGCAGTGTACACGAGTGTCCGTCGCCTGCATCACTACGCCAGGACTTCCATGAGCAATGACAGGCTGTCTGCACTCACCTTAATGCACATTCACTATGACTTTGACCATGACTTGGACAAAGTGGTGAGTAGGTTTGCACAGTTACATCTCGGAAAACTATTTCATGGTGAGGTTGAGTGATGTGAAGCTGTTAGATCAGGAGGACCATTAAAGGTGCACTGCACACACTAACACAGTCGAACAGTAACAGGCAATCAAATCAACACACAAAACATTTTCTAAAAAAGGTTTTCTTCACTGCAAAAACTTAGGGTTTTTTTGCAGTTTTTGCATGCTCCTTTATAACATTTTACATAACATTTTACAACAGGACAACTTGATTATTAAAACAAGGCCAACAATTCTTAATTTTACAAAAAATGTATACAACAATGATCCCAATCATCCCATTCCACCCACTCATTATTCTTGACTCAACCAAAATTATTTCTGAAATATTGGTCATACATTTGGTGCAAAAAGCTCCGAAATAAGTCTCAGAATGCACTAGAGAGCATCTAAAACCCCAGAGCTTTGAGGGCCCTTAAGCGGGTCCTGGAATCCGGACGTGAGGGGCTTCCCGCTTGTGATGTGCGCTGCATGCACATTATTTCACATAAAACTTTGGGAATTCTGTCATGCCACCCCCCTTTTTGAAAAGCTTCATACGGGCCTGCAAATCAATCAAGATCCTGCTATTTTTCACGACCATTTCACAATTTTTCACCACTATCTGCAAAACCACCCACTTTTGTATCATCTGCAAATGCTAATTTTGCCTTGCCTTGCCTCTCATCCAAGTGATTGATGTGGATGGCAAACATTAACGGGCCTAGCACCCAATCCTGAGGCACACCACTAGTCACTGCCCTCCTGTCCGAGTAGCAACCTTCCATCATCACCCTCTGCTTCCTACCATGAAGCTAATTTTCTATCCATTCAGCTATCTCTCCTTGGATCCCATGCGATCTAACCTCCCAGTGCAGCCTACCATGCGGAACCTTGTTGAATGCTGAATAATGATGTGAAAAAATATCTTTGTTCCTTCATCATCATTTGATCAAAGCTCTTGAACAAACTACCTTACAGCATTCTCAAAGTGCTCTCACATGAAGGACAGCAGCATTTCAAGCAATTGCCTTGTTATCACCTTCTCAGGAGCCATTAGGCATGAACAATAAATTCTGATTCTGCCAGTGGCAACTAGATCCCACAAAATAAAAAGGCATTACTATTTATTTATGGAAATACCTAGAACTTCTTTAGTAGCCAAAAAGGTAGCCACAATATTCACTAAAAAAAAATACCAAACCTAGTTTCTATGATAAAAAGATTCAACTTTTGTCCAAGTTGCTGTCAAAAGCAATCTCCCAACTTTGTCCCTTGCTGTTTGTTCCTTGAACAGATCATTGTCCGATGAGCTGCTTAAGTCATTTAAGGGCCTAATTAATACATTTTATTTTTTTAACTTTTGTAATTTTTGGTAATAAAATTGATTATTTAAAATTGAAGAGCATAGAAAATAAAATGTTAACATTTAAAAAATCTCTTTAGAGGTGCTGATACACTACACTGACGTGTTCTGTTGCAAAAAAACCCACTTGATATACCCATGATAGTGTTGAAACTCATCACATACGTTCTGGTGCTAAACCCTCTCAGCCACATGAAGAACATTGGAATTGCTGCAAAATGCATTCCCAACATTCATCCAAATAATATTAATGACTCCCATGGACAATTTGGACACAATTCTCTCCTTCTAAAGCGCAGAAATCATTTTCAACCCCTTGGTGTTGTAACAAATTTAAGAAAATGGGATTGAAAACTCAGTACAATCTGCTTTCAATAGCCTGGCCTGGCATTACTGCCGTAATACAATGTGAACCTTCAAGGAATAGAATGAAAATCGCACAAGAAATTGCTCAAAAATAAAGATACTGGCAAAGTGACAAAATATTGCAAATGTAAAAATAATTTTCTCATAGAGTTACAAAAGATAAAATTAACACATCTGAATATATTTATGTGACAGCAAACTACATGTTTGATCTTTAGGGCAGACTACAAATATTAATTGTTCTCTCTTGAGATGGTCACAGCATTATAAATGAATTATTTGGACCGTTTTCGCTCATAAATATCTCAGTAATGCTTTTTACAGCAGCATTTTCACAACAGCTGAAAGGAATTCTTCAATCACAGAGACAAGTGATGCACTTTTGTATCATGATATAAAATCCATTGATTACAGTCTAAGCTGCTCCCTTAATGTGCGTACTATATCATAGAAGTCTAATTATCATGATAAAACACAGCTTGCATTGTGAAGAACAAACTGCCCTTTGCAATCTTAGCCATGTTTTGTCATCGTAATTACAAGTTCATCAGACAGTGAATTTGGATAAAAAAGTGTGAAGACCCCTCATGAATAGATTAATGCATAAAGATGTTTTCATCCAGGACTAGTTAGGTAACTATGCAAATTCGTAGACACATAACTGTAGAGGTACAATATTTCTATTTTAATCTAAAAAATTAGTTTTGATTCGTAATCCTTGTACTGATTTATTTTGTCCTCCCTTCGCTCTCATTTTCTCTAAGTTGTAGACAGGCCCCTGGATTTTGTGGTCATTCATCATCTGTTGGTCTGGATCATCAGGGCAGAAAATCCTCAGGTTTCAGAAGGTGAGGATTGGGTCAATCTTTTAGCATGGAATTTGAATTTTCAGGGCTCTTGTCTCTTTTACTATTTCTTGTTGATGGTGTCTTAAAAACTGTTGTTTTGGGGCCAAATTAAAAGAGAGAACAGAATGGATTAGATAGTCTTTAGTCAAATTGTTGCTTAGAATCTGTCATTCAAGGGTGAAGAAGATATTTGTGTATATTTATCTTGGACAATAAACCAACAGGTACCAGGGCCTGAGTCAGGTGTAAACATATAAAATGTCAAAGACACAGAGCAGGTTAGACAGATCTTTAAAAGCAAATTAGAAATAAAATTTCAGATGAAAGACTCCGGATGGCACAGTGGCGCAGCGGTAGAGATGTGGTCTCATAGCACCAGAAACCTGGGTTTGATCCTGACTACCGTGTGGCGCTGTCTGTACAGAGTTTGCATGTTCTCCCTGTGGCTATGTGGGTTTTCTCCAGGTACTCTGGTTTCCTTCCACTTTCCAAAGACATGCAGGTTTGTAGGTTAATCGGCTTCTGTAAATTGCCCCTAGTGTGTAGGATGAAACTAGTGCACGGGTGATCACTGGTCGGCATGGACTTAGTGGGCCGATGGGCTTATTTCCACACTGTATCTTAAACTGAACAAAACTAAACTAACCTCAAGTGTGTTGGCATGAGGTATTGTGCTTCTCTCATTAATGGAACAGCATGTTGCTGTGGACAAGATTTTGTTCCAAACATTTTGTCAGGAGAGTGACTCCATTAGAGTTAGTTTTCTTAATCCCATAATTTCAGAGTATGTTATCCTTTCCAACACAGACATTACAATTGTCCAGGAGGATGTGTTTGGGTGACAACCCAGGAACTATTTTTATGGTTGGAATAGGAGTCCCCTTAGCTCCATCTGTAGTTGTCGACATTGGGCCAAATTCACTGATGGCGATTTGTGCTGGTTCCATGTTCGAATGAAACAGTGGAGTCATGAGACACAATCTCAACTGTGAGAGGCACTGAAATGCAGAGCAGCACCAGCCATTTTTGGAAGTAATTTTGATCTCAAGTAAGCCTTGCTTCATCAGCTGGAAACAACTATACAAATTGATTTCCCTAAGGACCTTGTCCCCATTTACTTGTGCTGCATTAGGACAATCAAGCCTTGATTAGGACCATAATCTAAAGAACAAATCAGAAACTGTTCAACTGACAGTAACTCCATTCCAGAATCAAAAACAGCCCAACATCAATCCTTAAGCTGCAATGCTTGCTTGTGTTCACCGGCAATGCTTGCTTGTGTTCACGTTTGAAGTCCAAGCTCCAAGTCATCATTGAATCTTTCACTGAAGCAGACTAGAGAATTGACTTTATACTAAATACCTGCAAAACAAATACCCTCTTCCAACCTACTTGTATAATGGTACCCAACAATAAAGATCTGGAAGTTGACCTGGAAAATATAGATCAGCTTCCACATCTACAGGAGCAATCTCTCAATGAATGCAAACATCAATGATGAAACTCACTGTGCACCAGCAAGGCCATTGGATATTTCATAAGTTCATGAGTTCTAGGAGCAGAATTAGGCCATTTGGCCCATCATCTACTACGCCATTCTATCAAGACTGATCTGCCCTTCCCTCTCAACCCCATTCTCCTGCCTTCTCCCTTACTAATCAAGAATCTATCAATCTCCGGCTTAAAAATATCCATTGATTTGGCCTCCACAACCGTCTATGACAATGAATTCTAAGATTCATCACCCTCTGACCAAGGAAATTCCTCCTCATCCTTTCTGAAGATACGTCTTTTTATTCTGCGACTATGTCCTCTGGCTCTAGACTCTCCCATTAGTGGGAGACTCTCCACATTCACTCTATCCTGGCCTTTCACTATTCGGTAAATTTCAATGAGATTCCCCCTCATCCTTCTAAACTCCAGTGAATACAGACCCAGTGCCTTCAAATGCTCATATTTAAGGAAAAGGTTAATCGAAGATCACATTTTCCAAGCTGGCCAAATTGAACATTACTCTCCTCGATACTTCAGAGTTGGGTTTACCACCAGCACGCATCTCAAAGAACTGGAGAGGTACCACCAAACATCTCTCCACAAACTTGTTCAAATCAATTGGCAGAATAGGTGAACAATTGTTAGCATGGTCTCCCTGGCCAATATGCCCAGCATTAAGGCTCCAATTAATCAATCAACTCTGGTGGGCAAGCCATGTAATTCACATGTCTGATACCCGAAATAACATTTTGCTCTGAGCTCCATCATAGCTAGAAATTACAAGGTGAATAAAAGAAAATGGTGTTGATGAAGAAGATCAGCCATGATCACGATGACTGGCTGAGCAGGCTTGAATGGCATACACTTGCTCCTCATTCTTATATAGGATGGCTAAGGATTAGGACAAAGTTTAAAAAGGGATCAATCACAGTGCAGGCAGCAGCCCGTTAAACAGTGTAAAGGATGCAGTTGAAGAAGCAATAGCAAATTTAGTAAATTCGGGGGTAACACAATGGTGCAGCGGTAGCGTTGCTGCCTTACAGTGCCAGAGAACCTGGCTCAATCCTGACTATGGGTGATGAATGTATGGAGATTGTAAGTTCTCCCTGTAACCACATGTGTTTTCTCTGGGTGCTCTGGTTCCCTCCCACACTCCAAAGACATACTGGTTTGTAGATTAATTGGCTTCTGGAAATTGTACATCGTCCCCAGTGTGTAGCATAGTGCTGGCGTATGGAGAAATCGCTGGTCAGTGCGGACTCAATGGGCCGAAGGGCCTGTTTCCATGCTGTGTCTCTAATGTCTAAAGTCTAATGTCAGAGTGTTTTCACCATGGATGACTGCAGGTACCCTAAGAAAATCTAACAAAGAGAGCAAAAGGAAAAAATAAATGTGATGGAGTTTCTACAGTGTAAATAAGATTTATTTCTGACCCAAATTGCGAAGAAGCTAAACAAGGGGAGAGAACTTCCATAATTTTTTTTTTTAAGTGGATGCAGAAGATCTGAAATAAAAAGGGAAGGTGCTGGATACACTCAGCAGGTCAGGTAGCATGTGTGGAAAGATAAAAAAACAGCATAACATTTCAGATCCAAAGAAGATGACTGCTTGACCTGGTAATGGGAAAGGATTAAAGGAGGTGAGTGAAGTCCAACGAGAGAAAATTATGGAAGCTGTGATCATAAGATTGTAATCACAATAACGTAATCACTGAAGGAGAGATTACGTAAAACAAACTAATGTTTATCAAGAGGGAATGAGGATGGAACCATGAGTGATCAGTTGGAGAAAAACTATTGATAAACATAAAAATGGAAAATATTTTTTCAGCGGTCATAGATCAAAATAAATGTTCTACTAAATAATAAAAGAAAACTAGCAAAAAATGAAATGCCACAGATTAATATTGAAATGTGGATGAAACAAAAAAATTATGCAGAGCACATAAACCACAAAAATAGAGAATGATAAAATGGAATATGATGCATGTAAAAATATGCTAGAAAGGCAATTTATAAAGCAAGCAGAAAATGGAAATGTTAATGAATCTAAAAGTGACTGTTATTTGATAGGTGAAAGATAACAAAATAATTAAGATGGGGATAATGATACTTAGGATAGATTTGCAATTGATTTGCAACTGATGATGCTTAGCTTGAAGTGAGATTAAAACTAATTTGCCCCAATATTCACTGAAGAGACTGAATATGAAGATGTGCAATTAGAAAAACGGGAAAATATTACGGTACTTAAAATATTAATTTATATGTATTTAAAAGAAACAAAGTCTCACAGATACTCAAATAGCTTGGTGAAAAGATTACAGAGACACTAAAGGCAAAACGTGGAAAATAATGTCAGAAGACAGACACAGCAAATATAATTCTGATTTTCAACAGGGGATCGAAGAAATTATAGGCCGCTTATTTTAATGTTAGTGCAAAGAAAGTCTTATGAACCTCTATTAAAAGAGGATTGTAAAATAATCTGGGAATGAATATATAATAACATTACTCAAACGAATGTCTAAAAGAATTTTCACGCTTAATCAATGTTATTGAACTCGCTGAAGATAGTAGTGATCCAATGTGATCTTCCTGATTTACAAAACAAATTGATAAGACAGGACATAAATGATGTAATTTTGAGTATGGCTTTGAAATTACTTTAAAGATGGCTACAAAACAAAGGAAAATAGGATAGATACTGAAGGGCATTTCTTAGATTAGCAAAATATGAAAAGGAGTGAATCTGATAATGGTACTCACCATAAATATGAAAGATTTTAGCTCAGAAATTGAATGTGTAATGTTAAAATTTGCATAAGGTAATACATATGAGTGTAGTTACTGTGAATAATATGGGATGACACTGCAATACAAGTTATAAAAAACAGATTTGGTGCATTATTAACAAAGAAAATTCAATGGAACAAAGCTTATTTTGGTAGACGCTTTAAGGAGGCCACTTATTCCCAGTAAGGTATGAAACTAAATTGGGTAGAGAAGAGATCGGGGAATACAGATGAACAAATCCCTTTCAATAGTAATACAAGATGATTAAGCATCATTATAAATAATAGGTTCATTTCTAGAAGTACAAAATGCAAAATTAAGTATTACTGTTAAAATTATGTGGAGTCAACAAGCAATGATTGGATTTGCACAGCACCTTCACTAACTTGAGGATGTCCCAAAGCATTCAGTGTGGTATATTTTAAGAGCGGAGTTATAAAGCATAGAAATAGGCCCTTTGACTGACCATGGCCACATTGATCACCAAGTATCTATCAATAATTAAAACAAAGTGTGGGAATACCTCAGCATGTCAAGCAGTACCCCTGGAGAAAATGGATAGGTGATATTTCGGGGCAGGACCTATCTTCAGACTAACCTGACCCTGACCCTGACCCGTAATATTCATGTTCTCCACATATGCTGCCTGACCTGCTGAATTACTCCAGCACTTTGTGTCTTTTTTTGTAAAACAGCATCTGCAGTTCCTTGTTCCTATCTATAACAATCTCTTTTACCAGCACTTGATCTACAGCCTACCATGTTTTGGCAATCAAGTGATCCAGATGCTTAAATGTTGTGAGATAACCTTCTGCCCCCATCTTCCCAGGTATTTTATTACCAATTGCACAACACCCTAGGTGAAAAATTCTTCTTCAGATTCCCTCTAAACATCTTAAGGGCCTGTCCCACCAGCATGTGACTCCATGCGGTGAGCGCGACCAAACTGGAAGCGGGGGCCGCGCGGAGGTCGGGTGAGTGGCGCTACGTGGCGCGAAGTTGAAGCGAAGTTGGAGCGAAGTCCACGGTAAGTTCGCAAGGACAGAGAGGGACACACAGAGCGGGACACGGAGCCACACAGAGAGGGTCACAGAGGCACAGAGAGAGGGTCATGGAGGCACAGAGAGAGGGTCATGGAGGCACAGAGAGAGGGTCACGGAGGCACAGAGAGAGGGTCACGGAGGCACAGAGAGAGGGAGGGACATGGAGGCACAGAGGGACATGGAGGCACAGAGAGAGGGTCATGGAGGCACAGAGAGAGGGCCATGGAGGCACAGAGAGAGGGCCATGGAGGCACATATAGAGAGGGTCATGGAGGCACAGAGAGAGGGTCACGGAGGCACACATATAGAGAGGGGCATGGAGCCACAGAGAGAGAGGGCCACAGAGGCACACATAGAGAGGGTCACGGAGGCATGACGTGAGGCAGTGCGTAATGTGTGGAGGCAGTTGCGGGCCGACAGGCCGTTGCCGCGTGGAATTTTTAAACACGGTCAGTTTTTCCGAGCCCCGCTCGATGTCGGGACCAGCTCCGCACAACTCCGGCGATCGAAGTGGGACCGGCTGCGCGAGGCCGGACGGCTCAAGCGACCACGTTAGGTCGCGCTCACCGCATGGAGTCGCATGATGGTGGGACAGGCCCTTTAATACTCCTCACCTTTAACACACGTCCTCTGGTCTTTGATATTTCTGCTGTGGAGAAACGTTTCTTATTATCCACTGTATCTGTGCCTGTCATAATATGGTATTGGTCTATTCCTATGTCATTTCCCTCAGTCTTCCCTTTTCCAAAGAAAACAAACCCAGCATAACCAGCCTGTGTAGGAAGGAACAGCAAATGCTGGTTGACACCGAAGATAGTTACAAAATGCTGGAGTAACTCAGCGGGACAGGCAGCATCTCTGGATTGAAAGAATGGGTTACTTTTCGGGTCAAGGCCTTTCTTCAGATAGAAGGTGGGTCTCAACCCGAAATGTCACCCATTACATTTATACACAGGTGCTGCCTGTCCCGCTGAGTTACTCCACCATTTTGTGTCTACTTCAGCCTATTCAGTCTCTCTCCCAATAGTACGGTGGTATTATTGTAAAGTAGAAAGACACGCACAAGCTTTAAGGATGCCTCTGAAAATCAATTTTTTCACAGTGGGACTAAAATCATTAGGGAGAGAATTCAGCAGACCAAAGATAGACACAAAAAGCTGGAGTAACTCAGCGGGCCAAGCAGTATCTCTGCAGAAGAGGAACAGATGACATTTAGGGTCGAGACACTTCTTCTGACTGAAGGTCACGGGAAAGGGAAACGAGAGATATAGAAGATGATGCAGAGAGATAAAGAACAAGGAATTAAATATACTCAAAAAAGTAACAATGATAAAGGATACAGGCCATCGTTAGCCCTTTGTTGGGTGAAAATGAGAGGCTGGTGTGACTTGGGTGGGGGAGGTATTGAGAGAGAGGGAATGCCGGGGTTACTTGAAGTTAGAGAAATCAATATTCATACCACTGGGCTGTAAGCTGCCCAAGCGAAATATGAGATGCTGTTCCTCCAATTTGCATTTAGCCTCTCTCGGACAACGGACCATAGACAATAGACAATAGGTGCAGGAGAAGGCCATTCGGCCCTTTGGGCCAGCACTGCCATTTAATGTGATCATGGCTGATCATCCCCAATCAGCACCCCATTCCTGCCTTCTCCCCATATCTTCTGACTCAGCTATCTTTAAGAGCCCCATCCAGCTCTCTCTTGAAAGTATCCAGAGAGCCGACCTCCACCGCCCTCTGAGGCAGAGAATACCACAGACTCACAACTCTCTGTGAGGAAAAAGTGCTTCCTCGTCTCTGTTCTAAATGGCTTACTCCTTATTCTTAAACTGTGGCCCCTGGTTCTGGACTCACCCGACATCTGGAACATGTTTCCTGCCTCTAACATGTCCAAACCCTTAATAATCTTATACGTTTCAATAAGATTCCCTCTCATCCTCCTAAACTCCAGAGTATACAAGCCCAGTGGCTCCATTCTCTCAGCATATGACAGTCCCGCCATCCCGGGAATTAACCTTGTAAACCTATGCTGCACTCCCTCAATAGCAAGAATGTCCTTCCTCAAATTAGGGGACCAAAACTGCACACAATACTCCAGGTGTGGTCTCACTAGGGCCCTATATAACCTCTTTGCTCTTATACTCAACTCTTGTTATAAAGACCAACATGCCATTCACTTTCTTCACTGCCTGCTGTACCTGCATGCTTACTTTCATTGACTGATGAACAAGGACACCCAGATCCCGTTGTACTTCCCCTTTTCCCAATTTGACACCATTTAGATAGTAATCTGCCTTTCTGTTTTTGCTACCAAAGTAGATAACCTCACATTTATCCACATTAAACTGCATCTGCCATGCCTCTGCACACTCAACCAACCTGTCCAAGTCACCCTGCATTCTCATAGCATCCTCCTCACAGTTCACACTGTCGCCCAGCTCTGTGTCATCTGCTAATTTTCTAAAGCAAGGAGGAGACCTATGACAGCAAGGCCAGTGTGGGAATGGAAAGGAGAATTAAAGTGTTTAGCAACCGGGAGATCAGGTAGGTTCAGGTGGACTCAGCGACGGTGTTCAGCGAAACAATGCTACGTTTGGTCTCACCAATGTATATGAGTCCACATCTTGAACAATGGATGAAGTAGATGAGGTTGGAGGAGGTGCAAGTGAACCTTTGCCTAACCTGAAAGGACTGTTGGGGTCCCTGGACAGAGTCGAAGGGAGGAGTTATAGGAAGAGGTATTGCATCTTCTGCAGTTGCTGGGGAAGGTACCTGAGGAGGTGATGGTTTGGGTGGGAAGGGATGAGTTAACCAGGGAGTTGCAGAGGGAACGGTATCTATGGATGGAGGAAAGGTGTGGTGATGGGTAGATGTGACTAGTGGTGGGATCCCGTTGGAGGTGCAAATATTTTGGAGGATTATGCAACGGCTGATGGGGTGAAAGGTAAGGACTAGGGGGACTAGTCTCTGTTGTGACTAGGGGGAGGGGCTGCAACGGCGGAGACTGTGGGGTACTGAGAAGACACAAGTGAGGGCCTCATCTATGATGGGAGAGGGGAACTCCCGTTCCCCAAAGAATTAGGACATCTCGAATGTCCTAGTATGGACACTTCATCTTTGGCGCAGATGCGGCGTAGATGTTGGAAATCTGACTAGGGGATAGAGCCTTTGCAGGAAGCAGGGTGGGAATAGGTGTAGACGACATTGTTGAGGAAGTCAGTGGATTTGCAATAGACGTCAGTCAATAGTCTATTTCCTGTGATGGAGACTGTGAGGTCAAGAAAGGCGAGGAAGTAGTCGGAGATGGTCCAAGTAAATTTGAGTGCAGGGCGAAAATTGATGGTGAGGTTGATGAGTCCATGATTTCTGTATGGGTGCAGGAGGTAGCACCAATGCAGTCATCAGTGTAACGGAGATATAGTTTGGGGATTGGACTAGTGTACGCCTGGAACAAGAATTGTTCAATGTACCCTACAAAGAGGCAGGCATAGATGGGGCCAAACATTTAATGTCGGGGCCCATCATTTCTGTACAGATAAAGGATGATATGACAGAAGCATCCATTCAGTCTAAATATAGTGAACACTAGACTAAGTGCAGACCCATTGGGTCTGCTCCCCAATGCAATATTCCACCACTCAGCCGTTCCCCCAACGCAACTTGTTCCCCCAATGCAATATTCCACCACTCACACATTGCCCCCAACTGTGCAGGCATGGCTCATGTCCTCTCATCCTCCAGCACTCCCTCCCCCTCCTCTTCACCCTCCCTCTTCTTTCCCATCTCCTCCTCCCCTCCCCCAATCCCTCCCTCACCTCTCCCTCCCTCTCCTTTCCCCTACCCTCAGTCATGCCCTCCCTCCTTCCATAACTCCTCTCCCCTCCCTAACCCCTCCTATCCCTCTATCCCCCACCCCAATCCTCACCTCCGTTATCTCCCCTTCTAACCCCCTGACCTCCTAAACTGCCCTCCTCTCCCTCTATTCCCCACTCTCTACCCCCCTCCTCTCCCTCTATTCCCCCTCCTTCCCCACTCTCCCTCCTCAACTCCACAACTTTCCCCCTCTCCCTCCCTACCCCCTCCTCCCTCAATCCCCCCACTCTCCCTCCTCACCTCCTCAGGATCTTTCCCCTTTCTTCCTCCACTCCCCCCAATCCCTCCCTCACCTCTCCCTCCCTCTCCTTTCCCCCTACCCTCAGTCGCTCCCTCCCTCCCTCCCTCCATAAAAAGCAGCATGACCTTCCTCCACAGGTCATTCATTGTTAGCTGTGGGTTAGATCCCATTGACTTGACGATTGGACCAGTTCGCATTGTGTGTGTGTGTGTGTGTGTGTGTGTGTGTGTGTGTGTGTGTGTGTGTGTGTGTGTGTGTGTGTGTGTGTGTGTGTGTGTGTGTGTGTGTGTGTGTGTTACTCAAACACCGCACAAACTGCTCGGCCACCCTGCAACCCGGTTTTAAAGATTTTTTAAACCTTAATAACTTTTAAAATATACCATCGATCGGAACAAAACTCATTGCATTTGCAGCACAGGGTAATAGTGACTAAGGTGGTGGAAAAGCGCTGCACTATCGACTACCATTTTTGCGCAAATAGAAAAATCATGCAAACCGGAAGAGCACAAGATCAGAGTTTTAGTTATGTAAATATAGAATAGAATAGATGGTAGATAGATAGATAGATAGATGGATAGATAGATAGATAGATAGATAGATAGATAGATAGATAGATAGATAGATAGATAGATAGATAGATAGATAGATAGATAGATAGATAGATAGATAGATAGATAGATAGATAGATAGATAGATAGATAGCTTTTTAAAAGTTTTTAAAAATCAATTATCCATTTCGAATTTAGCTTTAACTGCTCAATGTAAAAAAGTTCCAAGTGTGCTTCAGGGAATTAATGGTGCATATTTACCATTTAAAGGGCCTATCCGACTTGGGAGACATCCACCGTGAGTTCTGGCGACATAGGGGACTAAAATAAAGTCAAGGTCGTGGTGACCTACGACCTTCCTCGATTATATGTACGACCTCCTATGACTATGTTGAAGACCTCCCTCCAATATGAAGAAGACCTCCTTCAACCTCCTTCGACTATGTTGAAGACTGGCTTCGACCATGTACGTTTTACTCGAGGATGGTCCCTGGCAAATTGGTCTGCGAATGAGCACGACCCCCTTCGACCTCAGAGGACCACACCGAAAACCAACAACTACCAGTGACGAGTGTCTACAGCTCAAAAGATCACCTGATAAAATGATGTCATGTCTGCATTTTTTTCTCACTAAAAAATGCCTCCCAGCTTTTTTTAAAAATCATTCTGAACCATGCAAGCAAGGAAGGAACTAGTTTGGAGGATGCTAGTAAAAATACAACTACTGCTGTTTGCAGTAGCCCTTTTGCTTCAGCAGCCTTTTAAGAAAGGCAGAAGGGAAAGAGCAAGGGTGAAGAGGAAGCACAAGAAGAGGTCTCAATGGGTGAATGGAGATGAAGTGATGAACTGTCCCAGTACACCAGATGACTGGACGAGAGTGGCGCTGGGCTTTGACAAAAGATGGAACTTTACGCACACATATGGGGCAGTGGATGGCAAGCATGCCATTCTTGTCCCTGTGCCCCTCATTTTCCTTATCGTACCGGATGGCATTCTGCTGGAACCATTCTTCAAGGTCCCCCCTCCCGCTGCCTGGTGAAGATGTAGGGCAGAGCCTTCCTCCAGCCCTCCCTCAGCACCAATGGGGCATCCTCCAGGGGTCTCTCATGCAGGGCTACCTCCTCTTGCACTATCACCTCCTGTGGCATCACCCCCTGCCACTCCTCCTCCTGGGTGGGCAACACCTGCATGGCAGGTTTTTTTGAGGGTTGTGCCCTCCCCCTGCTGCCTTTTTGGTGCCATCTCTAAAACACAAGTGTCCTCGCCAAAAAACTCTCCAGCTATGAATGAACATGCCTTGGAGTGACAGAGGTGACATTCTGTTGTTTAAATAACCTTTTTTTTCTGCTGACCTTTTTTCACACCGGAGCTATTACCTTCGACTACCTTCGACCACCTTCGAGTACCTACTCTCTACCATGAAGGAGAGTGGCGAAGACCTCCTACGACCTCGTTGGGACCTTCCCGCAACTATGGGTCGTGAGCAAGGTCACCAGAAGTCGCAGTGGAGGTTTCCCAAGTAGGACAGGGGCTTAAGTCTATATTTTGTTCTCCATTAATTGATTTGACCAAAAGGTAATTTCCTTTTCTTTTACAGCACTACCTGTTAGAAAATTCATAGAAAATGTGACTAAAAAGCACTCTAATACAAGCTCGTGTCAACCTAAGATTGCTGAGCATTCAGAGAAACATATAAATTCAGCTCCACACATTGAACTAGAAAAAAATGCAAATTTCAAATATTCCAATCTTTACAATTGAAAATAAATCCTTTTCAATTGAAAAAAATCATTTTCAATTCCTTATGAATTCTATTTTTTTTATAATACCTTTAGGAATGTATGGTGACAGAGCATATTTATAACCAAAGAGGCAAAGGTTTATTTATAAAGCAGCACATTACCTTAATTGTCTGTCCTCAAGTTGGCAGGTTGAATGCTGACGACAATACTACATTGTTGAGAAGCAGTCACACCACATGACTCTCCCATCCAAAGATTACCAATGTAAACACATGTGGAAAGAGAAATGTTCTATGATTAAACGCACGCCACAATTTTAACAATGGGCAAATTATCTATTGCTCTACATTATAACACAATAAGCCGGCATTTAAAATTCTATGAGAAGACCAACAGGTTTAGCAACAAAGCCCTGAATAAGCCTGCAATCAAAATGATTGCTGCCAATAATAGGAGTGAGTAATTACGAAGAAAAATGATTGCAGATGTCCTTCCTTCAGAAATGTCCACCAGATCACTTGATGATGACATTTGATGCCTTATCAACCGCATAATTACCTTGTAAGTCGCCCACAAGCATTTATTATTGTCTGCATTAGTCAGGGATTTTAATGTGTCACTGAATGAAGAAATATAAGGAATTCTTTAACAAAACAAATGGAAATCACCTTTCAAACTTGACAAGAACAATAATACATAGTGTCATTATTGACAAATACAAGACGAAAGACAAGACCTAAGTTTGCTATTTGGAGCAATTGCACTAATAATGCTTTCATATAAGAATTTGTTTGTTCATAATGATCAGGAAAGCAATTTTACGGTTATCATGCCAGAAAATCTTGATAGATTAAAACAGAGCATCCTGTTATTTTTTTTAAGGAAGTTGTAAAAGTAAATATGTTAGGCCATTGCTCCGTGGCAGTGCACTTTATCTCTGAGTCAAAGGATTTATCAATCATTTGCTTATTACTCCTTTCCTCTTGGTGTCTTTCAGAGATATGTTTCAGTGTGCAAACTGGCTGCTAAGTTTCCCCACTTTAAAACAATGGCTACTCTACAATATGCATTTATTGGCGACAGAGTGCTTTGAGGTATCCAGAGCAATGAAAGGTATTGTATGAGAACACAAAAATGAAAGTACAAGTGGGCAATTTGACTCTGCTCTGCCACTGAAAAAATATCATGGCTAATCCTTTCCAGCACCATTTCCTGAACTAACCCATTACACATCTAAATATGTAAAACCTATAGATGAGTCTCTGGGACCCTCTTTCATCATGAATTCCAAAGAATTGCTGCTCTCTGGGTGAAAAATATTCTTCTCATCTAATTCCTGAAAGATTAGACTTTTTAGCATTGAAACTAGCCCATCAGCCCACTGAGTTTGTACTGACCAGCAATCATCAACTTATAATTCACAGAAACCAGCTAACCTACAAACCTGTACGTCTTTGGAGTGTGGGAGGAAACCGGAGCACCCGAAGAAAACCCATGCAATCACAGGGAGAATGCATAAAGTCCGTACAGAGAGCACCCGTGGTCAGGATTGAACCCGGGTCTCTGGCACTGTAAGGCTGTGCCACCGTGCCGCCCTATTGCCGCCCTAAACAAAGATTGACCCTTTGTTTCAAGATTCTGACCCCTGATTCTAGCTGGTGCAGTCAGGGGAAATCTCACTCTTGCAATTTCCCTGTTAATCTTCTTAAGCATGTTGTATCAGATGACTTCTCTCTAAATTTTGTTCCAAAGATAAAATCCTTTTCTTATGGCTGGTGAATAACTAATGTGAATGAATAGTCAGACTGCATTTTAATTCTAGTGGTATGGTATGTTGTTAATGCATTTTAAAAAGGCAAATTCCTCCAGGTGAAGAGAAATCTAGCATAAGATTGCACATTTTGTTACTGTGTTGAATCAGTATAAACAATATTGTTTCTTTACTGACAGTTCTTAATATATTATAATTAGTTTTTAAACAGTAGACGATGCTGAAATTGTGAAATACGTTCTTAATAAATAAAACTTCTGTTCTTGAGGCTTCCTGGGATGAAGCTGGATGTCAAGCACTCTGCGACCATGTTGTGAGCTGTCTGGCATTTAGTGGGTCCTTGGCTTTCACATCATTCAGAAAATCGTGTGTTCCTAAGCTGCAGGCAGGGCTTTTTTTTTCCCCTGCCTTGATTCACACCGTGCTTGGCATACGAAAGCAGTGGGAAAATGAAGAGATCTAAATCCCAGCTGGAGACTGACTGCATTCTTCTCAGACGTGTCCAGGGTCCAGTCATCCAGAACAACCTGTGATCCTCTGACAAAGCTGCTGACAGCAGGTGGTTATAGGAAGAAATTTTCCTACTGGAATTAGATATTATCCCAGGAATCACCATTCAGTCAAGGACAATGCACAATCATGCCAGGCTGAATAGGATTTTCATTTCAATTTCTTCCACAGTGCATTGCTTTTCATCTCGTCTGTGCGAGAGGACAGTGCTGCAGCACAAAGTCAATTAAAACTGATTGATAAATAGACTTATCCTTCAAACCTGGTGAATTCCAAAACTCCTACAGACGTGGTCTACTGACAATTCCAGATAAGCCGGTGTCTTCATCACTATTTTGTGCTAGTTGTCAGCCTTTCATCACCACATTTATATCATAGAAGATATTCTCTCTGCGGGTTAAGACAAATGATTATGAACAGGAAAGGGATAAATCTGAAAAGATTTAAAAGGGTTATTTCATCACCGCTTCAAGGTGAAGCAAGTTTCAAATTCAGTTTAACCCTTCGAAGACAGAATACCTTCAGCTGTCACTGTGTTGGTATTTAACCATCAGCTAATCGAGGACGTCCCCCTAGCACAGAATATGGGGTTAATTAAGTAAGTGAATTTTATTAACCAAGAAATATGCATATTGAGGATGTCAGTGGAAATGGAGATCTATCAAAATAGTGATAATAATGTTTTTAGAAGATTAAGAAGAGGATGAGAAATGCGATTGTAGACCAGCTCTTTTACAGGAGTAAGCAGGTGCCTGGGGAATCAGTTTGGCAGGTACTGCTCATCTCCTGTCAGAAATGTACTGTGCACCACATAGAAATGGCTTCTCTTCCATAAACATGCAAGATTATTTTTGTTTTAAAAACAGAGAAGGCTAGATGAGTACCTGCAATTTTCACAATGGAGGCCTTTCAACTGCATTGCATGTACAGTATGGTGAAAGGACACAGCTAAGCAGTAGATGGAAACTCAGATCAAATGGGTTAATTTCTATTGGATTGTATCATCTGGACAGTGGGGTCTAAATTGGGTTGCCTGTCTCATGGGCTAGTCAAGCATTACAGTCGACATACTTATTCGTACAAAATCCCACAATTGGTCAAGGCAGTGTGTACCGGATTCATAATTAGGCTAGCAATGGAGGTGGCAGCTCAGTGGTGGAAGGCATCTTCAGCAATCCAACACTTTCCGACCAGACATAAGAATTAATGCCTATTGCTTGACTGTGATTATGTCATTTATTCAAGTTTTCAAGAGAGAGTTAGATTTAGCTCTTCAGTCTAAAGGAAGTAAGGGATATGGGGGAAAAGCAGGAATGGGGTACTGATTTTAGATAATCAGCCATGATCATATTGAATGGCGGTGTTGGCTCAAAGGGCCGAATGGCCTACTCCTGCGCCTATATTTCTATGTTTCTATGTTTCTAATGCAAAGTGCAGGGTATGTCAGAGAAACAAGAGATGGAATATTGTGTACATGGAACATAGAACATGGAACATAGAACATAGATAATTGAACATTGAACATAGCAGCACAGGAGCAGGCCCTTCAGCCCATGGTGTGTGTGGCAAACATGATGCCAAATTAAACTAATCTCTGCCTGCACATGATCCATATCCCTCCATTCCCAGCATTTTCATTGTGTAGATACATGGCGATATAATAGAGAAAGGAGGAAGATAAATAATGAGGCTGGAGCTGGCTGAAGTGGGACCAGAGAGCCCAAAGTTCTGACAAAGTGCTTCGGTCTTGAAACTTTAACCCTGTTCTCATTCCACAGATGCTGTCCGACTTGTTGAATGTTTCCAACAGTTCTTAATTTTGTTGCAGAGAGTAAGTGAGCTGAGTGCTACTATTTTTACTTTGAAAGTCATTCTACTTCTTTCCCAATTCCAGCCACATCTTGAGAGCTTAACTTCTAATACTATTTTTTTCTGCAGTCCATCCCCACTTGTGTCAGAGGTATTACCTTGAGTGTTTTCTGATCCGTGTGGGGAACCAGAGCTTTATCCACAATGATGCAAAGCTGAGGCTTTGATTTCCAGCCAATGCAGCCATTTTACCTTGCAGCCATCTCACTGTGTCTGCATCCTGACACCTCCTCAATGCAGACTGGGGTATATGCCAATAAACTACTCTGAACCTGAGTATGAAACAAAATGGGCACCATTAACAGTGGACCCCTATTTCCACATCTCTCCAATGGCGCACGGTGGCACAGCAGTAGAGTTGCTGCCTTACAGCGCTTGCGGCGCCAGAGACCCGAGTTCCATCCCGACTATGGGTGCTGTCTGTATGGAGTGTGTACGTTCTCCTCGTGACCACGTGGATTTTCTCCGAGATCTTCGGTTTCCTCCCACACTCCAAAGACGTAGAGGTTTTTTAGCTTGATTGGCTTGTTATAAGTGTAAATTGTCCCTAGTGTATGTAGGGTAGAGTTAGTGTGTGGGGATCGCTGGTCGGCGCGGACTCTGTGCGCTGTATCACTAAATTAAACTAACCATGTGAACAGTCAAAGAATAATGGGCTTAGCAGGAGTCATGGTAAAAGTCACGTGTCCACAGGATGCAAAGGTCTGGATACCTTTAGTGCAATTAGATTTATACGCCCAATTCTTCCCGTGTAGTACTGATCTGAAAATTGCACCTTTAATTTCGCTTGAACGGTATGAGACCAAGGCAGGTTTGTATTGCTGCAAGAGCCTTTGAATTTGGGACATTGAGTTCTATTGTTATGGCAACAACTTGGCAGAAGTCCTAAATTTAATCACACTGGCTTGATCCTCCAGAAAATGAAGGCATATACAGCCATATGTTTGTCTCATGGGTGACACACTGTCAAGTTTGCCTTCAGCCTGCGTTGGAAGGGAAAACAATTAAATTTTCTACCCTGATGCCACACACAGCAGTTCTATCTCAGCATGCTAAATCCAACTGAACCCCAGGAGTTGTTATTTCAGAACCACTCACAAAGCAAGTTGCTTATCTCTATCTTAGAAAGTGGAGAATATTAAGTGGAATAGCAGGCTACAGCTGGAGATAAAGGTACCAAGGACAGACGACTTACAGTAGATGTTTGACCTTGAAGGTTACAGGGAATGGGAAGGATATAAAATGCCTTGTAGATAAGCATTGGAGTGCAGGTAGGAAAATTAGAGATTGGCAACAATCTGATGTGTGGCAGGTAAACTCTAAGTCAGCAAGCCTTGTTTTTAAATCTCTGCATTGGCTAATAAATGTTAGATTGAGAATGAACCTAACTTATATTAACAGCTTCAGCAGATGTGCTAGGATAATAAGCTAATTAATAACATGTCTGCTATTGAGTTACTAACTTTTTGTTTTACTTATTCATAATTTCTATGATCATTTTTATTGACAATTGGGGGGCAAAATTAAGTTTAATTAGTATTTTGATTATTCTTTGGAAATTGATAAAACAATTGTTACCTATTGAATGCCTGATACTTTTTCTGCTTAAATTTATAATGACATTTTACAGAATTAAAAGAGCAATAAAGAAGTCATTTTTAAATTGTATACAATTAATAACAATTATTTAACTTTAACTATTGAAATGTAAGTAATTAAAATATTCGGTTTATCTTGTGTTCATTTATTTTGCATTTTTAGATCTTTTGATAATTTTGCTTTCACATTGTTAAGTATCCCTTAAAATTAAATCCTATCTCACTTTAAGATGCATTTAATAATATTTCAATTTAATTACTGAACTCAACATACTACTGGATTGGCCTTTGATATTTTGAAACAATTATAGATCTCTCTCTAATTTCTTGATATATTCTAGTTAAAATTGTATTTTCCTCTTTGTTATAGGTGTCATAACAGCACAATTGAATGGCAAGCTCACTGGGAGAAACAATGGCTTTCTGCAATAGTGCCACATGAGTGATAGATAATCAGCAGCGTGCTTTACAACATTTTTCCAATTTTTATTTCAATTGAGGTCATGAACGTAGAATATAAAGCAAACATTTAAATAGTCATTAAAATCATGAAAAATGCATACATTCCTATCACTGCAACCACAGTGATAGCTATGCAAAAACACCAAATTAATCTGTCTACACCAGATGTCATAATTTCACATATCATTACATGTGCCTTATCTTTTTTGGAATAGTCAAGGCACAGTTAGAAATGGATGTATTGTTTAAAAAAAACATAACATGTCTCTCGCCACTTTGCAAAAAAAAGCAGCAGTGATATGATTTTGTGCCGAACAGAAATAGAATCCTTCACAATGTTGATGAAATTATTATGAGCAAGAGAATAAAGACATTTGCTTTTAACAGATGTCAAAATATTTCTATAAAGCAGGCATTCCAATATACCTGTATTCTTATTAAAAACTAGCAGCCATAAGATGAGGCTGTTTACTTGGAAATGACAGCAGTGGTACATCTCTCAAAATTAGGAAGAATATTAACCTACTATTCTGGTAGCAGAACAACCTTGTGAATATAATCTGCAACACATAAAAATGCTCAAAATGCTCCACTTCAAAACCTTGCCACAAATGAAATCAGCTCCACCTTGTCATCCAGCATGAATGTGATATCAATATCAGTTTTTGAAGTCTGGATGAAAGTGACAAATTATTAAACTCTACAAATAATTTTGCAGAACAGTTAGATTCCATTTCCCGTTATAAAGTAAGTTTGGTTAAAAATTGGATCCAGTGATGATGCAAAATTATTTAATTTATATCTTGTTTAAGAAGAGATATTTCTTTTATTGAATTGATGATATTCCTCTCACTCCAAATCACCTGCACTCTCTATGAGTTACTTTGCCGGATTTATTTTTAAAATTAGTAATGACTCAGTTTTGCATCAGTCTGCTGTATTATGAATTCAATATCCAGGGTTAATCTTGCATTATTCGCACACCTGCCTTCTTTCAACCTAAAAATAATTTGCATTAAATTCCCATGAAAAAAAAAATCCTTAATTGGTTGCAGATTTGTGATGAAACAATATGGGATGAAATGGATTTGTTTTAGATGATCAGGACAAGGAGGATCCATGCTATCCTGAAATTAGTCGCAAAGCTCGATTGATCATTTTTACCTGGAATACCATAGACAGCAAGCACAATCAAAAAGGGGATTGATTTTTTTAATATTCAGCCAGAATCAAGAAAAACAATGGCAGAAAATAAACACCTATTTTATTCCCCATAGTAATTGAAACAAAAACTCAATTTGTTCTCTACAATGAGTTGCTTTGTTGCTCCTTATGGGAATATGGGAATTATGAATAACATTAAACCTTGACTCCAGTCTGAAACTAAGTTTTTGCCTTTAATACCCAAAATGCCATTACGCATGTTACTGCAAAATTCAACCCACCTAGAAGACATGTTCATAAAATCAATGCAAGTCTACATATAATAGCCAAGCTTTGATCAATAATAACCTTGTGATATTTACCTATTGTTCTCAAGTATATGTTTAAAGTGCCAATTACATTGTTTTAACCAAGTAAACACATTCATTTATGTACTATTTTGTGCTGATTTCACATAGTTACTTTGAATCTTCCACAAAGGAATTTAATGCTAACATGTAATGTCATTTGGGGCATTAAGAATATGAAATTAAATTCCTTGATGCCATCAAAGAACACATCAATAATGTTTTTATCCAACATATTGATGTAGGCATTACAATAACCTATGTTATTAACTAATTTTATTATTAACCACTATGTGGTTAATTAATTTCTTGTTACATTTCCAGGTATAATAATTGCATATATGAGCAATGCACCATGAAATATGTGAAGCAAATCCTTGAAAGCATGATAGCCAATTTGATTTATTTGTAACCCACTTTCTCCTTCATAAGTTTATTTTATTTTTCCAGTGATAATTTAATCTTAAATCAGAACTACAGCCTGCCAGCCAGATTTGTCAGGAATAAGGGAGCCTGGCTACAGGAACATGATCAGGTAAAGTGTGGATTTTTTACGGAACAAAGGATGAGCAGTGTAGTCCATCTGAAGTAGAGACAGATTGGTATATAATCAGGAATCTCTTATATCTCCTCCACGTTAGGATGTCAATCAGAACACATAGGTGTCATTTATTCCAACATAATCTCATGCCATGCAGCAAGGACAATTTATCCCCTCATTATTTTCTATCTTGCTAATTTTTAGATTATAATTTTTAGACTGTTTCAACAAACATATAATTTTTGATTGAACTCTAGCTTTAACTAGTGTTGAAATGATTTGTGACTATGGAGGGAAGAATTATTTGAATTTGGCCAAAATCTTTCCCTGGATGGCAGAAGATACAAAAATTGAAAGCATGTACCACCAGATTCAAGAACAGCTTCTTCCCTAATGTTATCAAACTTCTGAATGGTCCTCTCATAAGCTATGGTGTAGCCCCTTCTTCCAACCTACTTCACAACGGCCTTTGCAGCTTTTCTCCATAACTGTAATGTTATATTTGCTGTAATACTATAGTTTGTGTTCTGCTTTTTTTCCCCTTTGCACTACCTGTTGTATTGTGTATTACTTATTTATAGTACTGTACTCATGTAAAGCATGATTTGACTCAATACCGTGCAAACAAAGCTTTTCACTTATCTGAGTATATGGGACAATAATAAACTAATACAAATACCGTTATCAAAAGCATCCAAATCCACTCTTGTTCATCTGTATCAAATGTATTGTCTTCAGGCTAGCAAAACAAGGCAGCATAAATGAGGTATTAACCTATTCTGTGATAGGTTTGTAGTTCATTATTTACTGAAGACCAGGGTCTATATGTACTGTTTGAACAATGTAGTTTTTTGAGGAGTAACATACAATGAAAGTTTCTTCAAATCAAATTCAGCAGGAGGCAGACTTGTTAAGTCTGATGGGTCACCTTTCCAGTGCATTGCAAAGAGAGGATTGATCTAGTTCATATGCTGTTCGTTTTCCTTACTGCCCATAGTTGTGCCCCTGCATAAAATAAAGCCCCTGTGCTCCTTATAAATTCCTTTTGAATCAAAAGTGCAGTAGTTCCAACTCTGAAATAGAATACTTTAAAGCTTGGCTGAGGAGCTTGACAAATTTTTGCCAGCACTTTCTGCAATCCCTGTAGAGAATTCTGCATTATTGCATTCACGCTAATCAAACACGTTTCCATGTATAATTTTGTTATGCAAATAATACTTTGTCTCTGGCGATTCTCCAGCATCAGAATATCTCATTCAAAGTAACACTTCAACCCATCAGAAGTAATGCTAATGGAATTAAATGCAAAAGTGCCATAGCACTGAATGTCACTTCAATGAATGTCCTCTCCAACTTCTTGTCAACAAACTTTTTGATTATGTGCAATGTCATTTTATTTCAATCAGATTTCTATTACTTTTAATCGATTAGACAGCTGCAGCTGATTCAAAATGCTGCTGCTCGAGTCCTCTTTTAGGCCAAGAAAGTTTATCACATTACTGCAGTTTTGAGGCCTTTACAGTGGCTTCCAGTCTGTCAAATAATTGATTTCAAAATATTACTGTTGGTTTATAAAGCACTGAATGGTCTAGGCCAAAAAATACATTTCTGATCTTCTACTGCATTATGAACCATCCAGATCTGTGAGGTCATCTGGGACAGGTCTGCTTTCTGTCCCCCAGAGTCAGAACTAACCATGGAGAAGCAGCGGTTAGTTTTATGAACCACATATATGGAACAAACTTCCAGAAAAATGCAGGTCCGCTCCAACTCTCAATTCTTTTAGATCGGGGCTGAAGACTTTTCTGTTTCACACTGCTTTTAATTACTTTTAATTTCATTTCTAACACTGCACTGTAATTTTTATTCTTATATTTTATACTTGTCTTATTCTATTTTAGCTTGTTTTCATTTTCTATTCTTTTTAATGACTGTTTTTAATTGCTTTTGATTGCTTTTTAATGCTTTGTGTGAAGCACTTTGAATTGCCGTTGCTGAAATGTGTTATATAAATAAACTTGCTTGCTTGCTTTTAAAATTTGTCTTTGTGTGTTGTTAATATACTCATTCTTCTCCACTTCTTCCTTTCCTCCACACTCAAGGATGAACAACCAACTATAATGAGTTATATTTAGTTCTGTACATTTGGCTAGATTACAGCTCAAACTTTCTTCCTTTCAAAAAAACTTCTAACTTTTAATATCCCCGGCCATTGAGCACTTTTTCAACCATAACTTTAAAGCATTGATCTTTATCTCGGATAAATCTTGACTTTGTCCATTAGTGTAAACCAAGTGATAACAAATTGGCAGCATGCTTTACATTCCTCTTACTTTTTAGTTGCACTAACAAAAATGGAAATAGGAGCCGTGAAAAATACAAAATAGGCTGGCAATTTGTTATCAAACAATTCACATCATTGTCCAAAATTAAAATGTATCCATCTGGGTGAAATTGCGGCCAAAGTCCTTCTAATACTTAATAAAAGTATTAGCTTATTTATGGGATTAAATCAGTTAAAAAAAAATATTTGTTCATATAGAAGATAAATATATCACACATCTATACTAATTAAAAATATTAGACAGTACAATCACAAAATGGTATTAATTAGAGTTCAATATTAAAAACCCATCTTTGCCTCCATGTTTGTGGAAGCAAAGAGTGTGCTCTGCATTGATGTCAAGTTGAAATTATAAAGTTAATGGAAGTAGAAGGAGACTGCATCTCAATTCACTGACTCAAGATAAACAGAATATCAGCCAACATGCCAGATGAGTTTGTGTAGGAAGGAACTGCAGATGCTAGTTTAAACCAAAGATAGACACAAAATGCTGGAGTAACTCAGCAGTTACTCCAGCATTTTCTGTCTATCTGCTAGATGAGTTTGTTAGTAGGACAGAGGTAGATAAAAATAAGTATAGGGAGGACCCCAGAATGTCAGCAGGACACATTACTTGCAATGCTTCCTTACCTCCGCACAGTTCATATTGATTTTAAACTTCTGCACTTCTAATTGTAATATCAAGTAACACCATGCAGGCAAATAAGCATGCAGGTAAAAAATAAATATCCCTTGAATATCATATGAAAGAGTTACAAATTAAAGGAATTTTCTGTTAAAAATATCCAGGTAATAGGGGGAGGTCCTCTTGAGAATCATTACGGCCGGGACATATTTTAACTAAGATGGTAAATCAATTTTGAGCCACTGTAATATCTATTATTTTACATTATAAGCTACAATTTATGGTTAACTTACATAATTATTTCTGTTACTCAAACCATTGTTAACATATATATTATATTCTCATTTTCCTTTATTAAAATACTTTCACTGTAAAATGTGCATGTCTCTTTAACCATATTGTGGAGCGTAAATACATACCTTTATTTTACCCCCTGATATAGACATCAAACACGGTAAATATTTCATTTTCTTCTTTAGCACAATGTTTGGGTTAAGCAGAACGCTTAATATTCCTATTGAACAAAATCTTCACTTTTGTAGGTACTCTCTTCTTCCACTTCAGTAACATCACCAGTCCTTCTCTACCAACCCATCTTAGAGAAACAGTGCGGAAACAAGCCCTTTGGACCACCGCATCTGCGCCAACCTGCAATCGTCATACACCACACACTAGGGACAATTTACCATTTTTACCAGAGTCATCTGCTATTAAAGTTTATATGTCCTGTCACACCCTCATTTGCCTATTCCATCATTTTGCTCACGCACCCATTGTGCTTTGTATATATATATATATATACACTAGACCAAGGGGGACCCGTTGGGTCCCATCCCCTCAACGCGTAGTTGCGGGGAGAGAGAGGGGGAGAGAGGGGGGCTTGAGGGGGGTTAGAGGGGCGAGGGGGAGAGAGGGGAGGTAGAGGAGGGGTGAGAGGAGAGGGAGAGGAGGATGAGGAGGAGGGGAGAGGAGGATGGGGAGGAGGGGAGAGGAGGCAGGGGAGAGGAGGAGGGGGAGAGGAGGAGGGGAGAGGAGGAGGAGGGGGGAGAAGAGGAGGAGGGGAGAGGAGGAGGAGGAGGGGGAGAGGAGGAGGGGAGAGGTGGAGGGGGAGAGGAGGAGGGGAAGAGGAGGAGGGGGAGAGGAGGAGGGGGAGAGGAGGGGCAGGAAAGGAGGGAGGGGGGTAGGTGGATGGGGAGGAGGAAGGGGGAGAGATGGAGGGGGGGAGAGGAGGAGGGGGAGCGGAGGAGGAGGGGAGAGGAGGAGAGGGAAGAGGAGGAGGGGAGGAAGAGGGAAGAGGAGGAGGAGGGAGGGGAGGAAGGGAGTGGGGAGAGGGCAGCGGGGCGGGCATCAACTAAAGGACTGCTTTGTCAGCGGCTTCAATCCAGAGCCCAGGAGGGAGGGTTCATCACAGGGGAGAGCTGGTTCCCGAATGCAATACTTCCTCGCTCCAGGCTGCAGGCTCCAAGCCCCAGGGCCCAAGTATGTGGGGGAGTGGTCGGGGTCGGGGGGGGGGGGGGGGGGGTGGGGGGTGACGTTACTCACAATGCGTGGAACACAGCGCCGAACGTGTGAAGCAGATCCATTGTGACGTTATCAAATCATTAGCCGGTTTTATTTTCTAAGTTATTTCAGATTTTAGAACATTTTGATTAATAATTCGAGAAATAATGCATGAGTTTTTCAGATGAGGCAATTTCGTTCACGGCTAAATCTCTACAGGAATATGTGACAATGTTACCATTAGCGTGTTGTTTTTTGAGAAGATGTGATTATACACAAACACACACACATCAACGATCAGATTTTTATAATTATAGAGATATGGATATATATACATCAACTCAACCAAAACTCTTCTGTCTGCACCCTATCCCACACAATGTCCACCTTCCCATCACCACAGTCCTGGTTGACATATTTTAGTCCTTGATCCTGCAAAAAATATCCTATTAAAATTCTTCATGCTCCAGAAAAATACCATCCCTAATTTTGCAAAGTAAACAACATCTAATTAATTCTCTTCCCCAACCCCATATGTTCCTTTGACTATGGTTTCACAAACAATGCCTGTCAGTGAATTGCTGCGTTTATGGTTATGTAAAAGCCAGAAGACTACATTAATAGAGCTGAAACAGAAAATGCAGTTATTATAATCGCATTCAGAACAGCTGTGTAATTAGTCCAGAACATAAACTTTTTGCAAGATAAAGATCAGATGTTCAGAGTAGTTTATTGTCATTTACACTAGGGTGCAGTGAAATTCCTTGTTCACAGAAGCTCATGAAAGAAACAGTATACATACAGTGATAATAAATACAACAATAAATATGGAGAAGAGTATAAAATAAACTATTTCAATAAGCTTAACTATTTTTTAAAATTTTTTTATTTAATAATTTTTTTATTAGAAGCAAGTACATAATAAAAACATTTCATGTATAACAGCCATACATTGCTAATATTATCAATATTATCAATTATTTAATAACTGCTTCTTTATATTTTTTATTTTTTTATAATAATAAGGAAAGAGAAAAAAAAAAGTTTAACTAGTTTAATAAACTAAAGTAAACGAAACAGCAGAACGGTGGCATAAGATTGTGATGTAAAAGTAGTTTAGAAAAACATTAAAATACAACAATAGAATAACTGAAAGAGGTAGAGGAAAGAGTAACTGCATGTCACAGCACCTCCAGGATGGGGATGTTAAGGAGCAATTTGTTCAGGAGTCAGATAGCAGCGGGGAGGAAGCTATTAGGTCTAAACATCTGGGTTTTCAAGCTCCTGTGTTTCCACCCAGAAGGTAGACGAGAGGAAAAGTGTCAGAGGTTAGGGGAAAAGGCAGGAGAATGGGGTTATGAGGGAAGGATACATCAGCCATGATTGAATGGCGGAGTAGATTTGAAGGGCCGAATGACTTAATTATGCTCCTATCACTTATGAACTTATGAAAAGGGATGGCTAGAGTGGCAGGCATCCTTGACGATATTTGCAACCTTCCTGATGGTACATACTCAGTAGATAGACTGGTTGGAAGGAAATGAAGAGGCTGTGATGGACTGCAGTGTGTTTACCAGTCTCTGCAGGTTCAAGTGGTCAAGCGCAGTGCAGTTGCGATACCAGGCTGAGATGCACCGTCAGAGTACTTTCACATCTGTAGAAATTTCAGCAAATAGTCATGGATATGCCGAATCTTAGAGTAAAGAGTAAATATGGCAATGGACTGCCTTGATTACCATATCAATGTGAAGGGATCAGGTTAGGTTGCTGGTGATGTGGGTGCCCAGAAACTATCTTTACAGCAGCTCTGTCGATGAGGACAGAGTTGTGTTCATCCCCTCATTCTGTTAGATCAAGAACCAACTTGTCTTGCTGACGTTGAGGACTAGGTTATTGTCCTGACACTATGGCACTAGGTTCTTGAACTTTACCCTATATTTCACCTCATCATTGTTATAGATTTTGTCAACAACAGTGGGCTCATCGGTGAACAGAAGGATTGGGTTGCCATTGTACTTGGCCATACAGTCATGGGTGTACATGGTCTAGAGCAAGGGACTGAGTACACAACCCTGAGAGTCAGGTTGAACAAGATGTTGCAATAAATTCTCACGAAACCAAGTCTGTAATTTCAAAAGTCTAGAAGCCAGTTGCAGATGGAGACCCTAAGGCTAAGATCCAGAAGATTAGCTTATTCATATTTGGCTGATCTTTTGTTGAAAGCTGATCTATAGTCAATAAATAGCATTCTGATAAAGGTGTTGGTCTTGTCAAGGTGATCCAGGCCTGAGTGTAGTGCAAATGAGACAGTGTCCTCCATAGACCTATTTTGTCCTGTATGTGAATTGCAGGAAAGGGTCCAGGTTGTCCAGAAGACTGGCTGGAATGTTTGTCATTATACATTTTTCAAAGCACTTCATTATGTTTGATGTTACAGCTACTGAGTGGTATAGGCATTGAGGTAGGTCACTTTATTTTTGTTGGAGAGTGGAATGATGGAGGTTTCCTTGAAGCAGGTGAAGAGAAAAGACCGTTGAAGTTAGAGATTGAAGACATTGGTGATGCCGGCTGACCGTTGATTGACACACAACTTCAAAACATGTTCAGGGACTCCATCTGGGCTAGCTGTTTTCTGAGAGTTTACCCTCATGGAAGCAGATCTGAATTCTGTCACTGAGATGTATGGAACAGACCCATTTGGTGCCCTATTCAATAACAATCATGAGATTTCACTTTTCTATTATGTTAAATAAGCCAAATGTAAAACTTTTTTTAACATTCTTTAAAAAATGAGAGTAAATATATCATTTTCCTCACAATTTTAATTTTGCTGTCGAAAATATAATTCTCATCCTTAAAAAGTGTGTTTGAGTTACTGAGATATCTTGACATAAAAAATTGGTAGTGTTGGCCAATGTCAACAATCAATGTTGCCAAAACAGATAGATTTCAGAATGCAGATTAATATAATTAAAATGTGTTGCTGCAGCAAATGTAATTTAAAATAAAAGGTTTTGAAGCAAAACAATAGACTAAGCAACAGAATACCGTGGGTCCATTTCATCACCAACAGAACAGTAGAATGTATTCAAATATAACAGTTAATCTATACTTCAGATTAGCTAGGTAAGATCAAACACTAAAATATCTTACAAAAGCTTTCTGCTGCTTTCAAGAATGGACTATCCAATGAATTAGACAGATAAGGATGAATACCACCCCAAAATGCCAAGCAGATGACAATATATAATAACAGTTACTGTTAGGCTGATAGGCAAGTGGTATTATTTCCACATAAGATAGGTTGATCTGGCTGCATGTCCTTTGTTGAGGCAAGATCCTTTGAAGCACCCATTTTACTCAGCCTCAATCTGCAGTCTATGTTAATCAAATATGCTTTCAATGTACTATTAATAACATGTACTAATAGTTCCACCCAGTTTAAGTTTCCTGTCTAGCTTGAAACACATTATGAGAGTTGGAGGTAGAGCTAATTCAGAGGTAAATGTTCAGGGAAATTAAGTCAATTCTTAACTTGTTAATGGCAGTTCATCTAAATCTGCCATAAAATGCACACACATTAGTCTTCAGATGCCTGCGTAACTCATCTTTGTACATTGCCTTTATTTGCATTGATAATCTTTACACTATTTGATACATTAAAAAATAAATTTTGCGGTAAAGGTACATGCATTTTCCTAGTGTGTTTCAAGAAAACAAATCAATGTTAAATTGCCAACCTTAATGTTTATAAGAAACTATTTTGTGAAAGCAGTAAAATTGGATCCTGCCCATTTGCTTTCATTGATACAAAGACAACAAAGTCAGGCCTATCCACCTGCTACATGTTGGGGTGGTTTATTCAAAAGATATCATGGTTATTTGGAAGCTGTTGAACTGAGAGTGACAAGTTTCCTGCCTCCTCTCAGCCCACTAAACCTCTTCATCTAGTACATTATGCATTGGCTGGCATGATTGATATGCTTTCTTTAGTCACGCATAATTTTAACCCATAAATTAAACAGCAATGGTTTCCAGACCATTATGCTTCTCCGCATGGGTCAAATCAGAAAGCAATCTTGGTTTAAAACTAATCTGTCTTAAATCTGACATATCCTTGCTGTTTGACCTCATAATAGACTGTACCTCAAAACCAAAAGAAACAAATATGCACAGTGTCCGTTTTATGTAGTGTAACATCCTATAACTAAACAAATGGATATACATTTTGTCATGGAGCACTCAATGTGGGTGAACCTGCAGTTAAAAAACACAGAACACCTTTGCACTATGCCCCATTTCATCAGTCCTTGCATTGTTAACTCTAAATATAAACTAACTAAGAACATCTGATAAGATATGTTTTCCACTTAAATGGCTTAGCTTCAAAAATGTACATGCATTTTGGGGTTAATTTTGCATTGGATTTCTATTTTAACGTGTGAAGCAATGTAATATAATTTAATGACCTATTTATCCTTGAGTTGAGATTTTGTCTCTACATAGTGTGCTTGAATCAAGTGTTCTATAAATTAGGAGTGAACGGTTTGTGCAAACTTGTTTACACTGGCAATTATTTTTAGGTTCCTCGTACGTATGTTTGAAATGGTATTTTTTATTTCAATATAAACATTTGCCAAATAGCAGTTCCACAAAACCTCAGATCCTGTGCGGCATATTTGGATCAGGGTAAGGCTGGCTCCGATTGTTTATGTGCAGCAACATCTGCAGTAAAAATAATAAGGATCACAAGTCAGCAATTTGCACAATCATCTGCTAATATCAATTGGGAGAAAATCTTTCAAGAAGTGTAAATAAGGATTGACTTTACTGGCCACAGATAGGAAGAGATAGTAAAATGTATTTTAAAAAGCCATCAATGATATAAATCTCAACTAATAACATAAATTGTTGGAATAACATTGCAGATCTATGTGCCTGTTGTTTTTAATCTCCATGCACTTTAATGAGCAGAATTTAGAAAAACCGGGAAGAGCCGCTAGACAACAAATAAAATACATCCAAATTGTCAAATTTCACCCCAAAAAATCATGTTCTGGATGATCAACATGCATTCAAAATTAAAAAGTGTGAAAATAGCAAAGGTGCAGCAGAAAGTTATGGAGACAAGATCACACCAAAAGAGAGGCTAAAGAAAACTGAAATAAAGCCTTCACCCTGAAAACCAACACCAGTTTCATCAACACCCAAAAATGTATGATGCATTTGTCCTCAGAGTGGCACAGCTGGTAAACCTGCTGCATCACAATGCCACAGCCTTAGGTTTGATCCTGACCAGGTGTTGTCTGTGTGGAGTTTGCACGTTCACTCTTGTGGGTTTCCTTTAGGTTCTCCGGTTTCCTTCCACATCCAAAAGATGTGCAGGTTTGTAGGTTAATTAGCCTCCATGAATTACCCCCTGTGTGATGAGAAATTGGGATAACATAGAACCAGTGTGTATGGGTGATCAACGGTTGGCACGGATTCAGTGGGCTGCAGAGTGTAGGAACAAACTGCAGATGCTGGTTTACACGGAATATAGACACAAAATGCTGGAGTAACTCTGTGGGACTGGCAGCATCTCTGGATAGAAGGAATGGGTGACATTTCAGGTCAAGGTCTGAAGAAGGGTCTCAAGCCGAAATGTCGCCTATTCCTTCTCTCCAGAGATGCTGCCTGTTCAGCAGAGTTACTTTAGCGTTTTGTCTCTATCTTCGGTGGGCTAAAGAACCTGTTTCCATGCTGTTTCTCTAAACTAAACATCCGTAGTGCAGAATCCTAACATGAATATTATTTAGCCTATAGACCCAATGGCACGTCATGTCAAATTTCTCTCCAGATACTGACATGCAACATCTATAGACATTAAGAATAATAATGAGAAGCAGCAATGATTTTTTTTTCTCACCCTTTTGTCTCATAACCCATCTTGTTATTTTTATGTGAGGGGAAAAATACACTGAGAAAAAGAGAATGAGAAAGTCCAAGATTAACACAAATTGCAAAAACTCAGCTTACTAAAGATTGGACCTATTTAAACTGTTTTTTGAATAAATCATAGATAACAGTGATTTCACTATCATGCGAATATCACTGTTATCTATGATTTATTCAAAAATAAGTTCAAATATGTCCATAGTGAAAACCAAGGCTAATGAAATTCCACTAATAGTGAAAAGGGTCTGGGCACTTCTGTGCAAGGTGACACAAAAAAACAGCAGCTACTGCATCATGCTGCTGGAAGAAGTCAATGGGTAAAACAGCTTCTGTGGAGGCAAAGGAATTGTATTGTATTGTAATTAATGTATTAGCCAAGTATGTAAAAATATACAAGGAATTTGATTTGCCATACAGTCATACCAAAAAAGCACCAGGAAACGCAACTACATAAAACTTAACACAATCATCCACCACAAAGCACTGTGATAGAAGGCAATAACGTATTATCTTGAGCGCAACGGCAACTTGAGCGCCCTGGAGAGGAAAAGACTCCAAAAAGTAGTAAACACTGCCCAGTCCATTATTGGCTCTGACCTTCCTTCCATCGAGGGGATTTATCACAGTCGCTGCCTCAAAAATGCTGGCAGCATCATCAAGGACCCACACCACCCTAGCCACACACTCATCTCCCTGCTACCTTCGGGTAGAAGGTACAGGAGCCTGAAGACTGCAACAACCCGGTTTAGGAATAGCTACTTCCCCACAGCCATCAGGCTATTAAACCTGGCTCGGAACTCTGAACATTAATATCCCTCCATCTGTTATTTGCACTTTATTAATTTATTAAGTCATGGGTGTATTTATGTATAGAATTGTAGTCAATGCCTTCTATGTTCTGTTGTGCTATGCAAAGAAAGATTTTCATTGTCCTGCCAGGGACACATGACAATAAACTTTTTTGACTCTTTGACTCTTCTTCCGTCCTTTTCTCCCGCAGTCTGGGCAGTCAAACCATCTGCAATCCGGCGATCGAAGCTCCCACAGCTGGTGATCGAACTGTGTTCAGGGCGGGGCGGTTGAAGCTCAAGCGGTTGGAGCTCCCGAAGTCAGTCCCTAACCAAGGGACTGCGAGCTCCATGATGTCAATTCCACAGGCTCCCGCGGTGGAGTTCCTGAAGTCGATCCCCAGCAAAGGGACCGTCAGCTCCACGATGTTAGGCCGCAGTGCGGATGGAGATACGATACGGAAAAAGTCACGTCTCCGTCGAGGTCGAGGAAAGAGATTTTTTTTTAAGTTTCTCCTACCCCCTACATCATACAAAACTAAAGATACACTAAAAAATAATTTGACAACAGACTAAAAACAACAAAGGAAGAAAAGGGCGAGGCAGACTGTTGGCGAGGCTGCCAAGTCTGTTGGGACCGTGCATCTGACAATTTTGCTACATCAGATGTCCACCTGATAACACCACTACGTAATGGCCATTACTGTGATTTCCAAAAAAGGGAGCAAAAAAAATGTTAGCTCTTCCTTAAGTATATCAATCACAAAACAGTAAGGAGCAATTCATGCAGCAGATTGGCAATGGGAGGTGATTCAAACATTCCCCACCATTCCATTGATCTTTAACTCGAAGCATCTGCTAGATTCATATTTCATTTCTGTCTATACAAGTGAGCATCATTGTGTATTCCCTTGATGATCGCAGCATTTTGTACTGTGCATCTCATTACAGAATGCAGTGGTGCCTGTCACATTGATCGGCCTGTAGTTTCAAGAGGTGTGCAGCAACGCACGGCATGGGATTCAATCAAGATATTGAACAACATTTGAGGTGACCACGCACACTGGAAATAGCTGTCATCTCCACAATCCAAATTTTCCCTCAGTTTTCCGACAGATTTAACATGGTGACCATTGAAAGCCTTTATGGAAACTCTGACAGTTTTGCAAGATTCATTGCAGCAATGGAGTGCCAGGTATGAACCATTCGTGTGATTTCTAATGACAACCACGATGAAAAAAATAAGACTTTCATCACCAAGTCTTTGCCCAATTTTGCAAATTGGCTGTGGATATATTTATTATCTGTTTCACATATCAACTTCACATGAATTTCAAGGCAAGCATTGTACAGTGAGGCCGATTTTATGTAATCTTATATATGACTAACCCCTTCTCATTTTAGGAATGACGAAACAAGGAACTGCAGATGCTGGAATTATGAGCAAAACACCCAGTGCTGGAGGAGGTCAGCTGGTCAAGCAGCATCTGATGGAGGGAAATGGATGGAGGACTGAAGATGGGTCCTGACCTGCAACATCAATTCCCGCCACAAGTGCTACCCGACCAGCTGGTCCTTGAGCACTTTGTGTTTTGATAATTTTCAGAATATAAAACAAGCATTGAATAAGATAATAGCCTTTATATATTAAGTCTACTTTCCCAAGGTGAATGTGCATTCCCTCCTGTAGCAAATTCCAACATTTGAGGGAAACTACAGTAAAAGGTAACTAGAAAGAAATTGTATTTTGTGGTATGACATTTTATGTGTTCCATTACTAAAGTTCATGAAACCTAATTTTTCACCTTAACTTAGTCACTGGGTACTGTATTCATAAGAATTCCCTTTTTTTTAAATGTATATGATGAATACGGATACAAAAAATTGCAGTGTGTGCAATAACACATCCTGCATATTTTAATGATATTTAAAGCTGTTTGAGGCCAGTGAGCAGTGTGAGCCAAAGGAGATGACATAAGAAGGATCCTGCTGAATTTTGATAGGACTCAATTATTTTTTTTGAAAGTCAACATTTTCATGGGCCCCAATCATATATCCCACTGGCCAGCTACCCCACTATGCCCATCATTGACTTCACCAGCTGAGGCCTCCAGAACCTGATTTTGGTTCAGGTTAATCTGAAGCCTGGTCTTATCTGTGACCATTAACCACTTGATATCCATATCCTACCTTCAGTTGCTACTCCAGGATCAATCCACCCCTTCCAATATCCTCCCACAACTCTCAATCCTTTTTCTACAAGAGCTGCACCTTATCTGACTTCTCTGCTACTTCTACAGTGGCAAGACTACAAAAAGCAAAGCTTTTAAGAGCATTTAACTGCTCAATTCATGATCCATTACACAAAGCCTTAAACATTATGTCCAATAACAAAATTGTTGCTAAGGAAAGGTGGTCTCATTTAATGAATTACTTGCTCAGGGTGTTTTAACGCACATTTTAGGTGTCTAGAGATTATCTATTCAGTCTTTCTCTAGATTGGATAATAAGAGGACATAAGTTTAATTCTAGAGCTAGACTTTTCAGCATTGATGTTAAGAAGTACTCTGGCAAATGGAGCATAACATAAATTAGGGACTTTGGAAAATCTATCGTGAATTGTGAATTGAATACTTAAACCTGAGATTGAAAGGTTTTTGTGAATCAGGATTAGTGAAGGTTATTAAATCAAGGCCAGTGGATAGAGTTAAGGGGCTGACCCACTGCGGCGACCTAATCTGCGAGTGTCTTTGACCTTCAAGCGCGAGGGCACTCGCCTGGAAAACCTCAAGCTGGATCGACCATCAGCGACGAAACCGCGAGCTGGATCGACCGACCGCACACACACAAACACATCTCAAAGGAGGGGGCCAGGGAAAGCAGGGAACGCTGTCTGAAATTCACACCCGCGATGAAGATGAAGGTAAAAGATGCTGCACAGTGTACGGTAAGTCCTTTAGAGAGTGCGGGGGGGGGGGGGGGGGGGAGACGAGGGGAGACAAGGGGAGAGAGGGGGAGAGAAGGAGAGAGAAGGGGAGAGAAGAGGAGAGAAATGGAGAGAAGGGGGGGAGAAGGGGGTGAGAAGGCGTCAAGACACTTTTAAGAAATCAGACGACGTTTAATAAAGTTTAGCGGGCATTTTACCTACCGGTCGGTTTTCCTTGGTCCTGAAAACTCCAATCAGCCAACTCCAATGCCCGATCAATGAAGGAGATTGCCTACGGCTGCCCTCGACTGCCTGTAACTAAATAGTGACCACACTCCACTGCACTACGAGTTAAAAAGAACCATGCCGACTAATTTTTACTCGCAACCTAGCTGAGGCCGCAAGTTTGCGGGAACTTCCCTTGAGCATGTAGGAGAGTTCCAGTGACCTCACAGGACCTCCTAGGACCACGTGTAGACCATGCTGCGAGTTTGAGACAAGGGCAAACTCTTCTAAACTCGCAAATTAGGTCGCCACAGTGGGACAGCCCCTTTAAGGGGCTGATTATCTGTGATCTAAACATGTGGTGATAAAATATTTACTGAGTGCAAATGATTTATTCCTGATACAGTGTTTCCCAATTCCCGATGATTCCATTGAAATCAATATTTAATCAATCAAGGAAAGGTTTGGCAAAGTTCTCCGAAGTAAAAAATGGAATAGATTGACCTCCGTTGTGGCTTACTTTGGGAATGGAACGAATGGGAAGTAAGTAATCTGATTACTGGAAATTGTGTTTCACGTCTCAGTTTTATAACTTGCTTGAATTGCCAGCACCAGTCACATTCTTTATCCCAAAATTACCCTATGGATCAATCTCAGGTGTCTTGGTTTGTTGATTGTTGAAAGGGGAACAGATGAATTTGGGGGATGGAGTAGAGGGCAAACGGAGGCCACATAGGTTAATAAGAGTTCTTGGCTCCACGTAATGGTTTGGAAAAAAATGAAGGTAATTCTACTAATCTAAATAGCCTTCTGACAACTTCTTCCAACTTGCTTTTTGGGCATCTCTCGATCCCTTTGCCCCATCATTGTTTTCAAGTACAGGAACCCAGATGTTGGAATTCCTGTTCTAACTTTCTCCTTGTGTGCTTTACAACCTAAATCTTCCATAAAGCTTTGAGATGCCAACCCTAGCATCTCCCATATTGTCACATTTTCTCTGATCACCTGTGAATTGCTTAGCCTTATTTGACTTGGCAAATGAAATTCCTCTATGTTGCAAGACATACTTGGCTAATAAAGTATTATTGTGATTGTGATTGTGATTGTACATGTGACAAGAATATTTTCTGCTTACAGGTATTATGTCGATTGTTACACGAGTTCAGTAAATCAAAGACGTTTGTTGCAAAAACACTCTCGGCAGGTTAGCACCAAATCAGCAAACTAACACAGAGAACAAATGGTTGGATCAGGAATGGAAACCTCACCTCTGTTCAGGCCATGATGGGTTGACCTTCAAGTGGTTTCTCCTGACTTGAAGGCTAGCACCATTTAGAGTTTGATTTCCCAGTGTATTGAGTGCTACTGGAGTCTGGTTAATTCTGCACACAATTAGTCACAGATCGCAAGAGCTTCAAACAAGGATGCTTTTTCAAGCTTGTATACCAATAACCCACTACCTGGTGCTGTGACATTATATGTCATATGATGAGAGCAGTGCTGAACTACTATCTACCTCTTTGGTGACACTCAGACTATCCTTGATCAGACTTTGCTGGGTTTTCTTGCCCTAAATGTTATTCCCTTATCATGTATGTATACACTCTAAATGGATAGATTCTAATCATGTATTGCCTTTCTGCTGACTGGTTAGTATGCAACAAAAGCTTTTCACTGTACCTGTTAAAATGTATTTTGTATGTTCTGTTGCTTTTTATTTGTATGACTGATTTGGCAAATGAAATTCCTCATATGTTGCAAAACATAATTGGCTAATAAAGTATTATTGTGATTGTGATTGTGATTGTACACGTGACAATAGACTAAACTGAACTGAACTGATGAAGTGACTTAGCTACTCTGAAAAAATGATTTAGTTTTCATTACTCTGATTGTGGCAGTGTAATGACTCATTCTTCTTCCCATCTTTTGGATTAATGTGTCAATTTTGTCACTACACAAACTCAAATAGCAGCGAGCTAAGGCATTCTTTCTGCCACCAAACTCTCGATAAATGTGATATTAGTAGCTTTCTGCAGACTTAGTATGATGCATAATGTTGGGCCAATCTACAAAAGCAATATTGGTTTCTATTCTATTCCCTCTTTGCAGCATTCATTGTCTGACTTCTACTGGCACTGTTGCCCTGCCCAAGGATATTATTGGCCTTGAAAGATCTCTTCGTCCTTTCCGTCTGAGATGTGAATGATTCATGGGTTTTGTTTAGCCTGCCTAAGGAGCCTGCTTGAGCCACCATCTTTGGTTTACCATCCAAAATAGTTTTGCAGTATTCAAACCCCCCACATTTTTGCTATTTAACTCTCAACTTGTTCCCTGATAATGTGGACTAACATATCTTCACTTAATCTTGTTTCAAAAGTCAGTTGGTGTAGACTTCAGATTAAGACAGCACCACTCAGCCTCTTCCCCAACAATGGTAGAAGAAGAATCTTTGAATATTGTTAACATGGAAGTAGGTTAACGCATGGCAGATACGTAAGGGAGGAAAAGGGCTATCATGGTAAATGGCAATGTATAATTAAAGTGACAATTGGATTATCCATGATCTTAAAATATTGGAGCAAGTTGAAGGGCATGTGTTGGTTGCTCCTGCTCTTAATAAGCATGTTTGCATAAGGATTAGTTTAAGGTATTAAAACAAATTCACCAATGCTTTTTTCACAAAATCTTTCAAATTCACTGAAAATGAGTTTGGTACCCCCTCCCAGGTCAATACCCCCCAACTAAAACTGAGCCAACAACACCTGGAAAGCCATGTCGTTCATATGTACGACACCAGGCTCCTTAACTGAACGTTCTATTCCAAGCAAAGAGAAATAGCACATGGGCAGATACCTCCTACATCAGCAGGGAGGTGGAACATTGGTTTGTAAGCTGAAAGATGTGACCTCAGACCCTTTCCATCATCCCCCCCTCCCCCACCCACCCACAAATCACAGACTCTTTCATAATGAGTAGAATGCTGCTCAGATATTCCAGAGAATGGACTCTGATGACAATAGTCAAGAGACCAGGGACAAGACATTTGTGATTCAGGGTCTGTGGCCAGCTCTAGGTCTGTGGGTTAAAAGAGTGATGGAACACAATATTATTGCAACATTGTCTATCCAGTTCCTCAAAGGTCTTTGATGTTCACCGCCAAGAGGTCACCAAATTATTTCCCACCATGGCACGCTAAAAAGTCAGCGGAAAGACAATACAAGATTACAATCGAGTCATTTACAGTGAGTTTATGCAAAGAGTCAGCACATTTCCGGTGGCATCTTGGAGCTTTTGAGTATCACAAAGTTAAAAAAATTGAAGGTAGACAAAAATGCGGGAGAAACTCAGCGGGTGAGGCAGCATCTATGGAGTGAAGGAAATAGGCAACGTTTTGGGCCGAAACCATTCTTCAGGCAATTTTTAAAAATTTGAGTCTTATTTTGGCCTTTATTTTGGCCTGGCTGCAGCACTGGGTCACTGATCTACAGGTTGGCCTGACCTGGCGATGTCGATGGTATTAACCACTACTGCCCCTGTTGCTGCAGACCGTGTCCGATATGCACACTAATCCCATGTCTGTCCCAGATGGGTTCTTCAATTCAATTGGCCCCGAAGAGGCCCGTCCAGACCAAATGCTACTCGTGATTCATCAAGAATATTTAAGAATATTTTGAATAAATGTGAGCAGCCGTCTGGCAGCAAAAAACAGCCTTGCAGGAGAAAGTATCCCATAAATGCCCCATGAGTGTCTCCCAAAGGATTGATCCTGATGAGCTGATGTCCTAGGAGAAGAATTAGACCATTCGGCCAAGTCTAGTCCACCATTCAATCATAGTAAAACTATCTTTCCCTCTCAATCCCCCTCCGGCCTTCTCCGCATAACCCTTGACACCTTTCCTAATCAAGAATCTATCTATCTCCGCTTTAAAAAGTATCTACTGACTTGGCCTCCACAGCCTTCTGTGGTAATTAATTCCACAGATTTACCACCCACAGACTAAAGAAATTCCACCTCATATCCTTTCCTTTTTCATATTTCGTCTATTTTATTAACATTAGAGACAAATGTCTTGCTTATCTGTTAAACAATTATTTTTATTTTGCTAAAAACATGGTCATAAATGATTTGCATGGATTTAACACAATCAAGTGGATTGTCATCAAGAGCATAAAGCATCCTTCAGTACACAGAGGTAATTCACATTGGTGTGGCAATCGCTGGTATTGCGGCATAACCTACTGTCGTTCACCGGGAAAAGGTGTCATGCTTCCCATGTCAATCTGCCAGAAAAAAACTGTGACTGCTGCTGAACATTAAATTGATGCCTTCCCACTAAAAATCATTTCCTCACTGCAGTGGTACACGTTTCTGAACTAATTTGATGCATGTCATGTTTTTCTGGCAGTGAATGATTATGACCTCCAATCTGAAGATAATTATCACATTGCCATCCTTCTCTTCTGCAGTCTGCATTATTAGTTAATCTCTTTCATGACAACCTTTGAAAATCTGAGCCTCTAGAGAAAACCAGGTGGGAAGTGGTGTCTCTATCTATTCCCCAGAATAGGTCCATAATGGACATGATTTGGCCTCTGGACCCAAGCACCTGAAATGACCAGCACTGCCTATATCCTGATGTTTTGCCGTCGGTGTCACCGTCGAGGTATTCATTGTGTATCTCAATGGCTGTGAACTGTTAACAAATAGTCATTGTTGATTGCAGTACGGCAGCCTACAGTTTGTCTGTCATTTCCGCTTTTTGTTAGTTTTAGTTGTGTCAAAAGTATGGTCTTGGAGGTTATTTAGTCTTTTTTATGTGGGGGGTTGGGGGGGAGGGGCAAACCGTTTTCTCAGTCACTTCCTGGTTGAGGATGTGTCTTGTATCTGAGACGCATCTTCGCCACTCACCCCCCCCCTCCCCCCCCCCCTCCCCCCCCACCACGCGGCCTATCATCTGGCATTTCCTGCCGAGACTGGCCAGAGCTTCAGCAGTGGCGCAGCACAAGATTCCATCACGGAATGGGATGATGCTTTATCGGGGATCGCCGTTTGGAGCTCCGGAGTGTTGGGCCTGCTGTTTAACACCGTGGAGCTGTGGTTTGCGGAGCTTCTCACCGTGGGTGGCACTGACTTTAACATCGTGTGTTCTGGGATATTTTGCCGAGAGTCGCCAGCGTTAAATCTCCGTCCAGCTCGCCTGAAGACTTCGGGAGCCACGGTCTTTGGTAGGAAGTGGCTGATTCAGAAACTCCAAGCCGCTGAGAGTGTTCTCCGTTCCGACACCAGAGCTCCGATCATCCCGGCGAGAGGACCTGAACATCGGGCCGTCCAAAGCGGCGACTGCGGAGGGCTCAAAGGTGAATTATGCCAAGGTGAACCACGGGTGAGCAAAGAGGAAGATGACTGAACTTTATTGCCTTCCCTCACAGTAGAAAACGCTGATTCTGCTGTGTGGGGATGTTCATGTTGAATTCTATTGTGTGTTGTGTTCTTTTTATTCGTATGGCTGTATGGTAATTCAAATCTCACTGTACCAATTGGTGCATGTGACAATAAATGTAACTTGAACTTGAACTTGAACTTGATCTTGTCTATAGAAATTCCAATGTATTTTGCATCTTGCAGCCACTTCCAAGGCTCTCGGGTCCCATCTGATGTCAGCAGACTATTGCTTTACTAATAGGAAAAGTAAAAATTGTGCAATGTGCTCCTAGTTTTAGCTGGACTGTTCCATGGCAGCCATTGTGTTGAGTGTTGAACTTAAATTTCTGTCAATACAGGGTGGAAATGTATATTGCACAATTAATGGAGCAGCTGGGCTTGTAGGAACGCTGAGAGAATGGAGCAGCTGGGCTTGTACACTCTGGAGTTTAGAAGGATGAGAGGGAATCTCATTGAAACATATAAGATTGTTAAGGGCTTGGACACGCAAGAGGCAGGAAACATGTTCCCGATGTTGGGGGAGTACAGAACCAGGGGCTGTACTCCCCCAAGAATAAGGAGTAAGCCATTTAGAACGGAGACGAGGAAACACTTTTTCTCACAGAGAGTTGTGAGTCTGTAGAATTCTCTGCATCGGAGGGCAGTGGAGGCAGGTTCTCTGGATGATTTCAAGAGAGAGCTAGATAGGGCTCTTAAAAATAGCGGAGTCAGAGGATATGGGGAGGAGGCAGGAACGGGGTACTGATTGGGGATGATCGGCCATGATCACATTGAATGGCGGTGCTGGCTCGAAGGTCCAAATGGCCTACTCCTGCACCTATTGTCTATTGTCTATTACTGGGTGTGCACCCAATGTTGGGAAATGGTCAAGCATGTTGGTGTGCACAACTGTTGGAATTACCAGCTTCATTATCACAACTGGTATAATTTCATTAGAAATGATCACTAATGCAATCTACTCCAGTTAAACTCATGGTGCATGAGAAAACAATGTTGCACAATTCAATTTCTTGGCTATTATTTATACAAATGGATTTATGTATTCTACAACTTCAGTTTCGCTGACTGAATCAATCAAATTCCGTTTTAATTGAATTATGTTCCAAGACATTTCCTGATGTTTTGCGTATTGATTTTCATAACTTGCTCCATTACTCTACAAAAGATATAAAAGGAAAAATATATATTAAGTTTTGATAATGACAAGTTTAAAGGCTAAAACTGTGCATCGGTTCCTCGGGATCCCCACTGAGAAAATTAATGTTTTATAGAGTTTGGATAGGAAAATGGATAAGCAGGAAATGGAGGGATATGAATCATGTGCAGCCAAATTAGATTAGTTCACCTTGGCATAATTTTCGGCACAGGCATTGTGGGCCAAAGGGCCTGTTCCTGAGCTGCACTGTTCTATGTTCTATGAAATGTTAAAATATAAACTGAACAATGTGTGACAAGTGGAATTTTCTCAATATTTCAACCCATCTGTCTGTTTTCAACTTCCTCTGATTTGTGATGTTGGCTTCTTCTCTCTGTATTTTGCAACTATCATTGAATATCACTAGTTTACAATGTAAACATGTTTGCTGTTAACATAACAGTTGATAATCACATGCTAATCAGATGCTCTCTCATTCCTCTCAACTTAAAATTAGAATTTTTAAATGTTTTTATCAATCTGTCAGTGTGTTTTAGAATGCCAATGTGTTTTTTACAATTGATCCTTGTTGTCTATGATATTAAATCAATGTTCACCTTAGAATTATTTGTGATAGTTTTTATGATAAGGAGATAAAAATCATTAGCGATTGCGATCTAGCAATACGCCATTCCGAATGTGTGTATGTATGGGCATCATACACCTGAATCAAGCTATCTTTGACAACTTTCCTTCTATAATTAAATATCCTATTAAGCGTCATGCTTGTTCCTGAGTTACACCTTAGAAATGGCTATTTGGGTGAGTTCATGAAAGGCTGCTGTCATTGCCAGTAAGTTATATCCCATTGGAATTCACTGTACACATAAATAGGTAAAAGGAAGAAGTCAAAGGGGAATACTGAAGAACCAAGGGATATACTTTCTCTCACTCATCAGTTTAGTGAAATAAATATATGTGAGCATTTCTACACACTCTGTTCTGCAAATTTCATTTCGGAGTCACGTGAGTGACTTCGTGAAGAGCCCGCCGGCGCGCATGCTCGACATATCGTCGTACCGCGTTGCTGCGACGGCTGGCGGTGGAGCGCGCTCCTCGCCAGCCCTTCATAAGGGGCCACGGAGGTAAGTATCCTACCTTTAGTTGGTGGTCCTTGTTGTTGGTTATGTCTTGCAGCAAGGACATGGATGGGAGTTCCAAGGGCCGGAGGACGTCAGGACGAGTTCGCCGGTCAACAGTTCCGGGGCCTTTACCATCGGCAGTACCTGCAACGCAGGCCGGGACTCAGGCGGAGATGTGGGTAAGCCCTGTGATTACAGGTCCAGATCCGCCAGCACACCACAGCTCGGAGGAGTTCGACGAGGAGGAGTGTGGTGCGCCGCCAGAGCAGGGGGACCCTGCCATGGCAGTCAGGTCGTCAGCGGGCTCGCTGGCGACCTCGAGCTGGGTGCGTGCGGCTGCACGGCCCGTTCCACTCAGCCCTCCGAGTAGGGGAAGGGCAGCAGCCCAGAAGCCTAACCCTGCCAGGGCTAAGGCATTGCCTGACACGGAGGAGCGGTCAGGTTCCAGGGCGAGACCCGGGGCGGCTGTGAGGTCCAGCCGGCACACCCCGACTCTCGACGCCGGGACGGGTCGGTTAAGTCGGGTCTCGTCACGGTCGCCGAGCCCCCCATGGATGGGTGGGCGAGACCATGTGTCGGCAAAGTCCACGATGTGGGTGCCGGCAAGCCTGCGCGGGCTTCAGGCAGCCATGCTTCGGCTGGTTCCGACACCACGCCGCAAGTGCCCTTGGTGGCAGCGGCTTCAGCTCCCGCTAAACGGAGGCGGTTGAACACGCCCGCGCGGGAATCGCGCAGTTTCGCCTCGGCGGCTGTTAGCGACAACTACCGGCACCGGCTGGGCCTCGATGAGGTGCAGGCCGATGATAGGAGCCCGGTTTTCTTTTCAGAGCCGGAGGACTCCGACAACCTGAGTGTTCAGGGTGAAGGGCGTATTGACCGTATGGAGCGGCTGCTGGAGCTCCTGCTTCAACGTCAACTACAGCAGGGCAGCAACAGGCACAGGGCGTCGTCACCAGCCTCTACCATCAGCCTGGAGCAGCAGGAGGAGGAGGTTTTGGTGGATTCCATACCACCTCCGTTGGAGGTGCCAGCGGAGGATCTTCTGGATGTGGCGACCAAATTTGCGGCCCCACATTCATCTGGACTTCCTTTAAACGCAAAGCTGGCAGCCACTGTGGACTTTCTTAACAACCAGCAACTACAGTAAGAAGTCCTCATTCAGGCAATGAGCCGTCTCAAGGCTCCATCCAATTGCAACTCCCTCAACGTGCCTGTGGTCAATACGCCGATATGGGGCAACATCAGTGCGGCTATCCGTCAACAAGAGGTAAAATTACAAACCACCGCCGCCGCCGCCGCCCCGTCAACTCTTTGGGGAGGACCTCTCGAAGAGAGTCAAAGAGCTTGACGAACAAGCCAAAACGGTGGGGATCATGCGCTCTCAGAGTGCCCCCGCACCGTCAGGCTCAAAAGCTCCATACATTCGCTCACGAGGGTCTGCTAGTACCTCGACGAGGACCCACCCTCAAGCTCCACAACGACAGCAACATCAGACCCAGCACCAGGGGTCTTTTTTAGGACAGGGTCGGCAGAGACCCTGGTGGAAAACGAAGACGCCGCGCCCTCAAGCCAACCCAGCACCTCCACGTCCACCCACACGTGTCAAGGACCGCCGGTAACCACGGAGGTGAGGGGGTCTGGTTCTCTCTTTTCTCTTTGTTTAACTTCACATGTTGGTGGTCGCCTTCGGCTGTTTTTGGGTGCATGGGGTAATTTTACTGGTGATGAGTATGTGTTGCAGAATATTCCGGGGCATAAAATTGAGTTTATTAATGGCGACATTCCTCCATCCCCACAAATGCCCGGTCGAACGTTTAAATTATCTGCTGCAGAACAGGCAGCAGGCTACAAGGAAATTTTAAGGCATGAACAGAAGGGAGTGATTGAGAAAGCGGTGCATGAGCCAGTTGAATTTGATTCGAATATATTCACCAGACCTAAGAAGGATGGAGGTTGTCGTGTCATTATTGATCTAACCCGTTGAATACTTTTGTAACATATACTCATTTTAAAATGGATACGTTTGAAACAGCCATATCATTGATTTCTCATGGTTGCTTTATGGCATGCATCGATTTGAAAGACGCATACTATTCAGTATCCATCCAGAAATACGACAGGAGGTTTTTGAAATTCATCTGGATGGGGCAACTCTGGCAGTACAAGGTTTTGCCTAATGGGCTCACCACAGCCCCTAGATTGTTCACTAAATTAGTGAAACCAATTATGGCTTATTTGAGACAGCGACATCATATAGTTATGGCCTATTTAGATGATATCTTAATTGTGGGCCGCACCCTGGAATCGGCTGAACAGGGTGTTGCAGCTGCTGTCAATATATTTCAACAATTAGGGTTTATTGTCCATCCAGAGAAATCAAAGTTCTGCCCTGCCCAGGTGATTAATTACCTAGGGTTCACGGTGAACTCTATGAGCATGCGGGTTACCATACCAATTAACAAGATTGAGGAGGTTACCCAGGTGTGTCAAGGTTTAATCCGCACCAATATACCATCGACTCGGCATACAGCTACAGTAATTGGTAAGCTTGTAGCTTTGTTTCCGGCAGCGCGATATGGACCTTTGCATTATCAGAGTTTGCAAAGAGCTAAAATTGCTGCGTTAAAACAGGACGCTGGTCATTATGATCGATCAATGCAGCTGCCGTCCGAAGCGATAAATGAGTTGCAATGGTGGGTGTGCCACATTAGCAGCTCATTCAAGCCTATCAGGGAGGCTAATCCGGTGGTATATTTGCAGACTGATGCAAGCTCCAATGGCTGGGGAGCTACGGATAATTGCTCTAGTTGTGGGGGCAGATGGGACACCCTTGAGTCAACGATGTTGTTGACTCAAGGGATTAACTATTTGGAGTTGCTGGCAGCATTCCACGGACTTCGTGCGTATTGTTCCAAGCTTGTTGGAGCACATGTCCGTCTCCAAATAGACAACACCACAGCAGTGGCATACTTAAACCATATGGGTGGTACCAGGTCAGTTTCGTGTGACAAATTGGCTAACTCAATTTGGCTCTGGTGTGTTCAAAGAGACATTTGGATTTCAGCTACCTATTTGCCAGGTGAGCTTAATACTGTGGCGGACACCAGGTCACGCAAATTTAATGACAATATTGAATGGATGTTGCATCCTGAGATTTTTGCGAAAGTCACAGCCAAATTTGGTAAACCGGACATTGACCTTTTTGCGTCACGGTTGAACCATCAGGTACCAACCTACGTTTCATGGGAACCAGATCCTGGGGCTATAGCGCTAGATGCATTCTCGCTGGACTGGGGGAATTGGTTTTTCTATGCCTTCCCCCCGTTTTGCCTCATCAGTCGGGTATTGCGTAAGGTTCAGGCAGATGCTGCCAAGGGCATCCTTATTATACCCGACTGGCCCACACAGCCTTGGTATCCGGTGGTCTTTGACATGCTCAACGAACCTTGGGTCCTTTTGAAGGGTTGCCCACAATTGGTTACTCACCCTGTCTCAGGGGAGCCACATCCCTGCCATGGCTATTTAAATTTGTTGGCTTGCAGGTTCTGAACAGGCCGTTAGTCCAATACGGCCTCTCAGCTCGGACCATGGATACCATCGGGGCGTTGTGTCGAGAGTCAACAAGGCGAAGATACCGCTCGCATATTAAGTAGTGGGAAGCCTACTGCAGCCGCTCTCGCATCACGTACGATAACGTGACAATAACCGACATCCTGGAATTCCTCGCGGGGTTGCACCATGATGAACACTTAAGTTACAGTGCCATCAACAGCGCCAGAAGTGCGCTCTCATTCTACCTCAATATTGAGGTAGGATCCAACAGGCTAGTGTCCAGACTCATGCGGGGTATATTCAATATGAATCCGCCTACACCACGCTATAATATCACCTGGGATGTCAGGGACGTATTGAACCTGCTCAGGACGTGGTCTCCCATGGAAGGGCTCCAAATGGACCAACTCACCATGAAGCTGGTGATGTTACTAGCGCTGACTTCAGCTCAGAGGGTACGGACACTACACAAACTTCATGTCGACAGAATGACATCTACCCCTACAGAAGTAGTCTTTTTCATTGACGAGCTACTAAAGCAGCATAGACCTGGGTGCACAGGGCTGCAGCTGAAGTTCCCGGCATACCCCGCAGATGCTAGGCTATGTTTAGCCTCACATATCCGCCACTATGTCAAGGTGACGGCACGCATCAGAGGAATGGAGAGATACCTGCTTGTCACTCATAAGAGACCTCATCATCGAGTGACAGTCCAGACGATATCCAGGTGGCTTCGAGTCGTCTTGGGTAAGTCAGGTATCGACACTAATGTGTTCAAGTCTTATTCCACCAGGGCTGCATCGACGTCAGCGGCGAGGATTATGGAGGTGCCTATGGACCAAATTCTCGCCACAGCAGGATGGGCTAATGAAGCTGTGTTCCAGCGTTTTTATAACAAGCCTGTTGCTGCTCCTCTACAGTTCGCAGAAGCCGTGCTGAATGCAGGTCAAGAACGTGGAGATGTCCCCGCATGAGGGGTTTTTGATTTGTTATTCATCAATATGCTCTTGTTTTGCAGTATGAACTATTGAGCAAGTTTGTTCCTCCCATCCATCCCTGGTAGTGGTGTGTCAGCATGGACGTGGTCCAGGGCGTGTAATCACAGAAGCTTTGAAGTCTTCACGAAGTCACTCACGTGACTCCGAAATGAAATAGTAAGATTGAACGAGAACTTACCAGTTCGAAGGTTGATCTTTATTTTATGAGGAGTCGAAGTGAGGGATTTCGTGCCCTCCTCGCCCAACCCTCAATCACCTTCATCTGGTAATCTTAGTCACTTCAATCTTACTATGCGAAGTCATTTCTATTGTTGGTTTCTGTGATTCCACGCCGCTACTTTGAAGTATGTCGAGCATGCGCGCCGGCGGGCTCTTCACGAAATCCCTCACTTCGACTCCTCATAAAATAAAGATCAACCTTCGAACTGGTAAGTTCTCGTTCAATCTTACTATTCCCCTCTACCTTTTTGCTAACAATGGCAGATGAAGGGAAATAGCTCAAGAGCAAGTGTATCAATTGGACTGGAGGGAAATAACTATCAAAGTCTTAGAAGAATCCCATTTATGCCATAAGATTTAATTCAATTACAGATTGAGGACAAAGGCAGAAATTTAATTGAAAGACTGCCAGCAGAGATAGCAATGAGTAGATCGGCTCAAACTTTCCTGCCATAGATTTGGTTATAACAGGATCTTTGTAAAGACAATTGTATACACACCACCTCCAGTCTCTAATGTGCTTTGGCCTGTTCTTGTAGGTTCCTTGCATTTCCTTTTGTCATGGACATTTGCCCTTGCAGTTAAACAATGTAGATATGAGCTCCTGGTAGAGCTGTTTGAGCTGCAAGTTGAACAACTTCTAAGTGTTCCCTGAATCTTTCAAAGCATCTTCAACTGATGAGGCAAAGGGAGCAGGTCTTTTTCGTCAATAAAATTATTATCATCTTTTCTTCTGAGCCTGTAGATGGAGGATGGGAACACTCATTAGCCTGCAGTGTTTGGCTTTCTTTTGATCTTTTCAGTTAGCTTAAAGAGCAGCAAGTAATGTAGGCAGCAAGACATGATTGATTGTGCAGTGTCAGAGAGTGGCAGCAATTGCACCACTCAACATCAGCATGTGTTGGTGTCTTTCAGAATAGCCCTCCTGCTACCCGCCAACAGAAAAGAGCCCCCTGCTCCCAAACATTCATCCTTCATCATTGACAGCTTTCACAAATCAGCACTTTTTCCAGCCTCCTACAAGCATTTTCATTCAATGTCGCAGTGCAGTTTTGTTGTTGGTTTACGAATGCTACTTTCAGATTTTTGGTTCATGTTGCGTTTGCTTTCTTTCAGATTTCTCTTTGTAAGGATCACAAATATTTGCAGCTCACTACAAACATTGCAGTAAATTGTGAAGGTTACGTGTATTTGAGCGGCATCACACTTACGCTCAGGAATGAAAAATTGAGATAAATGTGTCTTGTCCTGAGCCTTACCCGCATGTCCCAACCAGATGAAAGGTAAATGTGAGGACAGCTCTCATCTGAAGTATAAACTGCAAGTGGCTATTAATAATTGGTGCTGATTGTGCAAGGGCAGTGACAAGTTGGATAAAGATTTACACAGCCAGCAGTTTCCAAATTATTCTCAAGATGTAACTATAAATTATTTAGGAAAGCATACTCGTCCTTAAATCTAAGAGTGGCTTCTTGTTGCCAACATATTTTAAAAATATTATATCATATTCACATCAGGGATTCACAAAGTCATAGATAAATGCTAAATGAAAATAGCCCCTTCACCACAGAGTCTGTTCTGTCATCCAACCTTACCCATTTTATTCTCCCCATATCCCATAAATTTCTCACAGATTCTGCCACTCATCTGCACCTCTGGGGCAATTTACAGTGGTCAACATGAGGGGGAACTTCTTTACTCAGAGAGTGGTGGCTGTGTGGAAGGGCCGAGAGGGCCTGTTTCCGTGCTGTAATTGTTATATGGTTATATGGTTATATGGTCAATTAACCTAATTACCTACATGTTTTTGAGATGTGGGAGGAAACAGGAGCATCCAAATAAAACACATGCAGCCACGGGGATATCGTGCACACTCCACATAGAGAGCAACAGAGGTTAAGATTGAAAACAATTCTCTGTAGCTGTGAGGCAATGTTACTGTGCCATTCAAAATTGAAACAGTTAATAAAGAAAACACAAGAAACCTTACAAAGACAATGCTTTGCTTTAGTCTTCATGAAAGAAAATGATACAACCAATGTCACGTTAAACAAAATCAGTCAAATACTTTTTTTTAGGATATGATTAGATAAAAGTACTTAAGTGGCACTTAAAAGGCTGACAGTACTTAATGGAGAAATGTCACCTGGTCAGAATCGGATCACTGTGTATCTCCACCAATAACAGCAGAAATATTGGATTATGCACCTCAGTGAAACATACTTTCATGGCCCATGGCATGGAATTACATGGGGTCGGCCACACACATAGTGGAGATTAACGTTTTCCCCCTCTGCTGGATTTTCCTTCAGCCACACAAGAGTCTTTTATGCAGCTGGGACCATGGAGAGATCTTCTTTTAAGTCTGACAGCCATACCAGCAGTTAATGCAGCAATGGCATGGCAGCTGCGCATACAAAGTGCTTGTGCAGGTCTCACTTTAGCACATGAATTGTTCGGCCAAATGTCAATGTGCTATTTTTAACGTGGCTTTGCCTGATTTTTCAGAACATCCTAATGGGCGTTATCTTTATAAAAGCACATCCAGCTTACTCAAATGAAGTGAATCCCGGTTTCTTGACATTAGCCTCATGCCAGAGTGGCTCAGCGAGTAGTGTTGTTTCACCATAACCCCAACAACCTGAGCTCAGTTCTAATCTCCAGTGGATTTTGATTGTTCTTCTGTTTGTTTGTCGTATGTTCCCCACTTACCTCCAACATCCAAAGAGTATGTAAATTAAACTGGGTACTGTAAATCAGTCTGACTGTAAGTGAGTGGTAGGAGAATCAGAGTAGAGTTTTTAGGTGCCGGAGAAATAACTGGGGTGATGGGATTATTTTGAGATTTGGCATATATTTGATTTGAAGAAATGTCTCCATCAACACCATATACATTATTTCTTACACAAATGTATTGCATCAAAACATCATTTCCAGATAGCAAAAGGATCAAATGCAAAAACATTCAATATGTGGAAAAGGATGTAAAATGGATTCTTCTGGCATTAATTAGTCTCTCCTGATTAGGTTGAAAAACAGCATCGAGAGTTGTGCTGAGTCATACAGAACAGAAAAAAATATGGATTGTGTCATAGGTTGTCGGACCTTCGCTGGACAGCAACTAACAACGAAACGAGAATATCAGAAGGAAAGGTCACTTCGAATCTATTTATCTCATCATTACCATTATTTCTCTTACAGTTCTTATCTCTCATTTAAAGATGTCCAGTGTCCCAAACTCAGGAGCTCTTCTTGGAAATCCATTCCACATACCATTATTTATTTGTACGAAGAATTCAATCTCTATGACTCCTCTAAATTTCCCCTTGACAATGGGGAGTTTTTAAATGTATGTTTGCTTGCTCCTAATCAAGTAGACCTGACACTTTGGGAGCAAGCAGAAGAGCAGAAAAGCTAAGTTTCCATGTCTTGCCACAGGTATGAATGAAGAACGAGATGCTAGGGAGTTGCTGCACTCTATGAATACCCCTGCATGAGCAATGGGAAAACATGTTGAAAGCCATTCTAATTATTTATTATTTTATTATTAATAGATTTAAAATTTGTTTTTACAAAGGGATAACAATTTTAAGGAATATTTAGAAGAACATTCAGTTTTCTAAAGGTAGAAAATGTGTTAATCTAATTGTAAAGTAGATAGATTTATTTAAAGTAAGGAGAACCGGCCTATAATCAACTAAACTTATCATGAATGTACTGTAGATGGGAAGATTGCCATGGTAATTACATAGAAAGAAAAGCTTACACTTATACAATGTCATTCAAAATATCAATCTATCCCAAAGTCCTTCACAAACAATGACTTACATTTAAAATGTAGTTTCTGTTGCAGCATAAAGAAGCATAGCAGTTAATTTGCATTTAACAAGGTTGACCAAATAAGAATGACATTAATGACTGAATAATTGGTGATGTAAAAAAAATAAATTTTGGCTGGAACACCTTCTGCCAGGACTCAAGGGTCTGAGCTATGGGCAGAGGTTGAGCACAGAAGTGCAGAAGGATGAGGGGTGATCTTATAGGGGTGTATCAAATCATGAGAGGAATAGATTGGGCTAGACACATAGCTTCCTTGCCCAGATTAGGGGAATTGAGAACCAGAGAACATAGTGTTAAGGTGAGGGGGAAAATATTTAATAGAACTCTTAGGTAATAGGTAACTTTTTCACACAAAGGGTGGTGGGTGTATGGAATGATCTGCCAGAGGAGGTAGTTGAGGCAAGGACAATCACAATGTTTAAAAAACAATTGGACAGGTACATGGATAGGTTCAGAGGGATATGTGTCAAACGCAGGCAGGTGGGACTAGTCTAGATGGCACATGTTCGTCGGTGTGGGCAAGTTGGGCCAAAGGGCCTGTTTCCACGCTGTATTACTCTATGACCTTCTCTTTGGTTAGAATAATATCAGAAAATGTCCATCCAAATGGAAAAAGCAGTGCTCAGTTTAATATCTCAGTGAACGGCTGCACAGACCTTCATTGAAAGAGGACCATCTCAGTATAGCACTCAAATATCTGGAGTCATTCTTGAATATGAGATTGAGGTTTAAATGAAGGATCATTATTACTTTAAATTTCAGTGGCACAAAATCTTCCAGATATATTTCAATTTTCCTCACCCCCTCTCTAACCATCCCCCCCACCCCACCCCCTGATCGTCCTATTAGTTCCTCTGTTCACATCCCTGTGTTCCTGTCGTTAGCACATCTTCCCCAGCCAACAATGGGCATTATGGACTCCACCCTTCCTGTGGTCATCTATTACCAGCCCTGTTTGGTTCTGTCCTTCTCTATCTTTCAGTCTGACCTGAAACATCACCCCTTTCTTTTCTCCAGAGATGCTGCCGGACCTGCTGAGTTACTGAGCATTTTGTGTCTATTTTTTGTTTCAATATGCTTCCTTCTAACATTAAAAGATGAAAAATGTATAATTTATTTTAATGTTTTTGTAATGACTAGTTATTGGACAATGTATTAATTTTGGGAACAAATGTATGGTGTCCTTCAGCTCTAACATAATCAAATTATCTCCTTTGATATGTAACAATTTATTGTAAATAAGCAAACTTAGAATGAACAAATGGTTCATTCCCATGTGTAAGATGCATCACAACAAATACCGCCATCAATTGGCTGGTAAACATAGAAACATAGAAACATAGAAATTAGGTGCAACATAGAAACATAGAAACATAGAAATTAGGTGCAGGAGTAGGCCATTCGGCCCTTCGAGCCTGCACCGCCATTCAATATGATCATGGCTGATCATCCAACTCAGTATCCCGTACCTGCCTTCTCTCCATGCCCCCTGATCCCTTTAGCCACAAGGGCCACATAGAAACATAGAAAATAGGTGCAGGAGTAGGCCATTCGGCCCTTCGAGCCTGCACCGCCATTCAATGTGATCATGGCTGATCATCCAACTCAGTATCCCGTACCTGCCTTCTCTCCATACCCCCTGATCCCTTTAGCCACAAGTGCCACATCTAACGCCCTCTTAAATATAGCCAATGAACTGGCCTCAACTACCTTCTGTGGCAGAGAATTCCAGAGACTCACCACTCTCTGTGTAAAGAATGTTTTCCTCATTTCGGTCCTAAAGGAATTCCCCCTTATCCTTAGACTGTGACCCCTTGTTCTGGACTCCCCCAACATTGGGAACAATCTTCCTGCATCTAGCCTGTCCAACCCCTTAAGAATCTTGTAAGTTTCTATAAGATCCCCTCTCAATCTCCTAAATTCTAGAGAGTATAAACCGAGTCTCTGCAGTCTTTGTTCATAAGACAGTCCTGACACCCCAGGAATCAGTCTGGTGAACCTTCGCTGCACTCCCTCTATGGCAATAATGTCTTTCCTCAGATTTGGAGACCAGAACTGTACGCAATACTCCAGGTGTGGCCTCACCAAGACGCTATACAACTGAAGTAGAACCTCCCTGCTCCTATACTCAAATCCTTTTGCTATGAATACCATATATGTGGATACCATGAAATGCTCAATTACAATTGACTGAAGCTGTTTAAAGAGGTGGAAGATTGCAACCTTCACGTGGTCCGCCCTGTTTCGACTAATGCAATCAACTCGACGTGCACAAACGGAAGATCGAATAGAACAAGTTGTCCAACAACTTCAGGCTGTGCACGTCACACGAAAGAAGAAGAAGAAGAAGAACCTGTTTAAACTCTAAATGTGTTTGGTTATAATAGAAAAACAGTATATTGGTAATGCTCAGCACGTCAGTCAGACCCATGGGGAGGGAATAGTAAGATTGAACGAGAACTTACCAGTTCGAAGGTTGATCTTTATTTTATGAGGAGTCGAACTGAGGGATTTCATGAAGAGCCCGCCGGCGCGCATGCTCGACATACTTCAAAGTAGCGGCGTGGAATCACAGAAACCAACAATAGAAATGACTTTGCATAGTAAGATTGAAGTGACTAAGATTACCAGATGAAGGTGATTGAGGGTTGGGCGAGGAGGGCACGAAATCCCTCACTTCGACTCCTCATAAAATAAAGATCAACCTTCGAACTGGTAAGTTCTCGTTCAATCTTACTATTTCATTTCGGAGTCACGTGAGTGACTTCGTGAAGACTTCAAAGCTTCTGTGATTACACGTCCTGGACCACGTCCATGCTGACACACCACTACCAGGGATGGATGGGAGGAACAAACTTGCTCAATAGTTCATACTGCAAAACAAGAGCATATTTATTAATAACAAATCAAAAACCCCTCATGCGGGGACATCTCCACGTTCTGAACCTGCATTCAGCACGGCTTCTGCGAACTGTAGAGGAGCAGCAACAGGCTTGTTATAAAAACGCTGGAACACAGCTTCATTAGCCCATCCTGCTGTGGCGAGAATTTGGTCCATGGGCACCTCCATGACCCTCGCCGCTGACGTCGATGCAGCCCTGGTGGAATGAGACTTGAACACATTAGTGTCGATACCTGACTTACCCAAGACGACTCGAAGCCACCTGGATATCGTCTGGACTGTCACTCGATGATGAGGTCTCTTATGAGTGACAAGCAGGTATCTCTCCATTCCTCTGATGCGTGCCGTCACCTTGACATAGTGGCGGATATGTGAGGCTAAACATAGCCTAGCATCTGCGGGGTATGCCGGGAACTTCAGCTGCAGCCCTGTGCACCCAGGTCTATGCTGCTTTAGTAGCTCGTCAATGAAAAAGACTACTTCTGTAGGGGTAGAAGTCATTCTGTCGACACGAAGTTTGTGTAGTGTCTGTACCCTCTGAGCTGAAGTCAGCGCTAGTAACATCACCAGCTTCATGGTGAGTTGGTCCAGTTGGAGCCCTTCCATGGGAGACCACGTCCTGAGCAGGGTTAATACGTCCCTGACATCCCAGGTGATATTATAGCGTGGTGTAGGCGGATTCATATTGAATATACCCCGCATGAGTCTGGACACTAGCCTGTTGGATCCTACCCCAATATTGAGGTAGAATGATAGCGCACTTCTGGCGCTGTTGATGGCACTGTAACTTAAGTGTTCATCATGGTGCAACCCCGCGAGGAATTCCAGGACGTCGGTTATTGTCACGTCATCGTACGTGATGCGAGAGCGGCTGCAGTAGGCTTCCCACTTCTTAATATGCGAGCGGTATCTTCGCCTTGTGGACTCTCGACACGACGCCCCTATGGTATCCATGGTCCGAGCCGAGAGGCCGTATTGGACTAACGGCCTGTTCAGAACCTGCAAGCCAACAAATTTAAATAGCCATGGCAGGGATGTGGCTCCCCTGAGACAGGGTGAGTAACCAATTGTGGGCAACCCTTCAAAAGGACCCAAGGTTCGTTGAGCATGTCAAAGACCACCGGATACCAAGGCTGTGTGGGCCAGTCGGGTATAATAAGGATGCCCTTGGCAGCATCTGCCTGAATCTTTCGCAATACCCGACTGATGAGGCAAAACGGGGGGAAGGCATAGAAAAACCAATTCCCCCAGTCCAGCGAGAATGCATCTAGTGCTATTGCCCCAGGATCTGGTTCCCATGAAACGTAGGTTGGTACCTGATGGTTCAACCGTGACGCAAAAAGGTCAATGTCCGGTTTACCAAATTTGGCTGTGACTAGAAAAAATCTCAGGATGCAACATCCATTCAAAATTGTCATTAAATTTGCGTGACCTGGTGTCCGCCACAGTATTAAGCTCACCTGGCAAATAGGTAGCTGAAATCCAAATGTCTCTTTGAACACACCAGAGCCAAATTGAGTTAGCCAATTTGTCACACGAAACTGACCTGGTACCACCCATATGGTTTAAGTATGCCACTGCTGTGGTGTTGTCTATTTGGAGACGGACATGTGCTCCAACAAGCTTGGAACAATACGCACGAAGTCCGTGGAATGCTGCCAGCAACTCCAAATAGTTAATCCCTTGAGTCAACAACATCGTTGATTCAAGGGTGTCCCATCTGCCCCCACAACTAGAGCAATTATCCGTGGCTCCCCAGCCATTGGAGCTTGCATCAGTCTGCTAATATACCACCGGATTAGCCTCCCTGATAGGCTTGAATGAGCTGCTAATGTGACACACCCACCATTGCAACTCATTTATCGCTTCGGGCGGCAGCTGCATGGACCGATCATAATGACCAGCGTTCTGTTTTAACGCAGCAATTTTAGCTCTTTGCAAATTCTGATAACGCAAAGGTCCATATCGCGCTGCCGGAAACAAAGCTACAAACTTCCCAATTATTGTAGCTGAATGCCGAATCGATGGTATATTGGTGCGGATTAAATCTTGACACACCTGGGTAACCTCCTCAATCTTGTTAATTGGAATGGTAACCCTCATGCTCTTAGAGTTCACCGTGAACCCTAGGTAATTAATCACCTGGGCAGGGCAGAACTTTGATTTCTCTGGATGGACAATAAACCCTAATTGTTGAAATATATTGACAACAGCTGCAACACCCTGTTCAGCCAATTCCAGGGTGTGGCCCACAATTAAGATATCATCTAAGTAGGCCATAACTATATGGTGTCGTTGTCTCAAATAAGCCATAATTGGTTTCACTAATTTAGTGAACAATCTAGGGGCTGTGGTGAGCCCATTAGGCAAAGCCTTGTACTGCCAGAGTTGCCCCATCCAGATGAATTTCAAAAACCTTCTGTCGTATTTCTGGATGGATACTGAATAATATGCGTCTTTCAAATCGATGCATGCCATAAAGCAACCATGAGAAATCAATGATTTGGCTGTTTCAAACGTATCCATTTTAAAATGAGTATATGTTACAAAAGTATTCAAACGGGTTAGATCAATAATGACACGACAACCTCCATCCTTCTTAGGTCTGGTGAATATATTCGAAACAAATTCAACTGGCTCATGCACCGCTCTCTCAATCACTCCCTTCTGCTCAAGACTTAAAAGTTCCTTGTAGCCTGCTGCCTGTTCTGCAGCAGATAATTTAAACGTTCGAGCGGGCATGTGCTGGGATGGAGGAATGTCGCCATTAATAAACTCAATTTTATGCCCCTGAATATTCTGCAACACATACTCGTCACCAGTAAAATTACCCCATGCACCCAAAAACAACCGAAGGCGACCACCAACATGTGAAGTTAAACAAAGAGAAAAGAGAGAACCAGACCCCCTCACCTCCGTGGTTACCGGCGGTCCTTGACACACGTGGGTGGACGTGGAGGTGCTGGGTTGGCTTGAGGGCGCGGCGTCTTCGTTTTCCACCAGGGTCTCTGCCGACCCTGTCCTAAAAAAGACCCCTGGTGCTGGGTCTGATGTTGCTGTCGTTGTGGAGCTTGAGGGTGGGTCCTCGTCGAGGCACTAGCAGACCCTCGTGATCGAATGTATGGAGACTTTGAGCCTGACGGTGCGGGGGCACTCTGAGAGCGCATGATCCCCACCGTTTTGGCTTGTTCGTCAAGCTCTTTGACTCTCTTCGAGAGGTCCTCCCCAAAGAGCTGACGGGGCGGGGGCGGCGGCGGTGGTTTGCACAATCCTGCAAACTTCGGATTGAGCGCTGGGCGGATGCTGGTTTTGCGAAACCCGTTGATTTTGTGCTGGGTCGCGCACAGGAGGGCCAGAGCATCTTCCTGGTCCAAATTCAGTTCGTCCCCGACCGCGCAAAGGCGGTTATACCGGCCGTGAGGAGCTTCAGGATCCGCTGCAATTTTACCTCTTGTTGACGGATAGCCGCACTGATGTTGCCCCATATCGGCGTATTGACCACAGGCACGTTGAGGGAGTTGCAATTGGATGGAGCCTTGTGACGGCTCATTGCCTGAATGAGGACTTCTTCCTGTAGTTGCTGGTTGTTAAGAAAGTGCACAGTGGCTGCCAGCTTTGCGTTTAAAGGAAGTCCAGATGAATGTGGGGCCGCAAATTTGGTCGCCACATCCAGAAGATCCTCCGCTGGCACCTCCAACGGAGATGGTATGGGATCCACCAAAACCTCCTCCTCCTGCTGCTCCAGGCTGATGGTAGAGGCTGTGCCTGTTGCTGCCCTGCTGTTGTTGACTTTGAAGCAGGAGCTCCAGCAGCCGCTCCATACGGTCAATACGCCCTTCACCCTGAACACTCAGGTGGTCGGAGTCCTCCGGCTCTGAAAAGAAAACCGGGCTCCTATCATCGGCCCGCACCTCATCGAGGCCCTGACGGTGCCGGTAGTTGTCGCTAACAGCCGCCGAGGCGAAACTGCGCGATTCCCGCGCGGGCGTGTTCAACCGCCTCCGTTTAGCGGGAGCTGAAGCCGCTGCCACTAAGGGCACGTGCGGCGTGGTGTCGGCACCAGCCGAAGCATGGCTGCCTGAAGCCCGCGCAGGCTTGCCGGCTGCCCACATCGTGGACCTTGCCGACGCATGGTCTCGCCCACCCATCCATGGGGGGCTCGGCGACCGTGACGAGACCCGACTCAACCGACCCGTCCCGGCGTCGAGAGTCGGGGTGTGCCGGCTGGACCTCACAGCCGCCCCGGGTCTCGCCCTGGAACCTGACCGCTCCTCCGTGTCAGGCAATGCCTTAGCCCTGGTAGGGTTAGGCTTCTGGGCTCCTGCCCTTCCCCTACTCGGAGGGCTGAGTGGAACAGGCCGTGCAGCTGCACGCACCCTGCTCGAGGTCGCCAGCGACGCTGACGACCTGACTGCCATGGCAGGGTCCTCCTGCTCTGGCGGCACACCACACTCCTCCTCGTCGAACCCCTCCGAGCTGTGGTGTGCTGGCGGATCTGGACCTGTAACCACAGGGCTTACCCACATCTCCGCCTGAGTCCCGGCCTGCGTTGCAGGTACTGCCGATGGTAAAGGCCCCGGAACTGTTGACCGGCGAACTCGTCCTGACGTCCTCCGGCCCTTGGAACTCCCATCCATGTCCTTGCTGCAAGACATAACCAACAACAAGGACCACCAACTAAAGGTAGGATACTTACCTCCGTGGCCCCTTATGAAGGGCTGGCGAGGAGCACGCTCCACCGCCAGCCGTCGCAGCAACGCGGTACGACGATATGTCGAGCATGCGCGCCGGCGGGCTCTTCACGAAGTCACTCACGTAACTCCGAAATGAAATCACAGTTAACATTTCAGATTGATGATACTTCATCCGGACTGAGAAAAGGTGACCAACCTGAAACATTAAATTTCTTTCTCTTGTCACGGATCCTGTCGAATATGTTGATTATTTCCAGCATGTTCTTTTATTTTGGATTTCCAGTACTGTTGATTTTGTATATGTGATTCTAATGGTTATCTGCTGATAGAAACACTTCACATTTTTCAAGGTAATGTTACACTTGGAATCTGTAAATAGGAAGTTGCAGCTGTTATTGAGTTTATTGAGCTTAGTTTATTGTCACGTGTGCCGAGGTGCACTGAAAAACTTTTGTCGCATGCTAACCAGTCAACGGAAAGAATATACATGCTTATAATCGAGCCATCCACAGTCGTGCATGACAAAGGGAATAATGTGAATAATGTTTTGTTTTTCTACAGAATGTCCATTCATTTGAAGCATGATTTTGATTTGATTACCTCGGACCTGAAGTAAAGAATATGGGATAGATTTTAATTATCCAAAATCAGCCACACTAACTACATTGTATTAAATTGTTGAGTTTTTGTACCACAGTCAATCTCAGATTAAAGTGCAATTTCCATGTTTTTTTTCTCATTCCATTGCATTTACTTTCAGCACATCCTTCAATTCACTTTCAGAAGACTCTGTCGATGGCCTTTTCTGGATCAGAATGTTCCTGTGAACAATTTGTGATTGTAAAGTAAAATGCTAATCTAAATGATTGATGCAAATATCAACACGGGAAATAGACACCTCCACAGTTTAAATGAAGACATAAGGAAGCCTGCTCCCTCCACACTTGCATTGCTAGGAATTGAGGAAAGGTTCTTCCAAGGGAATGATTGTTCAGAAAGTTCAGGTTATTCAATTAAATAAGGGGAATACTCACCAGGCTAGGGGATCATCTGAGGAGAAAAAAAAATCCGTCCTCTGTGATCTCTTGAGTATCCCCAACATTTGCTGTTTCCTTTCAGTTTTCTAACAAATGCCTTTGACAGTTTTCTTCTAATTTATGTGACACCTTGTCACACCTCTGTAATTAATCATCACATTTCAGGGCGAATGAACACGTGCAGGTGACACATGATCAACCTTTCATTTAGGCGGCTCTTACAATTAAGGATGATTTGCTTTCTCAACGGCTTTGAGGATTTTGAGGCGACTGACTGTGGGATCTGCAGTCACATTCACAGCTGAGGCTCCTGATGTGGTAGATGGGCGGGTGGCTTGGGAGGACTCATGCTGCTTTTGCCATTTATACAAAGCTTTGGTGTGATTGCAGATGGGTAAACTCTATTCTCTCAATACTGTCCCAAATGCTCCCTCTCCACTTTGAGCAGTCATGAGCCAGCACTTGCCAAGAACCAGTGGGGATGCTGCTATTTTACAAAGAGGCTTTGAGCATGTCCTGGTAAATTTTCCTTATGACATAGTTTGGCCTAGTGTAATAATTTCAGCAATTTAGCATAGAAAAATAGGTGCAGGAGTAGGCCATTTGACCCTTGGAGCCAGCACCGCCATTCAATATGATCATGGCTGATCATCTAAAATCAGTACCCCGTTCCTGCTTTTTCCCCATATCCCTTGACTCCTTTAGTCCGAAGAGCTAAATCTAACTCTCTCTTGAAAACATCCCGTGAATTGTCCTCCAGCCCTTCTGTGGCAGAAAATTCCACAGATTCACAACTCTCTGGGTGAAGACATTTTTCCTCATCTCAGTCCTAAATGGCCCACCTCTTATGCCCCTGTCCCACTTAGGTAATTTTTTTAGGCGACTACAGGTGACTAGACTGTCGCCACATGGTCGCCAGGGTGTCGCCTGTATGGTCGTGAGTAGTTTCCTCAATCGCCCAAAGAATTGTAGCATTTTTCTGGCCGTTGGATTTTGAAATGTTCAAAACGTTTCGGCCCAGTCGGCAACAGTTGGCATGAAACCAATGAGCATAGCATGACTTCTCCTGACATAGACATTGTCGTAGTTTGTCGCCAGGATGACGTAGGTTGTCGCCGGTGTTGACTTCTGTTTTTTTTTGTTGTTAAAGTATGATTCTATTTCAAATTTTATATCGAAGGGGGGTCCAGTCACCGGTCTTACAGCGACCTGCTACGACTATGACAGTCCCCAGCAGTCGCCTAAAAATAGACTAAGAGGGACAGGCCCACTATTCTTAAACTGTGACCCCTGGTTCTGGACTCCCCCAACATGGGGAAAATGTTTCCTGCATCTAGCCTGTCCAATCCTTTAAGAATTTTATATGTTTCTATCAGATCCCCTCTCATCCTTCTAAATTCCAGTGAATGCAAACCCAGTCGACCCATTCTTTCATCATATATCAGTCCTGCCCTCCCGGGAATTAACCTGGTGAACCTACGCTGCGCTCTCTCAATAACGATAATGTCCTTCCTTAAATTAGGAGACCAAAATTTAATCCAGGTGCGGTCTCATCAGGGCCATGTACAACAGCGGGAGGACCTCCTTGCTCCTAAACTCAAATCCTCTCGCAATGAAGGCCAACAATGAAGGCCAACATGCCATTAGCTTTCTTCACTGCATGCTTACTTTCAGTGACTGATGTACAAGCGCACCCAGGTCTTGTTGCACCTCCCCTTTTCCTAATCTGACACCATTCAGATAAATGTCTGCCTTCCTCTTCTTGCCACTAATGTGGATAACCTCACGTTTATCCACATTATACTGCATCTGCCATGCATCTGCCCACTCACCCAACCTATCCAAGTCACCCTGCAGCCTCATAGCATCCACATCGCAGCTCACACTGCCACCCAGCTTTCCCATGATTTCCCCTTCATAAATCCATGCTGACTTAGACTGATCGCATCACTGCTTTATAAATAACACCTTTAACAATCAACTCAAGCATTTTCCCCACTGCCGATGTAAGGCTAACTGGTCTTTAATTCCCCGCTTTCTCTCTCCCTCCTTTCTGTGATGCACTAATAACCGACCATGCTACTGAATTCACGAAAAAGCCATTGTGACAAACAAAGCATTTTAAACACTTGAATATTTAATATTATATGCTTGAATTTAGAATATTGTGCTCAATTTTGGTCACCATGTTAAGGGAATGATGTTGTCAAGCTGGAAAGGGTGCAGAGAGAATTTACGAGGATGTTGACAGGACTCGAGGGCCTGAGCTATAGGGAGAGTTTCAGTAGGCTGGAACTCTATTCCTTGGAGTGCAGGAGGATGAGGGGTGATCTTATAGAGGTGTGATGAATAGATCAGTTAATAGAGTCTTCTGCCCAGAGTAGAGGAATCAAGAACCAGAGGACAAAGTTTACGGTGAGGGAGCAAAGATTTAATAGGAACCTGAGGGGTAATTTTTTTAATACATAGGGTGGTGGGTATATAGAACAAGATGCTGGAGGAGGTAGTTGAAGCAGGTATTATCACAACATTTAAGAAACATTTAAACAGGTACTTGGAAAGGATGTGTTAGAGGGATATGGGACAAACGCAGGCAGGTGGAACTAGTGTAGATGGGACATGTTGGTTGGTGTGGGCAAGTTGGGACGATATGCCTGTTTCCATGCTGTATGACTCAACTCCTATATATCAACGTTTTCAGTAGTAAATTGATATTCAAATGTTCTCCACTTTGGTAGGTGTATGTATAGTCTGCCAACAAAGGTGCCATCTACATTAAAGCTTCTGCCATCACACCTTGGTACACAGGCTCAAGTAACAGAGACACTGGGGAACAGGTGGGACTTGTATTAGTGGATGACTACAGATTTCTCATCCCCCACCTTCTATCTGAGATTTTGTGCTTACTACTTGCACATGGTGGCTATCTATGTCTCTCTTGGTGCACTGTAGTAGTAAAGAAGCACTCTTTGCACTCATTTCTTACAGCAATGCCTACACTTCTCTAGCATTCACTCAAATGATTATGTGTTATCCAAGTCTAGCAACCTCTTTCCCATTACAAGTTTTATCATCACCTGTTGTTAACCTCTTTACTCAATACAATTTAGACAAAACAAGGAAAACCCACATTTCATGGAATTAACACCTTGATAAAGATTATAATACTTTCCACCTAGAAATGGGTACAATGATAAGGTTTAAAAGACATTCAGACCAGTACATAGATAGGAATTATTTAGAGGGAAACATGGCAATAGAAGATGGGATGAGCTCAGCAATAAAGGACACAAAGTGCTGAAGTAGCTCAGCGGTTCAGGCAGCAACTTTGGAGAACATGGATAGGTGACATTTCGGGTCGAGACCCTTCTTCAGACTGATTCAGATTCCTTTTGTGTAAACCACCATCAGCAGTTCCTTTTTTTCTACAGCTCAGCTATAAAACCTGGTTGACATGGATCAGTTGGGCTGAGTGGCCTGTTTCAGTGCTGTATGACTCTGACTCTATTACAGGAATATTAGTCCGGTTACTGTGAATTCTACCATTAAAAAATTGCTATTTTGTCTTTTAACAGTCAGGACATATTTGGGATTAACCTCCCCAGCCATCATGAATAAAATACATTCAATCTGATATGAGAAATTGTGATCAACGGCATAAACCAAAGATGGCGCCGAAGCCAGGCGATATCTACGTGCGATATCTACAGGCGATATCCTAGAATCAGATCTGCTATCATACATTCCAATCGCTCCACTCTTTTAAATCTTTAATTATTTATACGCTGTGGATGGCTTGATTGCAATCATGCATAGTCTTTTCTTAGACTGGATAGGACTCAAAAACTATAGTTTTTCACTGTACCTCGTTACAAGTAACAATAATGACCTAAACTAAACTAAGCTAATCAGATGGCTCTGAATTAGTGAATTATTTTGGTTATATTTCTTCAGAAGTATCCTTTGGCGCATGGGAGTCGTGAATCTGCTCTTCTGCTTAGTTGGGAAGAGAACCAAACTTCCTATTGCCGTTCTGAAAATCTGCATGAATTGAGGTGCACTATTTTTGCAATCACTATAAAGGATCCAACTGAATATCAAGAGTCAGAAAAATACCTTCAAAATAAATAATGATAACATTCAGTTTTCCTGTCAATCTAATATTATGGCAAAAAGTCTATGTCAATGTGTCCGAAAATAGTGCTGTTTTGAATAATTCCGGAAAGCAGAAATCCATCTCAATTTTGAGAAGTAGCTTTTGGGAGATCTCAGAAATGTCACTATATATTTCATTTCGGAGTCACGTGAGTGACTTCGTGAAGAGCCCGCCGGCGCGCATGCTCGACATATCGTCGTAACGCGTTGCTGCGACGGCTGGCGGTGGAGCGCGCTCCTCGCCAGCCCTTCATAAGGGGCCACGGAGGTGAGTATTCCACCTTTAGTTGGTGGTCCTTGTTGTTCGTTATGTCTTGCAGCAAGGACATGGATGGGAGTTCGAAGGGCCGGAGGACGTCAGGACGAGTTCGCCGGTCAACAGTTCCGGGGCCTTTACCATCGGCAGTACCTGCAGTGCAGGCGGGACTCAGGCGGAGATGTGGGTAAGCCCTGTGATTACAGGTCCAGATCCGCCAGCACACCACAGCTCGGAGGAGTTCGACGAGGAGGAGTGTGGTGTGCCGCCAGAGCAGGGGGACCCTGCCATGGCAGTCAGGTCGTCAGCGGGCTCGCTGGCGACCTCGAGCAGGGGGCGTGCGGCTGCACGGCCCGTTCCACTCAGCCCCCCGAGAAGGGGCAGGGCAGGAGCCCAGAAGCCTAACCCTGCCAGGGCTAAGGCATTGCCTGACACGGAGGAGCGGTCAGGTTCCAGGGCGAGACCCGGGGCGGCTGTGAGGTCCAGCCGGCACACCCCGACTCTCGACGCCGGGACGGGTCGGTTGAGTCGGGTCTCATCACGGTCGCCGAGCCCCCCATGGATGGGTGGGCGAGACCATGCGTCGGCAAGGTCCACGATGTGGGCAGCCGGCAAGCCTGCGCGGGCTTCAGGTAGCCATGCTTCGGCTGGTGCCGACACCACGCCGCAAGTGCCCTTAGTGGCAGCGGCGTCAGCTCCCGCTAAACGGAGGCGGTTGAACACGCCCGCACGGGAATCGCGCAGTTTCGCCTCGGCGGCTGTTAGCGACAACTACCGGCACCGGCAGGGCCTCGATGAGGTGTGGGCCGATGATAGGAGCCCGGTTTTCTTTTCAGAGCCGGAGGACTCCGACCACCTGAGTGTTCAGGGTGAAGGGCGTATTGACCGTATGGAGCGGCTGCTGGAGCTCCTGCTTCAAAGCCAACAACAGCAGGGCAGCCACAGGCACAGGGCGTCGTCACCAGCCTCTACCATCAGCCTGGAGCAACAGGAGGAGGAGGTTTTGGTGGATCCCATACCACCTCCGGTGGAGGTACCAGCGGAGGATCTTCTGGATGTGGCGACCAAATTTGCGGCCCCACATTCATCTGGACTTCCTTTAAACACGAAGCTACAGGAAGAAGTCCTCATTCAGGCAATGAGCCGTCACAAGGCTCCATCCAATTGCAACTCCCTCAACGTGCCTGTGGTCAATACGCCGATATGGGGCAACATCAGTGCGGCTATCCGTCAACAGGAGGTAAAACTGCAGCGGATCCTGAAGCTCCTCACGGCCGGTATTACCGCCTTTGTGCGGTCGGTGGACGGGGATGAATTGAATTTGGACCAGGAAGATGCCCTGGCCCTCCTGTGCGCGACCCAGCACGAAGTTAACGGGTTTCGCAAAACCAGCATCCGCCCAGCGCTCAATCCAAAGTTTGCAGGATTGTGCAAACCACCGCCGCCGCCCCCGCCCCGTCAGCTCTTTGGGGAGGACCTCTCGAAGAGAGTCAAAGAGCTTGACGAACAAGCCAAAACGGTGGGGATCATGCGCCCTCAGAGTGCCCCCACACCGTCAGGCTCAAAGTCTCCATACATTCGATCACGAGGGTCTGCTAGTACCTCGACGAGGACCCACCCTCAAGCTCCACAACGACAGCAACATCAGACCCAGCACCAGGGGTCTTTTTTAGGACAGGGTCGGCAGAGACCCTGGTGGAAAACGAAGACGCCGCGCCCTCAAGCCAACCCAGCACCTCCACGTCCGCACACGCGTGTCAAGGACCGCCGGTAACCACGGAGGTGAGGGGGTCTGGTTCTCTCTTTTCTCTCTGTTTAACTTCACATGTTGGTGGTCGCCTTCGGTGGTTTTTGGGTGCATGGGGTAATTTTACTGGTGACGAGTATGTGTTGCAGAATATTCAGGGGCATAAAATTGAGTTTATTAATGGCGACATTCCTCCATCCCAGCACATGCCCGCTCGAACGTTTAAATTATCTGCTGCAGAACAGGCAGCCGGCTATAAGGAACTGTTAAGTCTTGAGCACAAAGGAGTGATTGAGAGAGTGGTGCATGAGCCAGTTGAATTTGTTTCGAACATATTCACCAGACCTAAGAAGGATGGAGGTTGTCGTGTCATTATTGATCTAACCCGTTTGAATACTTTTGTAACATATACTCATTTTAAAATGGATACGTTTGAAACAGCCAAATCATTGATTTCTCATGGTTGCTTTATGGCATGCATCGATTTAAAAGACGCATATTATTCCGTATCCGTCCAGAAATGTGACAGAAGGTTTTTGAAATTCATCTGGATGGGGCAACTCTGGCAGTACAAGGCTTTGCCTAATGGGCTCACCACAGCCCCTAGATTGTTCACTAAATTAGTGAAGCCAATTATGGCTTATTTGAGACAACGACACCATATAGTTATGGCCTATTTAGATGATATCTTAATTGTGGGCCACACCCTGGAATTGGCTGAACAGGGTGTTGCAGCTGCTGTCAATATATTTCAACAATTGGGGTTTATTGTCCATCCAGAGAAATCAAAGTTCTACCCTGCCCAGGTGATTAATTACCTAGGGTTCACGGTGAACTCTATAAGCATGAGGGTTACCAATCCAATTAACAAGATTAAGGAGGTTACCCAGGTGTGTCAAGATTTAATCCGCACCAATATACCATCGATTCGGCACTTAGCTACAATAATTGGGAAGCTGGTAGCTTTGTTTCCGGCAGCGCGATATGGACCTTTGCATTATCAGAATTTGCAAAGAGCTAAAATTGCTGCGTTAAAACAGAACGCTGGTCATTATGATCGGTCCATGCAGCTGCCGCCCGAAGCGATAAATGAGTTGCAATGGTGGGTGTGTCACATTAGCAGCTCATTCAAGCCTATTAGAGAGGCTAATCCGGTGGTATATTTGCAAAGTGATGCAAGCTCCAATGGTTGGGGAGCCACGAATAATTGCTCTAGTTGTGGTGGCAGATGGGACACCCTTGAATCAACGATGTTGTTAACTCAAGGGATTAACTATTTGGAGTTGCTGGCAGCATTCCACGGACTTCGTGCGTATTGTTCCAAGCTTGTGGGAGCACATGTCCGTCTCCAGATAGACAACACCACAGCAATAGCATATTTAAACCATATGGGTGGTACCAGGTCAGTTTCGTGTGACAAATTGGCAAACTCAATTTGGCTCTGGTCTGTTCAAAGAGACATTTGGATTTCAGCTACCTATTTGCCAGGTGAGCTTAATACTGTGGCGGACACCAGGTCATGCAAATTTAATGACAATATTGAATGGATGTTGCATCCTGAGATCTTTTTTAAAGTCACAGCCAAATTTGGTAAACCGGACATTGACCTCTTTGCGTCACGGTTGAACCATCAGGTACCAACCTACGTTTCATGGGAACCAGATCCTGGGGCAATAGCGCTAGATGCATTCTCGCTGGACTGGGGGAAGTGGTTTTTCTATGCCTTCCCCCCGTTTTGCCTCATCAGTCGGGTATTGCAAAAGATTCAGGCAGATGCTGCCAAGGGCATCCTTATTATACCCGGCTGGCCCACACAGCCTTGGTATCCGGTGGTCTTTGACATGCTCAACAAACCTTGGGTCCTTTTGAAGGGTTGCCCACAATTGGTTACTCACCCTGTCTCAGGGGAGCCGCATCCCTGCCATGGCTATTTAAATTTGTTGGCTTGCAGGTTCTGAACAGGCCGTTAGTCCGATACGGCCTCTCGGCTCGGACCATGGATACCATCGGGGCGTCGTGTCGAGAGTCTACAAGGCGAAGATACCGCTCGAATATTAAGAAGTGGGAAGCCTACTGCAGCCGCTCTCGCATCACGTACGATGACGTGACAATAACCGACGTCCTGGAATTCCTCGCGGGGTTGCACCATGATGAACACTTAAGTTACAGTGCCATCAACAGCGCCAGAAGTGCGCTATCATTCTACCTCAGTTTGGAGGTAGGATCCAACAGGCTAGTGTCCAGACTCATGCGGGGTATATTCAATATGAATCCGCCTACACCACGCTATAATATCACCTGGGATGTCAGGGACGTATTAACCCTGCTCAGGACGTGGTCACCCATGGAAGGGCTCCAACTGGACCAACTCACCATGAAGCTGGTGATGTTACTAGCGCTGACTTCAGCTCAGAGGGTACAGACACTACACAAACTTTGTGTCGACAGAATGACGTCTACCCCCACAGAAGTAGTCTTTTTCATTGACGAGATACTAAAGCAGCATAGACCTGGGTGCACAGGGCTGCAGCTGAAGTTCCGGGCATACCCCGCAGATGCTAGGCTATGTTTAGCCTCACATATCCGCCACTATGTCAACGTGACGGCACGCATCAGAGGAATGGAGAGATACCTGCTTGTCACTCATAAGAGACCTCATCATCGAGTGACAGTCCAGACGATATCCAGGTGGCTTCGAGTCGTCTTGGGTAAGTCAGGTATCGACACTAATGTGTTCAAGTCTCATTCCACCAGGGCTGCATCGACGTCAGCGGCGAGGGTCATGGAGGTGCCCATGGACCAAATTCTCGCCACCGCAGGATGGGCTAATGAAGCTGTGTTCCAGCGTTTTTATAACAAGCCTGTTGCTGCTCCTCTACAGTTCGCAGAAGCCGTGCTGAATGCAGGTCAAGAACGTGGAGATGTCCCCGTATGAGGGGTTTGATTTGTTATTAATAAATATGCTCTTGTTTTGCAGTATGGACTGTTAAGCAAGTTTGTTCCTCCCATCCATCCCTGGTAGTGGTGTGTCAGCATGAACGTGGTCCAGGGCGTGTAATCACAGAAGCTTTGAAGTCTTCACGAAGTCACTCACGTGACTCCGAAATGAAATAGTAAGATTGAACGAGAACTTACCAGTTCGAAGGTTGATCTTTATTTTATGAGGAGTCGAAGTGAGGGATTTCATGCCCTCCTCGCCCAACCCTCAATCACCTTCATCTGGTAATCTTAGTCAATTCAATCATACTATGCGAAGTCATTTCTATTGTTGGTTCTGTGATTCCACGCCGCTACTTTGAAGTATGTCGAGCATGCGCGCCGGCGGGCTCTTCACGAAATCCCTCACTTCGACTCCTCATAAAATAAAGATCAACCTTCGAACTGGTAAGTTCTCGTTCAATCTTACTAATCCTATTGCCTAATTCCAGACATCGGCTGTGAATATATATTTTGAATGGACCGAATTCAGCGAGTTTGAATTTTTTTTGAAGTATTAAACTATTTTAATGGATCTGTTATGTGTTGTCCACGAGGTTTAGCTTGGGAGGCTGTACAGGTTTTGTTGCGTCCTATACAAAAATATGTTGCCTGAGCAGTCTAAGTGATATATTTGCTGTTACAGGAATACTACTAAGCTGTAAAATTTGTTTTCATGGCTGAATTCTTTAATTAACTGTTTGAATTAGATGTATTTCTGCACCCGTCTGAGCTGTCGATACATTTTCGACATGGCCTGGTTTACTTTGTGTTGTGAATGGACAGCAATGTGTAGAGAATCGAATGTAACAACTGGGAAAAAATAACTAAATAAACATGACATTCATATTTTCTGTGGTGATAGTTCTGGTAATTGGGCTGCACAAATATTTAGTAAGCATATAGTTGTCATGTTGAAATGGTTTATGGCAGTAATGTAACATTTTGTAATTTGACCTGATTACATTGAATTTAGCATAACTTTCATCAATAAATCCCATCATTCGAATTAAACCATTCATTGATGAGAAAAGAACGGTTACTTTTTAGACAATTGAACTAGTCAGTAGAACTTACTGGAGGGAGGATGTGTAGGTAGGAACTGCAGATGCTGGTTTACACTGAAGATAGAAACAAAATGCTGGAATGACTTAGCAGGACAGGCAGCATCTCAGGAGAGAAGAAATTGGTGGTGTTTCTGATCTCCACCCATTCCTTCTCACCAGTGATGCTGCCTGTCCCGCTGAGTTACTCCAGCATTTTGTGTCTTACTAGAAGGAGGAGATGGCTAAGGAAGTATTCAGAATATAATTAACTCTCACTGATTTAGATTAAGGCATTTATCTCTGTATGAAGCACTTCTAAAATAAACACAACCACAAACTGTGGCTCACACCTGCCATTTCCTCCATTATTGGCTGCCTTAGATATGGGGGTAGGGCACTTACAGTCAAAGTGTAGACAGATTCCCCAAGGACTCACTGTCAAATGTCAGAAAGGCTGACTGCCAAGTTGAAATGCTTTTTTGGAAGCATATTTGACAGATTATTAATATTAGATATTGTAGTCATTATTGTTTTCTTACAATCACAAAAGTACCTCATTCTCTCAACAACCATAAAACTATGAACAAATGTCACCTTCACTGTAATGAACTCTTTATAAAACTTTAGGATTATAATGCAGAGGAAAGCTATTTGGCCCATCATGTTAAGTCAGGTAAAATAAGTTTCCTCAGCCATTCACTCACTCCTTCTAGTAAATTAAGGACAAAGGACATTTATTGTCACATACACCAATTGGTGTAGTGAAATTGGACTTGCCATGCAGCACACAAATAAAGATAAGACACAACACTAAAGAATTAACAATGAACATAAAAACATCCCCCCACAATGGTTCCCACTGTGGGGGAAGGCACAAAGTCCAGTCCCATCCCCAAGTCCACCCATAGTCAGGCCTATTGAGGCCTCCGCAGTCGGTGCTACGGCGGCCCGATGTTTTAGGCCTTCTCGCCGGGTGTTGGTGTTCCGGCGTCGGGAGAATCCTCACAGGGGGTTGGGACACCTGGAACGGCCACTTCCCTACCGGAGTCCGTGGCTTCCGAAGCTGACAAGGCCGCGCTGGATGGAGCTCCACAACTGGCATTCTTGCTGAGAGATCCCAGGCTCCCGATGTAAAGGTTCAGCACTGCCGCCCGCAGCCGGCCTCCCCACAGTCCCGCAGCTCCGCGATGTTCACCTGCGGTCTCAGCATTCTGCAGCTCCAGCGCGGCGACCCAGGCAAGGTATCGCCCGCTCCGCTCCCCGATGGTGCTCCAGCGCTGAGCCGCTGCCGAAGCCGAGATTCTGGGCAGCCCCCTCAGGAAACGCCGCTCCAGGCCCGCTGGTAGGCCATGAGGACTGGTCGATGGTGCAGCCCGGAGAAAAGCTGCTTCTCCTACCAGGTGGGGACCAGGAAAAGTAGTTTCCCCCTTCCCCCCCCCCCCCCCCCCCCCCCACATAAAAAAGGCTAGGGCTCCAAAAACAAACACTAAAACTCACTAAAAATAAAAGAAAGAAGTTAAAAAACAGACAGCTGCAGGCTGGGCAGCCATACCAACTGGACGGCGCCCCCTGGAACTTACAGCCTTCAAAGGCTTATTCAGGGACATTTTAAACATTGAGGCTTCCCACAGGTGGCTGTGGAGGCCAAGTCAATGGATAATTTTTAAGGCGGCGATAGACAGATTCGTGATTAGTATGGGTGTCAGGGGCTATGGGGAGAAGGCAGGAGAAAGGGGTTGAGAAGGAAAGACAGACCAGCCATGATTGAAGTTCTTCGATAGTCAGAGGGTAGTTAATCTGTGGAACTCATTGCCACAGAGGGCTGTGGTGGCCAAGTCAGTGGATATTTTTAAGGCAGAGATAGACAAATTCTTGATTAGAACGGGTGTCAAGCCTTATCAGGGGAAGGCATGAAAATGGGATTAGGAGGCAGAGATTAGCAATGACTGAATGGTGGAGTAGAGTCGAAGGGCCGAAGGGCCGAAGGGCCTAATTCTACTCCTATAATTTATGTACGTGAACTGGTGAACCTGAATGGCAGAGTAGACTTGATCGGCCGAATGGCCTAATTCTGTTCCTAGAACGTATAAACTTATGAACCACCAAATTGCCTGTCCCATTTTCACAACCTAATTCACAACCTTTTTTACTCGTGGACATTTTTCATCAGGCTAGAAAAACGTCCCGACCTACTTGATGCCACGAGTACCTAAGATTAGCATCACAACCTACCTATGACCTACCTACGACCTCCTACAACCTCCTACGACCTCCTACAACCTCGTGACGACCATGCTGCGAGTATGAGTTAAGGGCAAACTTGGCAGAGGTCGTGAATTAGGCCCTTAACTTTGCATCCACTAACTTTCCAGACCAGCTTGACTCCATTCCCGCAACTATTTCCATACTTTGTGTGATTAGTTTTCCAGTAATCTTTTTAAATGCCTTAAACATATGCCCGCTGGCTATTACCCTCACGGTTGTGTGAATGAGATGTTTTCTTAGTCAGCATTTCATAATCATAAACACCTCCATTCAATTTATCTTCAGTTGCCTTTGTTGCAAAGAATCCAACCCCGATTCTGCCACTTTCATTACAGTTAGAAACATAGAAACATAGAAAATAGTTGCAAGAGTAGGCCATTCGGCCCTACAAGCCACCAGCACCATTCAATATGATCAAGGCTGATCATCCAAAATCAGTACCCTGCTCCTGCTTTCTCCCCATATCCCTTAGTCCTAAGAGCTATTGAAAACATCCAGTGAATTCACCTCCACTGCCTTCTGGGGCAGAGAATTCCACAGATTCTCAATTCTCTGGCTGAAAAGGTTTTTCCTCATCTCAGTCCTAAATGGCCTACCTCTTATTCTTAAACTGTGATCCCTGGTTCTGGGCTCCCCCAACATCGGGAACATTTTCACTGCATCTAACATGTGCAATTCCTTAAGAATTTTATATGTTCCATCGTTGAAAACATCAACGGTCATTGTGCCTTACAATGCTATGTACGACAGTGATCGCAACTTCTACTGAAGAGTGGATGGTCGTTGGCTCGCTAGAAGCTCATCCATCCTTTGGCAGGTCTCGTTTTTGGTCCAGCTGCTTGTCCACAGCCCCCTCCTCACCTGGCAAACCAGGTGGGGAGACGGTTTAGTCGCTGACTATCCAACCATGGAGCAGGTAGCACGGGATTAAATGGTACCCGTGGCGGAGGGAACTCCCCCCTGACCTGACAAGATACCCTCTCATCCTTCTAAATTCCAATGAATATAAGCCATGCTGGTGAAACAACGATGGTGCCATTTTTCCCCGGCACCATCTCAAGTAGTATCAGCAACTTTCTGTAGTTTGGCCTGTAGTACTCCAACAGGTGCCTAAAGGGGACTGCCGGCACCCATCATAGGTTGCTGAAAATTTTCAATGTTGAAAATTCAGCGGCGACCAGAAAGACGCCACGACTCTTTGGGTGACTAGGCAACTACTCACGACCATATGGGCGACACCCTAGTGACATGTCGTGGGGTGAAGCCAGTATGGTCGTGAATAGTCGCCCAAAGAGTCGTACCTTGTTCTGGTCACCGCTGGATTTTCAACATGTTGAAAATTTTCGGCGACCTGTAACGACCTATGACGGGTGCCAGCAGTCGCCGAAAAAGTAATGTAAGTGGAACAGGCCCTTAACTAGCGCTTTGCACTGTTTCAGCTATCGTAATAGCTGACAATAAATATGAATGTTCCATGTGCCTACTTCACTGCTTTAGTTTGCTTTTACTTTTTGGTTTATTATTGTCACGTGCACTGAGGTGCAGTGAAAACATTTGTTTTGCATGCTATCCAAACAGATCATATATTCCATTCATAAATCAAGACATTAGATCAAAGGAGAAGATACAGAGCATAGAATATAGTTCACAGCATTGTAACACATAAGTTCCATTGATAAAGTCCAATGTCCAAATGGTGCAGTAAATTGCACTGTACCCTACCTTATGGGTGGACCATTCATAAGCCTGATAATGGAGGGGAAGAAGCTGTTCCTGAGTCTGGTAGTGCATGCTTTCAAGTGTCTGTACCGATTATTTTCAGGGATCGGTGGAGGAGTATTGCAATATCCCTTGCTCTTTTACACCGATCAGTTTCTCACCATTAGCTATTATTTCTTTGCTTTGTCCACATGCATTATCCCAAATTTCTTCAGACTGAATTCCATTCTCCATGTTTTTTTGTTCACCTGACCAATCTAAATAATTGTTCCTATTTGTACCAACAGATTTGCTGTTGATATAAGTTACAGAACATTATTTTGACACATACAATCAGGCGCATGGCCTTTATGAAAAGAATCAACCAATAACTGAAACAATTCTTCAACCTTCACATGTACGCTGTCATTATATTAGAACAAAAACTGTTTTACAAATGTGGAATAGCATCATAAATAGAAGTAATTGAAAAATGTATGTAATTAATTTGTGTTGAACAGTATATATATGTGTGTGTGTGTGTGTGTGTGTGTGTGTGTGTGTGTGTGTGTGTGTGTGTGTGTGGACAGCTTCCTATTAGTCCTCCTTGACTTCCATCAATAGTATTCCATATTTGGTTTACTAAATAACTGGCAATTGCTGCTGGAACATTAGAGACAAAACGATTATTCCAAGCCTGACTATTTGTCTGAATAATCTGAAGCCCATAACCACTTGGTTAAGAGAATGCCAATGAACTCACCAAGATAAAAACCTGCAGATCACCCACGTGGCGGCACTGGGAATAGAGATTCAGAGACCACTAAGATAGTGGGTCTGCTGCACAAATTAGCTGAACCAAGGTAGCAGTCAGTGTCAGAGGAAGATCACCGAGCAGACACAAAGGCTGAAGGATTAAAAGTTCAGGCTCAATCGAAGTGCAGTTGAAGTTAGAAGAGAGGAAGTCAAAGAACTTTACCAGGATCTAAGAGTTCTGAAGGATGAGGAGGGGACCTTATTGAAACTTACTGAATAGTGAAAGGGCTGGACAGAGTGGATGTGGAGAGTCTAGAGGACTCACCCACACAATTCATACCTCTGGTGTGAATTGTGGGAGAGTCTGGGATCAGAGGCCATAGGCTCAGAATAAAAGAACGTACCTTTAGAAAAGGAGATGAGAATTAATTAATTTAGACAAGATGGTGAATCTATGGAATTAATTACCACATATGGCTGTGGAAGCCATCATTATATATTTTTAAGGAAGAAATTGACAAGAGTTGTTATTAGTAAGGGTGTCAGGGGTTATAGGGAGAAGGCATGAGAATGGGGTTGAGTGGGAAAAATCGATCAGGCATGATTGAATGGTGGAGTAGACTTGATGGGCCGAATGGTCTAATCCTGCACCTACAACGTATGACACTAAAACCTTTAGTTCACAAACGATGGCTGCAGCTAACCAAGATGATAACTGGTTCTAGGAGGTAGATGCAATGAAGACCATTAGACCTAGTTGGAATCACTAACTAGTAAGTAGGAGGAGCCTGTCTATTTGAGCCTAATTCTGCTCTTATAGCTAATTAACTCAGCAGAACAACCCCCAGCATCATCTTCCAGCAGAGTGGAGAAAGGAGGTATTTATATTTGCAATGATCCCTGAGGAAGTCTGTGAGGAGAGGTATGAACTGAAGACCAGGTCCCGGGCATTCAGGTCTGGAGATACAGAGGTCTACAAGAAGTCCAGATATGACCTTGGTAAGGCCATCAAAAAGGCCTAAAGGGACTTCTGCTCCAAGTTGGAGAATGAGACAGATGTTCGGCAACTGTGGCAGGGCTTGAATCCTATCACCTCCTACAAGGCAAAATCATGAGGCAGCTCAAATGTCAGCGAAGCATCACTCTCTGACGAGCTCAATGCGTTTTACGCACGCTTTGATAGGGAGAACACTGATGTGCCTTCCTGAGCCTCCATTCGCCGTGACGGTATTTCGGTCACAGTCACAGAGGCTGACGTCAGAAGATCCTTCAGAGGGGTGAGCCCTCAGAAAGCGCCTGGACCTGATGGTATACGTGGACATAAAACCTGTGCGAACCAACTAGCTGGAGCGTTTACAGACATTTTCAACCTCTCACTTCTGAGGTCTGCGGTTCCCACCTGCTTTAAAAGGGCATTAATAATACCGGTGCCCAAGAAGAGCAAGGTGACGTGCCTCAATGACTATCAACCAGTGGCACTAACGTCTGTGGTGATGAAGTGCTTTGAGAGGCTGATCATGGCGCAAATCAACTCATACCCTGACAAAAACCTGGACCCAGTGTAGTACGCTTACTGTCACAACAGATCAACGGCGGATGCGATCTCGCTTGCTCTCCACTCCGCTCTGGACCACTTGGACAACTAAAACTCATATGTCAGGCTGTTATTCATTGATTACAGCTCGGCATTTAATACCATCATCCCATCCAAGCTGGTTACCAAGCTCTCAGATCTGGGTCTCTGTGCATCCCCCTGCAATTGAATCCTCGACTTCCTCATTCACAGACCACAGTCTGTCCGTATTGGTGGAAATGTGTCATCCTCGATAACAATCAGCGCAGGAGCACCTCAAGGCTGCGTGCTCAGCCCCCTGCTATACTCACTCTATACTCATGACTGCGTAGCCAGACATAGTGCGACTCCATCATCAAGTTTGCCGGCGATACCACTGTTGTGGGAAGTATCACTGATGGGGACGAGTAAGAGTACAGAAGTGTGATCGACCGATTGACCAAATGGTGCCAGCATAATAACCTGGCTCTCAACACCAGCTAAACCAAGGAACTGGTTATGGACTTCGGAATAGGTAGGATGGGGACCCACAGTCCTGTTCATATCAACTGGTCGAGGGTGGAAAGGGTCAAGAACTTCAAATTCCTGGGCGTGCATATTTCCGAAGATCTCTCCTGGTCCCAGAACACTGATGCAATCATAAAGAAAGCACATTAACGCCTCTACTTCCCAAGAAGATTACGGAGAGTTGGTATGTCAAGGAGGCTCTCTTGAACTTCTACAGGTGCACAGTAGAGAGCATGTTGACCAGTTGCATCATGGCTTGGTACGGCAACCTGAACGTCCAGGAGCGGAAAAGGCCTCAAAAAGTTGTAAACACTGTCCAGTCCATCATCGGCTCTGACCTCCCTACCATCGAGGGAATCTATCGCAGGTGCTGCCTAAAAAAGGCTGCCAGCATCATCAAGGACTCACACCATCCTGGCCACACATTCATCTCTCCACTGCCATCAGGTAGAAAGTACAGGAGCCCGAAATCTGCAACATCCAGGTTAAGGAACAGCTACTTCCCCAAAGCCATCAGACTATTAAACACAACTTCAAACAATCTATGAACTATAACAGCCTATTGCACTTTATCTGTGTATTTATGTGTGTATATATATATTCTATGGTATATGGTTACTCTAATCTGATCTGTATTTATGCCTAAAATATTCTGTCGTGCTGCAGCAAGCAGGAATTTCTTGTGGGACACTTGACAATAAACTCTCTTGACTCTTGACTCTCTTGAATTGTGTGGGAGAGAGTTGGTGGAGATATGCAAGGGAAGTTAGTTTCATGGTGGAATTGCAATCATCTGGTTAAAGAGAATGATTCAAGTAGTTACAATCCCAAAACAGGCCTTGCTTGAATATACAACATACTGTAGCCTTTATGTTCCCCATGTTTTACATTCAAACTGAGGTGACATTTTTTACTTTGCTTTCACTTAGCATATGAAGCAATCTCTAACCAGTACTTATTGACAAATTGATCACACAATATAAAGTCTATATACATTGTTGCACAGATTTTAATAACTTTGGATGGACACAAAATGGTGGAGTAATTCAATGGCTAAGGCAGTGTCTCTGAAGAAAAGGAATAGGTGACGTTTAGGGTTGAGACCCTTCTTCAGACTGAGAGATGATCCATGAGGAAAAATAACTTTTGTTTTATAGGTACCAAATAGGAAAATTACATAAATGGTTAACTACAACAAATTATGATACTTTCAATGAAGGCTTCATTATTGCAGAAAGTACTGCCAATTGTCCGCATGCCTGCCTCTTTGAATGCTTTATTTCATACTTTCTCGTGACAAATAAAATTATCCTATTAATTTGCCTGGCCATTTAGGGCAAGTCATTAGGGAGAATTGACTGCAATAGTTTAATGTTCCAAAATTTCGGTACTTTATGTAACAACATATGGGGTTACACAGTGCAAGGGTGAAAAGAGGCACTTAATGGTGTAAGGGCAATAATAATTGTGGGTTTAATGGATGATTTAAATGCTTATGGAGACACTGAAACAGAGATGTGCGCATTTTGCACTCAAACACTGATTAGAAGTAATTTTCCCAAAGAGGGAGATATACTCTACACCCATCTACTTTCAGCAAAATCATAGAGTGAGTGGACTGTGGCATAATAAACAAAGGGGCTGAGGAGAGGGAGTGCAGAGCTCAGAGACGACTCAGGAAACATCAATGGTAGGGAGGTATTGGGTTTCCACAGGAGTGTGACCTATACCTGCAGGATGTAAAGTAGTTGTGTGAACCTCCTCACATTATCTTGCCAACAATCTCTATTTTTATACAGAAAATAGACACAAAAACCTGGAGTAACTCAGCGGGACAGGCTGGAGAGAAGGAATGGGTGACGTTTCGGGTCGAGACCCTTCTTTTATTTTTACACACATCTGTTATTGGGAAAAGTTTCCTCCGAATGTAATGTATCAAGAATACTCACTGGACAATATCTCTCTAGCTGCACTGCAGGTAAGGAAGGCAGTTGTTGGCTTTCATTTGTTGCCTTGTCCATTTTTCAAATTGTTTGATTACGTCACCAACCCTCTCCACTAAAGACTCAGCTGTGGCACATCTACCACGGATGCATTGAAAATTGCAATTGTCATTCCAAATAAAGCTTTCGGGAATGCCCTTTGCGAACCTGCAGTTTATTAAACTTATATCAATGTACCAGTGTGCCATTGAACTCATGTAAATGAAGTTCGAACTCCAATATTAGTTGGGTCTCTGTGACACTCATTCTGACTGCTGTCTCTGATGCGGAGCTCGCAATGTTGAGGAAAGTGGAAGATGTGTAATTGCAAGATAAGAAAACACATCAGGGGAAAACTTATAGTACCTTGCCATAGACAGGCGGGAGTAACTTTGCTGGTCAGGCAGCATCTCTGGAGAAAAGGAATCGATGGTATTTCAGGTTGAGACCCTTCTTCAGACTTTCATTGTTTTGTCATGATTGGGTTAGTTAAAGACCACTCACAGATAATCCTGTACTGTGCATTGTGAACTCTCAAAGCAAATCAAAAGTCAGTCAGGAACTAGTTTACATTACGTAAACAAAGGTTATACCATAACATTCATCAAGATCAGGGCATCTAAAACTCACAAAAAAGACTGATGGAGATTCAAGAGTCAAGAGTGTTTTATTGTCATATGTCCCAGATAGAACAATGACATTCTTACTTGCTGCAGCACAACAGAATATGTAAACCTAATACATTGTAAACAATATGATAAACAAGAGAGAAAGAAAAATTCAGTGTGTATATATACAGTACACATACTCACAATTGGTATTTTCCGGATGCCCCAGTTTTTTTCCACATTCTAAACATGTGCAGGTTGGTTATTGGTTTGTGTAAATTGCCCCTAATATGTTGGGTAGATCTCATGTACCGGTGATTGTTGGTCTGCGTGGACTCAATGGGTTGAAGGGTCTGTTCACACACACACACACACACACATATATATATATATATATACACATAAATCTATAAACATGCACACACACACACACACATATATATATATACACGCATACACACAATAGTGGTGTAATAATAATAATAATAATAATAATCTATTATAGTTCAGAGCTTATTTGAGGTTGTAGTGTTTCATAGCCTGGTAGCTGTAGGGAAGAAGCTGTTCCTGAAACTGGATGTTACTGTTTTCAGGCTCCTGTACCTTCTTCCCGATGGCAGGGGTGAAATTAATGTGTGGCCAGGAAAGTGTGGGTCTCTGATGCTGCTGGCTGCCTTTTTGAGGCGGCTCCGATAAATCCCTTCGATAGTGGGGAGGTCAGAGCCGGTGATGGACTGGGCAGTGTTCATAACTTTTTGCAGTCTTTTCCATTCCTGGACGTTCAAGTTGTCAACCTTACATGTAAAAGATATTCTCAAGATAGGCACAAAATGCTGGAGTAATTCCGTGGGACAGGCAGCATCTCTGGAGAGAAGGAATGGGTGATGTTTTGGGTCATGACACTTCTTCAGAAGATATTCTATTTCAGTTTGGAATGTTACTGTTTTGGTATTATCTCATAATTACTTTGCCCGTTTAAATCTCAAACCTCAAAAAAAAAAATCCTGTTCTTATACATTGTGCATTTTCCATGACACAGTCTTTATCTGATGGGGTGGCAGATTGCAACCTTCACGTGGTCCATCCTGTTTCGACGAATGCAATCAACTTGGCGCGCACAAACAGAAGATCAAACAGAACAAGTTGTCCTACAACTTTAGGCTGTGCCCTCCATACGCAAGAAGAAGCCTTTATCTGATCAAAATAATTTCAAATTATTTGCCCCTCTTTGTACTGGTGATACACAGAAATATGAAATTATTAATATCTGCAGGATCTCCACTCAAATTAGTGCCTTCTAGTTAACAAAATTTGGTTGTGCTTTCATTAACAGTAATGCTCTTTCAATAATGTTCATATGACCATAATGTCCAATAATGCCCTTCACAACAATATCCATTTCCAACTTGTTGCTACATGTTTTTTTGATATTTTTCTACTGCATTCTTTAATACCTCAATTTCTGTTGTCAGAAATACAATGTCCATTTTTCATTCTCCAGTAATGCTTGTCCTCTTCTTTTTCCACATTATTATAATCACACATTATTTTACAAGGATCTGCTGGAATACAACGCTGTGTAATACATAGCCTCTAGTAGTAACAAAATAAGGCAGAATGTATCAACTAATTAATGTTGGTGACCCAGAAAACCCCCCATCACTAATGGTGCGGCGTTTTAATAATGATTTTTTTTAACCCTTCATGCTTCTTTATTTCCTCATTCCATATCTTCACTGCTGAGTGTTTATCTAGGATAGCTCCTCCCACTTAAAATGCTGACCTACTTCTGGCAAAATGCTTTCATTGCACACTGCAGTTGATCATTAGCTTGATATTTAATTGACATTAATTAATTAAGTAAATTCTGTTTTGTTTAGCAGATTTAGACCACTGAAATCCAGAGTTTAATTATAAAAACTATATGTGGAGCTTGACTTACTTCTTTAAATATTTTTTGAGACTTTAGCATGTTTGCATTAACTTCTTATTCTACATTAATGTCATTTTTGACTCATTTATCATTATAAGGAGTTAAAGATTGCTTTAAAATTGCACAGATTGGAAGTTAATTCAAATATGATAACCAATACTCCAAGATTTCGACACAGTTGAAATTAAATTCAAGAGTGACTTTAATTACTCAAAGTCAACCAAAATTGCCAAGTGATAACTTTTATATTAGGTCAGTATTAAATGTCACAATAGATTTCAATATCACTCAGCTTGGAAGGCAGCTTGGATTCAAGGATTCCCACTCTTAACTGCATTCTCGTAAGGTCTCCTGGATCTTATATCTGTGAAAGGCAGTAGATAGTACAGACACACATTGCTGGAGTATCTCAGCGGGACAGGCAGCGTCTAGGGAGAGAAGGACTGGGTGAAGTTTCAGGTTGAGACCATTCTTCAGGCCATTCCTTCTCTCCAGAGATGCTGCTTGTCCTGTTGAGCACTCCAGCAGTTTGTGTCTGTCTTTGGGGTAAACCAGCATAAGTCTGAAGAAGGCTCTCGACCCAAAATGTCACCCATTCTTTCTCTCCAGGGATGCTGCATGTCCCACTGAGTTACACCAGCTTTTTGTGTCTATTGTCAGCAGTTCCTTCCTACACATGACAGTAAGTAATATATTCTCCCAAATGAATACCTTGTTGGCAATTTAATGTCTGGAATTATACATAAACAAGGGCAACCGACTGCAACAGCTGTGTGTCAGTAATACTTGGGGAGCCTTAAACCTTTGCAAAATGGGTCCATTTTTCAGCACGATGTACAAAATCTGGAAGGGAAAAATAGGAAATGTTTCTATTTTCAGTCAGGAATTAGCAAAAGAAAAAAACAGTCTGCTCCTCTTACATAACAGCACTTAGTAAAGGGTTTACCCATCTTAAAAGGTTTGTAATAACAATGCCTCCTTCAGAGCTGGCAGGAGTTAAAAGCTGTAAATTTCACCGCATCATTAACATTAGGAGAGCAGAATGAAGCATGGGACCTGTGTTTTTGGACAACACATTTCTCCCAAGCATTTCAAGTAGTATCCATACCAAGTGCACTCACATCTGGCAATGGCTGTGAAGATTGCCTATGGTTAAGGACCTTTATGCACCTTTCTTTGCTGGTGCAGCAGGAATTAGAATCATGGGGTAGTTTGCCTAAGAAAGGTCAATGAGGGTTTCTGTTCAGAGGGTCATATTTCCTTTTTCTTGCCAGAGAGAAGCAAGTGAACACAAGGGCTTGAAGGAGCTGTAAATGTTTCCATGAAATAGAAGGCCATTGAATGCATGTGCATTTCTTTGCATATAATTATCGGGCGGCATAGTAGAGTTGCTACCTCACAGAGTCAGAGACCCAGATTCGATCATGACTACAGGTACTGTCTGTACGGAGTTTGTATGGTCTCCTTGTGACTGTGTGGGTTTTCCAAGGTGCTCCGGTTTCCTCCCACACTCCAAACATGTACAGGTATTTAGGTTAATTTTGCTTCGGTAAAAATTGTCCCTGGTGTGTCAGATACCGTTACTGTGCAAGGATCGCCGGTAGGCATGGACTCGGTAGGCCAAGGGGACTGTTATCGCACTGTATCTTTAAAGTAAACTATACTAAAGTAAATTTATTGTTAACAATGAAAATAAAAGTGATTCCACTCCCTCAATTTGCAACCAGTGAATGTCCAAAGGCAGAAAATCAAGCTTTTCAATGAAGTTAGATATGACGGCTGCATTTCAGTCCCAGTGAACCAATGCGTGACAAGGGCTGTCTGTTGCCAACATGACTCATGACTGAGGATCTTGAAGAACATACACATCATGCATACAATGAATGTGATGCTACCACACAAAAATGCAATCACACAGACCATTAGCATCTTGATGCAGTGAATCTTGAGGGAGCACTGCCGATCTCAAATGGAAGGGTATCAAGATTCATATGGACTGAGGACGGCTTCAGGCAGGGGCTACCGTGGCCTATCGCTTTCTTGGACTACTGCTGCCGCTGCCTACCGCTGTTGCTGTTGTGTCCTGTCGCTGCCGCTCCCCCACCCGCTTCAGCATCACAGGCGGAGCGTCCTGTAGCTGGGGACGGCTTCAGGCAGGGGCCGGCTAGGGAGCATTCTGTAGCCGGGGAAGGCGGACAGCTTCAGCCGGGGGGCATCGGGCAGCGTCCGGCAGCCAGGGGTGGGGGACCCAATGGGCAGGAATAGATGGTGGGGTCGAAGCGTCCTGCAGCTGGGGACAGGGACAGCTTCAGGCGGGAGCCGGTGGGGAGCGTTCTGTAGCCGGGGGAGGGGGATGGCTTTAGGCACGGACTGGGGGACGACGCTGCCATTGCCTACCACTGCCGTAGCCCTCCGCTGTGTAGCCGGGTGGGTTTGTGGTGGGGGGGGGTGTTGGGTAAGATTGTTGTGGGGGGGGGGTGTTGGGTAAGATTGTTGTGGGGGGGGGTGGGGATGTGTGGACGGGGGGGGTTGGGGTGGGAGGGGAGGGTGTGTGCGCAGGAGGCATGTGGAGGGAGGGGGTGAGTGGGGGGTGGGGGGGTTGTGAGGGGGTCCTGGGGAGGGAGGAGGGGTGTGGGGGGGAGGGGGAAGAGGGTGTGTGGGCGAGGGGGTTGTGGGGGGGAGGGGTTGTGTGTGGGAGGGAGGTGTGTGGGGGGGAGGGGTTGTGTGTGGGAGGGAGGTGTGTGGGGGATGGGGTGTGTGGGGTGGGGGGTGTGTGTGTGAGGAGTTGTGTGGGTGAGGGTGTGTGTGTGAGTGGGGTGCGGGGGGAGGGAGGATGTGGGAGTGGGAGAGGGGGTGGAGGGGAGGGGTGTTTATGGGGGAGGGGGGTGTGGGGAGGAGGGGGGTGTGTGGTGGTGGGGGGGGTGTGTGGGGGGGAGCTGACTGGAGCTGACAGTGTGATGGGGACTCACAGCGGGCGCTAGTCGCTGGTCGTCCTTCTCTGCCGGGATTAGAGTCTCCCCTTTCCGTTTAGCAACATCAGCAAAATCTCTGACTCTGCGCCGGGCTGGGCTGGGTCAGGTTGGGCTAGGCTGGGCTGGACCGCTTCCGGTCCCTGCGAAAATTGTGTCCCAGTTGGAGACGTCCGCCGGCCATCCAGAGCGTCTCTCAGCTCCAGTAAAGACACAATGGCACAGGAAGGGGTGGACTGTTCCGCGGAGTGACAGGAGCAAAGACCAATCCATGGGGCACTGACTGGCAGGAGAGGAAATCGATTAATATTTTTAAACCTACCTTACTTTTACATTAGACCACCGATCGGAACGCAACTTGGTGCACTCGCAGCACAGGAAAACGGTGGGTAGGCTGGTATAAAATCGTGCGGGTAATGCATACCATTTTTTGCACAAATAGAAAGACTGCGCAAACCGGAAGATAACAAGATCAGAGCTTTACATAGATAGATGGATAGATGGATAGAGAGATAGAGAGATAGAGAGATAGAGAGATAGAGAGATAGATAGATAGATAGATAGATAGATAGATAGATAGATAGATAGATAGATAGATAGATAGATAGATAGATAGATAGATAGATAGATAGATAGATAGATAGATAGATAGATAGATAGATAGATAGATAGATAGATAGATAGATAGATAGAGATAGCTATAAAGCTATAAACTATATGTGTTAAAGAAGGAACTGCAGATGCTGGAGAATCGAGGGTTACACCAAAATCTGGAGAAACTCAGCGGGTGCAGCAGCATCTAAGGAGCGAAGGAGATAGGCGACGTTTCGGGTTGAGACCCTTCTTCAGACTGGTCAGGGATCAGGGAAACGAGAGAGATATAGACAGTGAATTTTCTCAATTCTGTTAACCAGACTGCCTCCTCCCCCTCCCCACCTCTCCCTCAGCCCTCGTGCCCTGACATTCCTTCTCCATCTCCCCCCCTCCCCCCCCCACCCAAGTCGCTCTAGCTTCTCATTTTCACACTACAAAACTGCTTACAATGGCCTGTTTCCTTTATCATCAATACTTTTTCGCATATCTTTCATTCATTGTTCTTTATCTCTCCACATCACTGTCTATGTCTCTCGTTTCCCTGATCCCTGACCAGTCTGAAGAAGGGTCTCGACCCCGAAACGTCGCCTATCTCCTTCGCTCCTTAGATGCTGCTGCACCCATTGAGTTTCTCCAGCTTTTTGTGTAACCAACCTATAAACTATATGTTGTATATAGTCTACTTTTAGTTGTACTTCTTTCTCTTCATCAAATCTGGTGGGACCCTTTCTTCCGAAAGCAGAAAATGTCTTGGAGAATTGTGTGCAATATGTTTCAATCCTGACTTTGTGGGGCTATTTGTGTGGATTTTGCTTCCTGGGACCACTGGAATTTCCGCCGGGAAATCCATCATTCATCCCAAGGATGTGCGGGTTTGTAGGTCAATTGCCCTCTGTAAATTGCCCGTACTGTTAAGAAGTGAATAAGAAAGTGGATTAACATAGAACTAATGTGAACGGGTGAGCAGTGATCAGCATTCACTCGGTGGGCCGAATGGCCTGTTTCCAAGCTGTTTCTCTCAAAATGGCAAGTGCAGGCTAGCTAAAAGAAGTCCCAGTTATTGACAGCATTAATCACCTTGCTGATTGGTAAGGCAGTGTGGTTGCCACTGTCTGGGTGTGGTTGACAAACAACACAACAAAGCTTCAGTGCAGCGTATATTATACTGAACAAATACAATTAATTATGGTCCAATTCTGAGCCCACTTTGGGGTTCAGCCAATTTAAACTACAAATAGAATCTTAATACGTGAATTCCTTTGAAATCCCTTTCTCTGAAGTGGTGATTTTAAAATTATCTTTGTTCACCCTCCTTCCTTCTGATGATAAGCTAGATTGCTCATAAGAACCAACCCACACTGGTACGTACAATTGAGAGGACATTTTTTTGATGAAATAAAACCGATATGCTGTTCATTCAATCAACAAGATTACAAGGACACAATGGGTAGACATATTTGTCAACCTACAATTACTACAGTTAACTTTCAAAAGTTTATTAAATGAAATGCTTCAGCTTGTAGTATGTTCAAGGGGTGTAGCGCAGAATAATCAAAGAAAATATCCCCTGTGCCATTCGTTAGTCAATATAAGTTGAATATTTTCTGGTTCAAATAATTGGTCACCGTGACTCATTACGGTGTAGCCAATCTTTTTACTTTAGGATAACATACTAAAAATTGAGCCTACAACAGAAACAAATTTACTGAGACAACATGTTTTTTTGATAAATGAAGTGATACTTTTAACAAGCAAGCAGGGAGGGGTAGAGCAATTTCTGATAATTTCCTTGCTCCTCAACAGAGTATCAAAGGCACATATGTGCAACTCATCACACACTGTGAGCCCACAGTAGTTTCTCCTGTGGTTCTGTGTGTGCAGTCTACAAAAAGTAGTTAAATGATTTAAGCAATGCTCGGAATTTACTGTCGCTATCTCCGATGATCAGCCGAGTCCTGTTGGTGACTGCAGGATCATCATCTCTCAATCACAGCAAGAACCCTGGAGTGGAATTGATTTTACTTTTTCCAACTTTCCAGCTTTCCACTTCAAAAAGTCAGCAGTATGTTGAAAGATTGAGGACATTTACAGCCACATGGAGCTTTGTAATTTCCACCAGGGTAAAACAAAAGATCAGCGTTCCTGCTTCGAAAAAACAAAACAAAATGCGATCCATCTTAGTGTGATGCCAAACAACAGCTACATTATCTCAGGTAAAATGCCTCAATCTTATGGTGTTAAATTCAGGCAGAGCACACTACCAAGGAAGCAATTGGAAGCTACACGCATAAGATGCATATCATCAAGAGCCAGAAGCTTGACTGATTACAAATTGACAACTTATAAAATTCAATCGGTCCAAAAGGGTATCCTGATATAATTCAGGTTGTCAGTTGACAGTTGGCCTCACAAGCATACAGGAAAAGATGCATTTGTCAAATCTGTCTACAAGTATGACATTTTAGAAATTGCGAGAAAATCTCTTTGCATTTCATATTAGTGGATATACGGTTCCAGCATATCAAATTCAATTTCATATTAGTTCGCTGCAGATACATGTATTCTTTAATTGGCAGCTCCATTCTGGAAAGACATGTAAAACTGCATCAAGAGTGACATGATCACATCTTGGGCGTAGACTACCGCTGATATTTAAATAACTTTATTAGCGGAACATTAGTATTTGCTTCCGTCTCAAAGGACGTGAACTGAAAACATATAAATACTGCGTGCTCAGGGATACAATTATTTCCGTGA